>JARQOD010000003.1:557898768-558137263 GCA_033576555.1 Oophaga sylvatica
TGCCATTTCAGGTGGAGGTTGATGCCTCTGAAATTGGGGCAGGTGCCGTTTTGTCCCAAAAAGATCCAGAGACCTCTAAAAGTAACCCTTGTGCCTTTTTCTCTCAAATTTTCTCCTACTGAACGTAATTATGACGTGGGTAATCGGGAGTTATTGGCCATGAAGTGGGCTTTTGAAGAGTGGAGACATTGGCTGGAGGGAGCCAAACATCAGGTGGTGGTCCTTACGGACCATAAGAATCTGGTCTATCTGGAATCTGCCAAGCGACTCAATCCTAGACAGGCCAGGTGGGCCTTGTTTTTCACACGTTTTAATTTTGTGGTTTCCTTTCTTCCTGGCACTAAGAATGTTAAGGCGGATGCCCTCTCGAGGAGTTTCCTTGCGGACTCTCCTGAGCTATGTGATCCCTCTGTTATTTTGAAGGAGGGTGTAGTTCTTTCCGCCATCTCGCCCAATTTGAGACTTGCTCTGGAGGGGTGTCAGGAGGATAGGCCCGAGCGCTGCCCTGTTGGAAAATTGTTTGTCCCGGACCAATGGAAAAAGAGTGTGATGTCTGAGATTCATTGTTCCGCATTGGCTGGGCATCCCGGAATTTTTGGTACCAGAGACTTGGTTAGTCGGTCCTTTTGGTGGCCTACCTTGTCTCGCGATGTCAGGGAATTTGTGCAGTCCTGCGGGACTTGCTCTCGCTCCAAGCCTTGCTCTCGCTCTAGTGGTTTGTTGATGCCATTGCCTGTGCCCAAGAGACCATGGACCCATATCTCTATGGATTTCATTTCCGATCTTCCTGTTTCTCAGAGAATGACCACCATCTGGGTAATTTGTGATAGGTTTTCCAAAATGATACATCTTGTGCCATTACCTAAGTTGCCTTCCTCCTCTGAATTGGTGCCGTTGTTCCTTCAGCACATGGTTCGTTTACACGGCATTCCTGAGAACATTGTGTCTGACAGAGGAGTCCAGTTTGTTTCCAGATTTTGGAGGACTTTTTGTTCTAAACTGGGTGTTCAATTGTCTTTCTCCTCGGCATTTCATCCTCAGACCAATGGTCAAACTGAGAGAACAAACCAGACATTGGAGACTTATCTAAGATGCTTTGTGTCTGCTGATCAGGATGACTGGGTCTCTTTTTTGCCTTTGGCTGAGTTTGCTCTTAATAATAGGGCTAGCTCTGCCACTTTGATGTCTCCGTTTTTCTGTAATTCTGGGTTTCACCCTCGATTTTCTTCAGGACAGACGGAGGCTTCTGTCTGTCCAGGTGTTGACTCTGTTGTTGAGCGTATGCAGCAGATTTGGGACCAAGTAGTGGAGAGGTTGTCCCTCTCTCAGGAGAAGGCCCAGCGGTTTGCTAGCCGGCATAGGACTGATGGTCCTCGGTTTAAAGTGGGGGACTTGGTCTGGTTGTCCTCAAAGAATATTCCTATGAGAGTAGCATCTCCTAAATTTAAGCCTAGGTTCATTGGACCTTATAAGATCATGGAGATTATTAATCCTGTTTCTTTTCGTTTGCTTCTTCCAGGGACATTTAAGATCCATAACGTGTTCCACAAGTCCTTGTTGAAGAGGTTTGTTGAGCCAGTGGTTCCTGCTGCTGTGCCTCCTGACCCTGTTTTGGTTGAGGGCAATCTGGAGTATGTGGTTGAGAAAATATTGGATTCTCGTTTTTCTAGACGAAGACTCCAGTATTTGGTTAAATGGAGAGGTTATGGTCAGGAGGATAATTTCTGGGTGTTTGCTTCGGACATCCATGCTAGGAGACTTATCCGTGCGTATCATAGAACTCATCCTGACCGACCTGGTTGCTCAAATGAGGGTTCGGTGACCCCTCCTCAAGGGGGGGGTACTGTTGTGAATGGGTTTGAGATGAGTTCTGAGCAGAGGCTCCCTCTGGTGGTTACAAGCGGTACTAGTGAGGATTGTGAGGACTGGGAATCAGGTGTTACTGATTGGTCTTATTTAAGGGAATCATTTTCCCATCAGGGTTGCCGGTGATCAATTGTTCTGGTCTGAATCCTTCTTTCCAGTTTCCCTTGTAGCCTGCTGTGTCGTGTCTGCATCTCCTGCTATCAGATAAGACAATTTCTTATTTTGTGTTTTTGCTATATTTTTGCATTTTGTCCTGCACTTCTGTGGGGGCCTTCTGGGTCCCCTCCGGGGGCTTTTGCCCTCTCAGTTTAGTTCAGCCACTGGTTTTGTACTTTTGCTTTTTCCAGTTTTTTCAGTGGCTGCTGTTTTTGTTACACCAGAGAACTAATTTAGGTGGTAGAGGTCGTGTGATCTCAGGTGATTTTGAAATTAGTAGAGTTGGTGTTTTTCAGGGTTTTCTGGGATTGCAGTAAGTACCCTTCCTGTCCTTTTCTATTTAGATAGTTTGGGCCCCAGCGTTTGCTCATACTATTTTCTTTCTGTGTCAGTATTTCCTCTTGTCTAACCGCCATTACATGTTTGGGGGCTTTCTATTATCTTTGGGGTCTGCTACGGGGCAGATAGCTTTCCTATTTCTATCTTTAGGTGTAGTTAGTTTCTCAGGCTGTGACGAGGCGTCTAGGACCAACGTAGGAACGCTCCACGGCTGCCTCTAGTTGCGGTGGTTAGTCAGGGTACTGCAATCTCATAGATTCCAACTGCTCTGGTGTATTTCCTTTTTTGCCTGCACTCCTCAGCTACCGTAACATAACAGACGAGACAGGGGAGACGGGCGAGCACGTGGAGTGTTGCCTCCACGTATCCTCTCACGCAACGTGGGACAATATGCCGGACTCAGCCCTGACCACCCTAAGGTATTGAAACCCTAGGCTATACAGAGGCATAGGACAGTCAGTGCAGCCCCCACCGCATCACCAATGCTAGACTGCGGTGATGGAAGGAGGCGGATGGGCCCTCTCCTCATCCCCTGTAGGGAAGATGGAGTTAGGGTGCCTGCACCATCCTTTTACGCAGCCCCCCCCTCTAACCTGGCTGGAGCTGAAGTGTGGATGGTGGGCTGGGAGGGCTCCTGCTGTAGCTTTCCCTGGATCTCTTGAACCTGCTCCGGGCGGACCAAACAGGCAAGGACAAGCGCTATCATGCGCACACCAGCCCCTGTAGCACTCAGGCATCGGATCCCCAGGGAGTGCAAGCCGGATCCCGTGTGTGACCTGATGCTTCCATGGGTGGTATGCAGCTTCCGGCCCAGGCGGGCCTTCCGGTGGGCCAGCGGTCGGGCGCTCAAAATTTAGGCCCTGGCTTCTGCCGACACTAGGCCGCAGGTGGAAGTCCTGCACCCCCTAAGGCACGTTGACTTCCGGCGGGCCGGCCCCCGTAACCCCAGGCAGGCATCGAAAATTCAGTCCTCGACTTCGGCCAGCGCTAGGCCACGGGCGGAAATCTCGCCTACTGAGGCTCCAGTTCCTCTCACATTTTCTTCAGGCCAGTGTTGAGGCCTGTGGGGGCTCAAGGTTCTGCCCACAGACTCTATTTCTGGCGCTCCCGCCCACTGACTAGGCGCGCTTTTTGAAGATAGGAGACTTAGCAGGAGCCTCCGTGATTTCTCCTTCTGTGCCCTCTTACATGGTCCTAATGACGGCCGGGGACACAGGACTGGGGTAAGTGCTACTCCACCCAGCCTGGCAGCTCCACTCTCTTCCGCTGCACCCTATTTAAATTCGCCTGCCTCAAATCATAGCGGTAACAGGTCCAGCATGTCCAGAAGGGCTAAAACTCATACGGTATTATATACCTCATGTATTGCCTGTCGGTCCCCTTTTCCGCATGCTCAGAGTAATCGAGTCTGTGAAGCCTGTGATTCCGAACGCGCCCAGGAGCCCTCCCCTGTGACGGAGCCCAGTATGTCAGGTCCCCTGGAGTTGGCCCTGTCTCTGTCACAGTCTATGGCATCACTAACAAGAGCAATCGAGTCACTTCAGGCCCCCGATAGGGGCAGGGGCAGTGGTTCGCCTGTCTTGGAGATGTCCTCCATCTCACAGGAACCTCCGGCCTGCAGCGGCCGCTCTCTCACTAGGCAGAAGCGGGGGAAACGAACCCACACAGCGTCCATAAGTTCCGTCTCTCGCTCTCCCTCACCGGCGGAGGTCAGTGAACAAAGCTCGGACTATGATTCCGAAGGGCCCCTCAGTTTAGAGGCGCCTAATTACCAGGAGACAGTCGACCAAACACTGAGAATAGACGTTGAATCCACCTTGGCCTCTGGTCATAAAGTGTCTTTCAAATGGGCCAAACAGCCTGATAGGGTATTTTGCCCTCACCCAGAGTTTGAGGACCTAGTGCAACGCCACCGAGAGCGGCCAGACAAGCGTTTTTCGGGGCAAAAGACTCTGAATGCGAGATATCCTTTCGCCCCTTAAGTCCTTAAGAAGTGGGCGGAATCTCCTTCGGTGGATCCACCCATGTCACGTTTGACATCTAAAACATTATTATCCCTTCCTAATGGTTCCTAAATTAGGGATCCAACGGACTGGCTCATCGAGGACCTGGCTCGCTCAGTGTTTGAGGCCTCAGGCTCAGCCTTCTCACCCTCCTTTGTGGCGACATGGTGGCTAAGGCCATGATATCCTGGTCAGAGTCTTTGAATAGAGCTCTGCAGGGTAGGGATCTGCCGTCAGAGGTGGCAGAGATCTCTAATCAGATCGCTCTAGCAGGGGACTATGATTAATGCTTCTTTGGATGCGGCGAATTGCGCAGCACTAGCTGCCGCAAACGCAATGTCCATCAGGAGGGCTTTATGGTTGAGGACATGGCGGGCAGACTCAACCTCAAAAAAGTCCCTTACTTCTTTACCCTATCAGAGCGGCCCATTATTCGGTGAAAAGTTGGATCAGCTCATTTCTCATACCACAGGAGGGAAGAGCAACTTTCTTCCGCAGAAAAGGGTTAAGCAGCCTTTTCGTCACCAGCTTCAGGCACGGTTTAGGTCCTTTCGCAACCCTGGGTGGACCTTGGCTGCAAACTCCGTCGGCTCAGGTCGACCCAGTCAGGACAGACATCGCCAGATCTCTTACAAGACCATCCCGTTGGGAAAAATGCGGTCCCAGCAGCCAAAATCAAGAGGATCTACAGTACAGACCAAAAGTTTGGACACACCTTCTCATTCAAAGATTTTTCTGTAATTTCATGACTATGAAAATTGTAGAATCACACTGAAGGCATCAAAACTATGAATTAACAAATGTGGAATTATACATTACACTTTACAAAAAAGTGTGAAACAACTGAAAATATGTCTTATATTCTAGGTTCTTCAAAGTAGCCACCTTTTGCTTTGATTACTGCTTTCCACACAGAAAAGGTGAACGGATGGACTCTACATGCCTACTTCCCACCGTGAAGCATGGAGGAGGAGTGTGTGATGGTGTGGGGGTGCTTTGCTGGTGACACTGTTGGGGATTTATTCAAAATTGAAGCGGTGAGCGGTCCAGCTCACCCCAAACCATCTCGATTGGGTTCAGGCCTGGTGAGTGTGGAGGCCAGGTCATCTGGCGTAGCATCCCATCACTCTCCTTCTTGGTCAAATAGCCCTTACACAGCCTGGAGGTGTGTTTGGGGTCATTGTCCTGTTGAAAAATAAATGATGGTCCAACTAAACACAAACCGGATGGAATAGCATGCCGCTGCAAGATGCTGTGGTAGCCATGCTGGTTCACTATGCCTTCAATTTTGAATAAATCCCCAACAGTGTCACCAGCAAAGCACCCCCCATATCATCACACCACCTCCTCCATGCTTCACGGTGGGAACCAGGCATGTAGAGTCCATCCGTTCACCTTTTCTGTGTGCAAAGCAGTAATTTAAAGCAAAAGGTGGCTACTTTGAAGAACCTAGAATATAAGACATATTTTCAGTTGTTTCACACTTTTTTGTAAAGTGTAATGTATAATTACACATGTGTTAATTCATAGTTTTGATGCCTTCAGTGTGATTCTACATTTTTCATAGTCATGAAAGTACAGAAAAATCTTTGAATGAGAAGGTGTGTCCAAACTTTTGGTCTGTACTGTAGCTCCATTTTAGTTTCCTAGGGAATTATCATGCGCATGCAAGCGGTCTGCTATAAAGTTTGCAAGTGCGCTGTGAAGCTAGTCGGCTTGTTGAATCTACTCTGATCCTTCAAAGGCAAAGCTGCCTCTCCTGGCAGCATGGGAGCGTGGCCAGCAGCTAACTATGCCACCAGCTCAAATGGTCAGTGATAAATAGCGTAACACCCCTAAACAACCAGGAAGCAAGTAGGCAGGGAAGCAGTGCAAATCTTATGATAGGATTCTGAGACCATACCTTTAAAGGGAATCTGTCACCTCATTTTGGCCCTATTAGATACGGCCACCACCATCAGGGGCTTATCTACAGCATTCTGTAATGCTGTAGATAAGCCCCGATGTTACCTGAAAGTGAAGAAAAACGAGTTATATTATACTCACCCAGGGGCGTTCCGCCGTCCGTTCAGGTCAGATGGGCGTCGCGGTCAGGTCCCGGGCCTCCCATCTTGTGACGAAGCCGGCGTGTTCTTTCTGTCTCGTCGCGGCTCCTGCGCAGGTGCCGGGAAAGCCCCGGGAAAGCCCTTGATGGTGGTGGCCCTATCTCATTGGGCCAAATTGAGGTGATAGATTCCCTTTAAAGAGAACCTGTCAGCATGATTTTGTAATGTAAAGGAAAGACATGGCTATAATACAGATTAAATTAATACCTTTAGTGAAAAAATCAGCTTTGTGGTTCCACTTTAATCAGCATTCAAAGTTTTCTGCTAAATAGATTTCGATGCACAGGGGCTGTAATGTGCAGAGGGTCTTCTCCTCCCATTTTGTGATTTTCCCATCCCCTCCCCCTGCCTCTGGTCTGTGAATGACCTGCCTTCTCTATTTGAAATCTCAGCAGTGACCTGTCAAAGACTGGGTTTCACAGACAAGGAAGAGAAGACCATACATTTTCACATACAGTGGCATGTAAAAGTTTGGGCACCCCTGGTCAAAATTACTGTTATTGTGAACAGTTGAGCAAGTTGAAATTGAAAGTATCTCTAGAAGGACATTTTAAAAATTACAAAAGGAAAATGGAAAGATGTGTATCTTCGTACAGTGTTAGCCAGTAGATAGAAAAAAAGGAAAATGGGCAGATGCAAGGGTCTGGGCATCCTTTGAGATTTGTGTGTTCATATAACTTTGACCAAGGTTTCAGTTCTTAATTAGTCTGTTAGGGTTATGACTTGTTCACTATCATCATTAGGAAATGCCAGGTGAAATTTCCCAGCTTTATAAAAACCCAACCTCCTATTGTGCCAAAAAACTGCATCCATGGGTTCTTCTAAGTAGCTGCCTAGCCCTCAGAAAATGAAAATGATGGAGGCCCACAAAGCAGGAGACGCTTATAAGAATATAGCAAAGCGTTTTCAAGTTGCCTTTTCCTCAGTTCGAAATGTAATTAAGAAATGGCAGTTAACAGGAACAGTTAAAGTCAAGATAAGGTCTGGAAGACCAAGCAAAATTTCAGTGACAGCTGCTCGTAGGATTGCTAGAGAGGCAAATTGGAACCCGCGCTTGACTTCAAAAGACTTTCAGAAAGACTTGGCAGATTCTTGCGTTGTGGTACATTGTTCTACAGTTCACACACACCTGCACAAATATGGCATTCATGGAAAAGTCATCAGAAGAAAACCCCTTCTGCATCCTCATCATAAAATTCAGCATCAAAAGTATGCAAAAGAATATCTAAACAAGCCTGATGTATTTTGGAAACAATTCCTGTGGACCGATGAGGTCAAAAATAGATTTCTTTGGCCACAATGATCACAGGTATGGGTGGAGAAAAAAGGGCACAGAATTTCAAGAAATGAACATCTCTTCAACCATTAAGCATGGGGGTGGATCAATCATGCTTTGGGGTTTTGTGGCAGCCAATGGCACAAAGAACATTCCATGGTAGAGGGAAGAATTGATTCAATGATATTTCAACTAATTCTTGATGGAAACATAACACCATTTCTTAAAAAGCTGAAAAGAGATGGCTTCTGCAAATGGATAATCATCCTAAACTTACGTCAAAATCCATAGTAGACTACCTCAAAAGGCGCAAGCTGAAGGTTTTACAATGGCCCTCACAGTCCCCTGATCTGAACATCATTGAAAATCTGTGGCTAAACCTCAAAATAGCAGTGCATGCAAACAGAGGTGCATCTAGGCTTCCTGGCACCTGGGGCAAGAATTCGGTTCGGCGCCCCCCAAGCACACATGCGATTTGCACACTTAGTCATGTACCGACGAGCTGCTCTCCCTAATGCTCTCAATGTTCAGTGAAAAATTGAGAGAAGCAGGAAGAGAAGCTCGTTGTCACTGGACCATAAGTATGAAAATCGCATATGAGTGAAGTGTCCATGTGATGACTACTGGAACCTGCAGAGCTGAATCCTGACATTGCAGCTTCTGAACTCTCACTACGAATGCACTGCACACTTTTAGGGTTCTCCCTTACCGGAGGCTAGAGTACACGGTCATGTCAGCACAAGCATGTGATTTATATACTTCTGGCCACATTCCGACTAGACATGCCCGGCCTCGCTCCGTTCATTTTCATTGAGTGAGGCCACGCATGTCTAGTAAGCATGTGACCGCTTGTATGAAATTTACCGGCACGAGAGAATCCTGACAGTGTGCAGCGAGCACTGTAAGAATTCTGAAATTGACTAATTCTCATGTTTTTATTTGTTAGGAGCATTAAAAGGGTTGTCCAGGTTTGTGCTGAGTCTGCAGTCATTCTATGTGACTGCAGACTCAGCACAGACCTGGAGAACCCCTTTAATGCTCCTAACAAAGACATGAGAATTAGTCAATTTCACAAATAATATTTACATCCAGGTACCTTATAGATGACGTCGTCTCTGGAGTCGTTCTCCTTTTCTTCATCTTGTCCAGATCCCATGATGAGTTTTCTCATCCACAGCCATCTCAGCAGACCTCCATCTTCTCCGCTCTTCTGCACCAACTCTACACACAATGCCCTTAAAGACAGAAGTCATTATAATGCCCCTAAATAAAAATATCTGCAATATACTGTCCCCTCACACTATTCACCTCCCTCCTCATACTGTCTCCTCTCACATCCCCCCTGTCTCCTCATATATTTACCCCCTCACTCTCTATACTGTCTGCTCACACATACCCCTCACTCCCCATACTGTGTCTGCACACATCCCATCACCCTCACTCCCCATACTGTGTCCACATACATTCACTCGTTCGCTCCCCATACTGTCTGCACCCATCCCCCATACTGTTTCCTCATACATGCCCTCATACATACATACTCTTCAGTGTCCTCAAATCCCTGCACACATATTAAATGCCCCCATCCCCACTCCAAATCCCCCCACACACATTAAATCCCCCATCCCCACGCCAAATCCCCCACACACATTAAGTATTCCCTATCCCCACTCCAAATCCCCCCACACACATTAAATCCCCCATCCCCACTCCAAATCCCCCACACACATTAAGTACCCTCCACACACATTAAGTACCCCCAACCCCCACTCCAAATCCCCCACACATAAAATAATCCCCCATCCCCATGCCAAATCCCCCACACACACATTAAATACCCCCCACACACATTAACCCCTTACTGCCATCGGACGTACTATCCCGTCCATGGTACCTGGGCCCGTATGACCGGGGACGGGATAGTACGTCTCGTGCGATCGGACAGCGCAGCCGATCGCGGCCGGGTGTCAGCTGATTATCACAGCTGACACCCATGACTGTGTGTCAGGAGCGGTCACGGACCGCTCCCGGCACATTAACCCCTTGCACACCGCGATCAAACATGATCGCGGTGTACTGGGGGCACAGGGGAGGATCGCGCAGGGTGGGGGCTCCCTGCGCGCCCCCTGAGACCCTCAGAGCAGCGCGATGTGATCGCGCTGTTCTGAGGGCTTCCTCCCTCCCAGGACCCGGATCCAAGATGGCGCCGGGGTCCTGGAGGGAGGCGGCTACCTCAGTGCCTGCCGAGAGCAGGCACTGAGAAGCCTGCTGCACTGCCTGAGCGATCGCTGGTGTGACAGAGTGCTGTGCACACTGTCACACCAGCAATCTGATAAAATACAGTGATGTCCCACCCTGGGACAAAGTAAAAAAGTTAAAAAAATAAAAATAAACATGTTTTAAAAAAAAAATCCAAAATAAATAAAAAAAAAATATATATATTCCCCAATAAATTCACTTCTTCCTGTAAATAAAAAAAACAAAGCAATAAAAGTACACATATTTGGTATCGCCGCGTCCGTAACGACCCCCCCTATAAAATTGTCCCACTAGTTAACCCCTTTAGTGAACCCCTTAAAAAAAAAAAAAAACGAAGCAAAAAATCAATGCTTTATCATCATACCGCCGAACAAAAAGTGGAATAACACGCGATCAAAAAGACCGATATAAATAAACATGGTACCGCTGAAAATGTCATCTTGTCCCGCAAAAAACGAGCCGCCATACAGCATCATCAGCGAAAAAATAAAAAAGTTATAGCTCGCAGAATAAAGCAATGCAAAAATAATTATTTTTTATATAAAATTGTTTTTATTCTATAAAAGCGCCAAAACATGAAAAAATGATATAAATGAGGTATCACCATAATCGTACTGACCCGAAGAATAAAACTGCTTTATCAATTTTACCACACGCGGAACGGTATAAACGCCTCCCCCAAAAGAAATTCATGAATTGCTGATTTTTGTTCATTCTAACCTCCCAAAAATCAAAATAAAAAGCGATCAAAAAACGTCACGTGCTCAAAAATGGTACCAATAAAAACGTCAACTCGTCCCGCAAAAAATAAGACCTCACATGACTCTGTGGGCCAAAATATGCAAAAATTATAGCTCTCAAAATGTGATGATGCAAAAACTATTTTTGCAATAAAAAGCGTCTTTTAGCGTGACAGCTGCCAATCATAAAAACCCGCTATAAATAGTAAATCAAACCCCCCTTTATCACCCCCTTAGTAAGGGAAAAATAATAAAATTAAAAAAAAGTATTTATTTCCATTTTCCCATTAGGGTTAGGGTTGCGGCTAAAGTTAGGGTTAGGGTTGGCGCTAAAGTTAGGATTAGGGTTAGGGTTGGGATTAGGGGTGTGTTAGGGTTAGGTTTGTGGTTAGGGTTGGGACTAGGGTTAGGGGTGTGTTGGGGTTAGGGTTGGAGTTAGAATTGGGGGGTTTCCGCTGTTTAGGCACATCAGGGGCTCTCCAAATGTGACATGGCGTCTGATCTCAATTCCAGCCAATTCTGCGTTGAAAAAGTCAAACGGTGCTCCTTCACTTCTCAGCTCTGCCATGCGTCCAAACAGTAGTTTATCCCCACATATGGGGTATCAGCGTACTCTGTACCCCAAGAGTTATTGTGCAATTTGTCCTATTTCTTCTGTTACCCTTGGGAAAATAAAAAACTGGGGGCGAAAATATCATTTTTGTACAAAAAAAATTATTTTTTTGTTTTTACGGCTGTACATTATAAACTTCTGTGAAGCACTTGGGGCTTCATAGCACTCACCACACATCTAGATAAGTTCCTTGTGGGGTCTATTTTCCAAAATGGGGTCACTTGTTGGGGATTTCCACTGTTTAGGCGCATCAGGGGCTCTCCAAATTCGACATGACGCCCCCAGACCATTCCATCAAAGTCTGCAATCCAAAACGTCACTACTTCCCTTCCGAGCCCCAACGTGTACCCATACAGTAGTTTTCTCCCACATATTGGATATCAGCGTACTCAGGACAAATTGGACAACAACTTTTGGGGTCCAATTTCTCCTGTTACCCTTGTAAAAATAAAATATTGGGGCAAAAAAATCATTTTTGCAAAAAAAAAAAAGATTTTTTATTTTTACGGCTGTGCGTTATAAACTTCTGTGAAGCACTTCGGGGTTCAAAGTGCTCACCACACATCTAGACAAGTTCCTTGTGGGGTCTATTTTCCAAAATGGGGTCACTTGTGGGGGTTTCCACTGTTTAGGCGCATCAGGGGCTCTCCAAATGCGACATGACGCCCCCAGACCATTCCATCAAAGTCTGCAATCCAAAACGTCACTACTTCCCTTCCGAGCCCTGACGTGCGCCCATACAGTAGTTTTCTCCCACATATTGGGTATCAGCGTACTCAGGACAAATTGGACAACAACTTTTGGGGACCAATTTCTCCTGTTACCCTTGTGAAAATAAAATATTGGGGGCGAAAAAATCATTTTTGTAAAAAAAAAAAGATTTTTTATTTTTACGGCTGTACGTTATAAACTTTAGTGAAACACCTGGGGGTTAAAAGTTCTCACCACACATCTAGATAAGTTCCTTGAGGGGTCTAGTTTCCAAAATGGTGTCATTTATGGGGGTTTTCCACTGTTTAGGCAGATCAGGAGCTCTCCAAACACGACATGGCGTCCAGCCAATTCTGCGTTGAAAAAGTCAGACGGCGCTCCTTCCCTTCCAAACTCTGCCATGCACCCAAACAGTGGTTTACCCCCACATATGGGGTATCAGCGCACTCAGGACAAATTGCACAATAACTTTTGGAGTCTTGTTACCCTTGGAAAAATAAAAATTGGGGTGAAAAGATAATTTTTGTGGAAAAAATATGATTTTTAAATTTTACGGCTCTACGTTATAAACTTGTGTGAAGCACTTGGGGTTCAAATTGCTCACCAAAGATCTAGAAAAGTTCCTTAGGGGGTCTAGTTTCCCAAATGGGGTCATTTGTGGGGGGTTTCCACTGTTTAGGCACATCAGGGGCTCTCCAAATGCAACATGGCATCCAATCTCAATTCCAGCCAATTTTGGTTGGAAAAAGTCAAATGGTGCTCCTTCAATTCCGAGCTCTGCCGTGCGCCCAAACAGTGGTTCCCCCCCACATATGGGGTATCAGCGTACTCAGGACAAATTGGACAACAACTTTTGTGGTCAAATTTCTCCTGTTACCCTTGGGAAAATAAAAAATTAGTGACTAAAAGATAATTTTTGTGGGAAAAAAATAGGATTTTTTATTTTCATGCCCGGGCATTATAAACTTGTGTGAAGCACTTGGGGGTTCAAAGTGCTCACCAAAGATCTAGATAAGTTCCTTAGGGGGTCTAGTTTCCAAAATGGGGTCACTTGTGGGGGGGTTTCCACTGTTTAGGCTCATCTGGGGCACTGCAAACGGAACATGACCCCCATCAACGTCTGCATTCCAAAACGTTACTACTTCCTTTCCAAGCCCTGCCGTGCACCCAAACAGTTCCCCCCCCCCCAACATATGGGGTATCAGCGTACTCAGGACAAGTTGGACAACAACTTTTGGGGTCCAATTTCCTTGGGAAAATTCAAAAATTTGGGACTAAAAAATCATTTTTGTGGAAAATTGTTTTTTTTTTTTTTTCACACCCAGGCATTATAAGCTTTTGTGAAACACTTGGGGGTTCAAAGTGCTCAAAACAGATCTAGATAAGTACCTTAGGGGGTCTAGTTTCCAAAATGGTGTCACTTGTGGGGTTTCCACTGTTTAGGCGCATCAGGGGCTCTCCAAACACGACATGGCGTCCAATCTCAATTCCCGCCAATTTTAGTTTGAAAAAGTCAAACGGCGCTCCTTCCCTTACGAGCTCTGCCGTGTGCCCAAACAGTGGTTTTCCCCAACATATTGGGTATTGGCGTACTCAGGAGAAATTGCATAACAACCTTATCTGTCCATTTTCTACTTTTACCCTTGTGAAAATAAAAAAAAAGTTTGTAAAAGATCATTTTTGTGGCTAAAAAGTTAAATATTCATTTTTTCCTTCCACGTTGCTTTAGTTCCTGTGAAGCACCTGAAGGGTTAATAATCTTCTTGAATGTGGTTTTGAGTACCTTGAGGGGTGCAGTTTTTAGAATGGTGTCACTTTTGGGTATTTTCTGCCATATAGACCCCTCAAAGTGACTTCAAATGAGAGGTGGTCCCTAAAAAAAATGGCTTTGTAAATTTTGTTGTAAAAATGAGAAATCGCTGGTCAACTTTTAACCCTTATAACTTCCTAACAAAAAAAAATTTTGGTTCCAAAATTGTGCTGATGTAAAGTAGACATGTGGGAAATGTTATTTATTAACTATTTTGTGTGATATATTTCTCTGTTTTAAGGGAATAAAAATTCAAAGTTTGAAAATTGCAAAATTTTAAAAATTTTCGCCATATTTGCGTTTTTTTCAAAAATAAACGCAAGTTATATCGAAGAAATTTTACTTCTAACGTGAAGTACAATATGTCACGAGAAAACGATCTCAGAATCGCGAAGATCCGTTGAAGCGTTCCAGAGTTATAACCTCATAAAGAGACAGTGGTCAGAATTGTAAAAATTGGCCCGGTCATTAACGTGCAAACCACCCTTGGGGGTGAAGGGGTTAAGTACCCCCATCCCCACTCCAAATCCCCCACACATAAAATAACCCCCCATCCCCACTCCAAATCCCCCCACATATAAAGTAACCCCCATCCCTACTCTAAATTCATCCCCCATACACACACTTACACATTATGTCCCCCGTTTATCTTCGGTGGTATCTTCAGCTCCATGTGGAGCACCACCACCAGTCTTCACCCTTCTGGGCGCCGCCGGCTAGTGACGTCAGCAGCGTGATCACATGACCTGATCATGCTGCTGGCGTCGCTCTGACCCGGTGGTCAGAGCTTCAATTGTACTGGCGTCTGTATAGACACCAGTGCAATTGATCCCTGGGAGCCAGCACGCAGCAGCTTCTCTGCGCCGGGTGTCAGCTTGACAGCCAGCACAGGTAACCGTCGACTCCCAGGCCGTGGGCGGCAGAACGCAGCCGCGGGAGAAACACTGCGGACCGCCGCAATAGGCGGCCAGACTGCGCCCCCCTGCCGGCTGCGCCCGGGGCACATGCCCCGGCTGCCCCCCCCAGATACACCCCTGCATGCAAGACTACCTAGGAACCTCACAGAACTGGAAAAAATTTCCAAGGAAGAATGGATACAAATCCCTAAAACAAGAATTGAGAGACTCTTGTCTGGCTACAAAAAGCATTTACAAGCTGTGATATTTGCAAAAGGAGGGTGCTACTAGGTACTAACCATGCAGGGTGGCCAAAACTTTTGTATCTGCCCATTTTCCTTTGTTTGTAATTTTTAAAATGTAAAAAATGATATTTTTTTTGTTCTTAAAATACAAAGTAAATGTGTCATCTTTAACTTTGGCACTATTAGAGATAATTTAATCTCCAACTTGCTTAACTGTTCACAATAGCAGTAATTTTTACCAAGAATTGCCCAAACATTTACATGCCACTGTATAGTGTCTGGTAAGAGGAAATAAAAATCCAAGTGCGGTAAAATTGCAAAAAAAGTTCAAATCCACGTTTAAGCTGTTCATTATATGGTAAAACTGACTTGGCAATATGATTCTCCAGGTCAGTACAAGTATGCAGATACCAAACATGTATAGTTTTTTTTCTCTAAGTGATGAAAAAAAATTCCGAAATTTGTAAGAACAAAAAAATTTGCTTATGTCACCATTTTATAAGACCTGTAGCGTTTTTATTTTTTGGGATCTGGGTGTGGGTGACAGCTTATTTTTTGTGGCTTGAGCTGACATTTTTATTGATATCATTTTGGGGTAGATAAGATGTTTTGACTGCAATAAAATGCAATAAGAGGCAATATTGCGGCGGTCAAAAAAATGTAAACTTGTTATTTTGAGTTTTTTTCTCATTACAGCATTCAACGATTGTATTTATTGTTTTATTTTTTTAATTGTTTTATTTTCAAGGGGACAAAAGGGGGTGATTTGTCCTTTTTTTCATATTTAAAAAAAATTCATGCTATTTACTGACTTCATTATTCATTATTTGAAGCTGGAATCATCCAGTCGCTTGTGCTATACATAGCAGTAATCAAATGAACGCCGGCCATTAGCCAGCGTTCACAGGAGATTCACAGTGACAGATACGAGGGTCTTCTGCAGACCCCTGACTATCTTTACAACACATCGGCGCTCGCCAATCACATGACAGGGGCACAGATGAGCAAGATTAATGACGTGCTTCCAGCCAGCGCATGTTAAATTCCGCTGTCCGTGATTGACAGCAGGATTTAACAGGTTAACAGCCACGGGCGGAGCAGTGAATCGCCCGCGTCTGTTAAAGGCACTTGATAGCTGATCCAATCGACCATCAAGTGTGAGGAATTATGTGGGCTCGGTATGCGGGCCCACATCAAAGGCAGGACACGACCTTTGATTTGTTAAAGAGGAACCGCAAAGCAGATTTCTTCACCAAAGGTATCAACTTAATCTGTCTGGATCTCAAGGAGAATAATTCCACTCCAATAGACATTGACCTTCATATGAAAGCCGACTGCTGAAAAAATATTATATAAATAGCAATTATATAGCAACAAATATTTGAGTATTACTACTGAAAACTAAAACGTTTTGCAGTGTTTTACAGTGGAGAAGTTGGGAAGACGGCCTCTTATCATTGGTGGATTCAGTTTTATGGGATTCTGCTGTGCTGGAATTACTGTAGCCCTTGTATTTCAGGTAAGCAATATTAGGACAATGGTAGGAAAAGATCTCGATGCAGGGTACCATCCTATTGTAACGTATAGTAAAAGTAATAAAAGTAATAAATCTTTAGTACTGAACTTAATTAAATATTTCCAAACTCATTATCGGAGCCCCACAGGCAGAGGAAAATTTAAAGTACAAATATGGAGCTCCAACAGAGCTTTACCTGGAAGAAAGAAAGACTACTTACATTTCAGCAGTTACTTTTCAAGATTATGTCCCTGTTTTATTTTTCAACTTCATCAATACAATCTACTGGTAATGGTTCAGTCTTGAAGTCGCATACAGATACAGCTCAGGTCATTCTCACAACTAATCTTTATCACCCAGCTTTTTGGGGACACAGTCCCTTTTTCAGTACCTTTTTAATGTTGTCGCTGATTGCTCCAAATGTTTATCATGGAATCATAGATTGGTAGAGTCGGAAGGGGCCTCCAGGGTCATCGTGTCCAACCCCCTGCTCAATGCAGGACTCACTAAACCTTCTCAGGCAGATGTCTGTCCAGCCTCTGTTTGGAGACTTCCATTGAAAGAGAACTCACCACCTCTCGTGGCAGCCTGTTCTACTGATTGATCATCCTCACTGTCAAAAAGTTTTTTCAAATATCTAATCTGTGTCTTCTCCCTTTCAGTTTCATTCCATTGTTTCTTGTGTTTTCATTTGCAAATGAGAATAAGGATGATCCCTCTATATTGTTGCATCCCTTGCTCTCGGATTACTGTGTTTTTACGTTGCCCTTCTCTATGGATCCCATTATGGTCTTTTTATTATTATTATTATTATTGTAGAGTCATATTCATGGAGGTTAGCTGTGGCTTTTAGACCATTGATTGAGTTGGTTCTGTCATGCTGAAGTTATCTCACCAACAGCACTTATCACATATCTACAGGATTGGTGATAACTGTATGGTTTGTGGGTGTCTGACTTCTGGAACCCCTTCTGACCATGGGAATGGGGTCTCATATCCCTCATGTGAATAGTGGTAATGTGCATGTGTGACCAGTGACCACGGCTCCATTCACTGTCCAGTGAAGTGATGGTCACACATACTCGCTTCCATTCCCATTAGTCTATGGAAATGAGTGGAGCTGCAGTTTTTCATGCATACCACCATTTCTTTTACACAGGACTTTGGGGCCCCCATTCTTGGGATCTATGGGGGTTCCAGAGGTTGGATCCTCAAAAGCTATGTGTTTACCACTTGTTCTGTAGACAAGGTTAGAAATTATGTTTGTGGAATAACCCCTTACATAAAATACTAATTTGCTGAGACCCTGAGGACTATCCCCGACTGCTTCAAATTCATGAAAGCCCAGAAAGGCAGGCATGTAGGAATAAGCCCCTAACTCATGAATGAAATGATGACACCAATACATTTTTTTTAGGACACCAAAATTGTAGCCTCTTAGGCAAGAATCTGGCATATGGTGTTTGCCATTAACCGGTGAGTTGGTATAGGTCAAGAACCCAGCAACAAAGAAGACCAAGTCAAATAAAATTGCTTGGGACGTTGAATGCAGTCAGAGACTAATGGTGCATTGGCCCTGAAGGAAGCCAGAAGCTTGTGCAACTAGCTATGGCATGTAAGCAGGCAAGAAGATGCTGCAGGTCAGTGGCAGGAAGTAAAGCCCCCCCATACACAATAGGGCCGACAGCTATCTCCCCCAACTCCTACATCTTAAAGGGTGCTCAGCTCTTGTGTTTTCTGCAAGGAAACAGCAGTAGCTTACTTCAGCGAAAACAAAAAGAGTGGAAATCCGAAATAGGACATGCTGGATCTTTCTCTTCCCCAATATCTACTCATAGGAGAGTCTGGAGGCTCCCATACACATTAGATTTTCTCCCGAGCTTGCTGATATTGGAGGCTTCTACTGTCATCAGTTTAATGTGCATGGAAACTTAAAGGGGTTGATGTGAATCCCTACGTTCCCCGGAGTAAAATAATAACACTTTTTCTCGCCTCTGATGCCGCCACGGTTCCAATTGTGTAGACACTGGCTCTCCCAGGGCTTGTATGACATAATATTTGGCTCTGGCTTCACTCTCCTCTCTTTCAAACAAATCAAGACATCTGGAGAAAGTGATAGACTAGCCGCAGCTTTCACTTCCTCCAAATGTCAATTACGTCTGCAGGAGAGGAGAATGAAGTCAGTGCTGATTTGTCACAGGTGTCAATAGAACAATGTCAAGCAAGTCTTGGGAGAGCCAGTGTAGACACTGCTGAAACTGTGCCAGGACCCGAGGTGAGTATAGGTGTTATTTTACTGGGGGAAAAAATCCTTTAAGACAAGGGAGGAATGGTGTCATCATAATGGCTGGCTGCAACATTGTAAACGGGCCTCTCTCCCCGCCATTTGCAAAATATAGGCGCTGTGAATGGCACTGATAGTTTTATGTTTGGAGCCCAGTGGAGTATCAGTGGAAAATGTAAATTTGATTAAATCAATTTAATACCACTTTGTGTCATGGAAGGAGAGATTCGGGTAACAGATATAAAATTGGAAATGACCATAGATGCAATTGATTAATATGTTAAAGTAGCGCTAACTAAGCTGAGCTTTATATTAAAATGTGACATATTAACCCAAGTAAAAGGGCTGTGCTACAATACCTGTCAGGCCGAAGGACACTATTCCTGGAATTAAAAGCAAGTTGTTTTTTTTTTAATGTTTCAGATACACTGTTTAAAACAGACAATATTAGCTTAAAAAATCGAAATGTATTTGGAAAACTGAGCAAATATTTCCGCTTTCTCTGCCCTCTTCCAGGCACGGATCCCTTTGATGCGTTATGCCAGTGTTGTTTTTGTGATTGGAATCATTGCTGGTTTTTGTATTGGGCCCGGTAAGTATTACCTATAGACACAAATTTCTCTCTTTTCTCCTATCTTCCAGACATCCATGTTTCACTTGTATGTTCTCTCTGCGTTTTTCATAGCTGGAACACATACCCATTATAGTCTACGAGGTTGTTCACGTGACCGTGATTTTGAGAAATGCAGAAAAGAAAAACAGCAATTTTGATCAGATTTAGGGTCATAAATACACACTCAAATCAATGGGTCCATAAAAAAATAAGCACCAAAATGCTATACGTGTGTCATCCAAAAGCTGTCTTTTTTTTTTTTTTTTCCAGTGGGTAGGAGAGGTTTGGTCATTTTTTTGCATTGGAGTTAAAAGATGCCCCACCGATAAGAAAAAAAAATCACGGAAATGGATGACAATGACAATTGATTTCAGCTCACTGAAGTAAAGAAGGTCTATTTTTTTTTTCTCAAATGCAAAAAAAAGTAATTTGAGTGAGGCCTAAGCTACAAGTTTATATCTTAAATAGGCCTCATTAGGCCCATAGATATTACTAAACACTAAGGAACCATGTGCACCTTTATCCTTTCAAGTTCATATCGTGGGTAGTCCGCTGCTGCCCTGGTGTCCAACTTCAACTTCTCAGAATGGTGGCAACTGATGGGGTCCACCCTACACAGGCAGGTTGCTGTTGGACGGTTTACCTTCTGAACCACTGGTTGCCACCAATCGGCCATGTGACATCACTAATCTGGGGTGCATTGACTAGTCTATTGACTACGGTGGTCAATTGCCGACATGTAAACACTAAAAGGTTGTCATAATGGAGGGCTAGTGAAAGAATATCATCTCCTAGTGCTGTGCTGAGTGACTGCTGTATTTTTAAGGTAATTTGCATACACCTGTTTATTAATGTGTTGTTTGCCAATTTATAGCTCGCTGCTGATTTTTGCTTTGAGAAAGTAGATTATTAAGATAATTAACTAGGTCATCAATAATGTCAGCAGCAATCATTAGGCAAAGGGCAGCAGTCAACGTGACAATTTATTGATGGAGGCTGATTCCATCCAGAACTAGGTCTCCATCTGACGGCAGAGCGGGGTCCGCAGGCCAGTATGGAGAACCACAGAACTCGGGGGGCTCCAGATATGTAGACCCATAGGCACCTTGTCTGCTGCAGTATTAGATTCCCCGTAAACGTAATGTTATTTCCATAATCTGGTAATGCATGCCATGAATTTTTTTTCTATACCTGTATGAAATCTAAGATATATGGCGGTACTGTAGAGCCTCGTATTATTTTATGAATGAAGCGTTGTGCATCTCATAGTCTAAGAGTCATATTACAGAAGTGTGCGTGAGACCTTCAAGGTGGTCTCCACTATATCTTGTTCCGTTAGCGCCATTAGTGACTTGGTTATCCTGTTGTAAAGACAACTCACATACTTAATTTTATACTTATGACCCTTCTGTTGCCTTTTCCCAGCCCGTGCCCCTTTGTAGCTGTGCTTCATTTCCAGGCTGGCCATTTCCAGTGATTGGTAGCTGCATTTCACCTAATTCTAAGCTCTGGCATCTAGGCCAGTGTTGGGAATGCCAACTACACTTTCTCAGAATTAAAGGGCGATTTTTGCAAAAAAAAACAAACCCCTACCACTGAGAATTCATCACAGTAAACCCATTGAGAGTAAACGGCACATGCTCAGTACTATCATCGGAAGTTGTCTCCCCTCCTTTATGACGACAGGTGTGGTGATTTGTATTGGGGGATATAAAGAGAAAATCTTTGGAAACTCCAGAATATTTCAGAGCAGTATTGAATCCCCCTAAATTATTAGATGATGGATTTTCTTGGCTTTTTATGAGTCAATTGAATAGGAGCTGAGCTGCAGTTCCCAAATATGGCCGCTAAATAGTGAATGGCGCTGTACTGTTTAAACTCTGTACATGGTGTATACATTCGTCCACTGCCGGAGCTTGTAACAGATGATTGGAGCAGATGCTGGGTGTCGGACCACCACCATTCTGATATTGATGGTTACCAATATCAAAGTAATTTACAACCCTTGTAATTTCTATCACAAAGTGCATTTTCTGTACTAACTATAAGCAATTTACATAGCAATTTCCTTTCCATACCAAGGTGAAAAATACACCGTATATAGTTACATGTAATGAGCTTGAATTAGGCGCAATATCATCATCGTCATCTTCATTTAGTTGAACCCATAAGGAGTTAAAACCATATTAGCTGCTTTGCAGACTCTATCTTAAAATGATGGATGAAGACTGTGGTGGTTTATCCCATTGATATATTAACTGTGCCTCCAACAAATCTATAATTCATTTTCAGCTAAGAATTTATTCAGTGTAATTACATCTTTAATTAGGATTTTTATGGCTCATTGTTCATAAACAATGATGAATATGACTTTTAAAGCAACCAGGATTAGGGGAAAAAAAATCTGCATGAACGCCACTCTATATACTCCGTGTTCTGCATGATTGTATCTGCATTAAGAGTTCTATATGTGGCATGGTGTGGAAATAATGAACTGATGTCTAAACCTTCTTCGGAAGCACATTAAACTCATTACACCAACAATGGGCTGAGTGTAGACAACGTTCTATTAACGTCGGACTATAATCAGTTGGTGTTCTCGGAGTTGATTAGAATCTCAAGATTTGTAACCGATGGAGGCGTCTGTTGGAACCACAGATATTTGAAGCTGATTTAAATGGAATGATACTTAAAGGCATACGAAACTAAAAACAACCCCTAAAATACAAGACTTGACTTACATGATATCTCTTCTTGCTCAATATTTTCTCTCCTATATTGAAAAAGGTATTTTATATTTTCCAGCAGGGGCGGACATATCATTGGTGCAACCTGTGCGGTCGCACAGGGGCCCAAGAGGTTAGGGGGCCCATTTCTACCTCCAAAGCTGGTACAATTTTGCATTTTAAGAGCTCTTGGGCTGTAATGGGCCCATGTATAATTCTTGCACAGGGGCCCTTTTCTCTCTGTGTCCGCCAGTGTTTTCCAGTGTACAACATGACTCACTCTGTGCATATTTTACTCTGAAATACTGCTGAATTTCATAGAGAACATACTTTGAGAAGCCAACCATGGACTATGTGTCTTCCATGACTAGTCCAAGAGGAAGGTCCCGACCGGCTTATCCCCAACCTGCTTCCCATTACAGACAGTCCTCTCCCTATACACACAGATGAGAAGCCACTGAAGACCATCCTTGGACTAGTCATCTGAACCATAGTTTCTGCCTGGCCTTTCAAAGTATGTTTTCTCTGAAATGCCGCAGCCCTTTTGAGTACAACATACCAAGTTGCAACAATGCAGCCAGTGTCTGATTCATATCAAGTTCCTTTAATTTATAAACAGACAATACAAATAAGCAAACAATGGCAGAAAAGAAGTCCCATAGTAAAGATGGCAAAGATCAAAATTGTTGTTAAACAGTATCTGTCTCTTGTGCTGCACTAATTTTCTGGAATGCACTACCCCAGACAACCAAGTTAATTTCCAGTATCCACAGTTTCAAGCGTGCCCTAAAAATGGGTCTTTAGACTTATCACTTCACCTAACTATTCCCTGTTATCCCTTCCACGCATTCAGTACCACTTTGTATCTGTACTTATGCAGATACTGGCTAGTGACTGGTTCATATAGCCATATTTGAATGCCCCTATTTATTATACTGATGACTGAATCTTCTATGACAAACAGTTTAATTTTATCTTTTGTGCTCCCTCCCCCCCTATTTCCTCATTGATAATCCTGAATACATAACCAGGATTTGCGTGTAGGACCATTGAGACACCATTTCTATGTTCCAGTACTCGCACAAAGAGATATTGTGAGCTTGACTCAACTGCAGGAAACACATATGAAGGTTCCAGAAAAAGGTTTATTTTCAATCTTAATTCTTGTAATTATGCACAGTGACAATAGATTGTTCTGAACTAGAGCTGCAGGACATGTGGCTTCATAAGATGGCTGCCAAGCTCACAATAAGGAAGAAGGGTGGTTGCTGACATCAGAGTCAGGGAAGTGGATGGGGAGAGAGGGAGGACAAACTTCTAAAAGGCAAACCTTACTGTTAGAAACACAACAGCAACAGTACAATATAATACTGTATGATTCCTAAGTTGTGGGACATGACATAGATTGTAAGTTTGCGAGTACGTCCCTCACTCCTCTTGGTATGCTTTGAATTATGTGTAACTCTGTAATGTGTGATATTATCTCTACATGTCCCCTCTGAATTGTAAAGTGCTGTGGAATATGTTGGTGTTATAAAAATAAAAGTTGTTATTATTGTCATCAGATTTCACAATATAAACTGAATACATTAATAAATAACTCTTAGACCTTATGAGAATGTTTTATACTTTAAAGATCAATTTCAGGCTGTGCAATCCTTTATAAAAGTTGATAAAACCCACTCTCTGCCATCCAGCCTGATCTGACAGCTCCACATTGTCTCTCCTGCTGCTGAGATCTTGCTCTGCTCAGTTCAAGCTGCAGTTGTCAGTCTGAGCAGGTGAAAATTTAATAAATTTGGACTCATGAGTTATTTCAGGTAAACACAAAATATTAGGATTAGGCCGGGGTCACACTTGCAAGAAACTCGCACGAGTCTCGCACCTCAATACCCGGCACTGCGCTCCACGGCTGCTTCTAGTTGTGCGGTTAGTTTAGGGGTCTGCAACCTATTAGTTTCCAACCTCTCTGGTGTTAGGCTGCCTATGCGTTTTTTTGCTCCTGCCTCCTCAGCTATTATAACATAACAATGCCCCCACACGACGTCGAACCGCAGGCAACCCCATTTGGCCACCAACTGCTCCCACCTGCATGGGTTCGTCCGACTGCTCAACTGTGTCCTCCTCCCTAGTAAGAACAACATGGGGCAGTTTTGGTGTATGCCTCTCCCTAAGGCATCTATCAACCCGGATGGCAAGGGACATGGTGGCCTCCAATGACCTGGGGGCGGCGTACTGCACAGAGTATCCTGGAACCTGCGGGTCAGACCCTGTACAAAATGACTCCTAAGGGCAGGATCATTCCACTGTGTGTCAGTGGCCCATCTCCTGAACTCTGAACAGTACTCCTCAGCCGGCCCGTCCCCCTGCTTGATCTTACAGAGTCAGGATTCCGCCAGGGAGATGCCATCAGGATCTCCATACACCAGCACCAGAGCTGCAAAAAACCCGTCCACCGACCGTAAAGATGGTGAATCGGTCATCAGGGAGAAGGCCCAAGATTGGGGATCACCCTTAAGAAGGGAGACAATAATCCCCACACGCTGTTCCTCACTCCCAGATGAACGGGGGCGGAGCCGGAAGTATAATTTACAGGCCTCCTGAAAAATTAAAAATGTATCTCACCCTCCAGAAAACCTGTCAGGGAGAGATATCTTAGGTTCTGGTAGAACCTGCAACTGAACCGAGGCCCAGAACCCCACAAACGGCCGTAACTGCTGCACCACCTCACCCCACAGCACCTTAAGCTCATCAGTGAGGGTCTGAAGCAGTTGGGCAAATGCCTGCTGCACTTGGGCCATGGCTCACCAGACTAAAAAGTGTCGGTTGGTGATAATGTCACGGGGCAGTTGTAGGAATACAAGGGACTAGGAACCTGGGCCCCTGAACTGCCCCTAAAGCTAAGGGAGGGCCCTGTCCTTCCTTAAATTGGGGGTACACTTGAAGGTAGTGAATCCCAAGCCACCAACCTTTCCCTGTCTCCTGTTTAGCCCTGAGCTAAACCCCCAACCTCCCTCCCCAGGAGGTGAGACAGGGAATAAAGGGAACTACCCAAAAACAACAAACGGAAGGAAAGACAGAACCTTAGGGGTTAAATCAACTAAACAACTAAAACTTAGCTTTCTCTGCTGCAATGCACCGCACAGCAGAGTAAGCCACCAGATCAGGGAAATAGCAGAAGTACCACTGCGCTTAGCAAGCTCCTGACTCCAGCTTGGTTGGTCTCCAAAAAGCAGAAATATCACCAACAGTCAGCTGACGCCTCAGGTGACCTTTTAAAGGATGGTGGGAGTGGTCACCACCTTCCTCTGACTAGTCAGCAGCCATGTAATTACACCAGCGGCCACTGGGGGAAAAGACTGACATTAACCCCCGATGGCCTGAAAGGAAAAAGGTTTTAGTATGCAAAGAAAGATCTGCCACAGATCCAAAAGTGGATCGTGACAGTAAAGGCACTGCCACACTTAGCGATCGCACTAGCGATCACGACAATGACTTAACCTGGCAAGATAGCTAGTGCGATCGCTATGTGATCGCTAGTTAGATTCCAAACACAACTCATCAGCGATCTGTGATTCCAAACACATCTCATCAGCGATCTGTATAACGACCTCTGCTGTCGTTTGGAAAACCTAGTCCCACCTGCGATGCTGGTGAAGTCATTCATAAAGGGTGTCACACTCAGCGATTCAGGCTTACCAGCGGGACACCAACGACCAAAAAACGGCTCAGAACGTTCATGAGCAATCAGCGACATCTCTGCAGGGGCCACATCGCTGCTACATGTCACACACAGTTAAGTCGCTAACGAGATCGCTACTGCATCATAAATTGTGATGCAGTAGCGATCTCGTTAGCGATCTCGCTTGCGATCTTGCTTAGTGTGGCATACCCTTAAGTCTGTAATAGTGACTTGTACATAGTGGGTGTTTATCTGTGTTTATTGTGAACTTATATGCTAATTGTGCATTGTATTATAAAACTAGTTTGTTGACTTCTAAACCAGTTTGAGCTGTGAGGCTGAACTGAAGCACACTGGGCAATTCTAAAAATAGCTTACATGTCTCGGGTATAAAAAAAAGAGACAGAGAGAGCAGATCTGATCACATCTCATCACACAGCTACCAGTGGGCCATTCTGCACAAGACTCAATGGACGAGAGACAGGACTGCAGCTAATTCATCATGGCACCATCATGAGGGACACGGATCTATGATTCTATGGGAATCAACCTAGGAGTTTTCGGCTTTGGTTGGAAGGACACAGATCTGATCCAGTGACCATCTCTCAACCATGGAAATGTTTGGAGAAAGCCATGTTTTGGGACCCTCTGGTCGCCTGGTTCCTTGTCAATATCTCTTCTCTGTGTATATATCACAGGTGGAATATCGACCCTGGGAGCTCTGACGTAACATCTACCTTTATCCAGGTGAGTCAGCATAAGGGTTGGGCCCTGTAATGTGCACCATGTTGGGGGTAATTGCTGGGAATGTTCTGTTTGCTATAGGGTGTTGTGGTTCAATAAAGCACACTGTTTTACCCTAACCCTGCATTGTCTGTGTAGTATGTTGCCCACGGGTAGATAGAGCGGGCGCTCAGTGGTATGAGCCCTGGTCCATGCAGTCTTTCTAAAGGCTGCCAGGCTAGTGGACAAGAGTACCCACTTGACCCCGTTTCTCCACAGAAATCAAATTTATTAACCAATGGAGGCCTGGATTTGGAGTCACCCACAAAATTAAAGTGGAATGTAAAGTCCTTAAAGCAAGTCAAAATGATGCTCAGTAGTGTGTGTGGCCTCCACGTGCCTGTATGACCTCCCTGTGCCTGTATGACCTCCCTACAATGCCTGGGCATGCTCTTGATGAGGCAGCGGATGGTCTCTTGAGGGATTTCCTCCCAGACCTGGACTAAAGCATCTGCCATCTCCTGGACAATCTGTGGTGCATGGGGCGAGAGATGATTTCCCAGATGTGCTCCTGAATCTGCTCAGTCGGATTCAAGTCTGGAGAACGGGCGGGCCAGTCCATAGCTTTAATGCCTTCATCTTGCAGGAACTGCTGACACACTCCAGCCACATGAGGTCTGGTTTGGTCCTGCATTAGGAGGAAACCAGGGCCAACCACACCAGCATATTGTCTCACAAAGAGTCTGAGGATCTCATCTCGGTACCTAATGGCAGTCAGGCTACCTCTGCCGAGCACATAGAGGGCTGTGCGGCCCTCCAAAGAAATGCCACCCTACACCATTACTGACCCACTGCCAAACCGGTCATGCTAAAGGATGTTGCAGGCAGCAGATCACTCTCCTCGGCGTCTCCAGACTCTGTCATGTCTGTAACATGTGCTCAATGTGAACCTGCTTTTATCTGTGAAGAGCACAGGGCGCTAGTGGCGAATTTGCCAATCCTGGTGTTCTGTGGCAAATGCCAAGCGTCCTGCACGGTGTTGGGCTGTGAGCACAACCCCCATCTGTGGATGTCGGGCACTCAGACCATCCTCATGGAGTCGGTTTCTAACCGTTTGTGCAGACACATGCACATTTGTGGCTTGCTGGAGGTCATTTTGCAGGGCTCTGGCAGTGCTCCTCCTGTTCCTCCTTGCACAAAGGCGAAGGTAGCGGTCATGCTGCTGGGTTGTTTCCCTCCTACGGCCCCCTCCACGTCTCCTGGTGTACTGGCCTGTATCCTGGTAGCGCCCTCCAGCCTCTGGACACTACGCTGAGAGACACAGCAAACCTTCTTGCCACAGCTCGCATTGATGTGCCATCCTGGATGAGCTGCACTAACTGAGCCACTTGTGTGGGTTGTAGAGTCCGTCTCATGCTACCACGAGTGTGAAAGCACAACCAACTTTCAAAAGTGACCAAAACATCAGCCAGAAAGCATTGGTACTGAGATGTGGTCTGTGGTCCCCACCTGCAGAACCACTCCTTTATTGAGTGTGTCTTGTTAATTGCCAATAATTTCCATCTGTTGTCTATTCCATTTTCACAACAGCATGTGAAATTGATTGTCAATCAGTGTTGCTTCCTAAGTGGACAGTTTGATTTCACAGAAGTTTGATTTACTTGGAGTTATATTCTGTTGTTTAAGTATTCCCTTTATTTTTTGAGCAGTGTATATAACTGGTATTTCTATAGATCTTGTTGAATGGAAGTCTATTTTTGTTGGTTTGACATGTTAGCAGAGACCAGACCAGGAGGTGACAAAGTTGTCAAGAAATTGCCACGATACTTTATCTTTTGTCATCTCCATTCAGTTTTCTTCCAACATGGCTTTATTGTGCAGCCTCTGAATAAAGTGTAACCACCATAAGACTTCTGTTCTAGAGATCTGAGAAGGTCATGTTGGTCAAAGCCCTGCAATCAGACATTGATGGCATCTCCAATTGCAATGCCACCTATGCCCTTTCTGAGAGCATTCTTCTAAACCCCAGGAAGTGTCTGGACTGTTTCCTTATGACTTTTATACACAATAATATGTGAAAAATAGAAAGATGTTTTACAGCAACAATTATATCAGGACGAAATGTCCATAAAAAATCAGGTTGAAAAAAGACAAAGCTAAAACCTTCTACTTTTAGGGAAAAAATATCATCAACTGTAGTTGACTTCCTAAAAGGAAAGTTAGGGGGTCAGCAAACAGGCGTCATCCTAGTCTTATTAACCTAAATCATTTTCTATAACATATATTAATAAGCAATATTGATATGCAAATTGCATCTTCAGAGAAAAAGAGGACTTGAACTCTATAGCGACACCTGTTACAAGTAGCGATCCTAAAAGTAACAATCAACTCTTTAACGAGTCTTCTAATATGACTTAAGATAAAAGCCAAATCAGAATCTCAATTTGCAGACACGGTGTTTCGAGCTATTGGCCCTCGTCAGTGCAAAGTATGAGAACTGATTTAGCTAGGTCTAAGGGGTAAGGTTTCTTCTTGTGAAGAGTGACATACCAGCTCTGGCTTGTCAAAGTAAGGAGGCTTATTCGCCGTGCAATGCTCCTCTGGAAAATT
Source organism: Oophaga sylvatica (assembly GCA_033576555.1). Classification (NCBI taxonomy): domain Eukaryota; kingdom Metazoa; phylum Chordata; class Amphibia; order Anura; family Dendrobatidae; genus Oophaga; species Oophaga sylvatica. The sequence continues at coordinate 557,927,942 of JARQOD010000003.1, forward strand.
TTAATATGCAAATTGCCTCTTCAGAGCAATAGTAAACAGTTTAAATATATCTACATGCACAAATACTACATTGTTACAAATATTCTTTTGAAATAATTTGCAAATTGTGATTCAAACCAGGAATAGAGACATGTTAAGTTTTTGGAATTGCATTGTATATATATATATATATATATATATATATATATATATATATATATATATATATGCTGAAGCTGCTAATGAGATTGTTTCAAATCAAAATAAAATAATACAATTTCATATATTAATTTCCCTCTTCTCTTCTGCAAAGATTTCAGTGATCTCTGTAATATTAAACTTGTCTTACATCCTCCTGGAAGCCTTAAAAGCTGAGGGTGTCTGCCACCTCCTGGCCAAGATATATGCCAAAAGAGACATCTACATGATGATAACGTACTGCAGTAGTGCACTGTGACATTTTAACGTTTCTGATCTGATCCATATACATTATCTTTGGTTAAATAAGTAAATTGTTTTAAATATTGAATCCAAAGAACCCACTGAATTCTGATAATAAATTGTCATACAATATCTGTTTTCTGTCTTCAGTTATAAATATTAGGAATTATTATCATGCACAAATATAACTGCTTTTATTGTGCTGGGTGCAGTGATCAGATGGTTTTAGCGCTAATGGTAAATCCCTACCTTTTTATCACAGTCAAAAACAAACTATCGTATATACTCGTGTATAAGCTGAGGCATCTAATTTTGCCTGGAAAAACTGGGAAAACTTATTGACTCAAGTATAAGCCTGGTATGCATTGTTCCCTCATCCCCATCCTGGTATGCATGGTGCCTTATTCCCATCCTGGTATGCATGGCTCCTTATCCCCATCCTTGTATGCATGGCTCCTTATCCCCATCCTTGTCTGTATGGCTCCTCATCCCTATCCATGTATGCATGGTTCCTTATTCCCATCCTTGTATGCATGGCTCCATATCCCCATCCTTGTCTGTATGTCCCCTTATCCCTATCCTTGTATGCATGGCTCCTTGTTCCCATCCTTGTATGTGGCGCCCCTGAGGGTCCAGTCGCCACAGAGGTACTGCACCTCAGCCAGAGGTGTGGCCCTCAGCTCTCGGGTAAGGAGGGGGCACTGCTCAGAATCCACACACACTTGCATCCAACACCAGACCTCTCAAGCACAGCGAAGGACTGGGTAGAAAGTGTGGGTGAAGAAAGTTAGAAGAAGAGGGTCAGAGAGTGGTGTGCAATGGTCTGTGAGACAAGAGGAAGAGTCTGCTGTGGGGACTGAAAGAGCCAGGAGCTCGTCCCCAGACTACAGAGAAGAAAGAGAGTAAGACAGAAGAGAGAGCGAGAGGGTGACTCCTGAGAGAGAAAGAAGGAGTCCTATGGGCACAGGTAGTGAGAAATCCACCCATGGGACCTGCATTCACTCCGACACTAATTGGGTGGAAGGACCAGGTCGCAGTTAAGGGACCAGCCATAGTCTAGTGGAGAAACTAAGGACTCCGCTAGCTAACGGTAGGCTGCAGTATCTGCATGTGCTGCAGCCGCATCCACACACATAAAGGCAGCCAGATAGGATCAAGGGGACCTAGAGTATGTCACCCGACAGGATCGGAGGCTATTGGCTTGGAACACTGTGTGCGAAGGCACAGGGCAGGAGAGGAGGCAACCAGCGCAGAGAGACGGCCAGGAAAGGAACATCTGAAGGGGATTCTAACATGGTGTACCCCAATTTACCTGAGAGCTATCTGGACCACCTCCCCGGAGGACACAACACCCAGGCTGGGGATTGTAACAACAAACTGTGAGTAAACTGGAAAGACTGCACAATGCTGTGTCCTCAGAATTATTTGCTGCATCATCTGCCCTGCACTACAACCAGATCATCATCTCTTACACATACAGCTGCCCTGGGGCCTAGCTCTACCTCTGGAGAGCTGTAACAACTCTGTTGCATCACTATCAGCCCCAGCGGACTCTGAAGCAGCATCAGCTAACATCTTTATTGCTGAATACCACAGGTGGCGTCACAAACTATCTTTCATAAACTTTATCATCCCCTTCTCATCATTTTCATTGGATGCCCAGGGCTACGGACCGGGTCACTGCTGCCGTGACACATCCCCTTAAGAACTGGCCCAGTTCCGAGTACCCCCCGGCCCTGGCGGGTGCTCCATATGCATGGCTCCTTATCCCCATCCTTGTCTGTATGGCTCCTCATCCCTATCATTGTATGTATGGCCCCCATGAGAAAAGCATTAAAAAAAAAAATCCTACTTGCCTTCTCTGCGCTTCCTTGCAGCATCTTGTTCCGATGCCAGCAGCTCCTGCGGCCAAGCGATCACGTGACCCCGCTCATTAAGGTAATGAATATTCACCTCTCTCCATGCCTATGTGAGTGGAGAGAGGTAAATATTCATTACCTTAATGGCACACGTGCTAGCCTGGCAGCTGCTAGAAGCCCGTGACTGCTGCTGACACTGTGCGTGCGCTATAAGAGAAATGAATGTTCACTGCAAGTGCAGTGAACATTCATTTCTCTTTTGCAGGAGGCACAGACTTTAGCCGCAGCTGCCGCCTCCTGCCTCCTGTCACCCGCTTCTCCCCTTCCCCTGCCGTCTTCTGGTACAATGACTTGTGAATAAGCCGAGGGGGGCATTTTCAGCACAAAAAACTGTGCTGCAAAAACTCTGCTTACACACGAGTATATACGGTAATTCCTACTTTCAAGGTGATGTATGTTGTTGATATTTTTTTCTTTGTGACTTCTTATAAGGTTGCAAGTGTATGTCTGCATATGATAATTAATTGTAAGCTGAAAATGGAGAACTTAATTCTAATGGAAGCGTGTTTAGTCTCAATAAATTCCCTTTCCCTCTTCCCAGGATAAAGACACAAGAATCCATACACATCACTTGAAAATCTGCCTAACCTTTCAATTTTTGAGTAGCACTGGTCAACTAATGGAGGGAAATGCAGTAGACCCTAGGCAACTCAAAAACTCACTTTGGTCCATATGAGAAGATCAATGTTATTAAATACCCGTGATGGCTAGAGGCACTGTTGGAGATTTTATATTGAGGCTCACAAGCTTTAAACAGGATATTCACTTTCAGTAAAGTGGTCCCTAATGTGCATAGAGCACAAAAAAATAACAAACTTATCAGGAACTCTGCCTCCCCGAGTTCAGCGCTGGCTTCCTGCTGCTGCAGTCTTATGGCTAGAATGGTGACATCTTGCCAACAGCACTTGTCCCTGCAGCAGCGACTGAAAGGCGTTGCAGGACCCAGGAGGATGAGTACTGGATTATTTTAAGTGGTTAACATACTTTAGGGACCACTTTTCATGTAAATGGATATCCCTTTTAAAGGGGATCAGTCAGTAGGATTACCCCTTCTCAGCTATCTATATGGGCATTTTTGTCATAGAGAATTGAATAAAATGATAACTTGATATCTGCGATCCAATGTCTTATTTATGATTAATCAATGTTTTTCTTATATGTAAATGAGGTATTAAGATCTGTGGGCCAGACATAGATCTGCCCGAGAATCTGTCTCCTGAACTTAATGTAAATTAAAGGAGACGTTACCATGGTGAGACATGTAACGACTGACAGTCTGCTGTACTGATCTACATGTCTCACACTGGTGATGCCCCTTTTATTATGGTGCTTGAACCTCTAGGTTCAAGCAACATATTGTAATCCGATTTCTTATATTTTATTCTTCTTCTTCTCCGCGTTTTCTGCAATTAATGCGGCCCGAACCGCTCGCCGCAGAGACCCGGTTCAGGCGGCGTTTCGAAGCCCTCGGTGGGGACAGGTGTGCTATGTATTTTTGGAGTCGATCCGATTTTTAGTTTTTTAAAAAAAATCGCATTTTAAGCAAAAATTTTCCCATAGGAATTAATGGCGACCTTTCCATGACCCCCAACTGACATGGATTGAAGCCACAGCGCAGGTGCAGTGACTTACAAAGATGGCAGCTATGCAAATGCAGCTTCCACACATGACCCGTATCAGCTAATAGAAGCTGACAGATCGCTGATTCAAGGTCTTAAAGGCGCAGCGCCGGGCCCCAGGCAGCACACAGGGGCCCCAGGCAGCACACGGGCCACAGGCAGCGCGCCAATGGCTTCTGAAAAGCCTCACGGACGCCAAAGTGGCTTTAGAAGCCCAGTGTGCCAAAGTGGCCCCTGAGGGGCCCGGAGCACCAAATTGGCCACTGAGGCAAAGTGACAGCATGTGTCAACATGGCTAAAGTGGCTACCAAGTGGCCAAAGTGGCTACCGAGGTGCTGAATGTGCCAAAGTGGCCAAAGTGGCTACCGAGGTGCCGAATGTGCCAAAGTGGCTACCAAGTCGCCAAAGTGGCTACCAAGGTGCTGAATGTTTCAAAGTGGCTAGCAAGTGGCAAAAGTGGCTACCGAGGTGCTGAATGTGCCAAAGTGGCTACCAATGTGCCAAAGTGGCTACCGAGGTGCTGAATGTGCCAAAGTGGCTACCAATGTGCCAAAGTGGCTACCAAGTGGCCAAAGTGGCTACCGAGGTGCCGAATGTGCCAAAGAGGCTACCAAGTGGCCAAAGTGGCTACCAAGTGGCCAAAGTGGCTACCGAGAGGCCGAATGTGCCAAAGTGGCTACCAAGTGGCCAAAGTGGCTACAGAGATGTCGAATGTGCCAAAGTGGCTACCAAGTGGCCAAAGTGGCTACCGAGGTGCCGAATGTCCCAAAGTGGCTACCAATGTGCCAAAGTGGCTACAGAGATGTCGAATGTGCCAAAGTGGCTACCAAGTGGCCAAAGTGGCTACCGAGGTGCCGAATATGCCAAAGTGGCTACCAATGTGCCAAAGTGGCTACCGAGGTGCCAAATGTGCCAAAGTGGCTACCAAGTTGCCAAAGTGGCTACCGAGGTGCCGAATATGCCAAAGTGGCTACCAAGTGACCAAAGTGGCTACCGAGGTGCCGAATGTGCCAAAGTGGCTACCAAGTGGCCAAAGTGGCTACCAAGGTGCCGAATGTGCCAAAGTGGCTACCAAGTGGCCAAAGTGGTTTCCTAGTGGCCGAATGTGCCATAGTGGCTACCAAGTGGCCAAATTGGCTACCGAGGTGTTGAATGTGCCAAAGTGGCTACCAAGTAGCCAAAGTGGCTACCAAGTGGCCAAAGTGGCTACAGAGGTGCCGGATGTGCCAAAGTGGCTACCAAGTGGCCAAAGTGGCTACCGAGGTGCCGAATATGCCAAAGTGGCTACCAAGTGACCAAAGTGGCTACCGAGGTGCCGAATGTGCCAAAGTGGCTACCAAGTGGCCAAAGTGGCTATCTAGTGGCCGAATGTGCCATAGTGGCTACCAAGTGGCCAAATTGGCTACCGTGGTGCAGAATGTGCCAAAGTGGCTACCAAGTGGCCATAGTGGCTACCGAGGGGCCGAATGTGCCAAAGTGGCTACCAAGTGGCCAAATTGGCTACCGTGGTGCAGAATGTGCCAAAGTGGCTACCAAGTGGCAAAGTGGCTACTGAGGTGTTGAATGTGCCAAAGTGGCTACCAAGTGGCCAAAGTGGCTACAGAGGTGACGGATGTGCCAAAGTGGCTACCAAGTGGCCAAAGTGGCTACCGAGGTGCCGAATGTGCCAAAGTGGCTACCAAGTAGCCAAAGTGGCTACCGAGGTGCCGAATGTGCCAAAGTGGCTACCAAGTGACCAAAGTGGCTACCAAGGTTCCAAATTTGCTAAAGTGGCTACCAAGTGGCCAAAGTGGCTACTGAGGTGCCGAATGTGCCAAAAAGGCTACCAAGTGGACAAAGTGGCTACCAAGTGGCCAAAGTAGCTACTAAGGTGCCGAATGTTCCAAAGTGGCTACCAAGTGGCCAAAATGGCTACCGAGGGGCCGAATGTGCCAAAGTGGCTACCAAGTGGCCAAAGTGGCTACTGAGGTGCCGAATGTGCCAAAGTGGCTACCAAGTGGCCAAAGTGGCTACCATGGTGCAGAATCTGCCAAAGTGGCTACCAAGTGGCCAAAGTGGCTACCAAGGTGCCGAATGTGTCAAAGTGGCTATCAAGAGACCAAAGTGGCTACCAAAGTGCCAAATGTGCTAAAGTGGCTACCAAGTGGCCAAAGTGGCTACCGAGGTGCCGAATGTGCCATAGTGGCTAGCAAGTGGCCAAAGTGGCTACCAAGTGGCCAAAGTGGCTACTGAGGTGCTGAATGTGACAAAGTGGCTTCCAAGTGGCCAAAGTGGCTACTGAGGTACCGAATGCCAAAGTGGCTACCAAGTGGCCAAAGTGGCTACTGAGGTACCGACTGTGCCAAAGTGGCTACCAAGTGGCTGAAGTAGCTACCGAGGTGTCGAATGTGCCAAAGTGGCTACCAAGTGGCCAAAATGGCTACTAAGTGGCCAAAGTGACTACCAAGGTGCCGAATGTGCCAAAGTGGCTACCAGGTGGCCAAAGTGGCTACTGAGGTGCCGAATGTGCCATAGTGGCTAGCAAGTGGCCAAAGTGGCTACCAAGTGGCCAAAGTGGCTACTGAGGTGCTGAATGTGACAAAGTGGCTTCCAAGTGGCCAAAGTGGCTACTGAGGTACCGAATGTGCCAAAGTGGCTACCAAGTGGCCAAAGTGGCTACTGAGGTACCGACTGTGCCAAAGTGGCTACCAAGTGGCTGAAGTAGCTACCGAGGTGTCGAATGTGCCAAAGTGGCTACCAAGTGGCCAAAATGGCTACTAAGTGGCCAAAGTGGCTACCGAGAGGCCGAATGTGCCAAAGTGGCTACCAAGTGGCCAAAGTGGCTACAGAGATGTCGAATGTGCCAAAGTGGCTACCAATGTGCCAAAGTGGCTACCAGGTGGCCAAAGTGGCTACTGAGGTGCCGAATGTGCCAAAGTGGCTACCAAGCAGCCAAAGTGGCTAACAAGGTGCTGAATATGCCAAAGTGGCTACCAAGTGGCCAAAGTGGTACCGAGGTGCCGAATGTGCCAAAGTGGCTACCAAGTGGCCAAAGTGGCTACCGAGGTGCCGAATGTGCCAAATTGGCTACCAAGTGGCCAAAGTGGCTACAGAGATGTCGAATGTGCCAAATTGGCTACCAAGTGGCCAAAGTGGCTACAGAGATGTCGAATGTGCCAAATTGGCTACCAAGTGGCCAAAGTGGCTACAGAGATGTCGAATGTGCCAAAGTGGCTACCAATGTGCCAAAGTGGCTACCAAGTGGCCAAAGTGGCTACCGAGGTGCCGAATGTGCCAAATTGGCTACCAAGTGGCCAAAGTGGCTACCGAGATGCCGAATATGCCAAAGTGGCTACCAAGTGGCCAATTTGGCTACCGAGATGCCGAATGTGCCAAAGTGGCTACCAAGTGGCCAAAGTGGCTACCGAGGGGCCGAATGTGCCAAAGTGGCTACCAAGTGGCCAAAGTGGCTACAATGGTGCAGAATCTGCCAAAGTGGCTACCAAGGTGCCAAGTGTGCTAAAGTGGCTACCAAGTGGCCAAAGAGGCTACCGAGGTGCCGAATGTGCCAAAGTGGCTACCAAGTGGCCAAAGTGGCTACCGAGGTGCCGAATGTGCCATAGTGGCTAGCAAGTGGCCAAAGTGGCTACCAAGTGGCCAAAGTGGCTACTGAGGTGCTGAATGTGACAAAGTGGCTTCCAAGTGGCCAAAGTGGCTACTGAGGTACCGAATGTGCCAAAGTGGCTACCAAGTGGCTGAAGTAGCTACCGAGGTGTCGAATGTGCCAAAGTGGCTACCAAGTGGCCAAAATGGCTACTAAGTGGCCAAAGTGACTACCAAGGTGCCGAATGTGCCAAAGTGGCTACCAGGTGGCCAAAGTGGCTACTGAGTGCCGAATGTGCCAAGTGGCTAACCAAGGCACAGCCAAAGTGGCTACATAGGTGCTGAATATGACAAAGTGGCTACCAAGTGGCCAAAGTGGTCCCTGAGGTACCGAAAAAGTGGCTACCAAGTGGCCAAAGTGGCTACTGAGGTACCGACTGTGCCAAAGTGGCTTACCAAGTGGCTGAAAGTAGCTACCGAGTGTCCGAATGTGCCAAAGTGGCTACCAAGTGGCCAAAAGTGCTACTAATGGCCAAGTGGCTACCGAGAGCCGAATGTGCCAAAGTGGCTACCAAGTGGCCAAAGTAGCTACAGAGATGTCGAATGTGCCAAAGTGGCTACCAATGGCCAAAGTGGCTACCAGTGGCCAAAGTGGCTACGAGAGGCCGAATGTGCCAAAGTGGCTACCAAGCTGCCAAAGTGGCTAACAAGTGTCGAATATGCCAAAGTGGCTACCAATGGCCAAAGTGGGGATTACCGAGGTGCCGAATGTGCCAAAGTGGCTACCAATGGCCAAAGTGGCTACCGAGGTGCCGAATTGCCAAATGGCTACCAAGTGGCCAAAGTGGTACCGAGGGCCGAATGTGCCAAAGTGGCTACCAAGTGGCCAAAGTGGCTACGAGATGCGAATGTGCCAAATTGGCTACCAAGTGGCCAAAGTGGCTACAGAGATGTCGAATGTGCCAAATTGGCTACCAAGTGGCCAAAGTGGCTACAGAGATGTCGAATGTGCCAAAGTGGCTACCAATGTGCCAAAGTGGCTACCAAGTGGCCAAAGTGCCACCAGTGTACCGAATGTGCCAAATGGCTACCAAGTGGCCAAAGTGGCTACCGAGGTGCCGAATATGCCAAAGTGGCTACCAAGTGGCCAATTGTGCTACCGAGATGCCGAATGTGCCAAAGTGGCTACCAAGTGGCCAAATTGGCTACCGAGATGCGAATGTGCCAAAGTGGCTACCAAGTGGCCAAAGTGGCTACTGAGGGCCGAATGTGCCAAAGTGGCTACCAAGTGGCCAAAGTGGCTACAATGGTGCAGAATCTGCCAAAGTGGCTACCAAGGTGCCAAGTGTGCTAAAGTGGCTACCAAGTGGCCAAAGAGGCTACCGAGGTGCCGAATGTGCCAAAGTGGCTACCAAGTGGCCAAAGTGGCTACCGAGGTGCCGAATGTGCCATAGTGGCTAGCAAGTGGCCAAAGTGGCTACCAAATGGCCAAAGTGGCTACTGAGGTGCTGAATGTGACAAAGTGGCTTCCAAGTGGCCAAAGTGGCTACTGAGGTACCGAATGTGCCAAAGTGGCTACCAAGTGGCTGAAGTAGCTACCGAGGTGTCGAATGTGCCAAAGTGGCTACCAAGTGGCCAAAATGGCTACTAAGTGGCCAAAGTGACTACCAAGGTGCCGAATGTGCCAAAGTGGCTACCAGGTGGCCAAAGTGGCTACTGAGGTGCCGAATGTGCCAAAGTGGCTACCAAGCAGCCAAAGTGGCTAACAAGGTGCTGAATATGCCAAAGTGGCTACCAAGTGGCCAAAGTGGTACCGAGGTGCCGAATGTGCCAAAGTGGCTACCAAGTGGCCATAGTGGCTACCGAGGTGCCGAATGTGCCAAATTGGCTACCAAGTGGCCAAAGTGGCTACCGAGTGGCTGTGTGCACCAAAGTGTCTACCAAGGATTCTTGCATGCCAAAATGGCTACCAAGGGGCCAAAGTGGCTAACAAGGGGCCCCGCACATCAAAGTGGCTACCAAGGGGCCACATACAACCCATACCAGGTTGTGCCATCGCTATACACAACATTCATATTCTAACTTTACTTTCTTACAGTCGACACCTGATACAGCGCTGTTCAAGCACCATGTATTTCCTTCAGGAAATGCCCATCTAGTTTAGAATAATCTCTGGAGGCAGATTCTCAGGGAGATCTATGTTTGGCCCAAAAATCTTAACAGCTAATTTACATATTAAGAAAAACATATATTTCTCTGGAATAAGACATCGGATCGCAGATATCAAGGTATCATTTTATTCACCTTTCTGTGATCCACATGTCAATGTAGACAACTTAGGAGAGTTGACAGATTCTCTTTAAAGTGTTTTGGTAGTGTTTATTAATGGCTTGTTTCCCTCTCCTCACTGAAAGCACATGTACAATCAGTCAAGTCGAGAGTGCATGCTTAAACAAGTGATTGGCCAACAGGATATTGATGACTAAATAGACTAATTAAAAAAATGGCTTAATATTTGTTCATTGACTGGTCAATATCTGAATTTCTGTGCTTCTTTTCAGCTGGACTTCCATTTATAATGACGGGAGAACTTTTCATGCAGTCACATCGCCCCGCAGCTTACATTGTTGGAGGTACACTCAACTGGCTTTCAAACTTTACAGTTGGCTTTGTGTTCCCTTTTTACAGGTAATTGCCTTTATTTTTTCTTCATGGCATTTAATAGTGTGCCTTATTTCATAAGTGAACCCATAGTACTTGAACCAAGTGGTGAATTAGAGGAACTGGTCTATCATAAACTCAACTGACAGACATTCCAGTTGGGCAACAAATCAATCAATAGTATAAAAATAATGGTCTTAATGGGAGTCTGTCAGCATAAAATGACTGTTCAAACTAAACACAGGCACTCAGTGCTGCCTTGGTGTCACCAAACAGTTCAGTGAGATGTCTCAACTACTTGTTGTAAATCTATCTCTGTCTCTTGTAAAGCCAGAGCTGTCAATTAAGGAAGAGGAGGGCGGAGATAGATATAAAACATGTCAGTGGAAAGGTTCAATGAATTGAACGGCCACACCAAGGGTGCACCGAGTGTCTGCGCTTGGTTTGAACAGTCATTTTGAGCTGACAGACTCCCTTTTAGTGGAAGAGCAATCAATGACTATTTTTTCAATACCCTATTGCATTAGTTAACTAGTAATATAATTTATTTATGTAACATCACCAAATTCTCCACTGACAACAAGCAAACAATTCGGAGCGCTAATATTTTGTGGTTTTGTTTTGGCTCTTTGGCCTTTATTCAAAAAAGTCTTTGACTGGTAACCTAATTTTTAGCAAAAACTTTGCAAAATGGCTTGAGTCATATATCTTTTAGTTTTTGCCATAGTTTATCATATTTTTTAGGTTAGTCATATCATTTGGTTAGAAGGCAGATTTTCATTCTGGCTCATGTGGGGGAGTAGGGTTTTGGAGGGAAACCTACTCTATTATATTCATGCGCTCTAATATGGAGCTGTTACCAAGGTAATCCTTGTGAGACAACACCGTCAAAACTCAAAGTTACAGAAAATATCTGTTTTTCCCTAAAAAAAAAGTGGTAAAGCTTGGGTTCCCAGTACCGGGCAAGGTAAGCATTTTGCATGGAAACGTTCAATTCCTTTCCACCTGTCCAGTATTAAACACCTTATCCCACAAGCACATATTGTAATTTGAGAAAAAACTCATAATTGTAGCTTGCACTGAGATCTAGTTTTTTTCTGTTTCATACAAAAACATTTTACATTGCTTAAATGTAATATTACATACATATTTTTTTTTGCTTTCTTTAATTAATTTTTAACTGTAATAATTATATTGCCTTAAGCCTAACTCCAGGCTTAACCCTAACCCTAAGCCTTACCTTACTACAATCCCTAGCCCTAATCCTAGTGTAAAAATATAAAAGCAGCTCTTAATAATGAATAAAGACAGTATCACATCGTATGCATAACTCTTGATTCAATTCTGTCTTTGTTTTTTAGCTATTCATCTTCTGCCATCTTGATTGTTGCCTATGCAGAGCACAGGAGTAGAGATAAGTTTGCCACCGGCTTCTGCACTCTGCATAGGCAGTGACAGAGATGACAAAGATCATTTCTTTATACAAATCGTTATCATTTCGCTAGCTGCCTATGCAGCGCATGGCAACAATTTATGTCAAACTCCTCTTCTCGCCTGTTGCACTTTATATAAGCTGCTCCATAAAGGCATTCACTGCTGGCAGATACAGATGGCTTTATAATAATGTCAGCGTGGCTAAGAAGATGGGGGTGAAATTTTGCACCCCAATAGACTTTGGTGCCCAGGGCACCCATCGTCTGCCCGCATTTTCTCCCTCCACACTACACCACAGAGTGCTACTTCTATCCATAGGCTGCGACGCTGCGTGCTAGGTCTGGTATGGGGAAGAGGTACAATACTAGATAATACTCATAAAAACCACATTTGTCAAAACATACAATATGTAAATGCCGGACAATTCCTTTAGTTCTGTATTAATACTCAGGATTGAACTTGTAAATTAATAATTTTGAAATTTTCCTTGCAGATGTCGGCAGGAGCATTCTCCTACCTGGTGTTTTGCGGGGTTTGTCTATTTGTAGCGGTCTACGTTTACTTTATCATTCCAGAAACAAAGAATAAAACCTTTTTGGAAATTAGTGAAATGTTTTCCACAGAAAAATCTATTTCGAAGCCAGTAATACCTGGTGACGATCTGAAACTAAAGAAATTCAATGGATATGGAGCATTAGAGAGCAGTTCACTGGAAAACTCCCTGCCATGAAAATGACTAAAATCACGATCAAGTGGAAGATTCCCAGTCAGCGGTACAATGAGGCGTGTGTAGCATGTACTGGATTCTTGGTGCTGTCCAGAGCCCAAATTTGGGCGCCCAGTTATTTTCATACTTGTCATAAAAAGTGTTACCATTACTGAAAATGATTTCTTAAATAAATTTCATGATGATTTCATAATTAGTAGCCGAAATTATTTCTATTTCAATACCTCACTTAACAAGGGTCTTTAGAAGGTGGAGATGACAAGTAAGGCGACCGTTCATAATAATAATAATAATAATAATAATAATAATAATCTTTATTTATATAGCGCCATCATATTCCGCAGCGCTTTACAGTTTAACAGTTTCAAAACACAAGTCATAAGTAACAACGTTAACAATACAGTAATTAAAGCAAAATAAGACGGCCCTGCTCGTGAGAGCTTACAATCTACAATGAGGTGGGGGAGATACAAAGTACAGGTGTGTATATACAATGGTGCATTTACAATGATGGTCCAGCCATCTTAAGGGAGTGAGGGATGGATGGAGATAGTGAATGGGCTACACACACACACACACTTAAGGGTATGCCACACTAAACAATATCGCTAACGGGATCGCTAAAAAACGTCACTATTTAGCGATCCTGTTAGCGATGTTGTTCAGTGCGGCAGCTTCCAGCGACGAGCTTCCTGCTGTGATCTCGCTCGTCGCTGGAATCGTTCCGGACCCTATTTTCTCGTCGGCGCTCCCGCTGGGTAAGTATCTAATCGCTGTGTGGCACCTTTTCTTAGCGATTTAGCGGTACTTTTGTACCGCTAAAGTCGTTAAGAAGATCGCTAGCGGCGATAGCGTCGTTAACTATATCGCTAAATGTGGCCGCATTTAGCGATATAGAAACAATCCCGCTAGCGATCTCATTAGTATGCAACGCTAACGAGATCGCTAGCGGGATAGCTTAGTGTGGCAGTACCTTTACACAGAGAATGACTTTGATTAGTGAATGTGATAGGCCGCTCTGAACAGATGTGTTTTGAGGGAGCGCCTGAAACCATGCAAATTGTGGATAGTCCTAATTTCTTGGGGTAGAGCATTCCAGAGGATTGGCGCAGCGCGGGAGAAGTCTTGGAGTCGGGAGTGGGAGGTACGGATTAGTGCAGAGGTTAGTCGAAAGTCGTTTGCAGAGCGCAGCAGTCGGTTAGGCCGATAGATAGAAATGAGGGAGGAGATGTAGGGGGTGCTGCAGTGTGGAGAGCTTTGTGGGTGAGAACAAGTACTTTGAATTGGATCCTATAATGAATGGGCAGCCAGTGTAAGGACTGGCGAAGAGCGGACGCGTCCGAATACCGATTAGCCAGATGGATGACCCTGGCTGCTGCATTAAGGATGGACTGGAGAGGGGATAGTCGAGTAATGGGGAGGCCAAGTAATAGAGCGTTACAGTAGTCCTGGCGGGAGTGGATCAATGCTACAGTGAGGGTTTTTGTTGTTTCCATGGTGAGAAAAGGGCGGATTCTAGAGATGTTCTTTAGGTGTAGGCGGCAAGAGCGGGCAAGAGATTGTATATGGCAGGTGAAGGAGAAATAGGTGTCAAACACAACACCCAGACAGCGAGCCTGCTGCCGGGGTGTTATTATGGTGCCGCCCACTGAGAGGGAAATGTCAGATTTAGGGAGGTTAGTCGACGGCGGGAGCAGAAGAAGTTCAGTTTTGGAGAGGTTAAGTTTCAGATAGAGAGCAGACATGATGTTGGAGACTGCGGACAGACAGTCGGTGGCGTTCTGTAGTACAGCGGGGGTAAGGTCGGGGGATGACGTGTATAATTGTGTGTCATCAGCATAAAGATGGTACTGAAAGCCAAATCTGCTGATGGTCTGTCCAATTGGGGCGGTGTAGAGAGAGAAGAGAAGGGGGCCAAGGACTGAGCCCTGGGGTACACCGACAGTGAGAGGAAGAGGAGATGAAGTGGAGCTAGAGAACGAAACACTGAAGGAGCGGTCAGAAAGATAGGAGGAGAACCAGGAGAGAACAGTGTCCTTAATACCTAGTGACTGGAGCCTAGATAGTAGGAGACGGTGGTCAACCGTGTCGAAAGCTGCAGAAAGGTAGAGTAGAATGAGCAGAGAGTGGTCGCCGTTACGGTTTGCTGTCAGAAGGTCATTGGTCACTTTGATGAGTGCAGTTTCAGTCGAATGTAGGGGTCGGAAGCCGGACTGTGAAGGGTCTAGGAGGGAGTGAGTGGAGAGGTAACGGGTGAGGCGGGAGTAGACTAGGCGCTCCAAAAGTTTGGAGATGAAGGGGAGATTGGAGACCGGTCTGTAGTTGTTTGTGCAGGAAGTGTCAAGAGCGGGTTTCTTTAGTAGTGGAGTAATGATGGAGTGTTTGAAGGAGGATGGGAAAATGCCAGAGGAGAGTGAGAGATTGAAGATTGTAGTTAGGTGGGGAAATGCAGGGAGGGATGGGAGTCACAGCACTTGGTGGTTGAGAGCAGATTTCCTGACGTATAGTATCTATTTTTTCTATAAAGTGGGAGGCCAGGTCGTTAGCACAAATGTCTGTGATAGGGGCTTGTGCTTTTGGCCTGAGGAGGGAGTGAAAAGTGTCAAAAAGTTTCTTGGGGTTGTTGGCTAGTGAGGAGATCAGGGTGGTGAAGTAGGTCTGTTTAGCGAGGTGAAGGGCTGCATTATAAGTTCTTAACATGAATTTAAAGTGGATGAAGTCTTCTGGTGTGCGGGTTTTTCTCCATAGGCGTTCAGCACTCCTAGAGCATCGCTGGAGAAGGTGAGTTTGCGATGTGAGCCAGGGCTGTTTTACTGTGTGTTTGGAAGTTCTGAGGGTGAGCGGTGCTACTTGGTCAAGGGTGCTTCTAAGAGTGTCATTGTAGTGATGAACAGCCAGATCAGGACAAGAAAAAGAGGAGATTGCGGACAGCGAAGAGTGTAGGGAGTCTGAAAGTGTCTGAGGGTTAATGGCTTGTAGATTTCTGAATGTGTGGTAGGTAGGAGTTCGCTGGGGTGGTGGAGGATTTGTGAGCGTGAAGGAGAGAATGTTGTGGTCAGAGAGTGGAAGCGGTGAGTTATTTAGGTGGGAGATTGAACAGAGGCGGACAAAGACCAGGTCAAGGGTGTTGCCATCCTTGTGTGTCTCAGAGGTTGAAAGCTGTGAGAGGCCTAGAGAAGTGGTTAGTGATAGAAGCTGAGATGCAGATGTGGAAGTAGGACTGTTAATGGGGATGTTGAAGTCTCCAAGGATAAGGGTTGGTAGTTCTGAGGACATGAAGTGCGGCAGCCAGGCTGAAAGTGGTCAAGGAACTGGGTGGATGAGCCTGGGGGCCGATATATGACCGCTACTCTGAGGGAGAGGGGATGGAAGAGCCTGATGGTGTGGACCTCAAAAGAAGGGAATGAGAGTGATGGAATTGGGGGGATGACCTGGAAAGTGCATTGTGGGGACAGGAGTATGCCAACTCCACCACCATGTCTGTTTGTGGGTCTCGGGGAATGGGAGAACTGTAAGCCACCATAGGAAATGGCAGCAGGGGAGACCGTGTCAGAATCCTGAATCCAGGTTTCAGTGAGGGCCAACAGATGAAGAGAGTTGTTCAGAAAGTAGTTGTGCAGGAAAGATAGTTTGTTGCATGCAGACCGTGGATTCCAGAGGGCACAATTGAAAGAAGGAGATGAGGGAGTGCAAGTAATATTAACAAGATTATTATGGTTTCGACATGAGGTAGGGTAGGGATTGAGGTTGGGGGATGGACCAGGGTTGGGGGAGATGTCCCCTGAAATCAGTAGGAGTAGGAAGATAAAGAGCAGGTAGTTGTTGGAGTTGTAAGTAGGTTTTTTCTGTGATATGTTTGGGCAAGATGGGCTGAGGTTTCTCAGGAAGGTGAGGAGTGCATGGGAACTGTACATGGGAGAGGGAAGTATGGAGGGGCTGATGTATATGAGTCATGATGGAGGGGGGATGGGGCAGTGAATGTGGATGGCAAGGGAACACAGGAGGATAGAGATAAAGAACATAATTTAAAAGAAAGCAAAGTGTGGGCTACCTGATTCCTGCCCTGATTAACTGCCATGGATAACTGCCGTTTACTCGATGCTTGTCTTTCGTGATGCTTTGCTTTCTGTGATGCGTGCGCCCCCTTACTGCGTGCGCCCCTTAGACTACTCCTAAATATATAGCCCACACTACAGGGCCAGGAAAGTGGGATTGTTTTTACCAGAATTTTGGGGTGAAACTCCCTGAAATGTTACAAAATGTTTACACACCACAAAAGTGAGCAAAACATTTGCGACTTTGGGAGAGCTGATTGAAATTGGCGTAGAAATACAAGTTGTAAGTGGAGCTGAGGCTCGACTGTGCATGACTGAGCATTGTTCTGCCCATCTGAGTACAGGGCAGTATGTTTTGTACTGTGTGCTGGTTTGTTTATTATAGCACCATCCAGTGGTGGCTGAATTTATAGCCTGTGCCTTTAACAAGCAGATAGAGTATTGCATTGTGGGATTGAAACAAGGTATGCTGGGAAGAAGAAGCTCCATTTTCTTCCATGTACAGTACAGACCAAAAGTTTGGACACACCTTCTCATTCAACGATTGTTCTGTATTTTCATGACTATGAAAACTGTAGAATCACACTGAAGGCATCAAAACTATGAATTAACACATATGGAATTATACATTACACTTTACAAAAAAGTGTGAAACAGCTGAAAATATGTCTTATATTCTAGGTTCTTCAAAGTAGCCACCTTTTGCTTTGATTACTGCTTTGCAAGCAGAAAAGGTGAATAGATGGACTCTACATGCCTGGTTCCCACCGTGAAGCATGGAGGAGGTGGTGTGATGAAGTGGGGGCGCTTTGCTGGTGACACTGTTGGGATTTACTCAAAATTGAAGGCATACTAAACCAGCATGGCTACCACAGCATCTTGCAGCAGCATGCTTTTCCATCCGGTTTGCGTTTAGCTGGACAATCATTTATTTTTCAACAGGACAATGACCCCAAACACACCTCCAGGCTGTGTAAGGGCTATTTGACCAAGAACGAGAGTGTTGGGGTGCTACGCCAGATGACCTGGCCTCCACAGTCACCAGACCTGAACCCAATCGAGATGGTTTGGGGTGAGCTGGACCGCTCACCGCTTCAAATTTGAAGAAATCCCCAACAGTGTCACCAGCAAAGCACCCCCACACCATCACACCACCTACTCCATCCTTCACGGTGGGAACCAGGCATGTAGAGTCCATCCGTTCACCTTTTCTGCGTGCAAAACAGTAATCAAAGCAAAAGGTGGCTACTTTGAAGAACCTAGAATATAAGACATATTTTCAGTTGTTTCACACTTTTTTGTAAAGTGTAATGTATAATTCCACATGTGTTAATTCATAGTTTTGATGCCTTCAGTGTGATTCTACAATTTTCATAGTCATGAAACTACAGAAAAATCTTTGAATGAGAAGGTGTGTCAGTGCAGCCAGTGCATAGGAGATGTTATTAGAATCCTGTGTAAAGTTTGCATCATACTGTATACTTTCCTGTTAATTATAAAGTGTCAGCTGTGTGCCCAATACTTATCTATGTCATTTGTATTTTTATAGTTTTACCGCACATGTTCTATACTGTTCACCAATAAACAAGTTAGACTACAGAGGACAGTCTGCTCATTTGGAGTACGGAACGTTGGTTTATGCTGTATGCTAGATTGCACACCGTGTCAACGTGTATGAAGGCAGAACAGTAAAACAGATGCTAGACGCCTGCGATAGTGAATACGACTTAAGGAGCCACTTGTACCCTCACTGCACTGCCTGCGGATACTGCAGCGGCCGCAATGCAGTCACAAGTACAGAGAGTGTAGCCCGCCATCAAGCGCTTTATCATTCCCGCCACGCGGAAGCCGCCGCGCATAGACTGTTTCCCGCTAATATACTCAGCAGTACGCAGCTAAGCGCACAAGGCAAGCCAAAGCAAGATCCTCCTTCGCTGAGAGATGCACCGAAAGCTGAGGCAGGCGCAGCAAGATGCAGATACTGCACGTTTGCAAGCAGAGAGAGAGGCCGAAACCGCACGCCTGAAAGCTGAAACTGCACGTTTGCAAGCAGAGAGAGAAGCGGAGACTGCATGTTTGCGAGGAGAGCTAGAAAAACTTGCGGCAGACAGAGACAGCAGCTGCAATTGCTAAAAAAGAGTATTTGGAAGCTATGAAGGATCCTGATTGTGAGAGATGCAGCAACATTCGCGGACCAGATCTAGAACAGCAAGATCCAGTGCAGTGCGTAGCAGAGTACGTCCGTCAACATTCCGGCATGGATGACAGTCCTGATGCACCACATCGACCAGTCTACGCCGGTTACCAACGATCCAACCCCGAACTTCGTTACCACAAACAAGGAGTCGTCCAGCGCAGAGATGTCGACCACAGCGGCTGTTCCACTGAGCAGAAGGTACAGCTCCCATCCCGCCTTAAAGAGACAGTACCGAGAAGGTACTGCACAGACTATACGAAGTCAGAAGCGTCTTACAGGTGTGGTGATACACCACACACTAGACATGACTATAACACACCAGCTCGTGCCAGCACTGACCAAGCCACCATAGACTTTGCAAAGTTCCTTGCCTGCCAAGAACTGGTTACAAAAGGACTTGTAAAGTTCACTGATAAACCCGAGAACCATAGGTCATGGCAAGCCTCGTTCCGGAACGCCATTCATGGTCTGGACCTTTCTAGTAGTGAGGAGTTAGATCTCCTAGTAAAGTGGCTCGAAAGTGAGTCGGTCGAGCATGCCAAAAGACTTAGACATCAATATAAAGCATCCACACATAGGTCTACGCAAAGTGTGGGAAAGACTTGATGAATGCTATGGGACAGTAGAAGTCATAGAGAATGCTTTATACAAAAGAATTGATGATTTTCCTAAGATAGGACCTAAAGGTTATCAAAAGCTTAGAGAATTGAGTGATTTATTGATAGAGTTACAGGTTGCCCAGGAGGAAGGAGACTTGCCCGGATTGGCATTCTTAGACACCGCTAGGGGTGTCAATCCGGTAATACAAAAACTTCCTTACAACCTACAATAAAAGAGGGTTACATATGGTTCACGGTATAAACAAAATGATAATGTACCATTCCCTCCTTTCACTGTATTCGTAGAATTTGTCGCCCAACAAGCTAAGATCAGAAATGACCCTAGTTTTGACTTCACTCTGTCATGTTCCACTGCCCCCGGTGTCATACCCAGTAGGACACCTGTGGCAGTCCACAAAACTAACATTGTTTCCACAGGCCCTCCTCACAATGCGAGTAAACCCCCTCCAGACGAGAACAAGCCTCAGGATGTCAGTAAACATTGTCCTCTACACAAGAAACCACATCCTCTACTAAAATGCAGAGCCTTCAGGGAGAAGTCTTTGGAGGGTTTCCTCAAAGAGAACAACATCTGCTTCAAATGCTGTGCCACAACCTCTCACCTCGCCAGGAACTGTGAAGCTAGCGTGAAATGTGCAGAATGCAGCAGCACGGATCACAATACAGCCTTGCACCCTGGACCACCTCCATGAGTGTTGTCACAAGCAGAGGAGCACGATGGGAAGGAGAAGAACACTGATGAAGATACCCCTGTGGTCAGCTCTCAATGTACGGAGATTTGTAATGGACTCACAGGAGGAAGGTCCTGTTCAAAATTCTGCCTTGTCCAAATCTACCCTGCAGGCCGCAAGGACAAAGCCCTCAAGATATATGTAATCCTGGATGACCAAAGTAACAGGTCTTTAGCCAGGTCCGTATTCTTTGACAACTTCAGCATTGTAGACCCTGGTTCTCCCTACTCCCTGAGGACGTGTGTTGTGAATGTTTTAGAAATGAATTCTGAGCAGAAGCTCCCTCTGGTGGTTACAAACAGTACTGAACCATTCAATGAGGATTGGCAATCAGGAATCACAGACTAGCTGGATATAAGGGAGGTTTCCCCCCATCATGGTTGCCGGTGATCAATTGTTCTTGTCTCAACGTTGTTTCAAGAACAATTGATCACCGGCAACCATGATGGGGGGAAACCTCCCTTATATCCAGCCAGTCTGTGATTCCTGATTGCCAATCCTCATTGAATGGTTCAGTACTGTTTGTAACCACCAGAGGGAGCTTCTGCTCAGAATTCATTTCTAAAACATTCACAACAGTAGGTGTAACAAAACTAAGCCGCAGCCACTGAAAAAACTGGAAAAGGCAAATGAACAAACAACCTGGCTAACCTCACAGAAATGCAGAGAAATATACAAATGGCAAGCACAAAAACAAAATATCTTATCTGAGAGCAGGAGAAGAGGCAAGACTCAGCAAGCTTCCAAGGGAACCAGGAAACAACGTTAAGACAAGAACAATTGATCACCGGCAACCATGATGGGGGAAACCTCCCTTATATCCAGCCAGTCTGTGATTCCTGATTGCCAATCCTCATTGAATGGTTCAGTACTGTTTGTAACCACCAGAGGGAGCTTCTGCTCAGAATTCATTTCTAAAACATTCACAACAGACGTGTTCAGGTACCGTTGAAACTGCGGGGAGAAAAGCGGCCGGATACAAGGTGGAGTCCATAGATGGTTAAACCTGTCTATCGCTACCAACCATCCTGAAGTGCAACCAGATTCCCGACAACAGGTCAGAGATACCATCACCGGAGGTCACGACACATCACCCCATCTGAAGCACATAGCCCACCTGATACCTGAGTTGGATCCAGAAGACCCAATAGCCCTACTCCTGGGAAGAGATATACTATGAGTCCACAAGACTAGAGAATCTATAAAAGGCTCCAAAAATGCTCCGTACGCTCAGAGGCTCGACCTTGGATGGGTCATCATAGGAGATGTCTGTCTAGGAGGAGCACACAAGC
Organism: Oophaga sylvatica; assembly: GCA_033576555.1. Lineage (NCBI taxonomy): Eukaryota > Metazoa > Chordata > Amphibia > Anura > Dendrobatidae > Oophaga > Oophaga sylvatica. The sequence continues at coordinate 557,949,199 of JARQOD010000003.1, forward strand.
CGGCCTCAGTCAACAGTATGCTCACCAGCACACTAGAAAAAGGACGTCCATCTCTCTTCCAGCCATGTCACAATAGTCTGCTGGTAAAGGAATTACCAAACAGCACTCCCCTACCTTGCCCTTTCTCAGTACCTACCATCGAAGACCACGCCTGTGAAGGTGAACAAGACCACATGGGATGTACAGTCTTCCACAGGACAAGGAAGACAACAAGGTAGCGATGTCCATAGAAGATAGGATGTTCCTGGACATCATGGATAGACAAATAGTCAAAGACAAATCGAACAGTTGGGTCGCACCTTTACCATTTCGACCTAAGAGAAGGCGCCTACCTAACAACAGGGAACTGGTCTACAGCCGATTCATTTCCCTCAGGCACAAGCTTAAGAAGTCACCTGAGATGAAGGAACACTTCTTTACCTTCATGGGAAGGATATTCCAGAACAACCACGCAGAGATTGCACCTGCACTTTGGCCCTCAGAGGAGTGTTGGTACCTGCCCATCTTCGGAGTATACCATCCCAAGAAGCCAGGTAAAATAAGAGTGGTATTCGACTCAAGTGCCAAATGGGAAGATGTCTCATTAAATGATGTCCTACTGTCGGGCCCAGACCTCAACAATAGACTTCTGGAAGTACTACTCTCTTTCCGCAGAGATTCGGTGGCATTTATGGCTGACATACAACAGATGTTTCACTGTTTTCTCGTCAAATAGGAACACAGAAACTACTTGAGGTTCTTCTGGTACCATGACAACGACCCAGACAAAGACATCACAGAGTACCGGATGAGGGTACACATCTTTGGGAACAGCCCTTCCCCAGCAGTCGCTATCTACGGCCTCCGTAATTCTGCCAAGGAAGGCGATGAAAGGTATGGGTCAGATGTCAGATCCTTCGTAGAAAAGAACTTCTACGTAGACTACTGTTTGAAGTCCTCACCAACGAATGAGGCTGAAATCAGTCTACTAAAAAGGGCTCAAGAAAAGCTCGCTCAGTCTAACCTAAGGTTACACAAGATTTCCTCCAACAGTCGAGAGTTGATGGAAGCATTTCCCTCTCAAGACTATTCCAGTGATCTAATGGACCTAGACCTAAGCATCGACACTCTTCCCATGCAGCTGAGTCTTGGATTGCTTTGGGATCTGAAGACGGATGCCTTCACCTTTAAGATCAGTAAAGACAAGAAACCCTTCACACGCAGAGGAGTTCTTTCTTTCGTGAATAGTTTATACGACCCCCTGGGATTCGTAGCTCCAGTTACTGTTCAAGGGAAAATGATGCTAAGAGACTTCTCCCAAGACACATCTGATTGAGATGATCCACTGCCAGCAGAAAAGGCAGACCTGTGGGCAGAGAGGAAGAGGTCTCTTGAGGCCTTGACCGACCTTCGGGTGAAACGATCGTATGCTCCTCTGCCATCCACAGAAGTCAAGACACAAAGACTTTGTATCTTCTGCGACGCATCAGTCAAAGCAATCGCAGCAGTAGCATACATCAAAACCATAGATGTCAATGAACAGAACCACATCGGGTTTGTGATGAGCCGGACTAAACTGGCACCACTCCGCGAACACACGGTACCCAGACTGGAACTCTGCCCTGCTGTCCTCGCAGTTGAGTTGGCCAAGCTTATCTCAGATGTGATGAATCTGGAGACCAAAGAAGCAGAGTTCTACACTGATAGCAAAGTGGTACTGGGATACATCTGCATGGAAACGTGACGCTTTTATGTCTACCGAAAAAATAGGAACAGCATCCAATCCAGGTGAAGTATAACAAGTCTTTATTCAGCCACCATAAAATACGACGTTTCGGCCATTTTCAGGCCTTTATCAAGTATACAAAAACAGGCAAAATGGTGTCCTTAAATGGTGTGGAGGAGCCAATCACCATCCAGGATCCGCCCATAATACAAATAGACATATATACAGAATATACAGCGATAATCAATTTAAAACAGTGATCAGAGCTCAGAATAGTGACATCATAGAAATTATATAGCAATGTTATAATTGTGCATGTAATATGCCGTAAATTACCCCATCTAAACAATATCACCATTTAATCTGCCAATCGATGATCTGTTACTGCACACTCACATTCTGGTGCTGCACCAATCATGTACTCACTAGCAGCAGCGTCCTCCATATCCAATCAGTGTCAGTTCAGCAGCGCTTAGTCAGAGCACTTGTCCAATAGCCCACAGGATAACAAATCGGGAGGCACACCTAACTCACTCCCCACTGTGTGGTAAACAAAGGCACATGTTCAGAAGTCATCATAGCAAACGCCCAGTGGATCATGTGAACACCAGTGTCAACAGACACCCAGTCACATGACCGCAAGCATCATCCGAGGTCTAATCACATGATAGTCCCATCATAAGCCTCTATTCCAGGCTGAAAACACTAAAATAGCGCGCGATCACCGGCATCATCCGACACCTGAAAAAAGAACACGCTTGCACAATAAACTCTATCATTATTTATACTACTCCAGAAATGTCATCAGGAAACCTGCAGATCACATGACCATCAGTATTGGCATAATGTAAGCAAGAGACCGCACATGCGGATCTATATAGAGTGGAAGATTAACAATATAGCAGACGCCTAAAGAAATATATATAATATCTACAAACAAATGATGTCATCAGGAACCATTAAGTCACCACTTGCTCCGATCACTCCAGATAATAATCCTACGAAAACAACAAACATAAGTAAAATATATATCTAAAAACAAACACAGAATATAGATGCAAAAAATCACCTAGCACAAATATGCAAATTATATTCGATGTTCAACCCCTTTGGTTGCAATGTCTCCAAGACGGAGATCCACCGGAGTTCTTTCTGTTTCAGCAACTTAATCCTGTCGCCACCTCTCCTAAGGGGTGGAACCCCATCAATAACTCTAAATCTCAGCTGACTAACCAAGTGTCCACATTCTACAAAGTGCTTAGATACCGGCAGTTCCATCATCTTCTTCCTGATAGTACTTTTGTGTTTACTTATCCTAGCCTTAACCTCCATCGTTGTCTCGCCTATATACATGAGTCCACACGGACACACGAGCATATAGATTACAAAGCTAGATGTACAAGAGTACCGTTCCTGGATTCGAAAGCGTTGACCCGTGCGTGAGTGGCCAAAACTGTCGCCCTTGATCATATTGCCACAGCATGCACAATTCAAACATGGAAAATTTCCATTTTTTGGAGGGCCCAAAGTTAACTGTCTGGATATTTTGGAGGATCCAATGTCGGATTTGACCAACTTATCTTTCAAATTACGCCCTCGCCTATAAGAAAGTAATGGCTTGTGCGCAAATTCAACTACATCCGGTAAACCTCTATGTAATAGACCCCAATGCTTGTTCAAGATATTCCCTATTTTACCACTAACAGGGCAATAGGTAGAAACAAAAGGGACTCCTTTCGGGGAAATCTTAATACGTTTGTTTCTCACATCTTCCAATGTTGTCTTCAAGGCTTTCTCCTTGAATTTTCTAAGATCCTTCTCAGGATACCCCCTACTGATGAACTTCTCACACATCTGATCAAGTCTCCTATCCAATACAGTCTCGTCCTTTACTATCCTACGTACTCTCAGCATCTGACTCCAAGGCAGAGACTCTATCATTTTTCTTGGATGATTACTATCAAAAACCAGGAGACTATTCCTGTCTGTGTCCTTTATAAACAAATCAGTGCATAACAATCCACTGTGTTTATACACTAAAGTATCCAGAAATTGAATCTGGTCAAAAGAGTGTGTCATTGTAAACTTCAGCTCGGGAAATATCATGTTAAGATGACTATGGAAAGATACCAGATCATTCATGTTCCCCTCCCAAACACAAAAGATATCATCAATGTAGCGCCACCAGGCTCTGACATGGCGCCAGTGGATGGAATTGTACACATGCTGGTCCTCGAATACCGCCATGTAGATGTTTGCATAAGTGGGCGCCACATTGGACCCCATGGCGGTACCACGCAACTGCAGGAAAAATTCATCCCCAAAAAGAAAAAAATTCTTCTTGAGGACAAACTCCAACAGTGCCAGGGCCAGCTGTGTACCACCTGGGGCCATGTCAGAGCCCGCCAGCGCCACACCAACAGTCTCCAAACCACGTTCATGTTTAATGGAGGTGTACAGTGATACAACATCAAACGAAACGAGAATAGTATCCTCTGTGATGTCTAGACCCTCAATCTTACTCAGAAAATGGTTAGTATCCATGATATAAGATTTGGCCTCAATAGCAAAATGACGTAACACTTTGTCTAGAAAAATGGATACCTTACCACATAGAGAGCCCCGCCCAGACACAATTGGGCGTCCAGGGGGATCCATCAGATTTTTATGGATTTTGGGCAGGGTATACAGAATAGGTGTCACTGGAAACTCCACCAAAAGAAAATCAGAGAGTTTTTGGTCTATCAAACCATTAGATAATGCCTCATTGATCAGTATTCTCAATTCACTTTGAAAACAAGGTGTGGGATCTTTAGACAACTTAGCATAAACTGCCGTGTCCAACAATTGACCACAAATCTCAGCCCTATATTTATGGGTATCCATCACCACCAGGGCCCCGCCTTTGTCGGCTGCCCTGATGGTGATAGCTTTGTTACCTGAGAGCCTATCCAACACCTGTCTCTCACTGTGTGTTAAATTCCCTCTTTTGAATGGACCTACACCCTCACGTTTCAATCTAGCCATGTCCCTTTCAACCAATTGGATATATGATTCCACAAAATTATTTTTAACAGGAGGTTGAAAGTTACTTTTGTTATAAAGACCAAAATCATGTAAAGCAAAACCCCTAGGGGCATCACTAATTGCAGCAATAGGTGTATCATCACTCTCATTGAAATATACTGCTAATCTTAGCCTTCTAAAAAAGGCAAAAAGGTCACATTTAATGTTAAACCAATCTGGATAATTGGTAGGGCAAAACGACAGTCCTTTGGATAATACATTATAGTCCACATCAGTAAGTGTGCAAGATGAAATATTTACCACTAAGTTCTTCTGTTCTATATGGCTCTCTTCTTCCCCTCGTTCCGGGTTCTCATGGACAGATTGCGGGAGGTGCACGGCATCTGATTGTCCACTTCTCTGTCGCCGGTGTTTCTTACCACCTCTCCTTGGCCTCCTTTTGCCACATTGTCCATTTTTCCTTTCCCTAAAAAATGAGAAGAAGAAGGTACACACAAATTGGAATCATCAGTGGAATCAGACTCTGCCGTGGTAAAACCAAATCTCTTCTGTTCCCTTGTTTGCTGTCTCCTTCTTCTGCGAGGTTGTGCAAAGGAATCTGGTTTCCTATAGATAGTTCTGCGTGCTCCACCCTGCCAAGAAAAAACGTGTCCAGTCCTGTAATCTTCAGCATCACGAAACCATTTCGTTTTTTTCGTTTTCTCAATGTCTCCACGAAATTTCAGTAATTTCTCATCCAAGTGTTTCTTGAACGTGTCCCATTCTTGTGCTGTCAACTGCATAGTCAATTGTTTCTCCAAATCATCGATTTTATTCTTCACCAATACCATTTCTGTGTGGAGAAACTCGATATTCAAGAGCATTAGATCAAATGAATACTTATTAGTGATCGATTCAAATTTATTACAAAATTGCATATTATCTGCCAGTAGTGTAGGCCGCAGATGTGGCCTTAGTCCACGAGGTATCCTGTGAACTCTGTGATACTCGCACAGAGTCATGGCATGCAACTCGTGTGAGATATATTTTCTCCTCTCATTTTCATATCTCTTATTCAACATCTCTATGGTAGGTTTATTCAAAAAAGACATATCTATCTGTGTTCTGGCTAGGATTCTTTTGGCATCTTCATCTGTGTATGAAAATATAGCAGCATTGTCCAGTTCACCCACCTCTGGTTCAAGCATCAAAGTCTCCATGACCGGTGCACGTCTGCCAGGATCCACAATCCACAAGTATTCAAGCAGCTGACAGCACTCGGGAGTTTAGCACGGATGCACGTTCAGGCGTTCAAGGATCCAAATGAAAAACAGTCCAATGAAAAAATAGGAACAGCATCCAATCCAGGTGAAGTATAACAAGTCTTTATTCAGCCACCATAAAATACAACGTTTCGGCCATTTTCAGGCCTTTATCAAGTAAACAAAAACAGGCAAAATGGTGTCCTTAAATGGTGTGGAGGAGCCAATCACCATCCAGGATCCGCCCATAATACAAATAGACATATATACAGAATATACAGCGATAATCAATTTAAAACAGTGATCAGAGCTCAGAATAGTGACATCATAGAAATATATAGCAATGTTATAATTGTGCATGTAATATGCCGTAAATTACCCATCTAAACAATATCACCATTTAATCTGCCAATCGATGATCTGTTACTGCACACTCACATTCTGGTGCTGCACCAATCATGTACTCACTAGCAGCAGCGTCCTCCATATCCAATCAGTGTCAGTGTTATCCTGTGGGCTATTGGACAAGTGCTCTGACTAAGCGCTGCTGAACTGACACTGATTGGATATGGAGGACGCTGCTGCTAGTGAGTACATGATTGGTGCAGCACCAGAATGTGAGTGTGCAGTAACAGATCATCGATTGGCAGATTAAATGGTGATATTGTTTAGATGGGGTAATTTACGGCATATTACATGCACAATTATAACATTGCTATATATTTCTATGATGTCACTATTCTGAGCTCTGATCACTGTTTTAAATTGATTATCGCTGTATATTCTGTATATATGTCTATTTGTATTATGGGCGGATCCTGGATGGTGATTGGCTCCTCCACACCATTTAAGGACACCATTTTGCCTGTTTTTGTATACTTGATAAAGGCCTGAAAATGGCCGAAACGTCGTATTTTATGGTGGCTGAATAAAGACTTGTTATACTTCACCTGGATTGGATGCTGTTCCTATTTTTTCGTTGGACTGTTGTTCATTTGGATCCTTGAACGCCTGAACGTGCATCCGTGCTAAACTCCCGAGTGCTGTCAGCTGCTTGAATGCTTTTATGTCTACGTCAGCAACCGTTTACTGAGGATAAGAAGATCTACCTGCCCTAGTCAGTGGCACTATGTACCTACTCACCTCAATCCTGCGGACCATGCGACTAGTTCCGTTGCTTCAAGTCATCTTAAGGACACTACCTGGTTCACAGGCCCTGCTTCCTTGTACCGTTCAATGCCCCACATTGACAGGCCTGAAACGTTCGAAATTGGTGGATCCAGATGCCGACGAGGAGCTCCGTCCTCGAGTGTTTGCTCTGCATACAGGGATTTCAAGTCATTACCTGGAATCTCATCGGTTCAGCAGGTTCTCAACCTAAAAGTCACTTGTTCGAGCCGTTGCTTGTCTACTTCATGTGGCCCAGTCCTACAAGTCAGCATTACCTGCAAGCCAGAGATCTTGTAAAGGTTGGCATCACTGCAAGCATGCTTTTACCGCCCTCAACTTGGAAAGAGCCAAGGTTACAATACTTTGTGTTGTGCAAAAGGAAACCTACCCCAGAGAAATAGACAACCTCAACAATTGACAACCCATTTCTAGAGACAGTGTCTTGAAAAAGCTTGATCCAACCATTCTCACTTCCGCCATGTTATTCACTCAGAAAACCAACACTCCTAGTGCTCCACTGGGAGAATTCAGCAACAAGGACCTCTACAGACGTCAATGGAGACAAGTTCAAAGTCTCTCAAATACTTTCTGGGACAGATGGAGAAAACAATATCTCTGTACCCTACAGCCTAGGAAGAAGTAGCAGATCGACAAGCCAAACATCAAACCAGGTGATATTGTGCTCATGAAGGACAGCCAGTCACACCGAAATGAGTGGCCACTAGGCCTCATCACCAAGGTATTCCCAAGCAAGGATGAGAAGGTGCGCAATGTCGAGGTCAAAGTGTGGAAGACTAGGGATAGTAAACTATTCCTCAGACCAGTTGCGGAACTAGTTTTACTGCTTTCGCCAAAAGAGTCTGTATGTGGCATTAGTTGATGCCAAGCGGGAGTGTTCTGCCCATCTGAGTACAGGGCAGTATGTTTTGTACTGTGTGCTGGTTTGTTTGTTATAGCACCATCCAGTGGTGGCTGAATTTATAGCCTGTGCCTTTAACAAGCAGATAGAGTATTGCATTGTGGGATTGAAGCAAGGTATGTTGGGAAGAAGAAGCTCCATTTTCTTCCATGTACTTCAGGAATACACGTGTTTCATGTGCTCTCCTGTAACCGCTCCAACTTGAGTTTGCTATCCTGGTAAAGCATATCTGGTAAGGTCAATATCTTCTCTAGCAATGCAGTGTTTAGGAGGATATTAACTGTATAGCAGCCAGTGCATAGGAAATGTTGTTAGAATCCTGTGTAAAGTTTGCATCATACTGTATACTTTCCTGTTAATTGTAAAGTGACAGCTGTGTGCCCAATACTTATCTATGTCATTTGTATTTTTATAGTTTTACCGCACATGTTCTATACTGTTCACCAATAAACAAGTTAGACTACAGAGGACAGTCTGCTTATTTGGAGTACGGAATGTTGGTTTATGCTGTATGCTAGATTGCACACCGTGTCAACGTGTATGAAGGCAGAACAAGCATACCCGACAAATTCAGCCCCTGGCTGATGTAACATTTCTCGTGAAGGTGCACATTTGTTAGATGTGCCAAATTCATTAAGGGTTGAACTGCTCTTGATGAATTTCATGCATTTTACTGCATCAATACCTTAATTAAGACTGGTGTGCAAAATGCCATGAACCATTTCCAAAATGTTTTGACTTGCAAAATTTTGACAAATGTTGGACAAGTGTTCAAGGCACAATAGGGCAAAAATGTGCAGCAAAATAAAATTCTACAATGAAAAGTTATGTTAGAAAAATATATAATTGACCTCTACTTTTGGTATAACTATGGAAGTGTCTTCTAAAACCTCTGGGGAAAAAATGTAATAGTACAAACCTCGAAAGCATAAGCTTTCTATTGAATTCATGTATGAGCTCAGACAGGAAATGTGCAATCTTGTTTGCTGAGCTGCTAACCTTTCAGGGAAGGGGAAAAGTTTTGAGCAATCGCTGGAGTTTTCAAGATCCGGACCTCTCCCATTCTGCCTGTAATTATACTAGCACCGAAATGTAAAAAAAAATAGTTACTTTAGTAATTTCTTGTAAAGATAATGGATTTTGTCTTGGACCAAAAAGTGTTCAGGAAATGCGTAACAGCTCAGTGAGATGACAAACAAACAGGATGGATCTTCTTCTGATTTAAAAATTTATGGAGGAAATTAAGAAAATTGGTCCATGACTAGACTCCATTATGCAAAGCTGTCACCTAATCTCTGATAAAGGTGGAACCAGAGTGATGTAAATTATCATTCTTATAAGTAAAGTCTTTGCTGCAAAGAATTGAGGTGGTTGTAAATTACTTAAAATGTGCAAAATTTACTATTTCTACATCATGCTGGCAAAAAGCTGAAAACGTTGGCATGGAGTACAAACAAGGGGTATTCACACTAACTTTTAGAATGATTTACTAAGCAAATGTTTGTGGGATAACTCTTTTAGTATCACTATTGCGACTTGTATAAAGCATTTATTTTTTTTTGTTTCAAAATCTTTACTTACATTTTTCTTAGCAATAAATTATTTACTACATGGTATTTCACTAAATCTAGATTACACAGCTTTTCGCGAACAGTTGGATAGATGCTGGAGGAACTGAGGAGATTTAGGTAACTTCTTACTGGTACAAGAAGTTGAAGAGCTCACATGGTGAGGTGGATCCTCTAAGTCCAAGGTCCAGGTAGTCATGCTGGCCATAGGCGTCACTGCTGCAGGTTGGTGAACAATGGGATTGAAAACCGTAGGTAGACAGGTGGAATGATGGAAATTGCAGGCAGGCGAGGGATGTCAAGAAACTGTAGGCAATTAGGTGGAGTGCAGGAAGCCGCAGGCAGGCGGAAGATGTCAGGAAACTGAAGTCAAGTTGAGGACGTCAGAAAACTGCAGGCAAGCAGATGGAGGGAAGGAAACCGTAGGCACGTAACAGATAACACTCCACAGAACCTAGAAAGTGAGCAACCAAGGAAGTTGCACACAGCCCAGAAGTCATCCTAAAAACACAGAGAAAAGGTCTTGTAGCCTGGGTGACAGGTAGCCAACAGAACTCTAAAGTCACTAGAAGCCACAGACTAGTAGGAAGAGGCACTAGAAGCTGATGGTATACAGGAGATGACTTGCAGCCCGAAGTCAGGTTAGGGGTGTCTTAGAAGCCCTTAAATAGGTCCAGACAGATCTTCACATGTAAGCACACCAGGCCACCTGCAAAGCCTGACATGGAACACCAGAAAGTTCAATGGACCGGGGCAGAAGGACCAGACCCCAGACCAGGGACAGGTGTGTAACACTTAAAAATATTTTAGCAATAGGCAAAATGAAAAAACTTTTGAGGAGAAATTTCAACATTAATTTAAAAAAATATCCAAAACCAACTATGCAGCATTTTTAACCCTCCATAATGTCTTCATATTTTGTCATGAAAACTACATCTATACCGGACTCTTGTTATTAAATGCATTTCGGTGCATTGCTGCAAAAATTCTGTGTAGCCACAGTGTTATGAGCAGCTTAACGGTTAATATGAAGAAATGCTGCAAACGGTCTTGTGATTATCAGAACAAATTATCCTGTTGAATCCTGTTTCCTAAATGTTACTTTTTTATAACAATATAATTCGCAAGTGAGCAAAAACGGATGTCATAGAGGTGAGATGAATTAGACGGCACATCTGATGCGGTAAGGATAGGTGATTAATGGCACAACAGCAGTTTCATTGAGTTGACTGCCATCCGTGAATTGATTAAATGCAAGGTGTTATGCAGTTTGTATAATGATGAATAGGAGCAGATACTTTTACCAGCCTCTGGCCTGAACTTTACCAGACTTTGCTACAGATATGAAAAAGCTAAGAGAACATAACACATAGCCCCCGATTCATCATTTGCAGGGGTTTTTCTTTTACTTTTACACATTTTTCTCTTTTGTACTATTTGCCATTTATTACATCAAATGATTCAAAATGGCTCGTGCAGATTGATGAATTTTGCACAAAAGTAAAGATTCTCCTTTTGTCTTGTTTTACCTTTTTGGAGCAAAAAGTTGAACAATCCTTTAAAATGTTGTATGCTAGTCTTTGACGAGACAGATTTGGAACTTCAGTAAGTTACTGGAGTGCAACTGTGTTTAATAAAAATGTTGCTGCATTCCGAAAACTTACAATGATGAATTGGGTTAAAACATCTGGATAAGGAAAACTTCACCCCAAACTAATTAACGTTAACTTAAGAAAGTTACTATTAGAACTAGTTGTACTTGAGAGAAAAAAGACAATGAAGAATCAGGGGATAATGTGTTTTTTTTTATATCCTACAGCCATACTTGGCGACTGTAGTTCCGTTTTTAAGTTAGACTTATCGGTAGACACAGAATATATTCTTTGCATGGTTTGAGGTGGTGTATCCGAATTTGAGCATGTCATGATTTTTCCACTTAATAGGTGTTAAATGTTGAATTGCTGTAGCAACCAGTGGAACCACCTTGATTACTAAAAAATAAATAGTCCGGCCACTCATGATGAGGAGTTTAAGTGGAGCGATAGTCGAGCATGCATGCTGGCTGAACCACTCATATTCTCTGGTCGAGCAGAGTTACTAAGATCATCTGTTTAACCCCCACCAATCTATTCTAATGTCTAACCTATGCAGGGTACATTTCATTGCTTGCTTCCTCACCCCCACATGCCATATTACAGAGTTATTCTGGTCTACAAGACTTGCTGATACCTGGCCCTCGTCTGTCCTGCCACACATCCCTTCACTGGTCCAGTTGTCTTCTTAGGTCCAGTCACTAGTAGGGTCTTCACTGGGCCATCTTCGGTGTCTTTAGGCACTCTGCATCTTTGCAGAGATTTGCAGATCTCTGCATCTGCAGCGATTAGGCCATGACACTATGACTTTGTAGCTTAGTCACATGAGAATGGAGACCCCAAAGATGCCAAATGCTAAAGATGGCCCAGTGAAGATCTCACCAGTGAACAGAACAAAGAAGACATGAGGGCTGGGTAACTAATAAGTTTTTTTAAAAAAAAAATATTAACCAGTTTTCAACAAAATTGAGAAGGACAAACTATGCAGATTGATTACATTTTCAAATAATGAGAGTTAAACTCATCCCACCTCCCTCCCCCCTGACATGTGGATGATGACCTGAGCCACAGAAATGGGTATAAAAAGGGATTTTTTATCCTTCTGAATGAATCAGAGACTCTTTACAAAACCACAGCCAGTAACACTGTACAGGATAGCAGCCAGGATATCATGGCCCCATCACGAGGGACACAGATTTGACATTCTACAGGATGCCAGCTCAGGGGACCATGGGGATTGTCGGCACTGGAAGCCCCAGAGTCGCAGTTGCTCTAATTCTGGTGAGTCATCAGAAGGGTGATCACTGTAATTTTGCATCATCTTGGGAATTTTGCTGGGACTTGTCTGATTTGTGATTCAATAAATATTGCCACACTGTTTTTACTTTCACCCTGTGTTGTCTGACTAGTATTAAACCCACGGTAAAAAGGAGAGTGGACGCTCAGTGGGATGAGCCTTGGTCCGTGCAGTCTCGGGCCAGCAGACCAGAGCGGAGTAGAGCACCCAGCAATCCACTGACTCCACATAAGGTCATAGCAATATTGTGATGCCACAACATGCGCTTCAACCTCTCAACACAGACTCTAAGCGGACTTCCCTTTGTGACTACAGTCATGGCCAAAAGTTTTGAGAATGACACAAATATTAATTTTTACAAAGTCTACTGCTTCACTTTTTCTAATGGCAATTTGCATATACTCCAGAATGTTATAAAGAGTGATCAGCTTTACAGCAATTACTTGCAAAGTCAATATTTGGCTAGAAAATGAACTTTATCCCCCAAAACACATTTCAACATCATTGCAGCCCTGCCTTAAAAGGACCAGCTAACCTCTTTTCAGTGATTGCTCCATTAACACAGGTGTGAGTGTTGATGAGGACATGGCTGGAGATCAATCTGTCATGATTAAGTAAGAATGACACCACTGGACATTTTAAAAGGAGGCTGGTGCTTGGCATCATTGTTTCTCTTCTGTTAACCATGGTTATCTCTAAAGAAACACGTGCAGTCATCATTGCAATGCACAAAAATGGCCTAACAGGGAAGAGTATCGCAGCTAGAAAGATTGCACCTCAGTCAACAATCTATCGCATCATCATGAACTTCAAGGAGAGAGGTTCCATTGTTGCCAAAAAGGCTCCAGGGCACCCAAGAAAGACCAGCAAGCGCCAGGATCGTCTCTTAAAAGTGTTTCAGCTGCGGGATCGGGCTACCAGCAGTGCAGAGCTTGCTCAGGAATGGCAGCAGGCAGGTGTGAGTGCATCTGCACGCACTGTGAGGTGGAGACTCTTGGAGCAAGGCCTGGTCTTAAGGAGGGCAGCAAAGAAGTCACTTCTCTCCAAAAAAACATCATGGACAGACTGATATTCTGCAAAAGGTACAGGCAGTGGACTGCTGAGGACTGGGGTAAAGTTATTTTCTCTGATGAATCCCCTTTTCGATTGTTTGGGACATCAGGAAAACGCCTCATTCGGAGAAGACAAGGTGAGCGCTACCACCAGTCTTGTCTCATGCCAACTGTTAAGCATCCTGAAACCATTCATGTATAGGGTTGCTTCTCAGCCAAGGGAATCGGCTCTCTCACAGTCTTGCCTAAAAACACAGCCATGAATAAAGAATGGTACCAGAATGTCCTCCAAGAGCAACTTCTCCCAACCCTCCAAGAGCAGTTTGGCAATCAACAATGCCTTTTCCAGCATGATGGAGCACCTTGCCATAAAGCAAAGGTGATAACTAAATGGCTCAGGGAACAAAACATAGAGATTTTGGGTCCATGGCCTGGAAACTCCCCAGATCTTAATCCCATTGAGAACTTGTGGTCAATCATCAAGAGACGGGTGGACAAACAAAAACCTAAAAATTCTGACAAAATGAAAGCATTGTTTGTGCAAGAATGGACTGCTATCAGTCAGGATTTGGTCCAGAAGTTGATTGAGAGCATGCCAGGGAGAATTGCAGAGGTCCTGAAGAAGAAGGGTCAACACTGCAAATATTGACTTGCTGCATTAACTCATTCTAACTGTCAATATAAGCTTTTGTTACTCATATGTTTGCAAGTATTATATTTCTGTCTGTGATAAAAACATCTGTCAAACACACATAAAAACCAGAGGGCAGCAGATCATGTGAAAATATAATATTTGTGTCATTCTCAAAACTTTTGGCCATGACTGTAGACACAACTTGTCCCAAAGGGGTTTTGGCGTGCAGCGGTGGTAAGAAGAGGCAGTAAGGATCACATTGGGAAAGTAAGCAGCATAAGGTTAGCATTGAGGAATAAATTCACTGCAAATTTTTTAAAAATCTGTGTCAAATTTGAATCTTGTCAGATGCGCTCATTTTGTAGTTCTAATTCTACAGCAGATCATTTTTTAACAGTTTCTAAATAGAAACATTATATAGATTAAAAAAATAAAATTATATATATATATATATATATATATATATATATATATATATATATATATATATGACACCTTTTTAACTTAAAAAAAATCATTGCTTATCCTTAAGGGCTTCATTGACCTTCACATAGAATATTTTATATTCATTATTTTTCCTAAATACAAAGTTAATCAACTTTCTAAATAGTCTTCAACAAAAATGTTCTTCGATTTTTCCACGTAAGACTGTCTCCAAGTCCTATATCTAGCCTAGTGCTCTGCAAAAATGTTCTAAATTCGTCAGAGCTCCTGCTCCCAGTAGCTCTTCCTGTCTCAGATGTGCAGACAGCAGAATGGAGAAGAGGAGGTTGCACACAAATCTCTACAGAATGGAGAGAGGAGAAATATCTACAGTGTCATGGAAAGCGGAGGAAACTGGCTATAGTAAAGGTAGAAAGCACATAATGAGAAAGTAAGTAGAGGATAGAAGCTGTGCTGATACAGGAGTTAATGAGGACGGTAGCACCATGTATTCACACAGACCTCATTACCAGCCTATATTACTGGGAGAGACACTCCCACAAGAGAAAAATCAGATGCTTGGATCAGACTGGAAACTGCATATCAGGGGTCTGACAATGAATAAAGAAATGAAGATCGCTTACTGAATTTCATTGACTCAAAATAATCAGCAGTATATGTAAAAATTATTTTAACCAATTAAACATGTCCATAGGCTTTAAAAGCCATTGCAAATATTAGGGGTTTCCCAATAAAGTGAATGGGAGCTGAGCTGCAGTACTTCAGAATGGCAACTAGAAAGTGTATAGGAGCTGTGATGTCTTGGTTGCATACGTAAACGTCCAATGGCCACATGAACAGTTATCAGCTAATTAATGGGGATGCTGGGTGTTGGACCATTAGTGATCTGATATTCATGTTCTATCCCAAGAGTGCAGTCAAACGGTGGTATAAATGGGACCGACATTAGAACGCAGTACATGGACCGGCCGGCAGCTCTCCCGACTCGAACATGACCGCTTCATGCATTTCTATGAAGCTGTCACTGGAGAGCCGCCAAGCCCGTCCGCGCACTGAGCTCCGATTTCGGCCCGATTTATATGGCCGTCTGAATTCGCCCTAAGTATAAAATAATTAAACTAAATAATTTATATAGTAAAAGGAGCATTTACATTAGCAATTTTCGTACAAATCCAATACTGGAGAGCTATTTTATTAGATGATGAACTGGCAGAAATTTCCGACTACTGGATCTAGTTTAATGGAGTCTTGCTGTGTTAGCATCTACGCATATATTTACCCATTATTTAACGAGATTCCTCTAAAGCTCATACCAACACAAAGTGCACAAAAAGGCATTAAGTGCTGCATACGGTGCAATGTTCAGTGATTAACCAGTCCTTGCGGGGCGGAAATCTTCGCTTTCAAACTTCTAAATGTGCTGTGGTCAAAAAACGATATCCATAGGAAAACAATATGGAATGTGATTTACCATCTGCTGGAAACAATATTCAACGTGGTATATGTACAATAAATCTCACAAATACACGTGATATAAAAATATATATCACACTCAAAGGGAAAGAATTGCTGCATGATAAACTTCCCAATCAATTCAGTGAGAAATAACTATTGTAATGTAATTTATTCCTTAAGATTCATATTATTCTGAGCAGCTTTAAATAGGAGAGAGAGATTTGTTTCGGAAGTTTAAATAGAGCAAAGCTCGGCATTTTATTCTGCTCCACGTGCTTTGCCAACGCAACAGAAGTGTAATTTAGGTTTGGATATTATGGAAGTCTCTGTGCTGTAAAACAGCGGGGTACTCAGTGCCTCATTAATAAAGAATAAACTTGGAATCTATTTACAATACACTTCTTAGTTATTTACACTCGGTTGTATCTATGTAATATACTATTACAATAGTCTGCAGAAGAGGAGGAAGGCAAAATACCCATGTAATGGAGATTAGGGTAAATTGTAGGACAGGAAACGCTGTACTTTTATTATCTAAATGCAAACTATGCTCTTTTCTTTTTACAGAGTGTTCTGAATTAAACAGTTTGCAAACTGCGCTATATTAAATCGCAGGGTAATTAAGATTTTTATCATGGGAGGCAATCATTAGAAAATCCAAGATTAATAAAAAGTGGGACTAGAACTACCAACATGCCATTAAAGATATTGTCCACTACCTTTACTTTGTCAGCACCTCCATAATAATGTCAGATTGGTGACAGTGGGACACCCGGCAGCCTCCGCCGATCAACTGTTTTTGGTGTCGGAATTGACCACAGCTACGTCTACTGTATAGTGGCTGCGGCTGGGTACTGCACATCCAGCCTTCTATTCTAATCAGTTAGGGGAAGATGTACAGTACCCGGCAGAGGGCTGTTGTGTTTTGGTAGCTGAGGAGAATAAGCAAAAACGGCAATACACCAGAGAGGCTGGAACCTATTGGATTGCAGTAACCTGAACTAACCACACAACCAGAGGTAGCCGTGGAGCGTTCCTACGTTGATCCTAGACGCCTCGTCACAGCCTGAGAGATAACTACACCTAAAGGCAGAAAGATGAAAGTTATCTGCCCCGGAGCAGATCCCCAAAGAAAATAGGAAGCCCCCAAACATGTAATGGCGGTTAGACAAGAAGAAGCACGGACACAGACAGAAAATAGAATGAGCAAACGCTGGGGCCCAATCTGTCTAGACAGAAAAGTACAGGAAAGGATACTCGCTGCAATCCAAAAAAAAACCTAAAAAATACCAACTCTTCTGATTGCAAAAACACCTGAGATCACACGATCTCTACCACCTAAATCAGATCTCTGGTGTTATAAAACTAAGCCGCAGCCACTGAAAAAACAGGAAAAAGCAAATGAACAAATAACAGTGGCTTCAGATAAACTGAGAGGAGCACAAGCCCCCGGAGGGGACCTGGCTGACCTCCACAGAAGTGCAGGGAACAATGCAAAAAGCAAGCACAAAAATAAAAAGCAGAAAATATCTTATCTGATAGCAGAAGATGCAGGCAAGACTCAGCAAACTTCCAAATGAACCAGGAACCATAATTGAGACAAGAACAATTGATCACCGGAAACCATCATGGGAGGGAACCTCCCTTATATCAGACCAGTCAGTGATCCCAGATTGCCATTCCTCGCTGAAAGGTTCAGTACTGTCTGTAACCACCAGAGGGAGCCTCTGCTCAGAAACCATCTCTAGCACATTCATAACAGAGGGCATTGTGCAGTAGATGGAGCTGAGCTGTACAGCCCTGTAACTGGGCATTTCCAGCTACCGCCGCCACCAAGAACAGCTGATTGGTAGGGGTGTCACAGCCCCACCAATCAGACATAGATGACCTAGCCTAAGGGTAGGCCATCAATGTTAAAGTAGTGGTCATAGACAACCTCTTTAATGAACATTCTCAGTACATACTTAAGTGCCATTACACATATATATGGATAGATGATATGATTTTTTTTTGTTCCAAAACTTAAAATTTATAACACAGAGGTAAATTTTATAGAGATATATTAATTGCTTCAAGGCAAGTCAAATTCACTTCACATTTCCTCCATAAAACAGATTTGCCACAATCCAACATTTTTTGCTACTCGATTCACACAAACCCAGACTGCCGGCCACCAATTTGTTGACGCGTCATAAGATATCCATCCTGTTTCTTATCTTGCACAGTACAGCTGACCACTGATCATTAACCACCAATGATTCAGTCAACTTACCTCTTGCTGATGTTTGCTAACTGAGTGTGACATATTCACACGACCTTCTATAATTAACCCTAGTACACTGATGAAGGTCTATCATGACCGAAACATTTGTAACTAGTGGCTACTGTATGTATTAAAATTTATTTTTTCACATCGAATCCTCGAGTGTGCCCAGTATTTGATATACGTTGTACGTTGTGACATCACGACATGCGCCATGACCTAACGACGCACACACTAGACAAGTACTTCTTGCTGTGACAAGCCCTGAGACATCTCAGCACATGTATAGGGACGCTCCAGGTCTAGTCATGGCTAGAAGCTCCAGCCTATCATGATTATGCATGGGGCTTCAAAGTGCGTTGATGGTAATAAGAGGTGCCAAGAACCATTTGGAGGCAGAGTGAGTAGCAATGGTTGCCAGAGTGGTGAAGTGAGAACTTGTTTTATTGTTTTTGATTTTTTTTCTCACCTTTTGCCAGCCCTTTTATAGTTTAGTGAGATTTGCAGATATGCCATTGTGCTCAATTTGTGCTGTGCAAATTACAAAAGAACTCTGCATTCTGCAGAATATAGAGTTTTGTGAAATTTTAACATGATTCAATTCCAATCGAATAAATTTGTCCAACTCTAATCATGACAGTTACTTACATAGCATTGCACCTCTTGTTACTCTAGGTCAGGGTGGGGAATATTTTTTCAGCCAAGGGCCATTTGGATATTTATACCATCCTTCGGGGGCCGTACAAACTCCGCCCACAAAGTACATCCTGACTCTGGCACTGGTGTCAGGACGTAATCTTTCATTGCATGCCCTTCAGTGTTCAGTAGTGAACACTACATGTATACTTACAGAGCAAGAAGAAATTAATGAGCTGGTGGCAATCAAAATACAGCTCCCTGCCAAAGCACAGCAGTCCCTGAGAATCTGCCCGGGGGCCGGATAAAAAGTCATCGAGGGCGTAAATGGCCCTGGGGCCTGAGGTTCCCCACCCCTGCTCTAGGTATATAGCACTGTGCTTGTCCAGTTAAAGAGCTGAATGCAAGTGGAACACATCCTTGGTCACTCTCTCCATGGTCAGTTCTCTGCATATTAATCCTCTGTTCACTAGAAAGCAGCCAATAAAAACAGGCAGTGTACCTAGGACTACTTCTACAAGTAAGTAAAAAAAGGGCTATATTGACAGCTGCCAGAAGGGGAAGGAGACTCGTTTTGTCCAGAGCCCAACCCTAGAGCTGTACAGAGAAGCAGCACCAAGGGAGGCATATGGAAGGAAAGGATGAAAAAGAAACTTGGCAGCATACAGTCTTTATCAAAACTTGGACTATTAGTTATACATTTAAGCACTCACCTCTATAAATGCAGTCTTAAGGTACTGCCACACTAAACGCTCCCGCTAACGATCACAATAACGACGCATACTAATGCGATCGTTTTTGTGATCGTTTTAATGTCGCTAGTAGCTGCCACACTTAGTGATCTCGTTAACAACACATAAGCGGTTAGCGATCTCATTAACGACTTTAACGGTCATTGCGATGTAAAAAACAGCGCACATCGCTCACAAAAGGTGCCAGACACAGCGATATAGGCTCACCAGCGGGACGCCAACGATCTAAATACGGTCCAGAACTCTAGTGAACGATCAGTGAGATCACAGCAGGGGCCACGTCGTTGCTACATGCCACACACGTTAGTGTTTGACTCACGCACCACAATTGTGGATACCAGGGCTATGGGGTACTCGGAGCCTAGCCCATGGGCATCTATGGGAGTTGTCACTGGTAGCGGTAACTCGGTCCGTGGCCCTGGCAGTCAATGCGATTGGGGAATATTTACAGGGGATTTGAAATAGTTCGTGACGCCACCTGTGGTTTCTGGTAATTTGTACCAGCGCTGCTGTAAGGGTCTTCACAGGGGATGTTATGGGGCAGCTTGGTAGTAAGTCTCCCACAGGTGAGACGTGTCCCTGGAAGTCTATGGGGGTTATGATGCAGGGTGTAGTAAGAATTCAGCCAAACACAATGCAGCTTCTTTTCATACCTTTTACTGATGGTGGTTCAAGCAGATCCCGGGAAGCTGGTCGGGGTGGAGAGTGCACTTTCAGGTAGCAGCCGAGCAGGTTAGAGGCCTCCTTAACTTCCATATAATGTGAGTCTAACTTGCCTGAAGCGAAGTTAACTCCAAAACTCCAGCTTTCTCTGTAGCTGTACTGCCCGGCCAACGTTGTGGTGGAGCCTTCTAATGATGAAACTAAGTCCTTACTTTTGCTGATCAGGCTCAAAGTCCCTGTTCCACCTGACTCCGGTTACGTATTGACACTAAGGGCTTGCTCCTGCGACCTGTAGTCCAGCGAGCCTCTGGTTTTCTTGTCACTATGCCTGAAACAGTAGTGACGCTTCGGTCCCCAGTGACCGGTGATTTAGTGCAGGTAATCCAATACCTAAGGCACTGCTCTGTCTTCTCCACTGTGCCCTTCGCCCTGCTTTCCGCTCTTAACATAAGCACTGCTGCATAGAAGTCGAATCACGGATTCCCTGTTTGGGCTCGCTGAGCAGCTCTCAGTATTCTCCTAGTCCAGGACCTCTGTCGACTGGACTTCACTGTCCTGGGACAGGCGGCTGAAGTCTCTGCTCTGAACTTAGCAGGAAACCAATCTCAATGACTCACTGTCCTAAGACAGGAAGATGACTCCTCTGTCCGAAGACAGGAAACTGACTGACTCCAACTCCCTATGATGACACCCACTAAACTTATATACCCCTATGGGTGTGTCTAAATGTGAGTGACATGAGTGAATGCATATCAAGCTTTGGCTGTTACCTTCCAGTGCACTTTCCTGGATTTTCATGTGTGCCTGCGTAGCTGGGCTACACATTAGCGTCACGAACGAGATCGCTAAATAGTGCCGTATTTTAGCGATCTCGTTAGCGACGCTGTTTAGTGTGGCATACCCTTTATGCTTTTTGCAAGTAGTCACATCCAGCTGTTCATAAGTCTCTTCAATCAAATTACAGAAAATCAGGGAAATGTTATCCCTTCGGGATTTTTCCTTTTTTCGAATATATCCAGTAACTCCTATATACATATTCCCTTTTATAAGTGTTGGACCTTAGGGCTCTTAAGTACATCTTTGTAGAAACTCAGCCTTAGATTGTATCTAAATTCAATTTGTTTGTCCTGAATCAGCCAAACTGTCCTAAGATCATGCAAGGAATTGTAAAATAATAACGTAAGCCTCAAGGCCTTGATCAGATCATCAAAAAGTCACAGGACAATTCCCAGGCCCTTCAGCGAGCCTGGCATGAAATACGTCATTTCATGCAACACATTAGAACGTTTAGCCTCAGAGCTGGCTGTTCTTCTAATACCCAAATATCACTGGTTTGGTTCACACAAGATAAGCACTTGTCAGATGCTGGAGGGAGCAATGTCAACAGTTGCCCTTAAATCTCTGATGAAAGGGTATTTACATAAAAGAATTGCCTTTGATGTATCCCCAAGGTTGTGTACCAGCAGACAGCATTAAACAATTTATGGTTACAGCAAGCTGCCTCTCGAATTCACTCATGTAGTGGATGTCCTATTATATGGACAGTTGAGTTTAATAGTCATTGTGTATTTAAGCACAGCAAAACAACAATGTGAAAAAACAACAAAAACCCTTTCCTCGACTTTGAAGTCCTATCTGCCTGGATTGCCAGTTTATTTGTACAGTAAATTAAAAATATGAATCACATCTCGGCTGTCTCCCCAAACACTCGTGTTGTCAAGCTTTTTGTTGTGTTCATTTGTATTACCTTAATTTAATGTTAATTATGTTCTTCATTTACAAAGTACAAGCAATTCAGTTCACATCTGGGAATTGTCTCTCCAAATCTTACACCGCATTTTCCTCGCATGCAACTATTTTTTGTTTATGGGTGCTCAAGTCTTTCCTATTGCAAAGGAAAACTTGTCTGCTCGCTGACAAGTAATTTATCATCCTCTGCTTTTGGATTAAATGTCCTTTGGTAATCATCGGATTAGAAGCGAAGGAAGAGGTGAGAGGTATTGTTATATCCTTTGTAGTGCATTATAATATGTATAAGGGCTTAAAAGATTTGTTGGTAGGGTAGCGAACTGTCCAGAAATTCCAGGACAGTCTGTAAATATAGGGCACTTTTTTGCCCTGTCCGTAAAAAAATTTGGGAGTCTATTTTTTTTTTTTATCTGAAGAAATTTATATATATATTGACTGTAATTATCATCATTTTGCAGTTGATAGTGAATACAGCAGATGTCATCGTATCAGAATTATGGGCTGTAGACCTGGATCTAAATATTTATTTTCTTATGGCAACACAAAAATTAACAAAAAAACAAAAAAGTAAAGTAGAGATGATCCTAATTACATTTTCTGCTCTGAATGTTCCTTAAAGAGTCTTGTGGTGATCCTACAAAAAACACAGGAGTTGATCTCCTGCTGAATTATTCCAGTCAATATCGACCCTTTAACGAATCTTGTCATATGACTTTTGGATTAAATGTCCTTTGGTATTCATCGGATTAGAAGCGAAGGAAGAGGTGAGAGGTATTGTTATTATCCTTTGTAGTGCTTTATGATATGTATAAGGGTTTGAAGGATTTGTTGGTAGGATTTCACAGGTGATGATGACCCAGCTCATACATGTATGCTAACATACAAATGCAAAACCTTGACGATAAAGAAAAAAGACAGAAGAAGAATCGAAGCGTTTGAAATGTGGTGCTGGAGAAGAATGTTTTAAATATCTTGGATGGCAAGGAGAACAAACAAATTTTACAACAAATCAAGCCAGATATATCTTCTAAAGCAAGTGTCGTCGCTGTTATCTTGTTAACCCTTTCCTCCTCAGAATGTGGTACCAGAGAGAATAAGACACAAACCAAAGGGTGCGTCAATATACTCTACTCTTTATTGCTAATGAAGGGGCTTATATACACCCCTGAAGCAGGAAGCGGAATTACCATATATGGCAGTTAATACAACTTATCATTAAAGCACGTAACATACTGTTTTCTAACCAAACTTTCCATCTTTGCCTTTAGCCCCTGATTTTCGCTCCTAGTACAGAGTATCTCTTCATGTCAGGAGGAGTATTTATTAATGAAGGAACATTCCTTTCTTATCTTCCCTTCTTCTATGCCTCAGCTTTCCAAGGCCTTGAGAAGAAATACTGAATTTAACTCTGCTAGCCTTATCATAAATGGATGGAAAAGTATTCACATGAATTTAACTCTAACATTCCCTCCTTTTGTTCCTTCATTTGATCAATACATATCTTTATATCTCCTCTTTGTCTTAGTACATCGTCTAATACACATCAAACAAATTTTAAAAAGTAAATAGATAGCAAGACATATCAATAAAACCTGTAGGCCAGCTTGTATTATCCCAGTCAGCCATCCCCTATGCCTTTGAACCAATTTGCGGGGTTAAGAAAGGAGAAAGTATTTGCCCACCATGAATCTTGATTCTTCAGATTTGCCTCATCATATAGTTTCCTTAACTTTATGACATCCTCTAGCTTATGTTTAAGGGTTAAAACACTAGAATTATCAATATAATAGCAACATGCAGGTCCAATAATCTGGCACATCCCTCCTTGAGCTGCAGTCAGGTAATCTAACACGAGAGTATGTTGGTTAGTAACAATAATTAGCTGGTTCTGTACTGCAAGGGACCCATTCATGATATCTAAAATATCCCATATTTGATCATCTAGGTAATCTGTGGATTCTACCAACTTATCCCATGTCTGAGTTATCATAGGGTAGATAAATAATGCACTGAAAAATGTATTTGCTATCCCCATCTCCACTATGTGTGGTCTCCCATTTGGGCGAGGTCTATTGTCTGCAGATCGTTTATGTAATATACGAATCCAACAGTTTGCAACAGTTTGGTTTTGTTCTTTCAGTCCATCCACTAAAACTAAGTGGTGTCTAATGAACCTGTTATCATCACCATCTACTCGGCTAAGTCTGTTCCAAGCATCCGTTACTGCAAGGATGCAAGCAAATGTCATTAGTAGCATCATTCCTCTTCTGGAGGCTCTCCAAGGATCTTCTTACAATGCGATGCGTGGATCCAAGTTTCTTTGCCTTGTAGCTTGACTGCGGTACTTGTCGTCAGTAGAACTTGAAAAGGTCCATCAAATCTCGGATCCAGACTCTTTCTCACGTGTCTTTTAATGACTACCCAGTCTCCGGGCTGCAAGCTGTGACTCCCAGGATCCTGGTTCGGATCTGTGAAATGTGTACCTCTGTCACTTTCGATCACCTCTGGTACTCCATACCTGCACACCACCTCCGCAAGCAGCTTCTTTGCGGTTGCCGCAGCCGTAGCCTTGGCAATCGGGAAAGCCTCCGGCCAACCTGAGAATAAATCAATACAGACCAACACGTATTCCCATGATCCTGATTTTGGCAGCTGAATATAATCAATCTGCAGTCTCTGGAAAGGATAGAGGGGCCGAGGGGTGTGTTTGGGTGGTGTCTTGACTACCCTTCCCTGATTATGTGTAGCACATACCATGCATCCCTGGATCAAACCTTCTATACAGGTGGAAAAGCCTGGTGCTACCCAATGCTTCTGCATCACGCTCATTACAGCAGTTTTGGACTGGTGGGTTGGCCCATGTAACATCTGGGCGACCGCAGGGTACAACGCTCTTGGAAGGCATCGACGCATCCCTCTCCCCCATACCCCAGTTGCTGCATTCAGACATGCACCTTCTTTTTCCCACTTTTCTACTTCCTCCTGGCGCACCTGAGCCTGCATCTGGGCTAAGGCATCCTCCGACACAAAGGGATTTTTGGGAGCGCTTACCTGGTGCATCGTTACCCCTTGGAGTGGTCTACTGGCTGCTGTTTTTGCTGCTGCATCGGCCATTGCGTTTCCTTTACTCACCTGATCAGTGCGTCTGGTATGTGCTTTAACTTTTATGACAGCTACCTCTTTTGGTAATTGTAATGCATCAATTAACTGCTGGACTGCGTCAGCATTTTTAATGGGATGTCCTGCTGCCAAAGGTGGGGGCTAGGTTTTAACATCACTTGCTACCAGTTTCTGCATCTGCTGAGCAATAGTCGTTTCTTGAGCTAAACTAAGAAGATACTGTCTCTGTTGGGGCAGGATTGCACCTGGCTTTAATTTGACCATGACTGGCTGCACCCTTAATCTGCCCACATCTGTTTTATCTGAAGCCCAGAAATCATGCGGTATCACACCTTCTAACATTGAAGGAAATTAATTTGTCCTCTTCTGTAATTACTGAATTGTCTGCCCCCGTGTCCACTTGGAACTCAACCTCATGTCCCCCTGGTGTTCACCTGCACTGTGCATTTAGGAGTGGGGGGGTAAGGAGACAAGGGGGTTCATGTGCAAGCTACCTCTTTTTGCCTGCGCTAAATCATGTTGTGCCCCCTGTGCTATTCTCGCTAGATCCTCTGCTTTAACTGATCTCCAATCTGGTCTACTTACTTTCTCTGCCTGTCTATCTTTCTTCTCACGTACTCTGACCTTCGATTCTTACATACTGTGTCTATTCTAAAAACATATTCAACAAAATCTAAAAACTGTTGCACTCTTTCCTGTGCATCCTCACGAATACCCGATGGGAGGGGCTGGTCAAACCTCAGCCTGCAGTTTCCTTATCTGTAGAATGACCTTGGTGTACAGCAAAATGCCATCTCGCTGCTGCCAGCACTTATCTCTGCTTGCTGTCACTGACTTCTGCATTGTCAGGTGTGGTCCTACACACATAGCACTTGTATGTCTCATCTATCAGTCTATCGTATCTAGCTTCATCTGCCAATTTCCCTTTTATAAGTGCTTGCAAATCCTGTCTAGTTGCTTTATTAGAGCCGACTGCTCTGTAGGGCTCCATGGTCTGTACATTTCTACTGTCCGGGGGGGGGGAGGCAGACAGGAGGGTAAATCAGTCATCCCTGTTTTTGTCAGTCTGTAACGTCCGTCTCCTAATTCTTCAGTCTTTTCTTCTAAGTAATCACACGCACTCATCCACAGGTTCACTGTTTTCCTTTGTCTCTCAACCATCCATGATGTGAGTCAAAGAACCTTTTCCATTTATCACTGTTCAATTCTCCGTTTTCATTCATGCCTGCTTTTCACAATCTCTGCGCACAACTAAATCTTTAGCAGAAATGCCTTCCTTGGCATTTTTGGTCCCCCATTTTTTTTATCTCCTCACCTAGAAGAGATTCTCTTGTCACCAAGACAAGTTTGTCACCAAGACAATTGCGTCACTATGACTCCGTCACCAAGACTCTGTCACTTAGACAATGGGCCACAAAGGTTTCTGAACCATTTCACTGCTCGCTCTTCAATATTTGTACGCCAACCAAATGAACAATCCAATCACACAGACACCAAGACAAAACCACAACACAATCATTGGATCCATACTGTCATTATTCAAAGGAGGAAAGGCAGGACTGACAATTAATCTGAGGGTCTACTGGTTCAAAGGGACCTGAGCCAGGAATACCTGTGAATTACCTGGAAAGCCGACCGCTCGGGAGGAGGGAGTCCACTATACAGTGATATAGATTTTGGGTAGAATATAATAAGTATTCTTACCCCAGCGCTGTATGTATATCACCAACAGAAGGCTCCGCTCATCCCACGTCTCCGGACCGGTCGGGCTTCCTCAGAGTAGATTAACTCAGGTCCCTGTTCGGGCGCCAGGCTGTCGTCGCTGTTATCTTGTTAACCCTTTCCTCCTCAGAATGTGGTACCAGAGAGAATAAGACACAAACCAAAGGGTGCGTCAATATACTCTACTCTTTATTGCTAATGAAGGGGCTTATATACACCCCTGAAGCAGGAAGCGGAATTACCATATATGGCAGTTAATACAACTTATCATTAAAGCACGTAACATACTGTTTTCTAACCAAACTTTCCATCTTTGCCTTTAGCCCCTGATTTTCGCTCCTAGTACAGAGTATCTCTTCATGTCAGGAGGAGTATTTATTAATGAAGGAACATTCCTTTCTTATCTTCCCTTCTTCTATGCCTCAGCTTTCCAAGGCCTTGAGAAGAAATACTGAATTTAACTCTGCTAGCCTTATCATAAATGGATGGAAAAGTATTCACATGAATTTAACTCTAACACAAGGATCACCAAACTACGACTTGCCTACTTTGGACCCATCATTCATAAGAAGAGAGCAATCACTGGAGAAGGACATCGTGGTTGGAAAATAGAAGGAACAAGATGAAGAGGAAAACCAGCAACCCGATGGCTTAATACTATGAAGAGTATCAACATAAGAAAGTCATCCTGGGGCTCATAGCCATTGTACTTACTACAGTAATGCTTACTACTGCAGAATTGAATGAGCTGCAGTACTGGGCACAGTCACTCGAATGGAAGAGTCATTTTGCCTATGTAGGTAATGAAGTGAATGTCATACTCAGAGGAGCAGCACCGCTCCTTTACTTTGCAAAGGTCACCAATGTTGTAATCATCGAGAACCCCTTTAATTATTTCTAAAACTCTGTTCCCATTTATATCAGTTTATCATGGAGCTATGGCAATTATGCTACATTCATACATTCGTGTATCCTACTAGTGCAGTCCATTTTTTTCTTGGAAGGCTCACTGACCAGTAGTTTCATTTATCCATAAAGATGGATCCCTGAGTCAGACCTGATGAGACTCAGCGCGTGTCCAATTGTCATCCATTTTGTGGGTCAAACTCTGCCTTTAAAGTCTATATGTATCTGTGTAAAATGAATGAAACACAGAAGACAGACTTTGTACTTCAGTTTTTCATCCGAGTTTTAACTGATCTATTGTTAAGAGTAAGTGAATAAAAGTTCAGTCTACCTGCTTCAGTTAAAAAAACAGATAAGAAAAAAAGCTGATAGAACTAGAATGACATTTGAGGAAAAAAATCAGTCCCTTTCTCTTGAATGTAGCCTTATAGCAATTTAGGAAAAGTAGTACAGCAGGTCCATAAATGTGGTATTCTGTCTAAATGTTATATTATTTGATGTTTTGATAAATTAGCCTTATTGTCCTAATGTCAGAAGGTCTTTTAAACTAAATTATTTTCTTCTGGGAACACAAAAACTAAAAATGAACAAAAAGTAAAATAGAGATGATCCTAATTACTGTACATTACTTGTGTGTAATCATAATTATTGTACATTGCATGTCCCTAAAAGAGTCCTGTGAAAATTCTATATAAAAGACACGAGTTGATCTCCTATTGATTGTGATGCTGAGTCACTTCTCACTGACAAGCAGTGTCATAAACAGAAGGAACAGACAAATTTGTAGTCAGATAACGGTCCAAGGTCAAAATATGAGGAGAATAGCAGATCAGAGCAAAAGGGT
Organism: Oophaga sylvatica; assembly: GCA_033576555.1. Classification (NCBI taxonomy): domain Eukaryota; kingdom Metazoa; phylum Chordata; class Amphibia; order Anura; family Dendrobatidae; genus Oophaga; species Oophaga sylvatica. The sequence goes on from JARQOD010000003.1 coordinate 557,977,958, forward strand.
TAGAACAGATGGCTGGTCAGAACGAGGCCCAAGGTCAGGCAACGAAACATCAACAAACATAACACAAGGCACAGAGAGACAAACCACGTAAAAGCTGAATGTACGTCTGGCAGAGGTCTTGGACTAACAGCCCGATTAAGTTGCCAGGCAATAACCTGGGACAGTGGACACCTTGAAGATAGCCAGCACCTCCCAGTCTCAGATTAGACAGCCAAGCTGTCAATCAAAACACAGACAGCTCAGCTCTCCACTGCAGCAGAGTGGACAACTGAGCTGTCAAAGTACTGACAGCTTCAGCACGCCCCTGAACCAGATTAGATGACTGAGCCATCAGTAACTTCATCCCAGACATATTGAGGGGTGGAATCGTGACAGTACCACGTTTTCTAGTGTGGGCCACCTGACACACAGGCTTCTCATGAAATTTTACATGTAAGGCACTGATTAACCTCTCTGCCTTCACATCTGGAGCTGGGACCCAAGATCCCTTCTCTGGTAAATATCCCCTCCAGTGGATGAGGTATTGGAGGGAATTTTGGACCCTACGAGAATTCACAACCCTCTGAAGCTCATACTCCAACCCATCATCGACAGAAACAGGAGGAGGCGGGGATGAGGGAGACAATGCAGAAGGGGCAAATTCCTTTAATAGGGATTTATGGAACACGTTAGGGATGTGAAGGGATGGAGGAAGCTTAAATCTTAATGCCACCAGATTGACCACCTCTAGGATCTCATATGGTGCAATAAACTTTGGACCCAGGTTTGCCGAAGGCACTTTGTTTAATGTTACTAGATGACAACCAAACCTTTTCCCCAATTTTAAACAGGACCCATCGAACATCTTCTATCGGCCTTCCGTTTTTGGTGAATCTGAGAGGTCACAATATTCTTTTGAACCTACCTCTAGATATTCCCATGTCTCTGCATGGCAACCTCCACCCCAGGGCATTCAGAACTAATCCATGGTGTACAATAATAAATAATATTGTGGTACCGTGTTAGCCAGAAAAATCGATGTGAATACTTTTCCATCCAATTATGACAAGAGCATTCTTAAGGTGATACCTTTATTGGCTAACCAGAAAATTATATGTTCGCAAGCTTTCAGAGCGCAGAGGCTCCTTCTTCAGGCAAGATTGCATTTTATTATTCCAAATGTAATCTTGCCTGAAGAAGGAGCCTCTGCGCTCTGAAAGCTTGCGAACATATAATTTTCTGGTTAGCCAATAAAGGTATCACCTTAAGAATGCTCTTGTCATAATTGGATGGAAAAGAACTAATCCAAAAATATTCACCAAAATGGGGATGAAAACCATAATTACAGAAAAATGGTGAGGCTCCAGTATACTGATTTACTCAACCGTTAAAGTCAAACTCAGTGAGAGGTAAAAACAAAGACCAGTCCTCCTGCCAAGCCACCACAAAACATCTTAAAATTTGTTCCAAAGATTGATATGACATCTCAGTCTGACCATTGATTTCAGGGTGGTAAGCAGATGAAAATGACAAGTCAATCCTGAATTTACTACAAAAAGCTCTCCAGAATTTAGAGACAAATTGTACTCCCCTATAAGACACAATTTTAAGAGAGATCCCATGTAACCTTACAATATGAGAAATAAACAACCTGGACAGTGTCTCTGCATTGGGTAATCCTGACAAAGTAAAAAAATGAGCTTGTTTGCTGACTCAGTCAATTACCACCAAGATAGCAGATTTCCTACCAGACAGAGGCAAATCCATGATGAAATTCATGGACAAATGAGATCATTATCTTTTTGGAATTGACAATGGAGCCAATTCCCTAGCCGTCCGGCTATGACTGATTTTAGTGCGTGTGCAGACAAATGGATACAAAATTTTTAATATTATTATGCATTAACTGCCACCAAAAAAGTCTAGCAACTTTCACACTTGCGTTCTTTGGCGCAGCGCATCTTGCGCTATCGGACGCATGCGCAATGTTCCCCTATCTTTAACATGGTGGGCGCAGGGTCTAGCGCTTGCACGCGTTCATGGGCGTTTGTCGTGCGCTGCGCATTTTCCCGTTGTGCGCCCATACGCGCTAGACGCTACATGTTGAATTTTTTTTTTCGGCCAACCGCTTTAAAAAAATGCGTGCGCACGTGTGCGCATGCTATGCGCAAAAAATAACATTGCAGTCTATGGGGGCGCTGGCGTGCGCATGGCTTTGCGCTCGTCAGCGCTTTTGCACGCACACGATTTTTCTGTAAATAATGGAGCCAGAGATGATGGAGCCAGAGATGATGGAGCCAGAGATGATGGAGACAGAGATGATGGAGACAGAGATGATGGAGACAGAGATGATGGAGCCAGATGATGGAGCCAGAGATGATGGAGCCAGAGATGATGGAGACAGAGATGATGGAGACAGAGATGATGGAGACAGATGATGGAGCCAGATGATGGAGCCAGAGCTGATGGAGCCAGAGATGATGGAGCCAGAGATGATGGAGACAGAGATGATGGAGACAGATGATGGAGCCAGAGATGATGGAGCCAGAGATGATGGAGACAGAGATGATGGAGCCAGAGATGATGGAGCCAGAGATGATGGAGCCAGATGATGGAGCCAGAGATGATGGAGCCAGAGATGATGGAGCCAGAGATGATGGAGACAGAGATGATGGAGCCAGAGATGATGGAGACAGATGATAGATGATAGAGACAGATGATAGAAATGTGACACATAGACAGCGCATGCGCCAAAAAAACGCAAACGCTTGCAAAAACGCATGAAATCGCAGACAAACGCTGCGTTTTTTTGTCGAAATGCGCATGCTGATGCGACTAAATATCGCAGCGTTTACAAGCGTTTGCATGCGTTTTTTTAATGCGCTTCATGTGCGCTCGAAATGCAGTGCAAAAAAACGCAAGTGTGAAAGTAGCCTTAGACCCTAACCTGAATGTAATGGAAAAATTAAACCTAGAGAAAAACAAGGATAATTTTTTTTTGCCCTAATGGCACCTGGCAACCAAACCTTGAGATTCACCCCATTACATGTAAGGTCAGTAAGGGGTTTAGGAATCTGAGAAAAACCCTTGATAAATTTCCTATAAGAGTTGTCGAATCCCAGATAATGCTGCACAGCCTTAAGATCATGATGTTGAACCCAATCTATTATGGCCTGCACCTTCCCAGGGTCCATCTTAAACCCTTCTGCTGACAAGATAAACCACAAGAATGAAGTTTCCTGAACAGAAAAAGCATTTCTCTAATTTAGCAAACAAAGTTTTCCTTCAACCTTTATAATACAAAATGGACATTTTCCTGGTGAGAGTCCAAATCGGGGAGAAAATTAGAATATCATCCAAGTAAATCACAACATATCTTCGAATGCAATAAGAGAAAATATCATTCATAAAATTTTGAAACACAGCAGGTGCATTGGATAACCCAAATGGCATGACAAGATTTTCAAATAGACCCTCAGACGTTAAAAATGACGTTTTCTATTCATCAAGCTTCCAGATATGTATCAAATTGTGTATCAAACATGATCGCAGTGTACCGGGGGCACAGGGAGGGGGCTCCCTGCGTGCTTCCCTGAGACCCTCAGAACAGCACGATGTGATTGTGCTTTTCCGAGGGCTTCCTTCCTGCAGGACCGCGGATCCAAGACAGTGCCTGTCAGATCGCTGGTCTCACAGAGTGCTGTGCAAACTGTCAGACCAGCGATCTGACATTATACAGTGATGTCCCAACCTGGGACAAAGTAAAAAGGTAAAAAAAAAAAAAAAATTAACATGTGTAAAAATAATTTTAAAAAAATTCCTAAATAAATTTAAAAAAAAAAAATACCGCTGAAAACGTCATTTTGTCCACAAAAACGAACCGTCATACAGCATCATCAGCGAAAAAATAAAAGTTATAGATCGCTGAATAAAGCCATTCAAAAATAATTATTTTTATATAAAATTGTTTTTATTGTATAAAAGCGCCAAAACATAAAAAAATTATACAAATGAGGTATCGCTGTAATCGTACTGACCTGAAGAATAAAACTGCTTTATCAATTTTACCACACACGGAACGTATCAAGGCCCCCCAAAGAAATTCCTGAATTGCTGGTTTTTATTCATTCTGCCTCCCAAAAATTGTAATAAAAGTGATCAAAAAATGTCATGTGCCCGAAAATGGTATCGATAAAAACGTCAACTCGTCCCGCAAAAAATAAGACCTCACATGACTCTGTGGGCCAAAATATGGAAAAATTATAGCTCTCAAAATGTGGTGATGCAAAAACTATTTTTTGCAATAAAAAGCGTCTTTTAGCGTGTGACAGCTGCCAATCATAAAAACCCGCTATAAATAGTAAATCAAACCCCCCTTTATCATCCCCTTAGTTAGGGAAAAATAATAAAATAAAAAAATGTATTTCCATTTTCCCATTAGGGTTAGGGTTAGCGTTAGGGTTAGGGGTGTGTTGGGGTTAGGTGTGTGTTGGGGCTTAGGGTTGGAGTTAGAATTGGGGGATTTCCACTGTTTAGGCACATCAGAGGCTCTCCAAACGCGACATGGCGTCCGATGTCAATTTCAGCCAATTTTGCGTTGAAAAAGCCAAACGGCGCTCCTTCCCTTCCGAGCTCTGCCGTGCGCCGAAACAGTGGCTCCCTCCCACATATTGGGTATCAGCGTACTCAGGACAAATTGCACAATAACTTTTTGGGGTCCAATTTCTCCTTTTACCCTTGGGAAAATATAAAAATTGGACTTGAAATAATTTTTTTTGTGGAAAAAAGTTACCGTATATACTCGAGTCCAAGCCGACCCGAGTATAAGCCGGAAAGCTGGGTAAGCTTATTGACTCGAGTATAAGCCGGGTGTACATTGTCCCCTCATCCCTGTCCTGCTCTGAGTGACTCCTCTGAGATCCGCGTCCTCCTCAGTGCTCCCCCCATCCTGCTCCGTGCTCCTCTGTGCTCCGCATCCTCCTCTGTGCTCCACGTCCTCCTCTGTGCTCCCCCGTCCTGCTCCGTGCTCTGCGTCCTCCTCTGTGCTCCCCCCATCCTGCTCCGTGCTCCGTGTCCTCCTCTGTGCTCCCCTGTCCTGCTATGTGCTCCTCTGTGCTCCGCGTCCTCCTCTGTACTCCCCCGTCCTGCTCGGTGCTTCCCCCATCCTCCCCCATACTGCTCCGTGCTTCCCCTCCCTTCTCCGGCTTCCTGCAGCTCTCCTGTGCTGAGCAGTCATGTGGTACCGCTCATTAAGGCCATGAATATGGACATCACGCCTATGAGAGTGGAGTTGCGTTCATATTTCATGACCTTAATGAGCGGTATCATGTGACCGGGGAGGCACGGGGAGATGAGTATGATGTCCCAGCTACCGGCTCCTGCCGCAGCTTCCCCTCCCCCGCTGGTTTCTGCCCAATGACTCGTGTATAAGCCGAGGGGGCATTTTCAGCACAAAAAAAGGTGCTGAAAATCTCAGCTTATACACGAGTATATACGGTATATGTTCATTTTTTTTAAACATTCAAAAAATTCCTGTGAAGCACCTGAAGGGTTAATAAACTTCTTGAATGTGGTTTTGAGCACCTTGAGGGGTGCAGTTTTTAGAATGGTATCACTTTTGGGTATTTTCTATCATATAGACCCCTCAAAGTGATTTCAAATGTGATGTGGTCCCCCCAAAAAAATGGTGTTGTAAAAATGAGAACTTGCTGGTTAACTTTTAACCCTTATAACTTCGTAACAAAAAAAAAAAAATTTTCCAAAATTGTGCTGATGTAAAGTAGACATGTGGAAAATGTTACTTATTAAGTATTTTGTGTGACATATCTCTGTGATTTATGGGCATGAAAATTCAAAGTTGAAAAATTGCGAAATTTTAAAAATTTTTGGCAAATTTCCATTTTTTTCACAAATAAATGCAAGTTATATCAAAGAAATTTTACCACTAACATGAAGTACAATATGTCACGAGAAAACAATGTCAGAATCACCGGGAACATGAAGTACAATATGTCACGAGAAAACAATGTCAGAATCACCTTGATCCATAGAAGTGTTCCAGAGTTATAACCATATAAAGGGACAGTGGTCAGAATTGTAAAAATTGGCCTGGTCATTAACATGCAAACCACCCTTGGGGGTAAAGGGGTTAAATTTGTGTGAAACCACAAAATTTCAGGAAATTCAACTCAAACTTGATTTCCTCTCTGATACAAACCTCTATGCATAACATAGCAGCAGCAATTTTAGTCGAATTCCTAATAATGCGACACAAATTTGATTTGACTGTACTGGTTATCCAGTATTGATCCTGTAACTCTATTTAATTTTTGTTAGGTTAAAGGAAATTTTACATCATTCAGATGTTGTCATCTGCTCTATAGTCTTTGAGTGGAGTGGCTGGTTACATGCTAGACTGCCCCTCAACTCAAGCTTCCCATTATGATTGTGTAGTTAATAGGAATCGAGGGTTCTCTATATCGTGGATAGATCATAAATGTCCATTGGGGCATGATCCCTTGTAATTAGAGGTGACTCTTATAGGCCTTGTGCTTTGTGGTGGATGTTGTATTTTTCTATAAAACCTGTGTTCTTTACAACAAAAAGACATACCATTAATGTCAATGAGAGTTCTCAAAATCACTGTCACATAGTAGAAAAATTTAGATTTGGGGCATCCTGTAGATACAAATTTCACAAAAATACAGAAGATTTTACCTACTATATTTGTGAATTAAGGCACTATTTAGGAATTGTATACAGTAATGTATTTCTTTTTGGAAGACCTTTTTGACATTTGCATTGAGACCCTGTCTCTTATGCGGATATAGCTATATTGTTAGGGGGGCTACGTAATATCCTGAAAAGTAATGAAGCTTTTAACCTTAGATTCAAATATGTGGTATCTAGAACTGAGTGAATTGATTTGATCCAAGCTAAATTTGTGATGAATTTTTAAAACTTTGCTTGTCCATTCTAATTCAAACAATTTGTAATTCTATTTGCGAGGATCTCCCAAAAAAATTTGTGCCATGATTTTACACATCATCAGCATCAGCCAAAGAAAGCTCACATGACCTCCGGTTTGACTGGCATCCTTCCTCATAATGCCTTGCAGATAACACATTAAAAGTTATAGAGCAGTCTATCAGAAGGGTCTACCATAGCCTGCAAAAAAAGTTGAACCAGGGATGCAGCAGCCATTAATAGTAATTCAGGATAGAGAAAAGGCAGCAGAGCTCAGTCCTCACAGCTCAGCAATGGAGATAGGGAGAAAAAGTCCTAAAACATTGGAAAAATACTACATACAGTGTTTATTTTACAACTATGGCACTGAAGGTGATTATAGTTGATCGCAAATAATACATATATTCACTTGATAGGAGGCAGATAAGAGAGGTGCCAGGTGCAGTGCCAATGCAATTAAGAAACATTGAATGTTAGAGTTGGAAGGGACCTCCTGGGTCAGCCCCCTACTCAATGCAGGACTCACTAAACCATCTCAGACAGATATCTGTACAGCTAGTGATGAGCGAGTGTATTCGTTACTATTCGGACGGATAGTACGGTATTCGAGTTACTCGTTACATTGAAGTATTTTTGTACTCGCCTCTCTATATTCAGATGTCCAGCTGTTCAGTTTTGGCGCCTCCTCTGCAGCCACTAAACATGCTGGGCTTCTTAACCAATCACAGTAATGCAGCGCATCTTGGTTGTGGCATTACTGTGATTTGACTGGCCGCCCAGCGTCATAGGGTCTATTTAAACCCTGCCGCCGCCATTTTGCACACATTGCATCCAGAGCCAACGTTCTGCAAGCATAGAAAGAGAGATCGCTCAGTTGCTAGGGAGAGTGTTTAGGCCTCTTGATAATACAAAAGCACTTTTCCGGGCTACCTGCAGTGTATACTAGGTCAGTGTAGAGTAGGGAGAGAGAGATACTCGAGCAGGGACAGTTTAAAGGAGCCGGTCACTAGCTCCATAATAATACCACCAAAAAATAGCTCTTTTCAGAGCTGAAGAAACACAACAAAGTCAGAGTACAGGGAAGGAGAGATTGTGTATTAGGTAGGGAGAGGTTAAAGTGTTCTTCCAGTGTCCATCTTAAAACAGCTCTTGTTATAGGCAAAGCAATATTTTTCCAGCATACACAGTACAAGCATTTAGTGCTGCCTTTTTTTTAAAGCACCGGTCTATTTTCCCCGCTGTTTTTGGGTCAGAGCCTGGCTTCTGCTGTCCACATTAGTCCACTTAAAAAGGCATTTGGTGCCCTATGCAAAGAATTAGTCCAAACATTTCCTACTGCCTGCTACTGTAAGTGTGGCACCTCTAAGGGTCCAGTCGCCACAGAGCTACTGCACCTCAGCCAGAGGTGTTGTACTCCGCTCTCGGGTAAGGATGGGGCACTACCCAGTACTCACATATTTGCATCCAACACACATCACATGACCTCAGGCTTAGGGGAGAAGCCCCAGTTAGAGCAGGAAGGCAGTGTGACAGTTGGAGACCAGAGGGAAAGTTGAGAGGAGCTGTGGAGGAGTTGTGAGTTGTGAGTGGAAAGGAGCAGTTGTGAGGAGAGAAGCTCCTGAGGAGAAACAGAAGGGGTCCTAGGAGCCAGGGAAGTGAGGAATCCACCCATGGCGCCCAAATCCAGCCTGACCAGAGACAGAAGCAAGGGCCAGGTTCCAGTAGGGGACCGGCCCCAGACTAGTGGAGAAGACTCAGCTAGCAAACCGGAGGCTGTAGTAACTGTATGTGAGACGGCCAAATCCACACACATTCTCTGAAAAGGTAGCCGGATAGGATCAAGGGGAACAAGAGGACGTCACCAGACAGGATCTGAGGCTGCTGACTTGGGACACTGTGTGTGAGGCGCAGGGCAGGAGTGAAGGAAGCCGGCATTGGGAGAGACGACCAGTGAAAGGAACATCAGAAGGGAGTTCTGTAAAGTGCACTGCAAACTGCCTGAAAGCTGGCTGGACCACCGACCCGGAGGACACAGCATCCTGGCTGGGGATTGTAACCTGAAAGACCGTGAGTAAAGTGTGAAGACTGCACCCAGCTGTGTCCTCAGATTAACTTACTGCGTCACCTACCCTGCACTACAACCGTTACCCTCACCATTAACCCTATAACTGCACTGGGGCCTAGCTCTACCAATAGAGAGCTGTAACATCTCTGCTGCGTCACCAACTGCCAAAGTGGATCTGAATCATAGCGTCAGCCATTTGATTGCCGAACCCCATGGGTGGCATCACAAACTAATCCCCTATAAACTATCCCCATCATCATCTTTGACATTTTTATTGGACGCCCAGGGCCACGGACCGGGTCACTGCTGCCGTGACTTCCCCTTTAAGAACTGCCCAGCCTAGTACCGAGTACCCCACGTCCCTTGGGGGCGCTCCATAAGCAGATGCGGGAATACAGTAATGCTGGGACTGCAGAACAACACTGTATAGCAATATTATTTAATTTTTAACAAAAGGATGGAAATGAACTCCTCGCAGGGAGTTAGCAAACAATAAACAAGAATCAAGGGAAGTAAAGGATAAACACATCAGTCTGATATTTAAACGGCACTTATCGTAGTCTTCTCTGGTCCTCATCCACATACAGTCTGATGAGAGTTGGAGTTCCAGCAACGGCCGGCGTGGTGTCCTCAGATGGGTCCCAACAAATCACTGTCCAGCTTCTGGCGGCAACGGGCGGTCACAGGTTTTGCCCGCTGAACACCTAGTCCATAAATCTGTGCGGCCTAAGTGGGGAGCGCTGCAGGAGTCTCTGTCCAACATGGGTGCTGCTGCACGCCTCTCAGCAATGGAGAACACACCACTGGCACAAGCTCCTCCGCGCGGATACTGCACTCTGCGTGGCCAGGCGCGCGGTGCTCTGCATGCTCACTGACTTACTGGAGTGTTCACGTAAAGTCTGCCGGGGATCGACTACTCGCTGTCTCTCATGCTGCGGAGCACGCCTCACACCTGCTTCCACTCCTGTTGCTGGCGGGAACACAGTCTCTTTCCGTGCTTCCTGCTCACAGCCCGGCCTAGCCATGCCCCCTCTCCTCGGATCATGGGACTGTCTGGTTACCCATTCTTTTCCCCTGGCAACACTGGACGCAGCCTCGACAGTTCTGGACCCGGCATAACACAGGTACCCGCAGCCCGGTCTTCCTCCTTACACTAACAAGCACACAGTAGGCCATTTTCCCCGCTGTTTTTGTGGTCACAGCCTGCCTTCTGCTGTCCACATTAGTCCACTTAAAAAGGCGTTTAGTGCCCTATGCAAATCAGTAGTACAAACATTTCCTACTGCCTGCTACCAAGCATGCACCAGGCCATTTTCCCCAATGTTTTTGATGTCAGACACTGCCTTCTACTGTTCACATTAGTCCACCTAAAAAGATGTTTAGTGCCCTACGCAAAGCAAACTGGAACATCACACATTCTACCCATGCCAAGAATAGCTGGCCCAACTTCTGTCAGGGTTTCCACCTCTTTATATTCCACGTTCTCTCTCCCCTATCCCTGCTCCTCATCCTCTGCTGAAGTACCCTCCCCATCACTGCCAAGCTGGAACCTGTGCAGCAGCACATTGGCAAAGCGGCAACATGCTCTGCTGAAGTTATGTTTAGGTTATAAACCACACACTGCAGCAGAGCTGTGACAAGCTTTAAAACAACAGACCGATCAGTGGCTCTTCCAGCTGCACCTCCAACCCGGTCTGGTCATCTGTGATAATGGGCATAACCTGGTGGCAGCTTTAAAGGTCGGAATGCAGGTACTCATGCCATGCATGGCTCACGTGTTGAAACTAGTTGCTCAGAAAATTCTGAAAAGTTGCCCTGCCTTGCTGTACCTACTTGAGAAGGTGCGTTGTATTAGTGCCCATTTCTGCCATTCCTCTACCGCTTTTGCTGGTCTTACAGCACTGCTAAAGCGCTTGAATTTGCCAAGTCACTGACTCATTTGCGACCTGCCCATGCGGTGGAACTCAGCCTATCATGTGTTGGTGAGGATTAGTGAGCAGCAGAGGGTAGTAGCTGAATACAAGCTTCAACATGCCCGTCAGACTGAGAGTCAGCTACCACACATAACAACTGTTAAGTGGGTGTGGATCACTGACATTTGTGAGGTTCTTGAGAACTTTGAGTACTGCACCAACCTCGTGAGTGGTGATCAGGCTATTATCTGCGTAACCATCCCGCTGCTGTGTCTCTTGAAACAATCACTGCATAATCTCAAAGAGGAGGTTTTGGGTGCCCAGCATGTTGGAATGAAGCCAGATTTCACAATGAGTGATACTACCCAGCTCAGCCAATATTCTGAGGCAACATTGGGTGATGAGGAGGATGAAGAGGAAGAGGATTTGTTTTTTCCGCGCTACCGTGTGGACTCCTAATGCTACAGAAGGGACACCTAACCCAAGTTTCATATCTGTGCAGCCTGGATGGGCTGGAGATGAGGAGGTGGAGGAGGAGGCGAGTCAGCGTGAGCAGAGGATGGGTACTGTTGGGAACACGGAACATTTGCCTTTTTGCAGCTTGGCTCACATGGCACAGTTCATGTGTAAGTGTCTGTGGCTAGACCCACGCGTGATACACATTTTATCCAACAACCAATACTGGTTGGCCACCTTTCTCAATCCACGGTACAAGGAGAAATTTCCTTCTCTCCTTTTGGAGTCACCAAAGAGTTTTACAATGGAATCTTTCAAGAGGGCCCTTGTAGATCAGTTGCTAAAAGCAACACCCTCAGACAATGCTGGTGGCAGAGGTAGCGACTATTTTCAACACCAAGGGATAATGGGGAGAGACACGAACACCAGGTCCAACAGAGGTGAGGAGAAAATGTGCACAAACTGGGCAATTTTCAATAAACCACCACAACAGCAGGGGCTATCTGTGCCTGTAACAATGCCAAGGAGGGAGAAGTTGCAGAACATGGTCAAGGGGTACTTAATTGACCATACGTGCGTCTTTTCTGATGCTTCAGTTCCCTCTAATTATTAGGTGTCCAAGCTGAACACTTGGCCTGACCTCTCATTATATGCTTTGGAGTTGCTGGCCTGCCCGGCTGCTAGGGTGATGTCAGAGCGTGTTTTCAGTTGCGATGGGTCACACGCCTCTCCATGGAAAATGTAGACAGACTTACTCTGATTAAATTCAACAAGGACTGGATATCTCCACAGTTTGCAAACCGTCCAGATGACAGCAAGCCAACCTAAATTCACCAAAAAAGCTGATTCATGCTACTGCTGTTAACGTCAACCCCTTTCCATAAAAACCCGTTTCCTTCCTTCATCAACCATGACTCAGCCCATAGGGCTAATTTTTACAAACCCTATGCACATTGTGCAGTGGACAAACCAGGACAGTATTCCTACTCCAGCCTAACTACTATTTGTGATTGGAGGCCCTTGGGATGGTGGCTTCCTGCGTCAACCATGACTCAGACCATAGGGATAATTTTTACAAACCCTTTGCACATTGTGCAATGGACAAATCTTGAATGTAGAGTGGTCTACCAAACTAATATTTGTCATTGGAGGCCCTTGTGACAGGTTGTCCAACATTGTGACTAAGATAGGGGATATTGAGGCCCACAATTACTACAGTAGTCCAGTGCAGATAATGTTTGTCAAGGGAGGCCCTTCTCATGGTATCTTTCTGCATCTATGACACAGCCCCAGGAGTAATTTTTGGAAATACGATGCACATTCTGTACTCGACCAAATAGTTCAGAATCAAGAAGTCTTCTCTTCCGATGTAATCTGGGGAATATTGTCAATACTCCAACCCAACCTGGAGGGGGAGCACCATATATCCTTAGTCCATTGACTTGCCCAAGAGATATAATTGAGCTCGTCATCCAGTTGACTAGTGCACATTTATTTTTCTGGTTTACAGAGTTCACCCAAACCTGAGGATCGCAGGCCGCACTCACTGCTACCTTCTAATACTCCATGTCTCTTGCTCTTTTTTCATGTAGTCTCTGCCCTTAATTTAGTTAAATAATAGAGTGAGGGACCTACAATATGAATAAATGAGGGCACTCTCAAATGTACATAAGAGGGCAATCCAAAATTTCTAGAGGAGGGCACTTCCAAACGTATGTTACAGGGCCACATGCGGGCTCTCACTAAACTCAGGTTTACTGCCTACTGCAGGCCCTCTGAACATTTGAAGTTAGGGCCGCAGAATCACATGGAGATGGAGGAAGGGGGGAGGAGGAGGGTGAAGCCCAAAGCTACAATGGGCACAATGTAAACTGCTATGGAATATGTATTCCACTATCTGAGTGTCAATGAGGGAGGAACCACCCAAATGTAACAGCAGTCCCTCCAAAATGCATGTTACAGGGCCACCTGAGGCCTCTCAGGTCAAAGATCAACATACTTACTGGTACGATGTAGTTGGCCTTTTAAAGTGCTGGGGAATAGTTACCTAAAAATGATGTATGACAGAGGGACCTACAAACTGTATAAGTCAGGGCCCTCCCAATTGTAAAAGGTCGAAAAAAAAACACAACAGTACGTGTGAACACGCTCTAAAAGGGATATTTTTTGTTTCTCTGGTTTATTTAGCCTTATATACAAGTGATTATGCAGGAAAAACTGTTTCTTAACCTTTTTGGTGTGTTAAATGCAATTTAGGTTAGGTTTGGTAGTTGTTCTTGTGTATATGTAAAAGTGGAGTAATAGTGCAACAAACTTGTTTCCCAGAAACAATATGTGAGTCAGAAATGCGTGCAGGCTAATTCTCCAGGCTCTTCCCATTCTGTTTCATCACTTTCTCATCCATTTCAGCCTCTTCCTCAGGCCCTCAGGCCCCCAGGCCCATTTGTAGGGTCCAGCAGAAAATTACTCGCATTTCCCATTGACTTGCATTGTACTCGCTATTCGGAACAAATACGCGTTTTTTATAAAGTACTCGTTACGAGTATAGCGATTACGAATATTACGGCACTTGCTCAATGCTATGTCCAGCATCTGTTTGAAGACTTGCATTGAAGGAGAACTCACCACCTCTCGTGGCAGCCTGTTCCACTCCTTGATCACAATCACTGTCAAAAAGTTTTTTTATAATGTGCAAATGAGAATAAGGATGATCCCTTTACACTGTGACATCCCTTGGTCTAGGATTATAGGATTACTGTGTTTTTACACTGCTATTCTCCATGGATCCCATTATGTTTTTTTTTATTAATAATAATAATTATTATTATTGTAGAGTCATGTTCTCGGAGGTTAGCAGTGGCTTTTAAACCATTGATTTAGTTGGTTCTGCAACATTATATTGGGGTTATCTCACCAACAGCACTTATCACATATTTACATGATTGGTGATAACTGTGTGGTTTGAGTCCAACTCCTGGAACCCCTACAGATCATGGGGTCATTGAAGGAGACCTCACCACCTCTCGTGGTAGCCTGTTGCAATCATTGATAACCTTCACTGTCAAAAAGTTTTTTCTAAAATCTAATCTCTATTATCTCCATTTTCAGTTTCACTGCATTGCTTCTCATGTTTCCATATGCAAATGAGAATAAGATGATGCCTCTACACTGTGACATCCCTTCAGATAGTTGAAGACCGCTATTAAGTCTACTCTTCGCCTTCTTTTGTGCAAGCTAAACATTCCCAAATCCTTTAACCATTCCTCTAGGACATACTTTGCAGTTCACTCACCATCCTGGTAGTTCTTCTCTGAACTTGTTTCAGATTTTCAATGTCTTTTTTAAAATATGGTACCCAGAACTGGACACAGTATTCAAAATGAGGCCTGACCAAGGAGGAGTAGATTGGGATAATTACTTCACGTGATCTAGACTCTATGCTTCTCTTAATACATCCTAGAACTGTTTGCCTTTTTTGCTGCTGCATTACACTGTTGACTTATGTGCAGTCTGTGATCTATTAGTATACCCAAGTCTTTTACACACGTGCTGTTGCTTAGTTCTATTTATCCCACTCTGTAGATGTAATTTTTTTTTTCTTGCCCAGATGAAGAATCTTGCATTTCTCCCTATTAAATACCATTCTATTGGTCACTGCCCATTGTTCAAGCTTATCTATATCCTTCTGAATCCTTTCTGTTTTCTTTAATGTTAGCTACCTTTCCAAGCTTTGCATCGTCTTCAAATTTAAACGGTTTACAATTGCCTTATCTAGATAATTTATGAAAATGTAGAACAATACTGGGGCCAGGACAGAGTCTTGTGGTACCCCCTTTGAAACACTCTTCCAATTGTATGTGCAACCATTTATTACCACTCTTTGAGTACCATCACTGAGCCAGCTATGAATCCATCTATCCGTAACTTGTCAGTCCCATACTAGGTAATTTTTTCAATAAGGATAGTATGAGACACTTTATCAAATGCTTTGCTGAAGTTGAGATAACTTTATATCTACTGCATTTCCTTGATCCATCTAGTCAGTGATTCCATCCTACAATGAAATTAGATTAGTTTGATATAACATGTTTGCTACAAACCCGTGCTAATTTTATATAGGTTGAGGGCACCACTAATCAAATAAAGGCAAGAGGGCTCAACTTGGGCGTGAAAACCTGCATAGCAACAAAAAAAAAAAGGTCATGCCCACATACAAGGGAACACGTCAATTGCATGAAAAAATGTGGTACTTATTAACAGGTATCAAAATTGCAAGTCAGGTGTTCCCTTGTATGTGGGCATTACCTTTCTTTCTTTTTTTGTTACTACAAATCCATGCAGGCTCTGGTTAGCTATTGTATACTTATTGAAGTACTTTCATACATGCTATTTGATAATTTGTTCAAAGACCAACATAATTTTTGACCACTCCACCCTTTTTATCCTGTAAAATTCCTACAGCATTTTTACTTTTCTTTTGCTTTTGACATACCCCGAAAATCCATTTTTTATTGCATTTGGTGTCCCTTGCAAGCCTCACTTCATTACTGGCTTTAGCTCTTCTAACATTTGCCCTGCATTCCCTGCAAGCAGCATTATATATTTCTTTAGATATGCTCCCCACTTTCCATTTGATATACATTTCTTTTTTCCTTTTTAGCAAGTGCTTAAGGTCTGTGTACATCCATCCTGGTCTCATTAAATGCTTCCAATTCTTCCTTCTTTTCAGTATTGTTAATGATTGTGCAGTGAGAATTTCATTTAGCAAAATCTCCCATCCTTCTTGGACATTTCTGTCCTTTAGAACATCCAGGGTAATTAAATGAGGAGGATTCAGGAATCAAACTTTGGGTCCACGTTTTCCATGGTCTGGACACTATGAAAGACATAAAAAGCTACATAGAAATGTTGATGTGACAGTGATGAAAATATAGTTGGTCGTCCGCAAGTCTACCCGTGCATTGCTTAAAAAATTGCAAAGTCAAACTAGGATTGCCATGGACCATAGACCTAGGCAAGCAAATTCTTAGTAGGTATTGCTCAAGAAATTTCAGTTGCTCTCCAGGACTTATAGCCATTGACAGAATGGCCTGCCTAATCACAAAAGCTTAATACTATTAGAGATCAATTTTGGACTTTCTGAAATAGTGTGTCAGTTCTCTCAGTTAGTAAACAGGCTGTTGCTTGCTACCGGATAACATCATATATGGTTAGGTCACTTTGACATTACTAAATCTGTATTAAAGAGTTTGAAAAGGGTTGGTCACAACTCTAGGAGACCTCAGAGTGTTGCTCATGTATTTTCAGGCAATTGGAGCCTTTGCAGTACTTGCGATTCAGTTTAAATGAAAGTTTTCGGAAAATATTTATCGAAACTGACGAATTAGAAATGTAAAAGATCTCTAGTTGCACTGTATGTGGCAAATCCGTTTACGTTAAGTGATTTCTGCTTTTAATCTGCCTCTCTCTTTAAACAGTTACTAGAATGTGTTTTTTTTCCCATTTACTCAGAATACCCCAATCTCATAAATAGATACAACTAATGAGTATGGACCATCCGTTTCTTACTTTGCGAGCTGTAAAAGCCGTACTTAGCACATAATATGAATGTCACTATTGTGTGCAAAATACTTCTAAGGTTTCAAGGTACAAATTACAAAAATGCTTAAAGACTTAACTAATGGAGCAGAATAAGCAATGATGTTAATTTAACAAGTATTCATTAATGAAAGAATTCAGCTGGAAAATGAAAACTGGTGTAGTGGCTATGTTATATGATCCCAAAATAAGGGAAAATACAACAGCTGCTTGTACAAGCAGATTTCTTAAATAACAAGAAATACATGAAATGTTTAACTTCTAAATATGTAAAAACTGAATCTATAGCTTTTAAATGGTTTCCTAAAGTTTTATATATCTACGTATGCCTATCAACAGGCCCCCTTCATCATCCTCGGATATTTTAAAGGGGTTATCTGATAAATAAATATCAGAAAAGCCCTTTTATGAATATCTATTTTAAGCTCTAACCACTATTCTAACTTTATTTAAAAAATTCCTACTAATGACGTCTCATTTTAGTAAAAGAGGTGGCGATGATAGTGTGGAGGTGGTGATAGAAACTGCAGCACTGCAGTCACTTCTCTCTCCCTATATCACTGTGATTGATTCCGGGTATCAGCAGGGGACGGCGGTGACAGTAGCTGTGGTTAGTGTCCGCAGCACAGCCCCTGATGACATAACTATTTCGGGAGGGTGAGAGAAGCTGTGGGGAAGAGACTGGAGGGCCATCCAAGTGTGAAATCCCCTTTGATACTGCCTTCAAACAAAGCATAACAGCAAATAAAGAAAAAAAACAGATATAGAGATTAGCTGTATAGGGAGAATAATAGGGAATTTTAACGCCTTCATGACCTTTGACGTACCCATACTGCCAACTACTGCCCTCTGCTGCTCACAAAGCCTTGCCAACATATGTAACATTCAATTCCAATGCGTGGTGACATTGCACACCAGATTGTGAGCTGGGAGTTGAAAGTGCTGCTGCAGCACTGCCCGAGCGGCAGCAGTAGTAGCTTGCTTGTGGAAATGGGCACGCATGCGGCGTACTTTCACAAGTAGCTCAGGCACATCTATGTAGATTTGAGGAACCACTGAACCACTAAGTGGAGCACATGGGCCAGGCTAGGGTACGTGTCCCAGGTTGACAAGCTTCAGAGCCGCCACCAGGTTAGGGTCATTGTCACACACAACCATGCCTGGTTGTAGGTTCAGGGGCGAGAGCCACAGATCAGTCTGGTCTCTTAGACCTTCAACAACGCCGCAGTGTGCGGTTTGTCACCTAAGCAAATTGGCTTCAGCAGAGCTTGGCAGAGGCAGTGCTGCAGTGCTACCAGTTTGCGACTGATGTTGATATTTCTGAGATGGAGGGTGAGAAGGAGGAACCTCGGTGTCGGTAGCACATGTTCTGAACCAGGGTTCGGGGCTTCCACTATGTTCACCCAGTGTGCCGTCAGGGAAATATAGTGTCACTGTCCCCAAGCACTTGTCCAGGTGTCCGTGGTTAAGTAGACCTTTCCAATAACAGCATTGGTCAGGGTGTGGCTGATGTTATGGGACATGTGCTTGTGTAAGGCGGAGAAAGCACACGGGAGAAATAGTGGTGGCTGGGGACCAAGTATCGAGGGACGGCCACTGCCATAAGGTTGTGGAAAGCTTTCGTCTCCGCATGCCTAAACGGCAACATTTCCAGGTCAAGCAGTCTGTAAATGTGGCCTTTCAGTATTGTGGCCTGTAGGAGGGTGGCTGCATATTTACGCTTGCTTTCCAGCAAATGTGGTAGGGACAGCTGAATGCTGCGCTGGGACAAGGATATTGTTTCTGATGGTTGCAATGACAGGTGCAGGGTGGGAGGCATCTTCGCCTACATCATGGACAAGGGATTGGCGTGCACATAGAACAGGGGAAGAGGAAATGGTGTTACCCGCAGGCACTGTTTCTGGACCCTGGCATTCTGCCCAAGTAGTCAGGTGCTTTGTTTGCATGTGCTTGAGCATGCTGGTGGTGGTCAGGCTTGTAGTTCTGCTGCCCCTTCTAATGCTGGCATGGAAGTGAGTCGCACGTAGCCAGGGCCTGTGGGATACTCGGCACCTAGCCCGTTCACCTCACTGGGAATGTCACGGGTAGCACAGCTCGGCCCGTTGCCCTGGGCGCTCACTAAAAAGGGGATATTTACAGGGGATTATAAGTTTGTAGAAATGTTCGTGACGCCACCTGTGGTTCCTGGTCAGGATGACCAGCGCTACAGGGTAGATCCTCTGAGGGGTTGTTACTGGGCAGCAAGGTGTTAAGTCTCCCACAGGCAAGACTGATCCCTCAGGGTATATGGCGGTGTAATATAGGGGTGCAGGATCAATAAGGCAGACACACACAAGAAAATCTCTTTCTGTACCTTTACTGATGGTGAAGTTGTAGGCACGACCCGGGAAGCTGTCAGGGTGGAGGATGCACGTCCAGTAATCCCACTGAGTAGGTGTAGGGCCTCCTTACTCCTTTAAGTGTGTGAGTTTCTGACTTGCATAAAACAAAGCCTAACTCCGTCTTCTCAGCTACGCCAGGCTGACCTTGTAGTGAGGCCTTCTTGTGGACAGAACTAAGTCTCTGTATGGCTGATCAGGCCAGACTCCTGTTCTTCCTGACCCCGGTTACGTATCAGCACTGTTGGGCCCCTGCGACCTGTAGTCCAGCAGGGTCTCCGGTGTCTCCTACCAGTCGTGCAGATGCTGGAAAGCGCGGACCTGGTGTCTGGTGGTGCAGAGTGGAGGTAAGCTATCAATGCTGGTTAACCTCTGTCACTCTCTCTCTTCTTTCTTCCACCTGCCTTTCGTCCTACTCTCACCACTATCATAAGCACAAGCTAGCAGCAGATGTCAGCTTTCTTTATCTTCACCGCTCTCCAAGCGTCGGCACGCTTACTCACTAAAACGCTCACTGAAGGTCTCTCAGTAAACTCAATTTTGACCAGGCTAAGTGGTAATCTTTCCCACTTCTACTGGACTCCACTCCTAAACTGAGTGTTTGCTGAAGTCTTCAGGCTTTCTCTTTCTGGCTAGCCTTTCCCTCTCAGCTCGTCTGAGGTAACTGCCGTTCTGACTAGAATCTCTCACAGTCTGCTCTAATCTCCTCTGCTGAGGTAAACTAACTGACACTCTGAGGTAAAACCAACGACTAGCTAACTCTCAGCTAGACTGCCTTCATCTCCCTGCTGTCGTCTCCAAGGGCTCCCTCTGGTGGCACCAGGAAAATGTGGAGTGTTGTGTGCTTATGGGTTGTTGTGGGTTTACCTTTCCTGCATCTTCCAGGGTAACATGTGGCTCCAGTCACAGCTGGGCTACACATCCCCCCTAGTTAATATCAGTACTCCAGGGCTGAAAAAGAAAACAATTTTTTTTTTATAACATGAACAAATAACATAATTATAACTCTTCCCTTGCGGGAGGTAAGGACACTTTGAACGTTTCATAATACAAGTAACATATATACAAATATTTACACAAATCTTATTTACATTTTTACACTTGGATATTGGTTCTCTGGCTTAATTTGCTAGGCCTACTCTTGGTACCTAACAGGTAACCTGCCTTTTGTCGTGTGTACTGACCTACGTGGTGTTGCGTCAGGTATAGTAGCATCTGGCCTATCTGTCCTACGTGCCGGCAAACTGTAATACTGCCTTAGCCTCTCTAGGGATCTGGCAAGCATACTTGTGGCTGGGCGATGCGGTTCTATTTCGCTAGGGGATTCTTCTGGTAGTTCCACGTCTTGAGGTTCCACTTCTAGAGATGCTACGGGAGCAGGTTCCTCTTGAACTATTTCTTCTGCTGCGGCAACGGGCTCAACTGGACGTTGAAGCGCTTCTTGTGGTTGGTAAAATTGAAGTACTGGAATAATCACTGCATCCCCGATACAAGGCCAATCTGCAGGAAAATCTCCTAGGTCCGTGTGTATGACTTCACCTGGTTTCTCTTTTTCCATAACAGGTTCTTCTTCGTGAAGTTTTAACATGTCTGCACACAGTTTTAGGTGGTCTCTTGATACAGTGGTGGTCGTCTTTCCTCCATCTTTGCTAATGGTACTGGTTTTCCTATTGTCAAACTTGGAATTTTGCACGACATATGGCTCTTTTTCCCACTGATCGTCTAGTTTGTGCATTCTTCTTTTTCTTTTTAGCACAATCTCTCCAGGTGCAAAAGGTTCAGCTGGCGCACTTTTGTTGTAGTTCTCCTCTTGCTTTTCCCTTACTTTATTGAGACTATCTTCCACGCAGGCTTGTACTCTCCTGTACTGTTCCTGTCGATTCGTGTCCCAATCTTCAGTAGTAACATCAGCTTCTGGTTCTACAACACCAAGTTCCAAATCCATGGGCAGCTTTCCTGGTCTTGCTCGCATAAGGTAGGCTGGAGTGCAATTGGTGGAACTCACAGGTATGTGATTGTACAGATCTACCAGGTCAGGTAGTAGGTCTGGCCACCGATTCCTCTCCTCAAGTGGTACCGTCTTCAACAGATCAATGACTATGTGATTCATCTTTTCACAGAGACCATTTGTTTGGGGGTGGTACGGTGTGGTTCTTATCTTCTTGCATCCGTACAAATGACAGAATTCCTTAAACAACTTGGCTTCAAAGGCAGGACCCTGATCAGTTAACACTTGCTCTGGATATCCATGGGGTCTGCAGAAATACGCTTGAAACGTCTTTGCTGCTGTTTCAGCTGGCAGATCTTTGACAGGGGCGACCACCAGGAACCTGGAATAGTGATCCACCATCGTCAGGGCATATGAGTATCCTGACCGACTGGGTGACAACTTTACATGGTCCAAGGCCACGATCTCCAAGGGACGAGTCGTCTTGATGGGCTGCAGGGGTGCTTTCTGGCTGCTGTAGTCTTTTCTTCGGAGGCTACAGGACGCACAGTTTTTACACCATTTCTCGATGGAACTACGCATTCCCACCCAGTAGAAACGACACTTCAATAGGGTTTCCAGCTTCTTCCAGCCAAAGTGCCCTGCTCGATCGTGGTAGGCTTCCAACACCATCTGGATGTCCGTTCTGGGGACTACTATCTGCCATACCATCTCATTGGTTTTTGGGTTGACGTACCTTCGGCACAGCTTCTCACGGTAGATAAACAGCCGGCTTCTCTCATTCCACAGCTGCTTTGCTTGCTGAGACGCTTCCTTCTCCAAGGAGGAACCTTCCTGAGTTATCAGCTCCTTGATGCGGCTGACAACCGGGTCACTGTTCTGGGTCTCCTTCCAGCTGTGGTGAGGTAAAGGGTTTAACGTCTTACCACGCTGCCTCCTGTAGGCTCGTTGCTCGTGGATCATCCCATTTCTGTGGAATGCAGGTAGCTCAATCTCTTCTAGGTCATCCAATTCCTCTTCCGTGTCGGACTCATGCGGCATTCTAGACAAGGCATCAGCGTTGCCATTCTTACGGGCTGCCCTGTACTTGATTGTGAATTGATAGTTCGATAGCCGAGCCATCCAACGTTGCTCCATGGCTCCCAGCTTAGCTGTTTCGAGATGTGTCAAGGGTTATTGTCAGTGTAAGCTGTTGTGAATGGGTTTGAGATGAGTTCTGAGCAGAGGCTCCCTCTGGTGGTTACAAGCGGTACTGGTGAAGATTGTGAGGACTGGGAATCAGGTGTTACTGACTGGTCTTATATAAGGGAGTCATTTTCCCATCAGGGTTGCCGGTGATCAATTGTTCTGGTCTGAATCCTTCTTTCCAGTTTCCCTTGTAGCCTGCTGTGTCGTGTCTGCATCTCCTGCTACCAGATAAGAATTTTTCTTCTTTTGTGTTGTTGCTATATTTTTGCATTTTGTCCTGCACTTCTTTGGGGGCCTTCTGGGTCCCCTCCGGGGGCTTCTGCCTTCTCAGTTTGGTTCAGCCACTGAGTTTTGTTCTTTTGCTTTTTCCAGTTTTTTCAGTGGCTGCTGTTTTGATTTTGTTACACCAGAGCGCTAATTTAGGTGGTAGAGGTCGTGTGATCTCAGGTGATTTTGAAATTAGTAGAGTTGGTGTTTTTCAGGGTTTTCTGGGATTGCAGTAAGTACCCTTCCTGTCCTTTTCTATTTAGATAGTTTGGGCCCCAGCGTTTGCTCATTCTATTTTCTTTCTGTGTCAGTATTTCCTCTTGTCTAACCGCCATTACATGTTTGGGGGCTTTCTATTATCTTTGGGGTTCTGCTCCGGGGCAGATAGCTTTCCTATTTCTATCTTTAGGTGTAGTTAGTTTCTCAGGCTGTGACGAGGCGTCTAGGACCAACGTAGGAACGCTCCACGGCTGCCTCTAGTTGTGGTGGTTAGTCAGGGTACTGCAATCCCATAGATTCCAACTGCTCTGGTGTATTGCCTTTTTTACTTGCACTCCTCAGCTACCGAAACATAACAGTATCACCGGCCCTTGAAATTGAAAATTGTATGGTACTCACAGAAGGGAAAAAATATTGTGATAGAAAAAAGGTTGTCAGAGTTGCCAGAGATATTTTTCTGTTTGTTGCATTTTTTTTTTTTCCCTCTGTATCTCTGGGTGCTGGGGAGGATCTTTTCTCCCAATGGAGTTTGCACAGTTGTCTGGCCGTGTGGATCAGCTTGCCACTGAGGTTCGGAGTATTGCTGCATATCTTGCTGGGTTGCCTGTTGTGGAACCTAGGATCCCCATGCCAGATTTGTTTTTAGGGGATCGAGCTAAGTTTCAGAATTTCAAAATAATTGTAAATTGTTTTTTGCCGTAAAATCTAAGTCCTCAGGAAACGCAGCGCAGCAGGTTCAAATTATCATCTCTCTCCTGCGCGGCGATCCTCAGGATTGGGCTTTTTCCCTGATACCTGGGATCCTGTTTTGAGTGATGTTGATGCGTTTTTTCAGGCTTTGGGGTTATTGTACGATGAGCCTAATGTCACTGATCAAGCTGAAAAAGCCTTGTTGGCATTAAATCAGGGGCTTGATGAGGCTGAGTTATACTGTCAGAGATTCCGTAGGTGGGCAGTCCTGACCAAATGGAATGACGACGCTTTGGCGGCCCTTTTCCAGAAGGGTCTGTCAGATAATGTAAAGGATGTTATGGTGGGATTCCCTGTCCCCTCTGGTCTCAATGATTCTATGTCATTAGCGATTCAAATTGACAGACGTTTGCGTGAGCGGAGAAGTATGCGTGGAATGGTGTTGCCTTGTGAACCAGCTCCTGAAACCATGCAGTGTGATAGAGTGGTGTCTGGGGCACAGCGTCATGAGTTTCGAAAGCGCAATGGGTTATGTTTCTACTGTGGTGATGCCTCTCATGCTATTTCAGTCTGCCCTAAGCGGGGAAGACATTTTGCACGCTCAGTTGTCTTGGGTAGTGTTCAGACTAAGTTTTTATTAACTGTCACTCTGATATGCTCTCTGTCCTCATTTTCTGCTCAGGCTTTCGTTGATTCTGGAGCAGCTATTAACCTGATGGATTATGATTTTGCTAAACGTTGTGGGTTCCCCTTGATACCCCTACAGAAGTCTATTCCCCTACTGGGGATCGATTCTACCCCATTGGCTGAGAATAAACCCCAGTTTTCTACTCAGGTGATAATGAGGGTTGAACCTGATCACCAGGAGTGCTGCAAATTTTTGGTTCTATATAATCTGCATGACATTATCGTGCTGGGTTTCCCTTGGTTGCAGTCTCATAATCCTGTTTTGGATTGGAAGTCTATGTCTGTGGCCAGTTGGGGCTACCAATGTGTTAATACCAACACTCCTGTTTTTTCTGCCTCCCCCCAGGCTCAGGATGTTCCTGACTTTTTGTTTGATTTTTCTGATGTGTTTAGCGAAAGTAAATCTGCATCCTTGCCTCCCCATAGGAGCTATGACTGCGCTATTGAATTAGTGCCTGGTAGTAATTTCCCTAAAGGTCGCCTTTTTAACTTGTCTGTACCTGAACATGACGCTATGCGGTCTTATATCAAGGAATCATTGGAGAAGGGTCATATCAGACCATCCTCTTCACCCTTAGGTGCCGGTTTTTTCTTTGTGGCCAAAAAAGATGGTTCATTAAGGCCGTGTATTGATTATCGTCTCTTGAACAATATTACTGTGAAATATCAATACCCGTTACCGTTGATTTCTGACCTGTTTTCCAGGGTGAAAAACGCTACTTGGTTTACCAAGCTTGACCTCAGGGGGGCGTATAACCTTATTCGCATTAAGCACGGGGATGAATGGAAGACGGCATTCAATACCCCTGAAGGGCATTTTGAGTACCTAGTGATGCCCTTTGGGCTCACTAATGCTCCTTCCGTCTTCCAGTCCTTCATGAATGACATTTTCAGGGATTTTGTGGACAAATTTCTGATTGTTTATTTGGATGATATCTTGATTTTTTCTAATGACTGGGACTCTCATGTGAAACATGTTCGAACTGTGTTCCAGATTTTGAGAGAGAATGCTCTGTATGTGAAGGGATCAAAGTGTCTTTTTGGCGTACAGAGGATCTCATTTCTGGGATTCATTTTGTCCCCATCTGTTATTGAAATGGACCCGGTCAAGGTTCAGGCCATCTGTGATTGGGTCCAACCTACTTCATTAAAGGCTCTTCAGAGATTTTTGGGTTTTGCCAATTTTTATCGTAAATTTATTGGTAATTTCTCGGTTATTGTTAAACCATTAACTGATTTGACCAGAAAGGGTTCTGATGTGGTGAATTGGCCTCCTGAGGCAGTCTCTGCATTTCAGGAACTTAAGCAGAGATTCACTTCTGCTCCTGTTCTTCGGCAGCCTGATGTTTCTCTGCCATTTCAGGTGGAGGTTGATGCCTCTGAAATTGGGGCAGGTGCCGTTTTGTCCCAAAAAGATCCAGAGACCTCTAAAAGTAACCCTTGTGCCTTTTTCTCTCGAAAATTTTCTCCTACTGAACGTAATTATGACGTGGGTAATCGGGAGTTATTGGTCATGAAGTGGGCTTTTGAAGAGTGGAGACATTGGCTGGAGGGAGCCAAACATCAGGTGGTGGTCCTTACGGACCATAAGAATCTGGTCTATCTGGAATCTGCCAAGCGACTCAATCCTAGACAGGCCAGGTGGGCCTTGTTTTTCACACGTTTTAATTTTGTGGTTTCCTTTCTTCCTGGCACTAAGAATGTTAAGGCGGATGCCTCTCGAGGAGTTTCCTTGCGGACTCTCCTGAGTTATCTGATCCTTCTGTTATTTTGAAAGAGGGTGTAGTTCTTTCCGCCATCTCGCCCAATTTGAGACTTGCTCTGGAGGGGTGTCAGGAGGATAGGCCCGAGCGCTGCCCTGTTGGAAAATTGTTTGTCCCGGACCAATGGAAAAAGAGTGTGATGTCTGAGATTCATTGTTCCGCATTGGCTGGGCATCCCGGAATTTTTGGTACCAGAGACTTGGTTAGTCGGTCCTTTTGGTGGCCTACCTTGTCTCGTGATGTCAGGGAATTTGTGCAGTCCTGCGGGACTTGCTCTCGCTCCAAGCCTTGCTCTCGCTCTAGTGGTTTATTGATGCCATTGCCTGTGCCCAAGAGACCATGGACCCATATCTCTTTGGATTTCATTTCCGATCTTCCTGTTTCTCAGAGAATGACCACCATCTGGGTAATTTGTGATAGGTTTTCCAAAATGATACATCTTGTGCCATTACCTAAGTTGCCTTCCTCCTCTGAATTGGTGCCGTTGTTCCTTCAGCACGTGGTTCGTTCACACGGCATTCCTGAGAACATTGTCTCTGACAGAGGAGTCCAGTTTGTTTCCAAATTTTAGAGGACTTTTTGTTCTAAACTGGGTGTTCAATTGTCTTTCTCCTCGGCATTTCATCCTCAGACCAATGGTCAAACTGAGAGAACAAACCAGACATTGGAGACTTATCTTAGATGCTTTGTGTCTGCTGATCAGGATGACTGGGTCTCTTTTTTGCCTTTGGCTGAGTTTGCTCTTAATAATAGGGCTAGCTCTGCCACTTTGATGTCTCCGTTTTTCTGTAATTCTGGGTTTCACCCTCGATTTTCTTCAGGACAGACGGAGGCTTCTGTCTGTCCAGGTGTCGACTCTGTTGTGGAGCGTATGCAACAGATTTGGGACCAGGTAGTGGAGAGGTTGTCCCTCTCTCAGGAGAAGGCCCAGCGGTTTGCTAACCGGCATAGGACTGATGGTCCTCGGTTTAGAGTGGGGGACTTGGTCTGGTTGTCCTCAAAGAATATTCCTATGAGAGTAGCATCTCCTAAATTTAAGCCTAGGTTCATTGGACCTTATAAGATCATGGAGATTATTAATCCTGTTTCTTTTCATTTGCTTCTTCCAGGGACATTTAAGATCCATAACGTGTTCCACAAGTCCTTGTTGAAGAGGTTTGTTGAGCCAGTGGTTCCTGCTGCTGTGCCTCCTGACCCTGTTTTGGTTGAGGGCAATCTGGAGTATGTGGTTGAGAAAATATTGGATTCTCGTTTTTCTAGACGGAAACTCCAGTATTTGGTTAAATGGAGAGGTTATGGTCAGGAAGACAATTCTTGGGTGTTTGCTTCGGACATCCATGCTAGGAAACTTATCCGTGCGTATCATAGAACTCATCCTGACCGACCTGGTTGCTCAAATGAGGGTTCGGTGACCCCTCCTCAAGGGGGGGGTACTGTTGTGAATGGGTTTGAGATGAGTTCTGAGCAGAGGCTCCCTCTGGTGGTTACAAGCAGTACTGGTGAAGATTGTGAGGACTGGGAATCAGGTGTTACTGACTGGTCTTATATAAGGGAGTCATTTTCCCATCAGGGTTGCCGGTGATCAATTGTTCTGGTCTGAATCCTTCTTTCCAGTTTCCCTTGTAGCCTGCTGTGTCGTGTCTGCATCTCCTGCTACCAGATAAGAATTTTTCTTCTTTTGTGTTGTTGCTATATTTTTGCATTTTGTCCTGCACTTCTTTGGGGGCCTTCTGGGTCCCCTCCGGGGGCTTCTGCCTTCTCAGTTTGGTTCAGCCACTGAGTTTTGTTCTTTTGCTTTTTCCAGTTTTTTCAGTGGCTGCTGTTTTGATTTTGTTACACCAGAGAGCTAATTTAGGTGGTAGAGGTCGTGTGATCTCAGGTGATTTTGAAATTAGTAGAGTTGGTGTTTTTCAGGGTTTTCTGGGATTGCAGTAAGTACCCTTCCTGTCCTTTTCTATTTAGATAGTTTGGGCCCCAGCGTTTGCTCATTCTATTTTCTTTCTGTGTCAGTATTTCCTCTTGTCTAACCGCCATTACATGTTTGGGGGCTTTCTATTATCTTTGGGGTTCTGCTCCAGGGCAGATAGCTTTCCTATTTCTATCTTTAGGTGTAGTTAGTTTCTCAGGCTGTGACGAGGCGTCTAGGACCAACGTAGGAACGCTCCACGGCTGCCTCTAGTTGTGGTGGTTAGTCAGGGTACTGCAATCCCATAGATTCCAACTGCTCTGGTGTATTGCCTTTTTTACCTGCACTCCTCAGCTACCGAAACATAACAGTAAGCAGTGAACTTGCTGGAGGCTAGGTAATGCTTGAATCTTTCCGTAATGGCCCAGACCAGCGCCAGGAATCCAACTTGAAGCTGCTATAGTTCTCTGGGTTTCTCTCGGTCGGCCGGAGCTTCCTGCTTGCATACGCAATGACTTTTTCTTGGCCATTTTGCTTCTGACTGAGGACAGCTCCCAATCCTTCGTTGCTGGCATCAGTGTACAGCAGGAACGGCTGGCTGTAGTCAGGGTAGGCTAGGATTTCATCGCCTGTCAGGATCTCCTTCATCTCCTTGAATGCCTCAGCTTGTTCTTTACCGCAGTGGAATGGAGGATTTCTGCTCTTGAGGGATTGTCCTACCAGGAGGTCCTGCAGAGGCGCTGCTTTCTTGGTGTAGTCCTTTACAAACCTCCGGTAGTAACCTGTCAGTCCCAGGAACTGGCGCACCTCCTTGAGATTCCTTGGTTCTGGCCATTTCTGGATGGCGGTGACCTTCTCGGGGTCTGGCGCTACTCCTTCTGAGCTGACAATATGTCCCGAGTACTGTACCTTTTGTTTGAGCAGATGGCACTTTGAAGGCTTCAGTTTCATCCTGTACTTGGACAGTGACTCGAATACCTCTGCCAGGTGCTTCAGATGATCCTCATACGTCTTGGAGTACACAATTACGTCGTCCAGGTACAGCAACACGGTTTCAAAGTTGAGATGTCCCAGGCAACTCTTCATCACTCTCTGGAACGTTCCCGGGGCACTGCTGAGTCCAAACGGCATCCTGTCAAACTCACAGAGTCCCATCGGGGTGGTGAAAGCCGTCTTCTCCCGATCCTCCTCAGCCACAGCTACTTGCCAGTACCCACTAGTGAGGTCAAGGGTGGAAAAGTAGTTAGCAGTTTTTAAGGCAGCTAAGGATTCCTCTATGCGTGGTAAAGGGTATGCATCTTTATGTGTAATGCGATTCACTTGTCTGTAATCTACACACATTCTCATGCTTCCATCCTTTTTCCTAACTAGGACTAGAGGTGCTGCCCTGGGACTACAACTATCCCTTATCACCCCTGCTTCCTTCATGTCATGCAACATCTCCTTAGCTTTCTGGTAGTGTGCTGGAGGTATAGGCCTGTACCGCTCTTTGATGGGAGGATGGCTGCCTGTAAGGATATGATGTTGTACTCCCTTAATTGTCCCAAAGTCAAGTGGGTGTTTGCTAAATACCTGTGTGTACTCCTGTACCACTCGTAGTACTCCCTGTTTCTGGTGGGCTGGAGTGGTGTCTGTCCCGACATGGAGCTGCTGACACCAATCCTCCACCTGGGTTGCTGGGTCGTTATCCTCCGCTGGCTGGCGGGAGGCTAAGGACTCCGTAGTGGGAATGGATTTGTTATCTACAGTATGTAATTTAGCAACAGTAGCATAACGTGGTAAATTCACTTCATCTTTTCCCCAGTTGAGAAGACGTACTGGTACTCTCCCATTTCGTACTTCCACTACCCCTCTAGCAGTCAAGAGTGTAGGTCTGTGCTCTGAACAATGGGGCACTACTACTGCTTGGTAGTTCTGTCCTCTCAGACCTATTGCTGCTCTACACCAAATAAGCATTTCACTCATTGGGGGTATCACAATGGGGTTCGGGTCTGTTACCCGTACATTACCAATTTCATCATCTGTCAGCTTCGCTTGCTCCTGGCACATCAGGGCACGGATCTCCCTCTGGATCACTCCCTTCTGCTTTGGCTTGGCAACTTCAGCGAGCTGTTGGAGCAAAAACACAACTTCTCCCAGACAGTTACTGATAATGTTTGTACCTAAAACCACATTTAAGCCATTTTCCTCATTTACAGTTTTTACTACTAAGAGTCCCTGGTCCTTCAGCTCCACTCTCCTCACCTTTACGTCCACGTTTTTGGCTCCGAGTATTTCAACAGGGAGACCATTAGAGGCGTACACAGCAAAGTCAGGGCTCGGGGGCTGGAGACTGTCCATGGACCAAAACTTATTATACAGGACATCAGGTATGATGGTCACCTGAGATCCAGTGTCCAGCAGGGCACGGATTGCGATCCCGTCCAGGATGATGGACAGGTAGGGTCTTCCTCCCACAAACCTGCGGTTCCAGTCTGAGGGGCCTGAAGAGTCTATTCCTGGGTGTTGGCCCTCGGACCCAGGATCTGCTCGTTTAAAGGACACTGTCGAGCTAGATGACCTTCTCTGTTGCAACGGTAGCAGATGATCTCACAGCGAGGATGGTGCTGATCAGGGGTAGCGCTGTCCTCCTCCGGTGGGGCGACGTTCTCCTTCTCCTCCGGTTCATCCAAGGGACATCCTCTGGGCAGTCAGCTAGCAGGATCTTTCCTCCTTCTTCCTTCCGCAGTTGCAGGGCACTCATTACAGCGGCCAGGTTTTTAGTCAGCTGGCGCACTTCTGAGCGCAGACAGTCCAACTCAGTAGGGGGCGCTAGCTGCGTTTTGGCTTCTGCCATCAGCGGGGAAAAGGTGGATACTGCTGGCTTTAGAGTGGCTTCACCCGGGTGACACTGGGTTGCCACCTCGAGCTTCTCCAGGGGTCGCAGTCCTTTTATAGCCATATCTTTTAGGGCATCAAGGGTAGCGTCAGCATGATCCAAGGACCACCAGTGCACAGTTCTGCTTTTAGCATGGGACCTCAGTCCCCGTACAAATTGTTCCTTCAACATTTTGCTTTCATTAATGGCACTTATAGGGTTGACCTGTTTGAGAGCTCGCAGGGCCCCCTGTAGTCGGCAGGCGTAGTCCCTAATACTGTCATCTGGTCTCTGGGAGCATTGGTAAAACCTCATCCGGAGATCTGTTTCAGTGCGGTCCTCAAAAATAGTCTGTAACTTTAAGAAAATTGAAAGCACTGATTCCTGGTCTGCAGCTGTCCAAGTCTCTACTTCCCTCTCTGCAGCACCAGTCAATTGTCCCAATACCACTGCAGCTCTTTGTTTCTCTGTCATAGGGTACATGTCCATTATGCTGCATATTTTACGCTTAAACCCTGACAGGGTGTCTGGCTTACCGCTATACTGAGGGAGCCACTTTGCTCCAGGCAGGTATGGCAGCGTCAGCGGTACTATCGGGGCCACAGGACCAGGTGAGGGGCCAGCGTTTCCATCCTGCGCGGCAGCGCCAGCGGGTAAGTTATTGGAGCGGTCGACCTCGGCCGTGCTGTCAGCTTGCGGCTGCGACATATCTGCGCCCCCCTAGTTAAGCGTGGCCTACCTTCTCCTGAAGGCTGCAGCTCTGCAGGGTACAGCGATGTAGAAGGACCTGCGTCGCCGTCGCTCTGACGTCAGAGCGATTACTGAAGCTCTCCACAGGACCTGCTGCTGCGTCAGCGTTAGGGGCGTGTCCTGGACTCCGTGCGCTTTCTGCAGGTACGCCCCTTCTCTTTGCGCTGTAGCGCTGTACTTTGGCGGTCAATGGCGGACAATTGGCACCAAAAATCACAACAACAGTAACACAGTCTCTTTGCACAAAAACAGTCCAATTCAGGCACACAGGACTCACATATAGCGAGCTTCGGATCCTGTTTGTGACGCCAAAGATGAGTCGCACGTAGCCAGGGCCTGTGGGGTACTCGGCACCTAGCCCGTTCACCTCACTGGGGAATGTCACGGGTAGCACAGCTCGGTCCGTTGCCCTGGGCGCTCACTAAAAAGGGGATATTTACAGGGGATTATAAGTTTGTAGAAATGTTCGTGACGCCACCTGTGGTTCCTGGTCAGGATGACCAGCGCTGCAGGGTAGATCCTCTGAGGGGTTGTTACTGGCCAGCAAGGTGTTAAGTCTCCCACAGGCAAGACTGATCCCTCAGGGTATATGGCGGTGTAATATAGGGGTGCAGGATCAATAAGGCAGACACACACAAGAAAGTCTCTTTCTGTACCTTTACTGATGGTGAAGTTGTAGGCACGACCCGGGAAGCTGTCAGGGTGGAGGATGCACGTCCAGTAATCCCACTGAGTAGGTGTAGGGCCTCCTTACTCCTTTAAGTGTGTGAGTTTCTGACTTGCATAAAACAAAGCCTAACTCTGTCTTCTCAGCTAGGCCAGGCTGACCTTGTAGTGAGGCCTTCTTGTGGACAGAACTAAGTCTCTGTATGGCTGATCAGGCCAGACTCCTGTTCTTCCTGACCCCGGTTACGTATCAGCACTGTTGGGCCCCTGCGACCTGTAGTCCAGCAGGGTCTCCGGTGTCTCCTACCAGTCGTGCAGATGCTGGAAAGCGCAGACCCGGTGTTCGGTGGTGCAGAGTGGAGGTAAGCTATCAATGCTGGTTAACCTCTGTCACTCTCTCTCTTCTTTCTTCCACCTGCCTTTCGTCCTACTCTCACCACTATCCTAAGCACAAGCTAGCAGCAGATGTCAGCTTCTTTATCTTCACCGCTCTCCAAGCGTCGGCACGCTTACTCACTAAAACGCTCACTGAAGGTCTCTCAGTAAACTCAATTTTTACCAGGCTAAGTGGTAATCTTTCCCACTTCTACTGGACTCCACTCCTAAACTGAGTGTTTGCTGAAGTCTTCAGGCTTTCTCTTTCTGGCTAGCCTTTCCTTCTCAGCTCGTCTGAGGTAACTGCCGTTCTGACTAGAATCTCTCACAGTCTGCTCTAATCTCCTCTGCTGAGGTAAACTAACTGACACTCTGAGGTAAAACCAACGACTAGCTAACTCTCAGCTAGACTGCCTTCATCTCCCTGCTGTCGTCTCCAAGGGCTCCCTCTGGTGGCACCAGGACAATGTGGAGTGTTGTGTGCTTATGGGTTGTTGTGGGTTTACCTTTCGTGCATCTTTCAGGGTAACATGTGGCTCCAGTCACAGCTGGGCTACACAGAAGTTGTTGTAGCCTTTTTGGGTTAACTAAACTGTCTTTATAAAAGCACCAGATTCAGGAACACCTATATCTAGGCTTGGCAACTTCACTACAGATGAGAAAATATTTCAATGTTCAGTTCAGATTACGATCGCCGAATTTGCAATATTCGCAGATTTATTTGTTGAATATTTGCTGAACACAGCCGATTGCCATTCAAGTCAATAAGAGGCAAAAACAAACACATACACAACACCTTGAAACGGGCCCAAAAGCTGCCAAAGCACATCAAATGAGTGACAGACGCCAGGAAAGTGGCCTCAATTCAACCGCAGTACAAATTTTAGCATGACACGGCAGCAATTATGCATGCGATATCGGGGTCTGGGCCAGCATTTACAGCTTTTAATTGAACGTCAAATTAAGATGAGATGGGTGAGGGATCAGTGTAGGCATGCTGTGCTGGGAGCCCTGATACCACATGCAACCGCTCAACCTGCTTTGATGTTCAGCCACACTTGGGTGGCACAAATGTCAGTTTCTTAGACTACTATTGTCAGAAAAATCTAAGAATATTAGCACGGGTAGTTGTTCAGCACACCATATGGAGCTTGACCTATGGCATAGTAGTGCATCAACGGCATTACACAGCCATATGTTTGTTTGTTTTCATTGGATCTCATATCACCACTTTAAGGGCTTGGACACATAACCATAGATTCTTTCATCCAAGAGAATCATGTTGATTATGTAAATTGCACTAGATCAAACTAATCGGAGTGACAGCATAGTGTGATCTTATTCTCTCAAATGAGCACGCTGTGAGGAGAAAATGGAGAGCAAAATGTCTCTATCTTCTCCATTGTGTAAGCGATTGGAAATTGGACTGCAGTCTGTTAGGGGTCGAGTTCCTGCTTCTGCACAGGGGGAATCTCGAGCCATTCCCGCTGCAGTCCCCCATCCGTCTCCGGCCGCAGTGGAGCCTCCTCAGCAGAGACGTCAGTCCCAGCGTCTTGCACAGCCTAGTACTGTGCAGAGGTTTACTGCTGCCTCTCCAGGTTCTGCTATTGTAGCCAGTACTGGTCTGCGGCAAGCAGACGTCTTTGGGACTAAGTCCTGCGTTTCCCCTTCTGAGCATGCCCAGGGTAAGATATCTCATTGGAGATCAGGGGTCACATGCTCAGGTACTTCAGCAGCTCCTATTGGTCCGCCAGGAAGGTCCTGAGACTGCTTGTGTTCTGAAACAGTTTCTCATTGGTCCTTTTCTGGAAGGTCCTGTAGCTGCTGCTATAAAGGATGCGCATGGCCGCTCGGCCGTGCGCTAGCATCAATTGCGTTAAGTGCTTTGCACCAGTGTGATCATGCACGCACGTGGTTAGGGCTCGGCTGAAATAAGCCCCTAGAATACCGGCACCTCCGGGGAGGAGATCTGTATGCACGTGTTTAGGGCTTGGCTGAAATAAGCCCCTAGAACACCGGCACCTCCGGTGTGGAGAATTGTATGCATGTGTTAAGGGCTTGGCTGAAATAAGCCCCTGGAATACCGGCTTCTCCAGTGAGGAGTTGCTTGTTTGCGTTGCTATCTGCATGACCACGGACTGCTATCCGCACAGCAGTTATCTGTGTATCCCTGTGGTTTTAACAGGACACAGTCTCTATCTCTGCATCTCTACCTCAGCGACTCTGTGGTGTAACAGAGTTCACTTATACCGCCATATAGTGCCACAGCATCTATATTTGCGACTCTGTGAAGTAACAAAGTTCGCCTATACCGAAATCTTACTAGCAGCAGGCTCTGCCTGCACGGTGGACCATGGGCTGCAAACGCACCCACTATTTATATTTATTTGGTGAGTTCCACAGATCCTAACAGTATACTAGCGCCAGGGTCTGGCTAGTAAAATGGCGGACGACCAGCATCTGCAGTGGTATATCCAGCAGCTGGAGGGTAGGTTGGCGAATCTAGAGCGCACAACCTCAGCTGTGGATGTTACCGCAGTCGCTGTTCAGGCTGCTAGTGTGGCTGCAGCCAGTTTGTCCTCTGCCACCCCTGCTCCAACTTTTTCCCGCCTCCCACTTCCAGACAAGTTTGCTGGAGATAGTAAACAATGTCGGGGTTTCGTGAGTCAGTGCTCCATACATCTAGAGCTTCTGGCTGCACGTTTTCCTACGGAGCAGGCGAAAGTGGGTTTTATCATATCCCTTTTGTCGGGCAGGGCATTGGAGTGGGCAACGCCGTTGTGGGAGCGCGATGATCGTGTGGTGCAGAGTGCTCCTCTCTTCTTCGATACTCTGAGACAGGTCTTTTTAGGACCTTGTGTCACCCACGATACGGCTCTCCAACTGTTGGCAATCACCCAGGGTTCATCCATGGTCAGCCAGTTTGCTGTCCAATTTCAGACTCTGGCCTCTGAGCTGGAGTGGCCAGATAAAGTCCTTATACCAGTGTACTGGAGAGGACTGACAGACCATGTGAAGGACGCCTTGTCCACCAGGGAGATTCCCGCCACACTGGAGGAGCTCATTACCATATCTACCCGCATTGACCTTCGTTTTAACGAGCGGAGGTTGGAGCGGACCCAGTGTAGGCAGAGGTTCCGGCTGGCGCCCACCTTCGCCAGACCTCTTGAATCTTTTGTTCAGGCGCCCGATTCCCCTGAGGCCATGGAGGTTTCTCAAGCGAGACCTAAAGGCACTGCCACACTTAGCGATCGCACTAGCGATCGCGACAATGACTTAACCTGGCGAGATCGCTAGTGCGATCGCTATGTGATCGCTAGTTAGATTCCAAACACAACTCATCAGCGATCTGTGATTCCAAACACATTTCATCAGCGATCTGTATAACGACCTCTGTGGTCTTTGGGAAAACCTAGTCCCACCTGCGATGCTGGTGAAGTCGTTCATAAAGGGTGTCACACTCAGCGATTCAGGCTCACCAGCGGGACACCAATGACCAAAAAACGGCTCAGAACATTCAATAGCGATCAACGACATCTCAGCGGGGCCACATCGCTGCTACATGTCACACACAGTTAAGTCGCTAACGAGATCGCTACTGCGTCATAAATGGTGATGCAGTAGCGATCTCGTTAGCGATCTCGCTTGCGATCTCGCTTAGTGTGGCATACCCTTTAGTCTCGGGCCGCTCGAGTACCTGTGATTTGTAATGTTTGCCAACAGTTAAGGCATTATGCTAATAAATGTCCACAGCGGTCGGGAAACGACCACGTCTAGTAACCATTGGAGGGGGTTCACTAGACACAGCAGTACACGCCTCCAAGTTGTCCTTTAATGGGACAATCAATTTAGGCTCATCCACTATAACAGTTACGCTTTGTGTGGACTCTGGAGCAGAAGGAAATTTCATATCCTCTACCTTTGCTCTCCGCCACTCTATACCTCTGGTGATGCTCGCCAAACTCGTGACTGTTCGAGTAGTGAATGGGTCGACACTGCTTTCACAAATCACACATCAGACCATCCCTTTCATGTTATCTATGTCCCCTTCCCATCAGGAGATTATCTCACTTCTTGTAATTCCCGAGGGAACTCGGGGCTATTATTATCTGCCCCCATTCGCTGGCTTTGTCTGTCTGGTTGCGAAAATAGGGCGGGAGCCCACGCATTTTTTTTAAACAATTTTACACCTCATATATATATATATTATATATACATGTCATTGAATTTGTGACACATATATATATATTTATATTTATAGTTCATACACTTCTACATAGTATAATAGCCGCTAAGTCAATTGACGGCTTTTGTGAAAATGCAGAACCCGACATGAAATGACACTTGGTGTACATAGGGTTAACCATGTCTTTTCATGTCCTTTGCTATCTGATTTGCACAAACAATTACATCAGTCTATGTGTGCAAAATTTCACACCTGTAGGGGTTAATTAAAGGTGTAAATTCGTAGCAAAAAAGTCCGTTTTTTTTCCAACGAATTTACACCTTTAATTAACCCCTACAGGTGTGAAATTTTGCACACATAGACTGATGTAATTGTTTGTGCAAATCAGATTGCAAACGACATGAAAAGACATGGTTAACCCTATGTACACCAAGTGTCATTTCATGTCGGGTGTTTCTGTCTTTTCACAGAAGCCGGCTTTACCCGGCAATTGAATCAGAGGATATTTTACTATGTAGAAGTGTATAAACTATACATATATGTATATATATATGTCACAATGACATGTATATATATATATATATATATATATATATATATATATATGTATTCTATATGTGTATATTTAGTGTTTACAAGGAAATAAAGGTTTTTTTTAGTTGCGATATTTTGTTCCCATAGACTTACATGGGACTTCCGGTATCGGAATCGGATATCGCCGATATTTAGTGATATCGGCGATACCATTCCGATCCGATATTTTTAGATATCGAGCAGTATCGCTCAACACTAGATATCGAGCAGTATCGCTCAACACTAGATATTTTTAGATATCGAGCAGTATCGCTCAACACTAGTGTTGAGCGATACTGCTCGATATCTAAAAATATCGGATCGGATGGTATCGCCGATATCACTAAATATCGGCGATATCCGATTCGATACCGGAAGTCCCATGTAAGTCTATGGGAACAAAATATCGCAACTAAAAAAAACCTTTATTTCCTTGTAAAACACTAAATATAACACACATAGAATACATATTGTAACATTTCCAGGGGATATAGCTCTAGGATCGCTGTCTGGGTAGACAGAATGGCACGAAAACAGTTCATTCAGACAGCAGTTCTGGTGTAAAACTGGCCGCAACCAGCTTTATTAAAGTCCACAGCAAACAGATAAAAATAAAGCATAAACAGAAAACCTAGGCTTGTCTAGTCACTAATTACACATAGATAGATTGCCCTGTCTATCCGGGTCTCGGCTCTACCAGCCTGACCCAAAACAACACATATGATATATGTTACCAGTATGGAGTTTCACAGATACTCCTCCTTGTGTCTGAAGGCCCCTTCAGCGTCCAGACTTGAGAGAGATCCACTCCTATTCAGCCGCTATTCGCACGGATTCTCACTGAGACTACTCCTGTGTCCGGGGTACTTCCTGCACCCAGACTGAGATAGCTCAAACTCCTGGAGACTGCTTCTTGTGCCTAGACTCCTTGTCCAGACTAAGTGAGTTCTCTGACTGTGTTCCCAGACACCTACTTCTGGTTTCCTAATTATCACCTGAGTGGCCACAGGTTTGAGCTGCAAACGTGTACTTGAATGGATGGTGTAATGACCTTTCTCCACCACTAGTTTTACAAAGGCACACATTTCCCTTATACAAGTCAGCAAAGTACCTGTGAAATGTACACCCCATTCAATACATACGCTCTCACTATCTCACATATCCCCCCCTCTTCTCCAGACCGGAGGGCTGGTCAACAATCCAAAAGAGACAGTGAACTCCGAACACTGCATCAGCACTATACTTCTATATAGGTCAGGTACCAGGAGCTGTCTCACGACCTCTCCCTGGACTTCAGTGTCCCTATACAATAGGTTATTGTTCATGGCAGCATGAGGAAACCTCTCCTCAGAGCCAGGCTCTTGGGGAACCTCATTTAGAACAATTATATTTTCCTGTGCCGTTTTAAGAGTGGGGTCTCGCAACTGCTCACTCCCAAAATTGTCACAGGACACAGGTAGGTCAGGGACACTCGGTTCCCGAGAACCACCATCCTCGTCTCCCAATATCACCTGCAAAGGAATTTCATCTTTATCACGGTCATCACCATTATCAGTATCATCACTATTATGATTAGCATCATCATCATTATCATCATCATTATGATCATCATCATCATTATCATCATCATCACATAAGTTTAAGCTTGTGGGGTTGAACACATAATATATCCAATCACCTCAACCCACAGTTCACACAGAGACCATGTACTTGTCCCTTGCTCTGTTCAGCCCCGGAATATTAGTCAATGACATTCGCTCGTTCCTTAGGGACCTACCGTCTGTCATTGTCACAGACTTCGTCCAGTCACATTTCTGGGACGTAACCTTATCAGGTCTCCCCTTCGCTCCCAGTGGTCAATCGTAACCTTGTCAGGTCTTGCCTGGGTATCTAAGGTCCGGTTAGACTCTGTACTGTCCTGTACTCTATCGGGTCGTCTGTATGGGCCTCTCAAACCTGAGTTACTGGAGGTCTCACTACCTCTAAACCCACGCCCACTACCCTCAGGACATCTTGTAAGGTCCCTAACTTCAGCCGTAGCTGTTCTGTTATTTAGGGGGCCCTTTCTCTGTTGGGTCTCACTATTCTTAGACGGCTGCCATCTTCTGCTGCTCAGATGATGCTGTCTATCTACTCGCTGTCTAGCGAGATTCAATTGTTCTACCTCTTGCAGGTAGGTCACATGGTACGCCACCAGCATGCGCACATATTCAAGACTTTCTTCCGTTCCTATAGCGTAGAATGACACCATGCCGTCTTCATCTGGTATCCAGTCCCGACGATCACGTGGACTGCTTACTTTCACCACACCAGACTTCTTCACCATTATCTGCATGGCTCGGCCATTTCTCCCAATCAGCTTTCTCACCAGAACATGAGGCACCCGGATGACCTCTTCCTGTAGACTGTGAGCTTTTCTCATAAGCTTTAGTTGTCTAACGGTTTGTTCTGTCTTCAACCGGAGAAACCGCTTTGTGCGAATACATCGCCAGTGCATGTCACTTAGGATTGCCACCCTCTTCACTGTAACTTCGGTCGTGGACAAGACCACCAGCTGTTTAGCTCCTGAAGTCGAGTACACCTTACAGGCTCCCACGGCCTTCCTAAACGCTTCATGCACAGACTCACGGGTGCATTCTTCTCTCAAGTCCTCGGGTACATCTACGAGGCACTTCTACCGACACGTTTCTGTCTCACCAGTGGTTTCCAGACGATCAATCAGCTCAGGGTTCAGGGACAACTGACTTTCAGCTTCTTCCCCCTTTACACTTCTTCTGAGCTGACTCACAGCTACAATTTCGTGAATTTCCGTCCGGACCACTTCCATTTCACATTTATCTTCCGTTACCACCCTCTTAGCTCTCCTCAGGTCTATTTCCTCCTGGCAAAAGGGAGCGAGTGCAACGTGTTTGCCCTTTTCTTTCTCCAAGGAGGCCTTGTTCACCGAGTGACACTGTATCAGGCGACTTTTAAGCCCGAGAACTTCTTCCTCTAGTTCCGCCATTCGCCTCTCAGCTGCCCGTCTCTGAAGCTTCTCTTGCGTCCAATGGGCTTGTAACCACTCCTTGAGCTCCTTGATCTCGGCTCCGACATCCACCGAATCATCCGAACTCACAGCACTCGAGGAAGTATCTGCTTTACACCTCTCATCTCCAGTGGCCACCTCCTGGCCCTGGTCTGTAGCTTCTCTGATGGACTCCTCCATCTTTTCCCGCTCAGCTTCCATTTGGCTGAGCTTTTCCTTAAGGCACATCTCCGCCTTCTGGAGAGTATCACAGGACATCTGTAGCTCCTTCACCTGAGCTTCTAGACCTAGGGTCTTTCTGCGCAGATCACCATTTTCATCACGGGTGTCCTGCAGAGTGGTCTCAACCACCTGGCGCATTTGCTCTGCATCCATCTTATCCTCTTCTAGTTTTTCTTTGACCCTGAGGAGATCCCTATAATCTCTCTTAATCTGTTGCAGTTCTCTACTGCGTTCAGCACACTCCTTCTTGGAGTCACACAGCTCCTGGTTGAGCTGTTCGCGCAATCGTTCTAGGATTTGTTCACTTCCAGAAACTCCATCCTGCAGCGCCTCCTTCTCACGCTTCAACTGCAAAACCTCTTCCTTGATTTTGCGGCGGTCCTCTTTAATGGCAAAGAACATATTCTGCCACAGGATAACTTCCTCGTTGCTTCCTTTTAGATCTCGCTGGTCTGAGGACACGTCCTCCAGGTTTTCACATAATTGCAGCATGTCACTCTGATACTGCAGCCGAATAGGTTCCAGCTCTTGGCCATGACTGGCCCCCTCCTTTTCTACCTCTAAAGGAGAATCCACACTTGAAGCATAGGCAGACAGTACTACATTCTCTTCATTTTCATTTTCAGCGAGTACTACCGGAACAACCTTTTTGTGGCCCTTGCGCCGTCTACGACGAGAGGAGGACTCTCTTCCCTCGTCTAGCCTCTCCTGACTGAACTCACTTTTTACTTTCATAGTGTCCCAGTCAGCTACGGGGTCTGTGTCACTCCCCATGGTGTTGTGGACTAACAGGTCACCTCCCACTTTGACGTCACCCCCTTCTACTGGAGCTACCCCGTTATCAACGGTCACATTGTCATTTTTAGGAGGTACCAACCCACCACCAGTAACAATTTTCAGTTTTCCACACTCTACACTCTTGTGAAAATCCGCCCCTTTTTTAGACTCCGCCCTTTTTAACAACCACACCGGCAGGGTAATTTTTACACAAAAAATCAGCAGTAGTCTTAGGACTCAGTTCACAACATCTCTTACCACCTCCCCGGGCATTCTGTGACAACACTGGCACCCCGGAGAATCCATAGAATGGTCCACTGCCGCCATTCCATACGGTGCCCACAGCTCCCGCACCATGTCCAGTTGCATGTCCAGTAGACATTTCTCAAATATGCGGTCCGACTTGTCAGACCATTCGCTGCTCCGTTCACAGCCATCGCGGAGCACTGTTCACACCAGAACTTCACCGCTTTCCCTTGAAAAAATCTTCGTGGCCCCGCCGAGCCACAGCAAAACTGGATTTGAGTGCGACGACAATCTTCACAACCCCGCCGAGTTGCAGCTGAAAACTGGATTTGAGTGCGACGACAATCTTCGTAACCCCACCGAGTCACAGCAAGATGCCTTCGTGACCCCACTGAGTCACAGCAAGATGCTTGTATCCACACTCGTCGTCCATGCTGTCAGACTTCTCTGTCTCAACAACGGCAGTCTTCACTCAAGACATACACACTCCACAGCCTTTTCCACAGAAAATTCAGCCTTGCTGTGCAGACACTTTTTTTTTTTTTCTTTTCTTTGCAAAGTCTATTAGGGCTCCTGTCTCTTTAAGACTGCTCCAAACAGACGTTTCTGCTGACACACTTTTTTTTTTTTTTTTTCTCTGCTGCTCTTTCAACAGACTTCACCTTTATTGCTGTCTCTAAGCTACTGTGCTGCATGCACACTCCAGCACTAACTGTATCAGCCACTGCGCTGCCCCAGCATTCTCCGCCAATTGTAACATTTCCAGGGGATATAGCTCTAGGATCGCTGTCTGGGTAGACAGAATGGCACGAAAACAGTTCATTCAGACAGCAGTTCTGGTGTAAAACTGGCCGCAACCAGCTTTATTAAAGTCCACAGCAAACAGATAAAAATAAAGCATAAACAGAAAACCTAGGCTTGTCTAGCCACTAATTACACATAGATAGATTGCCCTGTCTATCCGGGTCCCGGCTCTACCAGCC
This sequence comes from Oophaga sylvatica, assembly GCA_033576555.1. Classification (NCBI taxonomy): domain Eukaryota; kingdom Metazoa; phylum Chordata; class Amphibia; order Anura; family Dendrobatidae; genus Oophaga; species Oophaga sylvatica. Next base: position 558,020,641 of record JARQOD010000003.1, read on the forward strand.
TGACCCAAAACAACACATATGATATATGTCACCAGTATGGAGTTTCACAGATACTCCTCCTTGTGTCTGAAGGCCCCTTCAGCGTCCAGACTTGAGAGAGATCCCCTCCTATTCAGCCGCTATTCGCACGGATTCTCACTGAGACTACTCCTGTGTCCGGGGTACTTCCTGCACCCAGACTGAGATAGCTCAAACTCCTGGAGACTGCTTCTTGTGCCTAGACTCCTTGTCCAGACTAAGTGAGCTCTCTGACTGTGTTCCCAGACACCTACTTCTGGTTTCCTAATTATCACCTGAGTGGCCACAGGTTTGAGCTGCAAACGTGTACTTGAATGGATGGTGTAATGACCTTTCTCCACCACTAGTTTTACAAAGGCACACATTTCCCTTATACAAGTCAGCAAAGTACCTGTGAAATGTACACCCCATTCAATACATACGCTCTCACTGTCTCACAATATATATATATATATACATGTCATTGTGACATATATATATATATATACATATATGTATAGTTTATACACTTCTACATAGTAAAATATCCTCTGATTCAATTGCCGGGTAAAGCCGGCTTCTGTGAAAAGACAGAAACACCCGACATGAAATGACACTTGGTGTACATAGGGTTAACCATGTCTTTTCATGTCGTTTGCAATCTGATTTGCACAAACAATTACATCAGTCTATGTGTGCAAAATTTCACACCTGTAGGGGTTAATTAAAGGTGTAAATTCGTTGTAAAAAAAACGGACTTTTTTGCTACGAATTTACACCTTTAATTAACCCTACAGGTGTGAAATTTTGCACACATAGACTGATGTAATTGTTTGTGCAAATCAGATAGCAAAGGACATGAAAAGACATGGTTAACCCTATGTACACCAAGTGTCATTTCATGTCGGGTTCTGCATTTTCACAAAAGCCGTCAATTGACTTAGCGGCTATTATACTATGTAGAAGTGTATGAACTATAAATATAAATATATATATATATGTGTCACAAATTCAATGACATGTATATATATATATATATATATGAGGTGTAAAATTGTTTAAAAAAATGCGTGGGCTCCCGCCCTATTTTCGCAACCAGACAGACAAAGCCAGCGAATGGGGGCAGATAATAATAGCCAGAGAGGGACCATTATTTTTGGCCCCCCTGGCTACTAACATCTGCCCCAGACACCCCAGAAAAGACAAATCTATAATGAGATTCGCCCTTTCTGGCACTTTGCCCGTCTATTCCCATTGCCCTGTAGCGGTGGCGAATGGGTTAATATGGGGTTAAAGCCACATTGCAATTGAAAGGTGACCTTAAGCCAGGTTAATAATTGAGAGCTGTCAATTAGACAACTATCAATTATTAATCCTATTGCATGAAATAAAAATCAACACACACACTTTAATTAAAAATCATTTTAATGAAATAAAGACACATGTTTTTGACCATCTTTTATTTGACTGCAAAAACCATTTCCTGTAATAAAAATAAAATAAAAAAGCAAAATTATTCTTACCTATCCCATGCACAGTCAGGTCCCACAGTGTAATCCTTCAGAAAGGGTTAATGTTTACTGCAGGGACCGCAGCTAATGCTGCAGCCTCACAGTAAACCCCCAAATGAATGAGTTCCTCTCCTGGCTGACAGGAGAGGAAGTGGAAAGCTTAATTGATTGCTTTCCACTTTCACTTCAGGTCAGCCAGGGACACAATCAGTGACGTCAGAGAGGGAACTGATTAACAAAAATAGGGGTTCCCTTCGAATAAAAAATGGCGTCGGGTCCCCCCTATTTTTGTTAACCAGCCTGATGAAGCAGACCGCTGAGGCCTGGATTTTCAGGCTGTTAAGGAGCCAAGATCCATGGACCTTGCCAGCCTGATAATACCAGGCCACAGCAGTCTGCATATCTTGGCTGATTAACAAAAATAGGGGATCCCCTCGAAAAAAATTGGCGTGGGGTTCCCCCTATTTTTGTTAACCAGCCAGATGAAGCAGACCGCTGAGGCCTGGATTTTCAGGCTGTTAAGGAGCCAAGATCCATGGACCTTGCCAGCCTGATAATACCAGGCCACAGCAGTCTGCATATCTTGGCTGATTAACAAAAATAGGGGATCCCCTCGAAAAAAATTGGCGTGGGGTCCCCCCTATTTTTGTTAACCAGCCAGATGAAGCAGACCGCTGAGGCCTGGTTTTTCAGGCTGGTAAGGATCCAATATCCATGGACCTTGCAAGCCTGATAATACCAGGCCACAGCAGTCTGCTTAGCTTGGCTGGTTAACAAAAATAGGGGATCCCCTCGAAAAAAAAACGGCGTAGGGGTCCCCTATTTTTGCTAACCAGCCAAGTAAAATGCAGACTGCTGCGGCCTGGTATTAAAAGACCGTCAAGGCCCATGGATTTTGGCCCTCAACAGCCTGATAATACCAGGCTACAGCAGCCCCACATTTGGTGCATCAAAAGATGTGCCAATTGTGGCACTTTACCCTGCTCTTCCCACTGCCCTGTAGCGGTGGCAAGTGGGGTAATAAGGGGTTAATGTCACCGTTGATTGAACGGTGACAGTAAGCCCGGTTAATAATGGAGAGGTGTCAATAAGACACCGATCCATTATTAATCCCAAAGTTATTAAATGTATAAAAAAAAGACAAAGCAAGAAAAAAGTATTTTAATGAAATAAAAGAGACAACACAGTTTTCATTAATTTTATTATACACTCATTCCTGCGACGCCATCGATTTCCTGTAAAAAAAGAAAAAAAACAAACCAACAGTATACCACCTGTCCGACGCAGTCCATAGTAACGACAGTCCCACGACGATCCAGCTCTGCTACATCGCAATGACAGGCAGAGCCTGTCATCGCGACGCAGCACAGCTGATTACCTGCTTCCCCGGCGGTGACGTCATCGGACTGACTGCTTTACGGCCGGGATTACCCAGCAGTCACTGCAGTTATCGCGAGAAACTGCATGTGACTGCCGGGGAAAGATGATGGCGGCCATGAAGCAGTCCAGCCCGTGACCGCCGGAGATCTTCTGCCAGGTAAGTGCCGCTGACTCCTGACAGACCCGACTGACGGACACTGACAGTGACAGTGACAATCCCGATTCCGGTATCCGATAAGACGAAAATATCGGAACTAAGTATCGAAAGGCCGATAGAGCTAATATCGGCCGATACCCGATACTTGCGGTATCGTATCGCTCAACACTACTCAACACTACTGCAGAGTCTTCGACCTCTTACGGGCAAATTCTCTCTACGCAAAGTTGGAGAAATGTATGTTTGAGCAGGAGTCCTTACCCTTCCTGGGCTATATCATCTCTGCCCAGGGACTGGCTATGGATCCTGCCAAACTATAGGCGGTGATGGACTGGCAAGAACCCCATTCTCTGAAAGCGGTGCAGCGCTTTATGGGGTTCATTAATTACTATCGTCAGTTTATTCCCCACTTTTCAACTTTGGTAGCTCTCGTGGTAGCCATCACCAAGAAGGGAGCAAATCCCAAATTGTGGTCAGAAGAGGTCTCCAAGGCCTTCACTTCTATTAAGTCCCATTTTGCTAGTGATCCCATTCTACATCTCCCCGATGTTGATAAGCCGTTTATTTTGGAGGTGGATGCCTCGTCCGTTGGTGCTGGAGCAGTCCTCTTCCAGAAGGATGCTCAAGGTCGGAAGCATCCTTGCTTCTTCTTTTCCAAGACCTTCACAAAAGCTGAGAGGAATTATTCCTTCGTGGACATGGAGTTGCTAGCAATGAAGTTGGCCTTCTCTGAGTGGAGACATCTGTTGGAGGGGGCTCGCTTTCCCTTCCAAGTTTTCACTGATCACAAAAATCTGGTGTATTTACAAACTGCCCAGCGGCTAAATTCCCATCAGGCCAGATGGTCCTTATTTTTTCTCCCGCTTTCACTTCACCCTCCATTTTCTTTCAGGAGAGAAGTATATCCAGGCTGATGCTCTTTCTCGCTCCGTTGTGTCTTCCGAGGAGGAAGAGGGGGAGCACTAGCAAAATGGGACTTAATAGAAGTGAAGGCCTTGGAGACCTCTTCTGACCACATTTTGGGATTTGCTCCATTATTGTCCCCTCTGAGAGCCTGAGAACTGTAGCTCCGGTGTCGCTAGAGTCTGTGCCTCCCAGCAAGACTTTTGTACCATCTGATTTGCGACCGGAGGTTCTCTCTTGGGTCCATTCGTCCAGGGTGGGTGGACATTTTGGAAAAAAAGGGACATCCGAGCTACTGGCGAGGACGTACTGGTGGCCACATATGGTCCGGGACGTTGGAGACTATATTCGGGCATGTGTCTCCTGCGCCAAAAATAAGTCCCCTCGTCAACGGCCAGCTGGGTTACTTTATCCATTGCCGGTGGCAGACAGGCCCTGGGAGATGGTCGGGATGGACTTTGTGGTAGGCCTACCCAAGTCTCGTGGTTGCACCATCATATGGGTTATCACCGACCATTTCTCTAAAATGGTGCACTTGGTACCGCTACCCCGGTTACCTTCTGCACGGGCCTTGGCGGTGCTGTTTATTAGACACATCTCCCGCTTACACGGTATGCCGGTCAAAATTGTCAGTGACCGGGGTCCCCAGTTTGCGTCTCGGTTCTGGCGAGAGCTTTGTCGCCTGCTCATTATTGAATTAAATCTCTCTTCTGCCTATCATACCGAGACAAATGGGTTGGTAGAGGGCCAACCAGACCTTGGTCACATATCTGTGTCATTTTGTTTCAGCCAGGCAGGATGACTGGGCATCCTTGCTACCGTGGGCGGAGTTTGCATTAAACAACGCCGTGGCTGATTCCACTGGACAAACTCCGTTCCTCCTTATTTATGGTCAGCATCCGCGGGTTCCTGTACCTATGCCCGTGTCTTCCACCGACTCCAGGGTGGCAGACTGGGCTGTGGAGGCACGGGATATTTGGGACCGCACTCAGGTTGCCATTCTGGCCTCCAAGGAGAGATGAGGTCCACCGCCGACGCACATTGGCGCCCCGCTCCGACTTTTGCCCCTGGCGGCTTAGTGTGGCTCTCCGCCCGTGACATCAGGCTACGAGTAGAGTCCACTAAGTTTGCACCTCGCTTCTTGGGTCCCTTCAAGGTCCTCGAACAGGTCAATCCTGTGGTCTGTTGTCTAGCCCTTCGGCTACGCCTGGGTATCACCGACACATTCCATGTCTCCCTCCTGAAACCCGTATACTTGTCCCGGTTTTCCGAGTCATCTGCCGGGACATCGGGTTCGTCTACGGACGACTATGAGGTAAATGCTATTTTGGGGTGCAAGGTGGTACGTGGCAAAAAGTTCTATTTGGTGGATTGGAGGGGTTATGGACCTGAGTATAGCTCATGGGAGCCTGCTGAGCGTATTCAGGCTCCGCAGCTCATTGCTGCCTTTGAGCGTAGCGAGGTCCAAGGAAGGGAGGGCCCTGGGGGGGTAATGTTAGGGGTCGAGTTCCCGATTCTGCACAGGGGGAATCTCGAGCCATTCCCGCTGCGGTCCCCCATCCGTCTTCGGCCGCAGTGGAGCCTCCTCAGCAGAGACGTCGGTCCCAGCGTCTTGCACAGCCTAGTACTGTGCAGAGGTTTACTGCTGCCTCTCCAGGTTCTGCTATTGTAGCCAGTACTGGTCAGCGGCAAGCAGACGTCTTTGGGACTAAGTCCTGCGTTTCCCCTTCTGAGCATGCCCAGGGTAAGATCTCTCATTGGAGATCAGGGGTCACATGCTCAGGTACTGCAGCAGCTCCTATTGGTCCGCCAGGAAGGTCCTGAGACTGCTTGTGTTCTGAAACAGTTTCTCATTGGTTCTTTTCTGGAAGGTCCTGTAGCTGCTGCTATAAAAGGTGCGCATGGCCGCTCGGCCATGCACTAGTATAAATTGCGTTATGTGCTTTGCGCCAGTGTGATCATGCACGCATGTGGTTAGGACTCGGCTGAAATAAGCCCCTAGAATACCGGATCTCCTTTGAGGAGATTTGTATGCACGTGTTTAGGGCTTGGCTGAAATAAGCCCCTAGAACACCGGCACCTCCGGTGAGGAGATTTGTATGCACGTGTTTAGGGCTTGGCTGAAATAAGCCCCTAGAATACCGGCTTCTCCGGTGAGGAGTTGCTTGTTTGCGTTGCTGTCTGCATGACCACGGACTGCTATCCGCGCAGCAGTTATCTGTGTATCCCTGTGATGTTAACAGGACACAGTCTCTATCTCTGCGTCTCTACCTCAGCGACTCTGTGGTGTAACAGAGTTCGCTTATACCGCCATATAGTGCCACAGCATCTATATTTGCGACTCTGTGAAGTAACAGAGTTCGCCTATACTGCCATCTTACTAGCAGCAGGCTCTGCCTGCACGGTGGACCCTGGGCTGCGAACGTACCCACTATTTATATTTATTTGGTGCGTTCCGCAGACCCTAACACAGTCAGATGTCATCCTCGTGCAGTCTGATGTTTCCCAAGCACTCATGGACTTGCATGGCCAAGTGCGATCCATCAGATCAAACTCTGACATGCTGTGTTTTTTTTCATCTCATCAGTCAGAGGAAAAAAAATCGGACATCTGCGTAGCCCCATAGATTATCGGTCTAAGAGCAATCCGATGTTTTGTTGGATTGCACTGGGACATCAAATACGGTGGTGTGAGAAAGCATACAGAAACTCCCAAGTTGGAAAGTCCATGTGCTATTGCACTGTGAATACGGTTATCCCAGCTAAGATCTTATTTGCCTATCTTATTTTGCCTAGTTTCTGTGAATATGAACAGGAGAACCCTCTATATTCGAGACAGAGAGGACAATTCTCTTGCAATGGAGTGGATTAGTTGCTACATAATTTTTTTGCATATTTTTATGTTTCCTATGGGATACAATAATGTGCAATTTTACAAATAATATCCATTTTACCTTACCATGAAGATGTGTATACATGACATTTCTAGACCTGTCTGCTTGGATACCCTGTCCTTTCTGTGTGGCTAAGTAAATGTGCATTAGTTAAGCAAATATGTTAATTAATCCCAAATGTATATTCAATTTATCCCTGCCACCTTCCTTAAGTACCTCCACCAAAGGCTCTACTCTATTTATTTTTTGTGCCTTTCAAGCCATAAATTACGCTGCAGTAACTAGTTCAATAAGAAGCCATCATGGGTTTTTTTATTATTTTTTATAACATCGTTGCATTACTCTCAGGCAAATATAACAGTTTTCATGTTTCTCTCAGCACTGCTAGAAAAAAAAATTAACAAAATCTGAAATAAACAGGACAGTAATTCTTATCAGACATCTCTAGATAATTCGCCTGTAACGATCTGCACAATTTATTTTCTTAATTACAAGTCGACAGATTTTCTTTGGGGCATTTCATAACTTATTCTTGGCACCTCTTCTCCTAGATAGACTAGTGGCTTTGGCCCTGGGTGACTAATCTTATGTATTCTTTGAATTTAAAATTTGCCAGCTCTACGAATGCGTTAAACAAAAAAAAACACAGCAGATTTGCAGCCTTTAATATTTTCTTTTTTGATGGGCGCAGCTTTCTGGTTTCATAAAAGATAAATGTTTTGTTTGGGTACATTTTCTAGTGTTGAGAATATTTTACTTGTGGTCTGATGAAATATTAGACATTAGCGCAAATGTTCTGTTATTATGCGATAGTAAATTGGCTCAAGGGTCAAAATATTAGCAAATATGGAGGTAGGAGAATATGTTTGTGTTTACGCATCTTGGTCAAACTTGAGCTTTTTCTGCGATCTTGTAAATTCTTTATGGCTTTTTATAAGACATGTAGTACTCGTGTTAGAACAGTCATATTGTTTCTTCATTTAATGGCAGGATTGAAGAATACATTTAGTACAATAACTCTTGTGAAGTCACTCTAATGTATTTCACACATTTGTGATTTTTTTTTTCTTTTGCCTAGTCGCATTTGTTGCCTTTTTTTGCCCCAAATTCTTCTAAATCGGGCTTGAATTTTCAGCAAAATCAAAGATTACTGTTTTTGTTTTTTATCTTTTCACCACCATTTTGTAGCAAAAAATCATGTAATTCTTTAAATATGTTGCATGTTAGTCTTCAACTGTGCAAAAATAAATAAAATAGATTTTGTACTTCAGTAGGAAAATGGAGTACAATATAGTACATATAGTGTAAGCAATTATTTAACCACAGGTACTAGTCCCCTAAGGTAACTAACAAATACAGTGAAAAAAAAAAAGTTTTAAACAATTTGAAAAAAATGAAAAAAAAAACACACAAGACCCTTCTTTCTACCCATTAGAAAGAGATATATTAAAAAAAACAGATATGTGGTATCACTGCATCTATAAAAGTCTAATCAATCAAAATATGGAATTAATTAACCTGATCGGTAAACACCATAAATAGGATCATTTTAAAAACAACAAAATTCCATTTTTTTTATTCCTCCAATGCCTTAAAACAATACAGTTAGAAGCCATCATTAAATTAAAATTCACACTATGTGGAAAAATGAATGGCATAATTCAAAAGCACAACTCGTTCAACAACAAATAAGCCCTCATACATCTATGTGGACAGAAAAATTAAAAAAAAGTTATGGGTTTAGGAAGAGGAGGAGAAAAAAAATGCACAAACGGAAACTGGCTATGTTTGGAAAGGATTAAAAAATGTTCATGTGAGTTAAATTGAGTAGTGTGCCTTGGTCCTGGGCTCCATATTATACCTTCTCTGTGGGATACCAAAATATTTTTTGTTATCAATTGGCATATATATAATGGCATAATATAATACTGCACATATATTTACCTACGCTGCTTGATCTATTTTAATCCAAATACCTATATGGCATATATCCTTTTGGTTTTTACTCTTACAATTTTTACTGTGTTTAATCATGTTTTCTTTTTATTAATTGTACTGGCACCCATTTGTTGTGGTGTTACAACTTACCAATTTTTTGTCTCAATAAAGGTATTTCATCTTTATATAACTTGTCCAATTTTTTCCTTAACCACATGTTCAGCTTCTTCCTTTTGATCCTCACAATCTCTCCGAATGGTTTGCCATTCATTCTCTTTGTAGATATACAGTACAGACCAAAAGTTTGGACACACCTTCTCATTCAACGATTTTTCTGTATTTCCATGACTGTGAAAATTGTAGAATCACACTGAAGGCATCAAAACTATGAATTAACACATGTGGAATTATACATTACACTTTACAAAAAAGTGTGAAACACCTGAAAATATGTCTTATATTCTAGGTTCTTCAAAGTAGCCACCTTTTGCTTTGATTACTGCTTTGCACACAGAAAAGGTGAATGGATGGACTCTACAGTCATGGCCAAAAGTTTTGAGAATGACACAAATATTATATTTTCACATGATCTGCTGCCCTCTGGTTTTTATGTGTGTTTGACAGATGTTTTTTATCACAGACAGAAATATAATAATTGCAAACATATGAGTAACAAAAGCTTATATTGACAGTTAGAATGAGTTAATGCAGCAAGTCAATATTTGCAGTGTTGACCCTTCTTCTTCACAACCTCTACAATTCTCCCTGGCATGCTCTCAATCAACTTCTGGACCAAATCCTGACTGATAGCAGTCCATTCTTGCACAATCAATGCTTTCATTTTGTCAGAAGTTTTAGGTTTTTGTTTGTCCACCCGTCTCTTGATGATTGAACACAAGTTCTCAATGGAATTAAGATCTGGGGAGTTTCCAGGCCATGGACCCAAAATCTCTATGTTTTGTTCCCTGAGCCATTTAGTTATCACCTTTGCTTTATGGCAAGGTGCTCCATCATGCTGGAAAAGGCATTGTTGATCGCCAAACTGCCCTTGGAGGGTTGGGAGAAGTTGCTCTTGAAGGACATTCTGGTACCATTCTTTATTCATGGCTGTGTTTTTAGGCAAGACTGTGAGAGAGCCGATTCCCTTGGCTGAGAAGCAACCCCACACATGAATGGTTTCAGGATGCTTAACAGTTGGCATGAGACAAGACTGGTGGTAGCGCTCACCTTGTCTTCTCCGAATGAGGCGTTTTCCTGATGTCCCAAACAATCGAAAAGGGGATTCATCAGAGAAAATAACTTTACCCCAGTCCTCAGCAGTCCACTGCCTGTACCCTTTGCAGAATATCAGTCTGTCCATGATGTTTTTTCTGGAGAGAAGTGGCTTCATTGCTGCCCTCCTTGAGACCAGGCCTTGCTCCAAGAGTCTCCGCCTCACAGTGCGTGCAGATGCACTTACACCTGCCTGCTGCCATTCCTGAGCAAGCTCTGCACTGCTGGTAGCCCGATCCAGCAGCTGAAACACTTTTAAGAGACGGTCCTGGCGCTTGCTGGTCTTTCTTGTGCGCCCTGAAGCCTTTTTGGCAACAATGGAACCTCTCTCCTTGAAGTTCTTGATGATGCGATAGATTGTTGACTGAGGTGCAATCTTTCTAGCTGCGATACTCTTCCCTGTTAGCCATTTTTGTGCATTGCAATGATGACTGCACGTGTTTCTTTAGAGATAACCATGGTTAACAGAAGAGAAACAATGAAGCCAAGCACCAGCCTCCTTTTAAAGTGTCCAGTGGTGTCATTCTTACTTAATCATGACAGATTGATCTCCAGCCATGTCCTCATCAACACCCACACCTGTGTTAATGGAGCAATCACTGAAAAGAGGTTAGCTGGTCCTTTTAAGGCAGGGCTGCCATGATGTTGAAATGTGTTTTGGGGGATAAAGTTCATTTTCTAGCCAAATATTGACTTTGCAAGTAATTGCTGTTAAGCTGATCACTCTTTATAACATTGTGGAGTATATGCAAATTGCCATTAGAAAAAGTGAAGCAGTAGACTTTGTAAAAATTAATATTTGTGTCATTTTCAAAACTTTTGGCCATGACTGTACATGCCTGGTTCCCACTGTGAAGCATGGAGGAGGTGGTGTGATGGTGTGGGGGTGCTTTGCTGGTGACACTGTTGGGGATTTATTCAAAATTGAAGGCATAGTGAACCAGCATGGCTACCACAGCATCTTGCAGAGTCATGCTATTCCATCCGGTTTGCGTTTAGTTGGACCATCATTTATTTTTCAACAGGACAATGACCCCAAACACACCTCCAGGCTGTGTAAGGGCTATATGACCAAGAAGGAGAGTGTTGGGGTGCATTGCCAGATGACCTGGCCTCCACAGTCACCAGACCTGAACCTAATCGAGATGGTTTGGGGTGAGCTGGACCGCTCACCGCTTCAATTTTGAATAATCCCCAACAGTGTCACCAGCAAAGCACCCCCACACCATCACACCACCTCCTCCATGCTTCACGGTGGGAACCAGGCATGTAGAGTCCATCCGTTCACCTTTTCTGCGTGCAAAGCAGTAATTAAAGCAAAAGGTGGCTACTTTGAAGAACCTAGAATATAAGACATATTTTCAGTTGTTTCACACTTTTTTGTACAGTGTAATGTATAATTCCACATGTGTTAATTCATAGTTTTGATGCCTTCAGTGTGAATGTACAATTTTCATAGTCATGAAAATACAGAAGAATCTTTGAATGAGAAGGTGTGTCCAAACTTTTGGTCTGTACTGTGTATCACCCATCAGATATGAAATGTTATATACCAGTGTATTTTGGTGTATACATAGCTACTGCTACGTCCAGCATGATCGTTTATTAGGTGAAATGATCTTTTATGCCGCACAAAAGATCATTGTTCTCAGTGGTGCATAATCAGGTGTAAAGAGGCATTCAAACTACCGCCAATCGTTAAAAGTTTACCAAATGGCAGTCATATTGTGCCACCGGTCATTTCATGTAAACAGCCCCTTTGGAAGCCTGATATAAAGACTGATAATACAGTGTGTACTGTACCTTTGAACTTTACTATCTTTACTTGTCGAAAAACAGATTTTTTAAAAAACATACAACTGATTTAAGCTTATAGAAAGCATTAACTACTCAGATATAGTTTTGGTCTCCCAATCTTGAGTCTTCTGAATTGTCATTAAAGGAAACCTGTAACCTGTGACCTGATTCATACCGCCCAACCAACAGGCAGCATGTATCAGATCCTGGCTGCACAATTGTCGCTAGGTATATTTTTCTTTGAAACACTCCAGCACGGGACCATTGCCAGTGATGAGACTAGTCTGGCACCGGCCCCATCGGGCAATTCCCATTCCCACTCCTGGTGATTGGCAGGTCTCTTACTATGGGAGAGAGCTTTCAATCACTTCTAACAGTGCTGGCAGAAGATGGTCGGGGTAGCAGACTAGTTTGGTCTCTGGCTATCATCTTTAAATTATATTTTCTCTAAATCACTGAAGTACTTCAGAAAACAACATACCTGGCTGCAATCGTACAGCCAGGGTCTGATTTATGCTGCTGCATGAATCAGGTGACAGGTTCCTTTAAAGGCACACTATATTTTTTTTGCATATGCCATGTTATATTATTGAAATGCCTAGCCAAAGTTGCATCAGAAACACTCTTTATAAACAAATTTTTCTCCCAAAAAAGATGGCCCATATGTCTAAGTTTTACTGTGCTGTGAGCAACCTGTCCCGACCCAAGTAGAACAGTATAAGAAGGTAGTGGTTGATGGCTGCCAAAACGTAAAGCAATGAAAAGCAATTATGTTCATTCAAGAGGACCAGGTGTTGATATGTCATTGCTGCAGTTTATGCAGTCGCACAGAGGTCCTAGAAGTAAGGGGCCTCCCATCTAACTTTGACATTGTGCATTGTGATGAGCTATTGGACTGCAAAGGGCCCATATATTGTTGTTGCCCAAGGGCCCTCTCCTGTCAGTGTCCAACACTGAAGAGGACCAAGATTTTGGTTGCCCGGTGGCTGATTAGCCAATAAGTCATGAATACCATGTATGAAATGTTAAACAATATTGAATGGGATGTTGACATACTACTCTTATATCAGTAGGATATACCACATGAATCTAATCAAAATTGATCCAGTCACTTGAAACCCTACTAGTAAGGAAAAAGGACTAGTTTTGATTCTGGGCTTGGTAAATATGTAGTAATGTCCTTTGGCATGACTTAACCATCTTCATAGACCCCATGCATAAAGGTTATGGCCCTTGTTGTAAGTGATGGCCAGCTTTGTTTCTTACCCAAATACTATCATTCTTCGTGGCATGTGTATCTGTTTTTTTCATCATGGTTTATTTCAATCACACTCTTGTGTTTTCGAGCATTTAGAGGCTGATTATGACATCAGAGAGTATTTTACCGGTGTAATAAATCATTAGCTGTCGTTCCTAAACTAGCTTTCTACACCATTAAAAAGACCCTGCAGCATATCACTAATCAGATCATTCTACGCACCTGTTATCTTCGGCGCAGTTGTTTCTTTGTGCAGATGAATGGCAATCAGATTGTTCCACTCTGTGAGGCAAGCTATATTCACTATCTTAACTTCATTAAAATGTAAAGTAAAGTGATTATGAAACACCTGCTTGCATGAAATAGGTATTTTCTAGTACACCACAGTCACGTCAGTCTTCAGTCAATGGTGATTTTTATTCATTTTACGTTATTCTGTTGTTTTTTTTTAATGCGCGCGTGTGTAAAATATGAGAAGATGTTTAGGACTTCTCTTCTCACATTAACATCTGTGAGGTTAACGTATCCATAAAGAGCTAAACTAACAGGATAAAAAGACTTTCAAATTGGAGTCGGGGTGATATATACCAGCTGTAATGGTCATGTAGGTCACAAAGCACAATGAAGGAGAAGCTGTGCCTATGTTATACCCAGGCATTTCAAAGTCGCTTAAAGGGGTTCTCCAGGAATAGGAATAAAATTAACTAAAGGACATGTCATTATAAGTTCATGAATAGATTTAATTAGCAAAGCTAAATCACTTTTTCTAGAGAGGTAATCACTATAGAATTAAAATGGCAGCCGCTTTGTTACACTGACAGAAATCTGTCTGAGGATGTTAGGACAGGAGTCTGTGACTAACTCTGCACCACTGATATCTCCAGTATTAGTTCAGATAGACAGGGTGGACAGTGGTGTGAACAGTCTCTTCTTACCTTTGCACCCCTGGTATCTCCAGTACTACAGTCATGGCCAAAAGTTTTGTAGAATGACACAAATATTATATTTTCACATGATCTGCTGGCCTCTGGTTTTTATGTGTGTTTGACAGATGTTTTTATCACAGACAGAAATATAATAATTGCAAACATATGAGTAACAAAAGCTTATATTGACAGTTAGAATGAGTTAATGCAGCAAGTCAATATTTGCAGTGTTGACCCTTCTTCTTCTGGACCTCTGCAATTCTCCCTGGCATGCTCTCAATCAACTTCTGGACCAAATCCTGACTGATAGCAGTCCATTCTTGCACAATCAATGCTTTCATTTTGTCAGAATTTTTAGGTTTTTGTTTGTCCACCCGTCGCTTGATGATTGACCACAAGTTCTCAATGGGATTAAGATCTGGGGAGTTTCCAGGCCATGGACCCAAAATCTCTATGTTTTGTTCCCTGAGCCATTTAGTTATCACCTTTGCTTTATGGCAAGGTGCTCCATCATGCTGGAAAAGGCATTGTTGATCGCCAAACTGCTCTTGGAGGGTTGGGAGAAGTTGCTCTTGGAGTACATTCTGGTACCATTCTTTATTCATGGCTGTGTTTTTAGGCAAGACTGTGAGAGAGCCGATTCCCTTGGCTGAGAAGCAACCCCACACATGAATGGTTTCAGGATGCTTAACAGTTGGCATGAGACAAGACTGGTGGTAGCGCTCACCTTGTCTTCTCCGAATGAGGTGTTTTCCTGATGTCCCAAACAATCGAAAAGGGGATTCATCAGAGAAAATAACTTTACCCCAGTCCTCAGCAGTCCACTGCCTGTACCTTTTGCAGAATATCAGTCTGTCCATGATGTTTTTTCTGGAGAGAAGAGGCTTCTTTGCTGCCCTCCTTGAGACCAGGCCTTGCTCCAAGAGTCTCCGTCTCACAGTGCATGCAGATGCACTCACGCCTGCCTGCTGCCATTCCTGAGCAAGCTCTGCACTGCTGGTAGCCCGATCCCGCAGCTGAAACACTTTTAAGAGATGGTCCTGGCGCTTGCTGGTCTTTCTTGGGCGCCCTGAAGCCTTTTTGGCAATAATGGAACCTCTCTCCTTGAAGTTCTTGATGATGCGATAGATTGTTGACTGAGGAGCAATCTTTCTAGCTGCGATACTCTTCCCTGTTAGGCCATTTTTGTGCATTGCAATGATGACTGCACGTGTTTCTTTAGAGATAACCATGATTAACAGAAGAGAAACAATGATGCCAAGCACCAGCTCCTTTTAAAGTGTCTAGTGGTGTCATTCTTACTTAATCATGACAGATTGATCTCCAGCCATGTCCTCATCAACACCCACACCTGTGTTAATGGAGCAATCACTGAAAAGAGGTTAGCTGGTCCTTTTAAGGCAGGGCTGCAATGATGTTGAAATGTGTTTTGGGGGATAAAGTTAATTTTCTAGCCAAATATTGACTTTGCAATTAATTGCTGTTAAGCTGATCACTCTTTATAACATTCTGGAGTATATGCAAATTGCCATTAGAAAAAGTGAAGCAGTAGACTTTGTAAAAATTAATATTTGTGTCATTCTCAAAACTTTTGGCCATGACTGTAGTTCAGTATTAGATCAGATAGGCAGGGTGGACAGCAGTGTGAACAGTCTCTTCTTACCTTTGCACCCCTGGCATCTCCAGTACTAGTTCAGTATTAGATCAGATAGGCAGGGTGGACAGCAGTGTGAACAGTCTCTTCTTACCTTTACACCCTGGTATCTCCAGTACTAGTTCAGTATTAGATCAGATAGGCAGGGTGGACAGCAGTGTGAACAGTCTCTTCTTACCTTTGCACCCTGGCATCTCCAGTACTAGTTCAGTATTAGATCAGATAGGCAGGGTGGACAGCAGTGTGAACAGTCTCTTCTTACCTTTACACCCCTGCCATCTCCAGTACTAGTTCAGTATTAGATCAGATAGACAGGGTGGAAAGCAGTGTGAGCAGCCTCTTCTTAACTCTGCACCACTGGTATCCAGGGTCGGCTCCAGGTTTTCATGGACCCCGGGCGAAAGAGTCTCAATGGGCCCCTTTAACACATACCACAATTCATGATGCACAGATACGGCAGAGAAATATAGGTATAGTACAATGCTAAACATTTCACTTACTTCATACATTACATGAGTGATATCTATTGTAAATTCTACAATAGCTCAAAAGACAAACAGTATAGTCATCCATACAGTATTATGGACACCACATAGTGCTCCATGTAGAATAACGAGCTCCATATATTGCTCCATACAGTATTATGGTCACCATATAGAGCTCCATACAGAATAATGAGCCCCATATAATGCTCCATATATAATGGGCCCCATATGATGTTCCATATATAATGGGCCCCATATGATGCTCCAGTATATGATTGGCCCCATATGATGTTCCATATATAATGGGCCCCATATATGATGCTCCAGTGTATGATGGGCCCCATGTAATACTCCATATATGATGCTCCAGCGTATGATGGGCCCCATGTGATGGTCTCCATATATTGCGCCAAACATAAAAATAAATAAAAATGAAATACTCACCTCTCCTCACTGGACGCTGCTCCACTCGAGGATGTGGCCCACGGTACTGGCATAGGCACCGGGCCCCCATAGCATGCTGGTGTCCCCGACTGTGAGTGGGCCCCCCGCCTGCTCAGGGCCCGGCACTTGCCCGGGTGTGCCGGGTGCTGACGCCGGCCCTGCAGGTATCTCCAGTATTAGGCCCGTAAAGGTGTAGTTATTAAGTGCGAACTAAGCCAGGGGAAGAAAATCCACTAATCCTCTTGATTAGATATGACAAAACATCTTAAATATTGTTCCAATTCCTGGTTCATTCTTTCCGTCTGACCATTAGTCTCAGGGTGATATCCTGCGGAGAAAAGCTATGCCAAATGTAAACCACAAACTGACCCCCCTATCGGAAATAATGTTTTTAGGAACACCATGTAGTTTAAAGACGTGGGAGCAGGGGTGAACCTAGCCTCTCTGCTGCCTGAGGCGAACTGGAAAATGGCGCCCCCCGTAGTAAAATCAGTACAAATAAATTTGGTTTACTCTTTACTATCCTAACCTGACGCTCATGTAAAATACATACACTTTTAAATAGGAATTTATTTGAAACATCGATCTTTACACTTCTTCAGGGATTCAATGCTGCCTGAGGCGAAGTGATCAACTTGCTTCATTTTAGGTGCGCCCCTTGCCCAGGAACAGTGCTTACTGTAGCGCTTCTTCCCCGGTGGCCATCCGTGTGGTACTAATGCGGCACACAGTTGCCACACGTATTACACACACTGACACGGATATCTTCACTAACGGTTTTTCCGGTACCGGAAATATCAGGATGTGTGAAACCAGCCTAAAGCCACATTCACACGTTCAGTATTTGGCCACATTCACACGTTCAGTATTTGGTCAGTATTTTACCTCAGTATTTGTAAGCCAAATCGGGAGTGGGTGAGAAATCCAGAAGTGGTGACATTATATTTTTCCTCTGATTGTTCCACTCCTGGTTTTGGCTTACAAATACTGAGGTAAAATACTGAACGTGTGAACGTGGCCTGATTTTCTGCTACTTCTGACTTCTCGCAAACAGAAGTTGCAGTCACAAGATGGCGCCGATAAAAGGTGAAAACGGTGACATTATACACAGGAGCTCTGTGTATAGTGTACAGGTAAGGCCGGGGTCACACTGGCGACAAAATCGGACGACTGCAATGCGATGAAATATTGCATTGCAGTCGGACCAATGTTAATGTATGGAGCAGCTCCCAGTATCAGATTTTTTGCGGTCCGTTTTAAACGTGCGAGTGCAATCGCAGCATGCTGCGATTGTCCCGATTGTGGGTCAACTATCGCCAATGCAAGTCTATGGGTGCGATAAAAAAATCGGATTACAAACGGACCGCACGTGTGACTTGCGATTAAATCACACCGGTGTCCTTTAGAAAAGCCGGCAATTCATCCCCGGCTATACTGTAAAATCACACTGACAGCTTTAATAAAGAATAGAAACAATACATATACACACATAGAATACATATATATATATATATATATATATATATATATATATATATATATATATGTCATTGTGACATATATATACATATATTTATAGTTCATACACTTCTACATACTGTAATAGCCGCTAATTCAATAGCCGGCTTTTGTGAAATTACAGACCCGACATGAAATGACACATGGTTTACATACAGTTAACCATGTCATTTCATGTAGTTTGATATATGGTTTTCACTAACAATTACATGAGTGTATGTGTGCAAAATTGCAGACATGTAGGGGTTAATTAAAGGTATATTTTCATTGAAAAAAAATGCGTGGGCTCCAGCGCTATTTTCTCAACCAGACAGACAAAGCCAGCGAGTGGGGGCAGATAATATAAGCCAAGGGAGGGTGCATTTATTTTGTGCCCCCCTTGGCTACTAACATCTGCCCCCAGGCACCCCAGAAAAGGCAAATCTATAATTAGATTCGCCCTTTCTGGCACTTTGCCCGTCTATTCCCATTGCCCTGTAGCGGTGGCGAATGGGTTAATAATGGGTTAAAGCCACCTTGCTATTGAAAGGTGACTTTAAGCCAGGTTAATAATTGAGAGTTGTCAATTGATAGCTTCCCACAGAAATCAGTTCACTTCAGGTCAGCGGGGACACCGCACAGCATCAGTGACATCAGAGGGAGTCCCCGCTGACCTGAAGTGAACTGATTTCTGTGGGAAGTTATCAATTAAGCTTCACACAGTAATCAAATCCTCTCCTGTCCCTGGGAGAGGAAGTCATTCATTCAGGAGCTTTCAGCTGAGCAGGCAGTATTAGTTGCCCTGCTTGGCTGAAAGCTAGTTAACCCTTTGTGAAGGATTACAGCGATGGACCTGACAGAGCGGTGGATAGGTAAGAATAATGTTGTTTATATTATTTTTTCTTTATTATAGGAGATCAAGGGCTTCGCAAGGATTAAGAGTTAAATAAAAGATGGTCAAAAAAATGTGTTTTTATTTCATTAAAATTATTTATTCTTAATGTGTGTGTTTTTTTTCTTTACTCCAATAGGATTAATAATTGATAGTTGTCTAATTGACAGCTCTCAATTATTAACCTGGCTTAAAATCACCTTTCAATAGCAAGGTGGCTTTAACCCATTATTAACCCATTCGCCACCGCTATAGGGCAATGGGAATAGACCGGCAAAGTGCCAGAAAGGGCGAATCTAATTATAGATTTGCCTTTTCTGGGGTGGCTGGGGGCAGATGTTAGTAGCCAGGGGGGCACAAAATAAATGCACCCTCCCTAGGCTATTATTATCTGCCCCCACTCGCTGGCTTTGTCTGTCTGGTTGAGAAAATAGTGCGGGAGCCCACGCATT
Organism: Oophaga sylvatica; assembly: GCA_033576555.1. Lineage (NCBI taxonomy): Eukaryota > Metazoa > Chordata > Amphibia > Anura > Dendrobatidae > Oophaga > Oophaga sylvatica. The sequence continues at coordinate 558,040,097 of JARQOD010000003.1, forward strand.
TTTTTCCAACGAATTTACACCTTTAATTAACCCCTAGCTGTATGAAATTTTGCACACATACACTCATGTAATTGTTAGTGAAAACCATATATCAAACTACATGAAATGACATGGTTAACTGTATGTAAGCCATGTGTCATTTCATGTCGGGTTCTGTAATTTCACAAAAGCCGGCAATTGAATTAGCGGCTATTACAGTATGTAGAAGTGTATGAACTATAAATATATGTATATACATGTCACAATGTATATATATATATATATTCTATGTGTATATATCTATTCTTTCTTTTGTGATTTAAAAACTATTCTTTTGGATCCATTATATGTCGGTTTTGCAAGCCTGCGAGAAAATCTCGCAAGTCGGATGTAAATCGGATGTTACAAGTACGCATAATTCCCAGAAAATCGGATGCCAGACGGATGACTGTTCATGACATTTTGCTGTGATAATTCACCGACTAAAACGGTCAGATTTTTTAGTCGGTGTGTGTGACCCCGGCCTAATACAGTGATCACCAGTGACATTATACACAGTAGCTCCGTGCTCTATTCTGCCGCCCCATACTCCATTCTGGACCCGTGCTCCATTCTGCCCTGCGGCAAATTTTAGACCACGCCCCTGACCACACCCATTTCACAACTAGCTACACCCATATTTATGCCCCAATCGCACCCATTTAGCACTGCAGATCACACTGACTGGTACTGAGGATACAGTGGCTGGTACTATGGGCACACTGACTGGTACTGAGAAAAAGAAAGAAAGAACAGAGAGAGAAAAAAGAAAGAACACAGAGAGAAATAAAGAGGGTAAAGAAAGAAAGAACAGAGAGAGAGAAAGAAAGAAAAAGGGGAAAGAAAGAAAGAGGGGAAAGAAAGAAAGAAAGAAAGAAAGAAGAAGAAAGAAAGAAGAAAGAGAAAGGAAAGAAAGAAAGAGAAAAAAAGAGGGGAAAGTTGAGAGACAGAAAGAAAGAACAAAGAGAGAAAAAGAACAGAGAGAAAGGAAGAACAGAGAGAGAAAGAACAGAGAGAGAAAGAAAGCACAGAGAGAGAGAAAGGAAGAACAGAGAAAGAAAGGGGAAAGAACAGAGAGAGAAAGAAAGAACAGAGAGAAAGAACAGAGAAAAAAAGAAAGAACAGAGAGAGAGAAAGGAAGAACAGAGAGAAAAAGAAAGAGGAAAGAAAGAACAGAGAGAGAAAGAAAGAGGGGAAAGAAAGAAAGAGGGGAAAGAAAGAAAGAGGGGAAAGAAAGAAGGGAAAGAAAGAAAGAACAAAAAGAAAGAAATAAAGAACAGAGAGAGAAAGAAAGAGGGGAAAGTTGAGACAGAAAGAAAGAACAGAGAGAGAAAAAGAACAGAGAGAGAGAAAGGAAGAACAGAGAGAGAGAAAGAAAGAACAGAGAGCGAAAGAAAGAACAGAGAGAGAGAAAGGAAGAACAGAGAGAAAGAAAGAGGGGAAAGAAAAAGAACAGAGAACGAAAGAAAGAACAGAGAGAGAGAAAGAAAGAGGGGAAAGAAAGAACAGAGAGAAAGAAAAAGGAGAAATAAAGGAAAAAAAGAACACAAAGACAAATAAAGAGGGGAAAGAAAAAGAACAGAGAGAGAAAGAAAGAACAGAGAGATGAAAAAGAAAGAAAGGAGAGACAAAGAACAGAGAGAGAAAGAAAGCACAGAGAGCGAGAAAGGAAGAACAGAGAGAAAGAAAGAGGGGAAATAAAGCGAACAGAGAGCTAAAGAAAGAACAGAGAGAAAGAAAGGGGAAAGAAAGAACAGAGAGAGAAAGAAAAAGGGGAAAGAAAGAAAGAACAAAAAGAGAGAAATAAAGAAAGAGGAGTAAGAAAAAGAACAGAGAGAGAAAGAAATAAAGAACAGAGAGAGAAAGAAAGAAACAGAGAGAAAGAAAGAAAGATTATAGAGGGAAAGAAAGATTCTATAAAGATACTATAGCAGCCCGGCTCCCATTGTAGGGCCCACCTGAGTCTCCTGATGCAGGACATATCATGATCCGCTCACATTGCCGACATCCCCGAGTCTAAGGCATTCCCGCTGTCCGCACTGTCGTCGGAGGACACAGTGATGGATCTGAAGCTTTCCCTGAAGTGCCTCCATGGTTCCATCACAAGCTCCTCCTGAAATTACCTCATTTCCGGTCAGCATCCAGCACGTCACTTCCGGTGGAACGTCACGTGCGAATTTTAAAATGCTCCTTGGGGCTCCGCGTGTACTCCTGTGTCCACGGGAAAAGTAAGCTCCCGGCTGGGACAGCGGGGCAGACACTCTCTCAAAATCAGGACTGTCCCACTGGATCTGGGACGGTTGGAAGGTATGAATGCTCGACCCCATACACCTTGTACACGCACCACTCCGCACACCTTATACACACACGGTTCTGCTTTGTATGCCTCGCACACACACGACTCCGTTCCGTACACCTCGCACACACACGGCTCCACGCAGTAAACCTAGTACACACACGACTCTGCTTCGCTCCGTACACACATGGTTCAGCGCCGTACACACAAGGCTCCTCACCATACACCGAACTCGTACACGCACTGCTCCGCACACCTCATACATATGCGGCTCCGCTCCGTACACCTCGTACACACACAGCTCTGCTCTGCACACCTCGTACACACGCGGCTCTGCTCCGCACACCTCGTACACACGCGGCTCTGCTCCGCACACCTCGTACACACGCGGCTCTGCTCCGCACACCTCGTACACATGTGGCTCTGCTCCGCACACCTCGTACACACGCGGCTCTGCTCCGCACACCTCATACACACGCGGCTCTGTTCCACACACCTCGTACACACACGCTCTGCTCTGCACACCTTGTACACATGCGGCTCTGCTCCGCACACCTCGTACACACGCGGCTCTGCTCCGTACATCTCGTACACATGCGGCTCTGCTCCGCACACCTCGTACACATGCGGCTCTGCTCTGCACACGTCGTACACACGCGGCTCCGCTCCGCATACCTTGTACACACGCGGCTCTGCTCCGCACACCTTGTACACATGCGGCACACCTCGTACACATGCGGTTCTGCTCCGCAAACCTCGTGCACACACGGCTCCATTCCGCACACCTCGTACACACACGGCTCCACTCTGTACACCTCGTACACACACGGCTCCGCTCCATACACCTTGTACACACAACAGCACTGCTACATCCACCCTGTAAAACCCTCCTGACCCCACACATAAACTTCCCTCATCCAGCATCATGACAACCAGCACAGCAGAGACCTGCGCATATACCAAGGAGCCTGACCATGTGACCCCTGACTCCTACCCCCCTGCGACCTCATCACAGGTCCTGTGCGCACAGAGCAGCAATATGTGAGTAACACGAGCAGATGTAGGAGATAAGAATCTGCTCCCTGCTCTTCAGTGAAGCAGCGCCGCCTGAGGCAGAGTGCTCAACTTGGCTCATGGTAGGTGCGCCTGTCATGTGTGCATTGCCACGAAGATCGTCGCGGTTGCACATTTTGACTTCTCACAGCTGAGCTGCTGTTTCTTTGTGTTTGGCAGCTAGGGAGTTAATTCTGTCTGTGCTCGGTGCTGGGACTGGGTGCAGTTTCTCCCGGCTGCAATTGATTATTTGTTGATTGGTTTCCTTTAAATTCCTGGTTGTCTGCTTGGGGAGTTGCCAGTGAAACCTTCATGCAGACCACAGATAAGAATGAATCTGTATAGACTTTAGTTGTGAGCTCCTTAGTTGTTTTAAGCTCAACTTGGTTAGAGTTTATTTCCCAGACCATTTATGTTCCTTTGGTGTTTGAGTGTGTATGCAAGCGAGTGTTATCCTGTCTGTCTTATATGTCTAATCTGTGTATTTAGCTGAGATCAGCCCATATCCCTTTGGTGGTAGTCAGGATCCTTCTTAGGACTGATTACAGGGTTCAGGGTCTGATAGGAGACAGGGTTAGGTTGGAGACTTGGACCTCTGAACCATTATCAGTACCTCCAAGGTGAGGGATTAGTTAGGACCCCAGTTTAGGGTCAGGTTAGATCCCGGTCCACCTCTTTCCTGTTTCAGCTCATCAAGTCCTCAAGATTAACCCTGAGTTCAGCAGATATCGTGTCAGGTAAATCTATTCTATACTTACATGCTGATGTTGCTATACTAGTTGTTGTATAGAGTGTTGTTCCTGTATTAATAGTTTACTGACATTGTATACATATCATTAGACAGCGTGACATTTTCACTGGCCATAAAAATTATCTCCAGTTACCATGGATCCAGTAGCCCAGCTGGCTCTGCAGTTGCAGGGATTATCCATGGAGCTGACGGACATTAAGTCCAAAGTTTTGTCTCCCCTGGAGCAAACCAGAGTTGAACCTAAAGTAGCTCTCCCGGACAGGTTCACTGGTGGGCGAGACAAATTTTTCACCTTCCGGGAGGCATGTAAATTGTATTTTCGGCTTTGGCCTCGATCATCAGGGAGTGAGGAGCAGAGAGTGGGAATTGTTATCTCACTTCTGCAAGGGGACCCTCAATCCTGGGCATTTTCCCTTCCTCCGGGATCCCCGGCTCTACTGTCTGTAGATCAATTTTTTACTGCCCTGGGATTGGTATATGATGACCCAGATCGGGTCTCTCTTGCTGAGACAAAATTACGTAAGATACAGCAGGGAGATCGTCCGTCAGAGGAATTTGCTTCTGAGTTTCGTAGATGGGCCACAGATACTCAGTGGAATGACCCAGCTCTTAGGAGCCAGTTTTGTCATGGGCTTTCTGATAAATTAAAAGACGTTTTGGCTCAGTATGAGTCTCCTCCTTCTCTGGAGGCTGCTATGGCCTTAGCTATCCGTACTGATAGACGGCTTCGGGAGAGGGGTGAGGTAACCCCACTCCCTGTTGTTTCTCCACCTACCACTAAAGTCCCTTATGTTGAGGTTCCCCTTGTCTGTTCGGATGAGCCTATGCAGTTGGGAGGGACATCATTTCGTAGGAGGGGATTGGCGGTACGCCGCAGGACTAGAAGATGTTTTTTCTGCGGGAAAGAGGGACATTTTGTTGGAGAATGTCCATCCCGTGCCTTGTTGAGCCAAAAGTCGCCGGAAAACTGTTAATCCCAGGTTGTGTGGTGGACGACAACCTGGGAGTATGTATTTCATCCGCCAGTTCTTCTCAGTTCCTTGTACCAGTGGAGGTGGTAGTTGGTACGAGAGTGGAGAGATTGTCTGTTCTTCTTGATAGTGGTTCCGGGGCTAATCTGGTTGACGCTCAGTTTGCTCAGGCTCAAGGTATGCATCTGAGTGTATTGGTCAAACCGATCCCTATATTCTCCATTGACGCCAGGCCTCTCGGCCAAGGTAGCTTTGTTCATGAGGTTCATAACATTGACCTTCGGGTAGGGGCAATACATAGGGAACAATTATCTTGTTATGTGTTGGAGGGTCTACCTACTCCCATTGTGTTGGGACTTCCTTGGTTGGTTAAACATAACCCTGTGATTAATTGGCAGTCCAGAGAAATAAGCCAATGGGGTGAGTTTTGCAAAAGCAACTGCATGAACACAGTCATCAGTGCGGTCGTGCCTAGTACATTGCCTCCTTTTTTGGAGGATTTTGGGGATGTTTTCTCTGAGGAGGGGTGTCAGGAGTTGCCTCCTCATCGCGTGTATGACTGCTCTATTAATCTCCTTCCTGATGCTAAGTTGCCTAAAGCTAGGTTGTATAATCTTTCTGGTCCTGAGAGGCAGGCTATGAAAGATTATATTTCTGAAAGTCTGGCCAAAGGGCATATTAGACCTTCATCTTCCCCAGTAGCCGCGGGGTTCTTCTTTGTGAAGAAGAAAGATGGAGGCCTACGCCCTTGCTTGGATTTCCGCGAACTTAATCGGATTACTGTTCGAGATCTGTATCCACTCCCTCTTATTCCTGATCTCTTCAATCAAATTGTTGGCGCCAAATGGTTTTCTAAATTGGATCTCAGGGGGGCGTATAATCTGATTAGGATAAAAGAGGGGGATGAGTGGAAAAAGGCGTTTAACACGCCGGAGGGACATTATGAGAACCTAGTCATGCCTTTTGGTCTGACTACTGCACCAGCAGTATTCCAACATTTTGTTAATGACATTTTTCGTCACCTTGTGGGGCTGTTTGTGGTTGTATATTTGGACGACATTTTAATTTACTCGCCAGATCTTGTGTCTCATCAGGAGCATGTGAGACAGGTGTTGCAGATCTTGCGAGACAATAAACTATACGCCAAACTGGAGAAGTGTGTATTTGCCGTACAGGAACTTCAGTTTTTGGGTTTTTTGGTGTCAGCCTCCGGTTTCCGTATGGACCCTGAAAAGGTGAGAGCAGTGCTTGAATGGGATCAGCCAGGGGATCTTAAGGCTCTGCAGCGTTTTTTGGGGTTTGCTAACTACTACCGGAAATTTATTTGTAATTTCTCATCTGTCGTCAAACCTCTCACTGACATGACAAGAAAAGGGACGGATTTTTCTAAATGGTCGGACAAAGCTTGCCAAGCCTTTTCCTCTTTGAAGAAATGTTTTGCTTCGGCACCCGTTCTCATCCAACCAGATGCATCTCAGCCGTTCATTGTGGAGGTGGATGCGTCTGACGTAGGGGTGGGTGCTATATTGTCCCAGGGTCCGTCCCCTGGTAAATGGCATCCGTGCGCTTTCTTTTCTAAGAAATTGTCGTCCGCCGAAAGGAATTATGATATCGGCAATAGGGAACTTTTGGCCATTAAGTTAGCTTTTGAAGAATGGCGTCACTTTTTGGAGGGGGCAGTCCACCCGGTTACCGTTATTACTGATCACAAGAACCTGTTGTATTTGGAATCCGCTAAGCGTCTGAATTCCAGACAAGCTCGATGGTCGTTGTTTTTTACCAGGTTTAATTTTGTCGTCACTTATCGCCCGGGGTCTAAGAATGTAAAGGCTGATGCCTTGTCTCGCAGTTTCCCAGGGGCCGGGAAAACGGATGACCCGAGTCCTATCCTTCAGGAGGGGGTGGTAGTGTCGGCTGTATTTTCTGAGCTTGAGGAGGAGGTGTTAGAGGCTCAGGGGGACGCCCCTGCAGGACCTCCAGGGAGACTGTTTGTCCCAAATCTGTTGAGACAAAAGGTTATTGAGGCACATCATAATTCTGCTCTAGCAGGACACCCAGGGAGTAAGGCTACTTTAGATCTCCTTTCTCGCCGGTTTTGGTGGCCTAATGCTAATAAAGATGTTATAACTTTTGTCGCATCATGTGGGGTGTGTGCTCGCTCTAAAACCCCTCATACCCGTCCGTCTGGGACCCTTTTACCCTTGAAACTTCCGGAGCGTCCATGGACTCATTTATCTATGGACTTCATTACGGACCTTCCTCCGTCGTTAGGGAATACTGTCATACTGGTGGTTGTTGACAGGTTCAGTAAGATGGCACATTTCGTTGCTCTTCCTGCACTCCCTAATGCTAAAACTCTGGCGCAGGTGTTCATTAGGGAGATCGTTAGACTTCATGGGTTGCCTTCTGATGTGGTGTCAGATAGGGGGTCTCAGTTTGTGTCCAAATTTTGGAGGGCATTTTGTTTACGTCGGGGGATGCAATTGTCATTTTCCTCGGCTTTTCATCCGCAGACCAATGGTCAGACAGAGCGTCTGAATCAGAGCTTAGAGACATATCTCCGGTGTTTTGTCTCAGAGAACCAAGAGGACTGGTCTTCTTTCTTGCCTCTGGCAGAGTTCGCTCTTAACAACAGGCGGAGCGAGTCCACTGGTAAGTCCCCGTTTTTTGGGGCATATGGTTTCCATCCCCAGTTTTGTACTTTCAATGGGGGGGGCCCTTCTGGGGTTCCTGAGGAGGAGCGTTTCTCGTTGTCACTTGCTTCTGTGTGGAGAGGTGTATTGAATAATCTGAGTGCGATGGGGAACCGTTACAAACGTATGGCTGATAGGAGGAGAGTTTCTGGTCCAGATCTGAATGTGAACGATCTGGTATGGTTGTCTACCAGGAATATAAAACTTAAAGTGCCCTCCTGGAAACTGGGTCCCAGATTCATTGGGCCGTACAGGATCAGTTCCATAATTAATCCTGTGGCATTTCGTCTGGACCTCCCTCCTACGTTTAAAATTCATAATGTGTTCCACAAGTCATTACTTAAAAGGTATGTGGCACCAGTCATACCGTCACCTCTACCTCCTCCTCCTGTGTTGGTCAATGGTAACTTGGAATTTCAAGTATCAAAGATCATTGACTCACGTCTGAATCGCCGGTCCCTTCAGTACTTGGTGCATTGGAAGGGGTATGGTCCAGAGGAGAGGACGTGGGTCCCTGCGTCTGATGTTAACGCAGATCGTTTGGTTCGGACCTTCCACAGAACTCACCCGGTCAGGCCTGGCCCTGAGGGTCCGGAGGCCCCTCGTAGAAGGGGGGGTACTGTCATGTGTGCATTGCCACGAAGATCGTCGCGGTTGCACATTTTGACTTCTCACAGCTGAGCTGCTGTTTCTTTGTGTTTGGCAGCTAGGGAGTTAATTCTGTCTGTGCTCGGTGCTGGGACTGGGTGCAGTTTCTCCCGGCTGCAATTGATTATTTGTTGATTGGTTTCCTTTAAATTCCTGGTTGTCTGCTTGGGGAGTTGCCAGTGAAACCTTCATGCAGACCACAGATAGGAATGAATCTGTATAGACTTTAGTTGTGAGCTCCTTAGTTGTTTTAAGCTCAACTTGGTTAGAGTTTATTTCCCAGACCATTTATGTTCCTTTGGTGTTTGAGTGTGTATGCAAGCGAGTGTTATCCTGTCTGTCTTATATGTCTAATCTGTGTATTTAGCTGAGATCAGCCCATATCCCTTTGGTGGTAGTCAGGATCCTTCTTAGGACTGATTACAGGGTTCAGGGTCTGATAGGAGACAGGGTTAGGTTGGAGACTTGGACCTCTGAACCATTATCAGTACCTCCAAGGTGAGGGATTAGTTAGGACCCCAGTTTAGGGTCAGGTTAGATCCCGGTCCACCTCTTTCCTGTTTCAGCTCATCAAGTCCTCAAGATTAACCCTGAGTTCAGCAGATATCGTGTCAGGTAAATCTATTCTATACTTACATGCTGATGTTGCTATACTAGTTGTTGTATAGAGTGTTGTTCCTGTATTAATAGTTTACTGACATTGTATACATATCATTAGACAGCGTGACAGCGCCCCTGCGTGGGAGATAAACAAAGTATCTAAACCTTTAGCCGTAGGTAATTTTGGTAAAGGAACCAAATGAACCATCTTGTTAACAGGCTTTAGACCGGGCGCAAATCTTACACTTACGGATATACTCAGCCACATCTTTTTGAGTACTCTGCCACAAAAAGGACCTGGAAACAGTTCTCCAGGTGGCAGAGGAACAGGATGTCCAGCCAATACAGTGTTGTGTACTTTTTTTAACCCCTTCACCCCCAAGGGTGGTTTGCACGTTAATGACTGGGCCACTGTCTCTTTTGAGGTTATAACTCTGGAACGCTTCAACGGATCTTCGCGATTCTGAGTTTGTTTTCTCGAGACATATTGTACTTCACGTTAGTGGTAAAATTTCTTCGATATAACTTGCATTTACTTTTGAAAAAAATGCAAATATGGCAAAAATTGTAAAAATTTAGCAATTTTCAAACTTTGAATTTTTATTCCCTTAAAACAGAGAAATATGTCACACAAAATAGTTAATAAATAACATTTCCCACATGTCTACTTTACATCAGCACAATTTTGGAACCAAAATTTTTTTTGTTAGGAAATTATAAGGGTTAAAAGTTGACCAGCGATTTCTCATTTTTACAACAAAATTTACAAAGCCATTTTTTTTAGGGACCACCTCACATTTGAAGTCACTTTGAAGGGTCTATATGGCAGAAAATACCCAAAAGTGACACTATTCGAAAAACTGCACCCCTCAAGATACTCAAAACCACATTTAAGAAGTTTATTAACCCTTCAGGTGCTTCACAGGAGCTGAAGTAACGTGGAAGGAAAAAATGAACATTTAACTTTTTAGTCACAAAAATGATCTTTTACAAACTTTGTTTATTTTCACAAGGGTAAAAGGAGAAAATGGACAGATAAAGTTGTTGTGCAATTTTTCCTGAGTACGCCAATACCCCATATGTAGGGGAAAACCACTGTTTGGGCACACAACAGAGCTCGTATGGGAAGGAGCGCCGTTTGACTTTTTCAAACCAAAATTGGCTGGAATGGAGATTGGACGCCATGTTGCGTTTGGAGAGCCCCTGATGTGCCTAAACAGTGTAAACCCCCACAAGTGACACCATTTTGGAAACTAGATCCCCTATGGAACTTATCTAGATCTGTTGTGAGCACTTTGAACCCCCAAGTGTTTCACAAAAGTTTATAATGCCTGGGTGTGAAAAAAAAAAATTCCACAAAAATAATTTTTTAGTCCTAAATTTTTGATTTTTCCCAAGGAAATTGGACCCCAAAAGTTGTTGTCCAATTTGTCCTGAGTACGCTGATACTCCATATGTGGGGGGGAAACTGTTTGGGTGCACGGCAGGGATTGGAAAGGAAGTAATAACGTTTTGGAATGCAGACGTTGATGGGGGTCATGTTCCGATTGCAGTGCCCCAGATGTGCCTAAACAGTGGAAACACCACAAGTTACCCCATTTTGGAAACTAGACCCCCTAAGGAACTTATCTAGATCTGTGGTGAGCACTTTGAACCTCCAAGTGCTTCACACAAGTTTATAATGCCCGGGCATGAAAATAAAAAATCCTATTTTTTTTCCCACAAAAATTATATTTTAGTCACCAATTTTTTATTTTCCCAAGAGTAACAGGAGAAATTGGACCACAAAAGCTGTTGTCCAATTTGTCCTGAGTACATTGATACCCCATATGTGGGGGAACCACTGTTTGGGCGCACAGCAGAGCTCGGAATGGAAGTAGCACCATTTGTCTTTTTCCAACCAAAATTGGCTGGAATTGAGATTGGACGCCATGTTGCATTTGGAGAGCCTCTGATGTGCATAAACAGTGCAAACCCCCCACAAGTGACCCCATTTTGGAAACTAGACCCCCTAAGGAACTTATCTAGATCTGTGGTGAGCAATTTTAACCCCCAAGTGCTTCACACAAGTTTATAAACATAGAGCCGTAAAATTAAAAAATCATATTTTTTACACAAAAATGATCTTTTCACCCCAATTTTTATTTTCCCAAGGGTAAAAAGACCCCAGAAGTTATTGTGAAATTAGTCCTGAGTACGCTGGTACCCCACATGTGGGGGTAAACCACTGTTTGGATGCATGGCAGAGTTCGGAAGGGAAGGAGCGCCGTTTGACTTTTTCAGCGCAGAATTGGCTGGACTCCATGTCGTGTTTGGAGAGCTCCTGACAGGGCCGGCGTCAGCACCCGGGTGCCGGGGCCCTGAGCAGGCGGGGGGGCCCACTCGCAGTCTGGCACCCCGCGCCCGTTAGCGGAGGAGAGCGGTGTCAGCGCCGCCACTGGGCCCCCCCCGCTTGCTCAGGGCCCCGGCATCAGCTGGCACAATACTTACCTCTCCAGTGCCTCCGCTGCCGCAGCTCCGGGCTCCAGGGGGCGCTGGCGCTTCCTCTCACAGCAGCGCCGCTGAATGACGTCATCATTCAGCGGCCGGCTGTGGTAGAGAGCGCGGGGACGCCGGACAGGTAAGACGTGTGTGTGTGTCTCTGTGTGTGTCTGTGTGTATGTAGTGCGGTGCTTTGTGTGTGTATGTATGTGTGTGTGTGTATGTGTGTGTGTGTATGTGTGTGTGTGTGTATGTATGTGAGAGAGTGCTTGTGTGCTGTCTGTGTGTGATGATGGGCAGGCATTGCTGATAATGGGGAGGCATTGATGATGATGATGGGGAGAAGATGATGATAATGGGCAGGCATTAATGATAATGGGCAGGCATTGATGATGGGGAAAAGATGATGATGGGCAGGCATTGCTGATAATGGGGAGGCATTGATGATGATGGGGAGAAGATGATGATAATGGGCAGGCATTGATGATAATGGGGAGGCATTGATGATGGGGAGAAGATGATGATGGGCAGGCATTGATGATGATGGGGAGGAGATGATGATCATGATGGGCAGGCATTGCTGATAATGGGGAGGCATTGATGATGATGGGGAGAAGATGATGATAATGGGCAGGCATTGATGATAATGGGCAGGCATTGATGATGGGGAGAAGATGATGATGGGCAGGCATTGATGATGATGGGGAGGAGATGATGATGGGCAGGCATTGCTGATAATGGGGAGGCATTGATGATGATGGGGAGAAGATGATGATAATGGGCAGGCATTGATGATAATGGGAAGGCATTGATGATGGGGAGAAGATGATGATGGGCAGGCATTGATGATAATGGGGAGGCCATGATGATGATGGGGAGGCAATGATGATGATAAGGAGGCAATGATGATGATGGGGAGACAATCATGATGATAATGGGGAGTCTTTCCACAGCGCCCTTTCCTGAGCCGTAAGAGTGCAGAACGCAGTACAGCGCAGAGGAGAGCTCCATATTTTGTATGGAGCATTATATGGGGACCAGTATCCTGTATGGAGCATTATATTGGGTCCAGTATTCTGTATGGAGCATTATTTTGGGTCCAGTATTCTGTATGGAGCATTATATGGGGGGTGACATCCTGCATGGGGTATTATATGGGTGATGAGGGGGAGACTGTGGTGCCCATAATATTGTATGGAGGACTGTACTGTCCAGTCTGTTCTGTGCGCTGTGAGGATTTGGCGGTTTTTGAGCTATTGTACAATTTACAATAGATATCACTCATGTAATGGAAGAAGTGAAGTATTTGGCATTGTACTGTACCTATATTTCTCTGCTGTATCTGTGCATCATGAATCGTGGTCTGTGTTAAAGGGGCCCACTGAGGCTCTTTCGCCCGGGGCCCATAAAAACCTGGAGCCGGCCCTGGCTCCTGATGTGCCTAAGCAGAGGAAACCCCCCACAAATGACACCATTTTGAAACTAGACCCCTCAAGGAACTTATCTTGATGTGTGGTGAGAACTTTGAACCCCCAGATGTTTCACTAAAGTTTATAATGCCCAAGCATGAAAATAAAAAAATCATTTTTTTTCCACAAACATGATTTTTAGTCCCCAACTTTTTATTTTCCCAAGGGTAACAGGAGAAATTGGACCCCAAAAGTTGTTGTCCATTTTGTCCTGAGTACGCTGATACCCCATATGTGGGAGAAAACTACTGTATAGGCACACGTCAGGGCTCGGAAGGGAAGTAGTGACGTTTTGGATTGCAGACTTTGATGGAATGGTCTGCGGGCGTCATGTCGCGTTTGGAGAGCCCCTGATGTGCCTAAACAGTGGAAACCCCCCACAAGTGACCCCATTTTGGAAAATAAACACCCAAGGAACTTATCTAGATGTGTGGTGAGCACTTTGAACCCCGAAGTGCTTCACAGAAGTTTATATCGTACAGCCATAAAAATAAAAAATATTTTTTTTTAAAAAAAATGATTTTTTTCGCCCCCAATATTTTATTTTCACAAGGGTAACAGGAGAAATTGGACCCCAAAAGTTGTTGTCCAATTTGCCCTGAGTACGCTGATACCCCATATGTGGGAGAAAACTACTGTTTGGCACACGTCAGGGCTCGGAAGGGAAGTAGTGATGTTTTGGATTGCAGACTTTGATGGAATGGTCTGCGGGCGTCATGTCGCGTTTGGAGAGACCCTGATGTGCCTAAACAGTGGAAACCCCACACAAGTGATCCCATTTTGGAAAATAGACCCCACAAGGAACTTATCTAGATGCGTGGTGAGCGCTATGAAGCCCCAAGTGCTTCACTGAAGTTTATAACGTACAGCCATAAAAACAAAAAAATCATTTTTTTTTACAAAAATGATATTTTTGCCCTCAATATTTTATTTTCCCAAGGGTAACAGAAGAAATTGGACCCCAAGAGTTATTGTGCAATTTGTCCTGAGTACGCTGACACCCCATATGTGGGGGTAAACTACTGTTTGGGTGCATGGCAGAGCTCAGAAGTGAAGGAGCACCGTTTGACTTTTTCAATGCAGAATTGGCTGGAATTGAGATCAGACGCCATGTCACATTTGGAGAGCCCCTGATGCGCCTAAACAGTGGAAACCCCCCAATTCTAACTCCAACCCTAACCCCAACACACCCCTAACCCTAGTCCCAACCCTAACCATAACCCTAACCACAAACCTAACCCTAACACACTCCTAATCCCAACCCTAACCCTAATCCTAACTTTAGCCCCAACCCTAACCCTAACTTTAGCCGCAACCCTAACTCTAACCCTAAGGCCCTGTGCACACGTTGTGGATTTACTTGTGGATTTTTCCACGCGGATTTTGCTAAAACCGCAGGTAAAACTACCTGCATTTTACCTGCGGTTTTAGCGCGGATTTACTGCGGTTTTGCCGCGGTTTTTTTTTGCGGATTTGCCTGCAGTTTTACACCTATAATTGAATAGGTGTAAAGTCGCTACGGAATCCGCACAAAGAATTGACATGCTGTGGTTTTAAACCACAACAAATCCGCGTGGAAAATGGGAGCTCCCCTGGGAGCGCAGCTGATCGCATGTGACGTACTATTCCGTCCATGGGAATGAGGTCCAGGTCACATGGACGGAATAGTACGTCGGATGGAATAAAGGGGTTAAAAAAAGATCAATGAGAAGCAAGTAAGGCACAAAAATCTTGCCGAGTGGCAAGGCCTCCGGTGCCCCATCTTGAGCGTTCGTCATGCAATGTCAGAGATCGATATTCATCCCTTCTCTTCCCCCTAACTAAGAATTTTGACTCAATTTTCATCCCTCAACTCTGGCGGCGCATCAGGCTTTTTGCTACAATTAAACTCAATGGGTGCCGGATCAGACAAAAGACTGATCCGGCCACCGGACTCCGTTTTCCCCCTCTGTGCATGTCTCTCTCTCTTTTCGCATCAGTTTTTCACAATCTGCACTGGATACGTCTTTTTTAAACTTGGACGGATTGTGCCTGATTGTAAAAAATGGATGTGTGAAAGTAGCCTTAACCGTCAAGAGTTCCCCATCTCTTATATCCTAGTTCGACTCTGCTTGTGAGAATTTCCGCCAGAAAAAAGCACCAGGATGAAAGTAACCTTCCTTCTTCTGTGAAAGAACAGCACCCATCCCTATAGAACAGGTGTCTACCTCAACCACAAAAGGCAAGTCAACATCGGGTTGACTGAGGACTGGAGCTTTTGAAAAGGTCAACTTGAGAGCAGCAAAATCATCATCAGCCTTAGAAGACCAAGAGGTGAACAAGAGATGAAGTCAGCACCTTTCTTAGTCATATAAGAGGTTTGTCAAGATCATACCTCACCACTTGCGCGCTTGACCCACTCCCGTCCCACCTCATCCCTAACTTTGCCACAGTCTTCATCCCTACTCTCACACACCTCTTCAACCTTTCACTTACAAATGGTGTCTTTCCTTCATCCTTCAAACATGCTTCAATCACACCGATCCTCAAAAAGCCCTCCCTCGACCCATCCTCTGCGTCTAGCTATCGCCCGATATCTCTTCTCCCCTACGCCTCAAAACTACTGGAACAGCATGTATATCTTGAACTGTCCTCCCACCTTTCCTCCTGTTCCCTCTTTGACCGGTTACAATCAGGCTTTCGACCGCATCACTCAACTGAAACTGCCCTAACTAAAGTCACTAACGACCTGCTAACCGCCAAGAGCAAGCGACACTACTCTGTCCTCCTTCTCCTGGACCTGTCTTCTGCCTTTGACACCGTGGACCATTCCCTCCTGCTACAGATTCTCTCATCTCTTGGCATCACAGACTTGGCCCTATCCTGGATCTCATCATACCTAACAGACCGAACATTTAGTGTCTCCCTCTCACACACCACCTCCTCACCTCGCCCCCTGTCTGTCGGTGTTCCCCAAGGCTCAGTCCTAGGACCCCTACTCTTCTCCATCTACACCTTCGGCCTGGGACAGCTCATAGAATCCCACGGCTTGCAGTATCACCTCTACGCCGATGACACGCAGATCTACCTATCTGGACCTGACCTCACCTCCCTACTGACCAAAATCCCACAGTGTCTGTCTGCTATCTCAGCCTTCTTTTCTGCTCGCTTTCTCAAACTGAACATGGACAAAACAGAATTCATCATCTTTCCCCCACCTCATTCTACCCCTCCACCAGGCCTATCCATCAATGTCAATGGCTGCTCGCTTTCCCCAGTCCCACATGCTCGGTGCCTTGGGGTGATCATCGACTCTGCCCTCTCTTTCAAACCACATATCCAAGCCCTCGCCACCTCCTGCCGCCTCACACTCAAAAATATTTCCCGGATCCGCAAAAACACTAGTGCACGCCCTTATCATCTCCCGCCTCGACTACTGCAACCTCCTACTGTCTGGCCTCCCCTCTAGCACTCTGGCACCACTCCAGTCCATCCTACACTCTGCTGCATGACTAATCCACCTGTCTCCCCGCTATTCCCCAGCCTCCCCACTATGCTAGGCCCTTCACTGGCTTCCTATTGCCCAGAGGCTCCAGTTCAAAACCTTAACCATGACATACAAAGCCATCCACAACCTTTCTCCTCCATACATCTGTGACATGGTCTCCCACTACCTACCTACACGCAACCTTCGATCCTCTCAAGATCTCCTTCTCGACTCCCCCCTCATCTCTTCTTCCCACAACCGCATACAAGACTTCTCCCGGGCTTCCCTCATACTCTGGAACTCCCTGCCGCAAAACATCAGACTTTCACCAACAACGGAGACCTTCAAGAAAAACCTGAAGACCCACCTGTTCCGACAAGCCTACAACCTGCAATGATCCTCAGTGTACTGAACCATCGCACGACCAGCTCTACCCTCTCCTAGTGTATTCTCACCCATCCCTGTAGACTGTGAGCCCTCGCGGGCAGGGTCCTCTCTCCTTCTGTACTTGTGTGTCCCTTGTCTAGCACATGTTTATTGTACCTGTCTATATTTTTCCCTTTTCATATGTAAAGCGCCATGGAATAAATGGCGTTATATAAATGTATAATAATAAATGTATAATAATAATAATAATAATAATGAACTTACACTAATAATTTGCAAAACCTAAGTGCCTCTGCAAAGATTTAATATTGCCAGGTTGCATCCAGTCAAGAACGGCCTATACTTTAACGGGATCCATTTGAAAACCTTCAACAGAAACCAGATGACCCAAAACCTGAATCTGCTGCACCTCAAAATGACACTTCTCTAGTTTGGCAAACAAATGATTCTCATGAACAACCAGAAGCACCTGTTGAACATGTTTCCAATGCACCTCACAAGAACCTGAGTAGATCAAAATATCATGCAAGTATATCACCACAAAACTAACCACCAAAAGAGGAAAAAATATAATTTATGATATCTGAAATACAGCAGAAGCATTGGTCAAACCGAATGGCGTTACCAAATTCTCAAAGTGACCCTCAGGAGTATTGAAGGCAATCTTCCTCTCATCACCTTTGCGAACATGTATAAGGCTTTATGCTCCTCTCAGATACAGTTTAGAAAACCACTTGGCCACTGCTAGTTGATTAAACAAATAAGGAATAAGAGGTAACGGATATGGGTTGCGTACAGTAATCTTATTAATCTCTATTAAATCCAAACAAGGAGGCAAATCTCCATCTTTTTTCTTAACAAAACTATCCCTAGGCTAAATGTAGAATCTGATACAAACAGCAAAGCAGAAGATTAGCACTTAGAAGGACTGTTAGAATGATATTTCAGCATCAGCACCACTGTCAACACTACAGGACTCTGATTAGTTAAACTGTGCACACACAGGCCTGGACAGTTGCTCTCTCCCTCCAATCACAACTGTCTCTGAGCTGTGCAATGGCATCTGTGAGCAAAGTGATGCGGCACCCGTCCTTTTATAACCTCTGATGAAGTAATCCGGTCAACCAATCACAGTAATGCCACTACCAAGATGGCTGCGGCATTACAGTGACTGGCATGCAATCCCTGCATGCTTATTGGCTGTGTAACAGGCACCAAACATGTGGGGTGGGGATTCAAGCTTCAAATCTGAGCACCAGCCAATGCATGTCAAGTGCCGAGCACATCCGAGCATCCAGATACTTGAATTATATCCGAATAATACCAAGCACATTCGCTCATCCCTAGTAATCACAAATGGAGAAAGTGTAATCTATAGTTTGGTGATGCACCAAGGTTAAAGGGGTTTGCCACTCCTTTAGAAGCTGCTTTTAGCTGCTGCTCAGCAAAAAATCATGCATGAATCAGTCAGAGTATGGGATGACTTTCCTTGTCTGAGTAGGGAGAGACTTATGGAGCACAGAGGCTCAGACAGGTTAACTCCCATACACAGACTGAGTAGAGTGTACAAATCTTTGCTGAGCATTAGCTAAAAGGACCTTCTAAAGGTGCATAGACTTGGCACTGAAACAGCATTGCAGTATATTGTTTTGGCAAGAATGAAGCAAAATAAAGAAGTGAAGTATATTACAAAAATGCATAACTGTGCAAAGCATGGAGGTAATAAAATATTATTAATATTATTATTATAAAGTAATAATAAATGAAAAGTTTACATAATCTTTAAAGTAATACTTAATGATTTAAAACACACTGTTTCTATTTTTTTTGAGGGTGTGGGGGGAGATTGGATTCTAACCTAGGTTGAATTTTGATTTGAGTAAGTTTCCCTTTTTTCTATTTTCTCCCAAAAATATCATACCGTTTCCTCCAATGAAACAGCACATTAGAAAGTGCTGCTGATAAGATATCATAATGACTGTTTTAGTAAGTCTACCCTTCTGAACGCAGGATGAGTTGAAGTGGGTGACACACTGGACATGATGGGGGAGGGAAGGGAAACCTACGTGTGATTTACTCAGTGCCCCACTTTCTATAAACGTGACAATTATTGGTTGTCATTGATATTGACCATTGATCCATATTAATTTGTTCTGTCATACTTCATTCTAAAGGCAAATTAATTCCGCTGGCATCCCTTGACAGGCTGGCACACGGCGCTGGCATACACTGTGTATGAGTAACGTTCGAAATGTAAAATCCCATCATCCTTCCTGAAGATGCAAAGTAGATGTAAATATGTTTGATACATTTTGATGCTTTCTTAGATTTTTATATTCCTGATCTAGCTGTGTCCTCCAAGGATTTAGCAGAGGAATATGCAGATCAGTGCGCGGTGGTTAACACCCTATCACTCCTGCTCCCTGTTAACCGAGCAGAATCTATGCATGTGCCACACAAGTCTTCACGAACATATACAAGGACTGCTATGGCACACACTAACATTTTAATTAATGACAAGACGTTCTTTTTTTTTTTTCATAAGTGCTTTAATGTGTGTTCATTGCAGCAGCAGTCCCCACAGTCACGGAAATATTATGTTGACGGATGTGCTCTGTCGCCAGTGTTCCCTCGACGGGGCCAGCTGTCAGCTCGAGATGATGACATTAACACGGAGAGAAAGTGATGACAAATGCCCGTTATCAGCGAACGAGGCCGGTGACAAATCGAATGGAGGCTCCCGAGCAGCCCCATTACACTGTAATAAAAAAAGATGGATGGCTCTCTCTGGCGGGCCCTGCGTTAATGCGATTTTGGCTGGTCTCTCTGGGTTCCAATTAAGGAAGAAAACAGAGAGAGAACAGGAGTCTTAAAAAGGGGGGAAAAATCCAGCCACGCAAGCTGCACTAATTGAGTCTGAACAGCCAAAGGCAATCCCTCACCTATAAGCCGCAGTCAAGTAGTCAAGTCATACCGCTAGCCACCACGTTTCCAAGTCCCACCGCACCTGACAGTCATGTGTCTGGCTGCTGTTCTATATAATATAGATCGAAACATAACACACAGAAACATAATGAGACACTTAGCCTTTTTCATGCTGTTCTTTTTTATTACTGAGTTGCTGTCCCATTTTTCACCTCTAAACCCATGTTCACATTATTGTTGCTGTTTCTTTTTGTTGCCGTTTCTTTACATCATGATTATATATATATACAGTACAGACCAAAAGTTTGGACACACCTTCTCATTCAAAGATTTTTCTGTATTTTCATGACTATGAAAATTGTAGAATCACACTGAAGTCATCAAAAGTATGAATTAACACGTGTGGAATATGTCTGATATTCTAGGTTCTTCAAAGTAGCCACCCTTTGCTTTGATTACTGCTTTGCACGCAGAAAAGGTGAACGGATGGACTGTACATGCCTGGTTCCCACCGTGAAGCATGGAGAGGTGGTGTGATGGTGTGGGGGTGCTTTGCTGGTGACACTGTTGGGGATTTATTCAAAATTGAAGCGGTGAGCGGTCCAGCTCACCCCAAACCATCTCGATTGGGCTCAGGTCTGGTGACTGTGGAGGCCAGGTCATCTGGCGTAGCACCCCATCACTCTCCTCATTGGTCACATAGCCCTTACACAGTCTGGAGGTGTGTTTGGGGTCATTGCCCTGTTAAAAATAAATGATGGTCCAACTAAATGCAAACCGGATGGAATAGCATTCCACTGCAAGATGCTGTGGTAGCCATGCTGGTTCAGTATGCCTTCAATTTTGAATAAATCCCCAACAGTGTCACCAGCAAAGCACCCCCACACCATCACACCACCTCCTCCATGCTTCACGGTGGGAACCAGGCATGTAGAGTCCATCCGTTCAACTTTTCTGCGTGCAAAGCAGTAATCAAAGCAAAAGGTGGCTACTTTGAAGAACCTAGAATATAAGACATATTTTCAGTTGTTTCACACTTTTTTGTAAAGTGTAATGTATAATTCCACATGTGTTAATTCATAGTTTTGATGCCTTCAGTGTGATTCTACAATTTTCATAGCCGTGAAAATACAGAAAAATCTTTGAATGAGAAGGTGTGTCCAAACTTTTGGTCTGTACTGTTATATATATATATATATATATATATATATATCCAGGAAATTCCATAGGGTTTAGCACAGTACTGGGAAATAAATTTGTAACAATATAAAAAAAAAATGTTTTTACTACATTTATTAGGATGCGTCTATCAAAGAGTTAAAGGGGTTGTCCAGGCATCTAATATTGATTACCTATACTTAGGATGGGAGCTAATCCGCAGTTGTCGGCAAAGAAAGCTACAAGTTGAAATATGCCGTGATATTCAGTGCTGTGTAATATTTACATCTTGCCACCGCGTGAGCTAACAGAAGCTGATAAGTGGTGGTGCCGAGTGTCTGACCACCAATCTGTTACGGATGAACAATATTATGAATATTATGAATACATGCCTAGACAACCCCTTTAATAGGAGAACTATTACATAGGTTTTCTAGATAAATGCCATGACAAGTGATACATGTATGAATGCTTGTAGTCCTACCCCAAAGGCCCCTCTTAAGAACAAAGATCCCAAAGAGCACATGTGAATGAAGTTTTAGTGTGCATGTGTGATCACCACTTCACTAGGGATGTTTGGTGTGTCATCTAATCTATTATTTCTAAACACTGATTTTCGGTGATTACTTTGCATCTCCATTCACACTGCACCCACACACACAAATGATACACCATTTGAAAGGTAAACTTGCCCCCTTCAGCAAGAAAATAGCCAAACAAACCAAACATCCACCATCTGATCACAAAATACAGTTTAAACATTAATTTTCATAACCCTGCAGTAAGGAAAAATGACCTGCAGGTGGCACAAAAGTACCCCAAAACACACTACCACAAAGCTGCTTACAGACATCACAAACAAATCCAAACATTTGCCTTGGGGACTTTCCAGCTTGCCGAACTGCTTGCCCAGTCTATTTTAGCCAAATTGGAGGATTACACACTTCACTGCAGGTGAGGCACAAACACATTTGTAAACATGCACTGCCTATTGAATTGCACACTCTGTTCATACTCCACCCACACAAACAAATGATTCACCATTTGAAAGGTCAAATTACCTGCAGGCGGCAGCACACTACCCCAAAGCACACTACCACAAAGCTGCTTACAGACATCACAAACAAATCCAAACATTTGCCTTGGGGTCTTTCCAGCTTGCTCAAGTGCTTGCCCAGCCTATTTCAGGCACATTGGATGATTGTACACTTCAATGCAGGTGAGTCACATATGTAAACACATTTGTAAACATGCACTGCTTTTTCGCTGATTACTTTGACCCACACACACAAATGGTAAGTCACATATGCAAACACATTTGTAAACATGCACTGCTTTTTCACTGATTACTTCGCCCCTTGCGGTAAACTTGCTCCCTTCAGCAAGAAAAGAGCCAAACAAACTACACATTCATGATTTTATCACTAAATACAGTTTAAACATTTATTTTCATAAACCGACAGAAAGACACAATCACCTGCAGGTGGCACCTCAACCGGAAGACATTTTTTGGCCTCTACTTATCAAACCAATTTATTGTATTACCAATCTACATATATAAATACCTGTTTGTGTTCATCATCTCATGAAATACATTTACATTTGACCAGCTTACTTTTTCTGAAATTGCCTGCACCCCCAACGACCAATGTGCAAAAATTTTGCACGGGCCAAGCTAGTTTTTTAAATAAAGCTGCTTTGCTTTTGATACTTCCTGGTATTTGGCTTTGAAAAAGCTTTATTGACATACTTATGCGCGAATTGCATGCGTTTTTTGATGTGTTTTAGCTGCAGAAACGCTTTTTTTATCTGTGGATTTTCTGCACCTAATGTAAGTGAGTCGCCCTTCAGAGCAATGGGAACTCGGATCTGAGCCTATAGACTACTATGGGGGACGTCACGGCGACACAGCTCAGTCCGTGGCTCTGGGGCTCATCCTTAATGTGGGATATTTACTGGTGAATTGAATATTGGTATGGGGATTCGTGACGCCACCTGTGGTATCTGGTCAGGGTGACCAGCGCTGCTATGCAGTTCCACTGAAGGGTTAATATTGTGCAGCTAGATGTTAAGCCTTCCACAGGTAAGGCTGATAGTCCTTCAGGGCAGACAAATGTGTAGGGATGCAGGACAGACGGGGACCCGGCAGTGAGGGGTAATAAGGTAGACAACACACAAATCACTTTGGTACCTTTACTGAAGATGTTGCAGGCACTCCTCGGAGCACTGTAGGGTGAAGGATGCACATCCAGATTCCTCCACTGAGTAGGTGTGTGGCCTCCTTTCTCCTTGCCTTTATGTGATAAAGTCTTGGCCTGCTTGTAGCTGGGCCTAGCTTGGCCTCTGTCCTGCACCTGGCTGACCTTGTGATTGGACCTTTTCCCGAAGTACACAGTCCCTGCTTGCAGCGTCCTGCTTGCAGGACTCCGTCCTCCTGGCCCGGTTACGTATCAGCTCTGTGGTACTCCTGGGACTTGTAGTCTTCCAGGAACTCCGGTTTTCTCCTAATGGGTCGTGGAGATCCCTATAGGCTCGGACCCCAGTGTCCGGTGGTAATCATTTGGATGAGCTGTTTAGGCTCCTCTGTCCCTCACTCGCTTTCCACTCGCCTTTTGTCCTACTCGGGTCCTCACACTATCACACACTGGCAGTAGGTGGGCTGCTTCTTCTTTCCTTCTTCACCGCTCTCTAAGCGTTGGCACGCTTGCTCACTGAGCTGCACTCACTTGACTCAGTTCTGACTAGGCTGGAGTGGCTTCCTTTCCACTTGTACTAGCCTCCACTCATTTGAACTAAGCTTCAAGCTGCAGACTTCAGGTTCCTTCGTTAACAGCTGAACTCTCTCTCTCTCTTTTGAGCTCTGCTCCGTGTGCCAGACTGCACACTTTCTCAGCCTAGACTGTCTGCTCTTCACTTCACCCTCTGAGGTGACTGAAACTTGAGACTAGACTACTCTTAGTGTCTTCACCTTCCTTATATATGGCTAAACAGCTCCCTCTGGTGGCTCTAGGGATGGGTGAAGGTGTGTGAATGTGTACACAGGACCTCTAGTGGTGGTTACCTTCAGTGCACCCTTCTGGGAGATATGGATCCAGTCACAGCTGGGCTCCACATAAGTCTATGGGGAAATTCCACACAAAACTCAGCGTACCCGCAAGAGAAATTGCCATGTTGCAAATTTGAACCATGCACCATAGGTCAGTTTACGGGACATTAAAAAGAAGCGCAACGGGCAAGAGATTCCTATAAATACCATCCACTTTGCTGGAATTGTGAAACACTGTGTTTTTGAAGCATCAAAAATATGCAATGTCAAAAACTCACCAAAAGCTCATCGTAGGAACATAACACTCTACAGGAGAGAGAAATTGAGGATCCTGTTAGCCATCAAAACTTACACTCTACAGGACAGAGAGATTTACCCAGTGATTGGGAGATGGAAAATGACTCAGCTGCACAAACTATGCTCCACCGGGAGCCACTGATCAGTGATGGTCCTGGTTCTGGCCACCACTGTACAAGGTATGAGCATCCGCTGGATGTCATAGATGCAGGGAATTGGAAGAGGCCCATGTGACAACAGTAAATGCTCTTATCCTGCTCTCTGACTCTTCAGCAATGTAGGAAATGGAAAATTTGTGTGAAAACTTGAATTTTAGGAAAGTCGACTTGAATTCGATCCTTTGCGGATCAACCTGCTCATCTCTAGTACTGTTACGTTTTTTCCCTATTTTTACACATTGAAAGAAGCATCCAATGTGTGTGAAAAGGGATGGTACAAACAAGTAATTTTCAGTGGTTTAATGTGAACGTTTATACACAATTATGGGTCCTGATTTTTTTTAAGGCCTTGTCCTTACAACAAGATTGTGATTATCTCACATTAGAGCGCAATACAGTATTGCTCATTATTGTCCTTCATGGCGGCTGCATGAAACAAGATGTAAACGTTTGACTTCAAGTGACCAACATAACCTCAAATTGTGATAATAAGGCAACGGAGCACGATGTTCCCTATGGCAGAGCAGTGTTATATATGTTATAGCTACGTAAAGGGACTTAGGCCTCTTTCACACATCCGGCGGGCGCCTGGCGGCGCCCCCGGCATTTTGCCGCAGCGCCGCATCTGAAAATCTGATGCGCCGCATGCGGCTTTTTTCGCATTGACATGCATTAGCGCCGGATGGCGCCGCATGTCAATGCGTTGCATGCGGTTTTGTCCGGATGCGGCGCAAATGTACATTGCGGCGTCCGGAAAAAACGCTGCATGTAACGTTTTTTGTTTTTGCCGGATGGTTTCTTATCTCTCCAAGCATCAGAAACCATCCGGCAAAAAAACGCATTTTGGCCGCCGGAAGTGTGAAAGATTTTCACATGCGCGCTGCGGCAAAATGCCGGGGGCGCCGCCAGGCGCCCGCCGGATGTGTGAAAGAGGCCTTAGACAAAGAGTTAAAACTTGCCCCTTGTGCCTTCACACCCTCTTTAGTATTTCCCCAGTTCTTCTCCAAGACTCTCCACTTCCTGCACTCTCCTCCTCCATTTTTGCACAATATATAATGTTTTCTGCCTCTGCTAATGTAAGAAGCAGGTTACATGGGAGCATTACATAGGAAGTATGGTCAGAAGCATGTGCACAGCTACACGAAGAGGAGGGAGTTATGGCTGCTGCTACTTCAGGAGGATTAATTCTGCAAAAAAAAATACAGCGCAGAAGGGAATAAATATGCATTACCTTTGCATACTATTTCAGAGTAACATAGTTCAGTATTGATAAGCTTTATTACTACACAGAATGGTTTATGATTCCCCATATATAGCATATCTATAGGGTTAAATTGTGCATTTAACAGCTTGTACTATCTTTCTGAATGTCCAGAGCCAATTGATTAATTGTTAGTATCTCACATTGTTAACACATTGTAATGTAATTATTAAGCACTTTCATGTCCAGGGGGGTCTTCCAAATCATGGGGTATGTGTCACTTGTTTTTAAATGTTTTAATATATCTTGTGGTGTTGTTTTTGGACTCTAATAAAATTTGTTATCTTGAATATTTATTTAGTGGTCCCTGGAAGATAGTATGTTTCCTTCCATTTTCTTGCCTGCAAGACACTGTGGCTTGTGCGCCTTTCCAGGTCTCCATCTAACCATTACATGACCAGTTGTTGGGCAAAGCTGAAAATTAGACTCATCAGAGAAGATTACCTTACTCCAGTCCTCTATGGTCCAATCATTATGATCTTTGGCAAACTGCAGCCTGGCTCTCCTTTGCTTCTCATTGATGAAAGGCTTTTTTCTAGCTTTACATGACTTGAGCCCTGCCTCTAGGAGCCTGTTATGAACTGTTATTGCTGTCCACTTCACCCCAGCTGCCATTTGCCATTCCTTTTGTAGGTCACTTGATGTCATCCTACAGTTGCTGAGTGACATTCGAATAAGATGACGGTCATCCCAGTCAGTGGAGAGTCGTTTTCGCCCTCTGCCGGTCTGTAGCTTTGTTGTACCCAATGTCTGCTGCTTGACCTTGTTGTAGTGGTCTATTGTCTTACAAATTTTAAGGATGGAGGCAACATGACGCTCACTGTATCCCTCTGCTAGTAAAGCCAGAATTGAGCCCTTCTTTTCCTCACTCAAGACTTTTCTTTTCAACTTCTTTGGCATGGTTAAAAGTTATTTTTTCATTCCTATTACTTTTGGGATATTACTAGCGCTTGTTTTGCCATCCAGCTTGTCCTATTGCAAGAGGATTGTAAACACCACAGCAGTGTTTTTTATACTTTCCTTCGTTAAATAAGATTTGGTTCAGGTGATCACCTAATCAGAAGCACATTAAGTAGAATGAGGTGAACTCTGGTTGGAATTCAACTGACACTGGAATGGAATGGCTGTCAGACATGTAGAGAAGCTGAGTTTTATAAAACTGAGCAGTGGTCTCTTAATTTTTGCCAGAGCTGTGTTTGCGTGTTACAGTGTGTATATGTGCACTGTGTGAGTATATACAAAAATTAACTGAAGCATCAGAAGTCCCAGCAATGGAGGGGACATGCCTCCAGATATAGTACCAGCCATCTTCTTTCATATACTCCAATAAGAGGCAGCACCCCAAGGGATAATCGTGCAAAAATAATACGCTTTTATTTCCCTATATAGTACAGTGATATTTAAGCCCCAAGTAAATGGGCCTTTCTTATATTATGGGCCAATATAAGTCAGGTTTTTTTGCATGAATATCCACTGGAGGAGTGTGTGTGTCCATGTACATACACAGCTTTGTGCAACTCGGCTGTGCTTGAGGTAGTCACCTGAAGCAAGCTCTTAATAAAGGCAGTGTTGGATTGGGGTGCCAAGCGCCCACCAGTAACCAACTCCGTGGCCCCATGTTTCAGCTATATGCAAATGTGACATTATCCTCAACCACAAACTTATATAACAATGAATTGAGTAGATTGTTAAATGAATAAGATGCTGCCTTTGTCTGTACATAGTGATTCAAGTATATTATGCCAAGTACTGCTCATATAAGAGGGTGGTGGCCCACGCCTACACAGGGGTCCACTGAAGGATTCTCCTATCCTGTGGGCCAGTCCAAACCTGCATATAAGATAGTTTATTAAAACTTCATAAACCTTCCACAAAACAAACATAAAAGCAGCCTCTCAGCATAAAGAAAACAAATCAAATAATCCATGCAAATAGGCACCTACAGTATATGACAGTATGGGCTCAACTCACACTGAATCATGTGTCCAGTTCTAACTCTCTGGCAGCAGACTGACAACACTGGAGGTCTGCACACCTCCAGTCACAGTGCAACAATGATACAGCTGGACTTCCTTTTATCTGCCTTACCATGCCCCAGGGTGGGGATGTGAAGCCAGTCCCACCCATCTCTCTGACTGCTCATAAACCAGGTCCTGGAATCGCTCTATTAATTCTCTCAGCACTATATGTGCTGGAGCCTGGTTTTCTGGTCTGAGATCACCGAGGCTGCCAACCTCAGTGATGCATATCTCCCCTTGAGGACCTGTCCGCCGGCCATCTTACACTATATATCTCTATCACACAATGTATATGTAGGCTTGCTGTGTACATTTGCCAGTTGCACTGTACCCTTTGTGGAGCCATGAGTGTTAGTGCACACATTGCTCATGTCTGTGTGAACTCACCAGGGTCGCCAACCATTCAAAACATTCTGAACCTTTTGAAAAAATATTGCACTTTTTCCCGTAAATAAAAAGAAATTGACGTGTCCATGATTATTTTTGCATCTTGTACAGATTATTTTCACTGTAATTATTATAATTTTTCAGTTCACAGTGAATGCAGCTGATTTCGTCATATCAGAAATATGGGCTGTCATCTTAGTCATTTATTATGGTTTTCCAATGTGTCCATAAAAAAAAGTTGACTGTGATTATTTGATAAACTGTCCAAAAGAAAAGAAAACAATAAATTGACAAAATCCTATCTACACCCCTATCTACAGACAACATGTACTGAGTGAATGAGCCCGTAAAGAAAACAGTTTTGTGTTAACCAAATTTTTGGCATTACAGGTATTATATAACTAATATATACATATCTTATAATGTTTCATCCCCATCACTGATAGATATCATAACACCTCGTGACTTTCTACGGACAGATGCATCCGGAGAAGACGAAATGTGGCTTTGTGTCTAATGGACGATATCGGGGTAAGAAGGATGATCTGTAATTTTGAAGCAGGTACAGATTGGTGGCTAATTTATCATGTGTACAGGGAAGCGGGGTCACCTTTAAAGATTGGGAGCTGTCAGAAAATGTAAGGTTAATAATATTCAGGATACATGTGACCGAATATTAACCATTTGTGGATAAGCATTGGAGATCTGGGAGAAAGATGTCAGAGAACGAGTTTGCTATCAGATATTACGAGGAATAAATTGCTCAGGGAATTACGAGCCCCAAAGTGACATTGTTGTCTAGTGAAATTCATGAACGGCCTTTTATAGCGTGGCCCCTTGTAATATTATTACTTGTGATGCTTAGACGCCTCCTCGGGCTACATCTGCCATGGGAACAAGCTTTTGGGATGTCAAGGAAACATGTTTTTATTGATTACAGGGTTTAGCATATGGTGTTTTTCTAAATGGCAATAGGAATGCATTTTTTTTTAGAATTGCCTTTTATCTGTAGAACTTTTTAGGACTCAGAAAAAGGCCTGAGGACATGCATTTCATAGCAACAGACCAAGGGACTGCTGTAGGGTCTTGAAGATATAGGGCCCAACCTTTGCTACTCTTTTCCCCTTTTATTTCTGGTTAGCAAAAAAAAATCTGCCAAGGATTGCCCTCTTCATACTGTTAGTAAACTAACGTCTAGGAATTGGGCCTTTGTATCAAAGTGGTTGCCCCATTTGCCTCTCAAAAATCAGTCATTACGTCAATGCTCTGGCACTTCCACCCAAACTTTGGAGAACTGATATTTTTCAAGTAAAGATTTTTCCTACAAGTTTTCATAATAATTTAATAGATGACCAACATAGAACATTTTTCCTTTACTTATTAAAACATAAAGTTTATTTACAAGCAATTTAAAGAAAATGTTTCACCGGTCATTTTCTTCTTTTATTTTATTCCGGATGATCCCCCGAGTTTTTAGCTTTTTTTCTTTTTTTAATTCTGCCATACGGTTCTAGAGATATGAGCCTTTATATTTAGTCATATTTTTACGGGTGCTCACAAGGTAATTATGCAGAACAGCATAAAGACACGTCCCAATAAAAAAACCCGTGAGCCACGCCCCCTCGGTAGAGACCATAGAATTTAGTGCTAAATAAAAAGGTCCATATATCTGGAACCGCATGGCGGATTCAAAAGAAACAAAAACAGAATGTTCACTGGAGGAGTCGGAATGTCAGAGTAAGAAGTGTTCACTATTGATCTTTTGAAAGGTCTTTTTTCCAACATAAAACTAAAATCAACCCCATATAATACAAGGATAAAAATGACAAATATGGACATGCTAGTTTGCAATCGAGAGAGCGGGTTAAACAAAATAGGGTGAAATAAACAGGTAAACCCTTTTATACCACCAGTATTCCCTCTGCACCCAACCCTATGTACGTAGAGATATTGATTACATGGGAAATACTAAGTGTGTAATTTGGCTTTACTATTTATTTTACTCTATCCTGTTCTATTCGCTCTCTTCTCATTATTGCTACTTATTTAGTACTAGATGGAGGCCCGATGCTATCACATCGTGAGGGTGGTAATGTCATGACGGGGCAGGTTTTGCAGCGTTGAGAATCTCTTCCTCCCATGTGCTCACCCACCTATCCACTCTCTCTTTCCCCATGTGTTGACTTCTCCTGTCAGTGCTCTCTTCTTTGACCTGTCTACCCCATGTGCTATCCCCTTGTCTGCTGTCTCTCTCTTTCCTGTGCTGTGTTCTCACCTCATGTGCTGTCCTGTTTGAGCTGTCTCCCCCTGTGCTCTGTCTCTCTCACCCCTGTACACTTTCTCTCTCCCCATCTCCTGTCTTCTCCTCTAATGTGATCTCTTCTTTGACCTGTCTACCCCATGTGCAATCCCCCTTGTCTGCTCTCTCTCTCTCTCTTGACATTACAGCAGGAGATCGCAGAGGATACATTTTGTGAGGTAAAATATTGTTTAAAAACAGTCAGGGAAATATTTTACCTCACAAAATGAATCCTCTGTGATCCCCTGCTGTAATGTCAGTATTGTCATTTGCTTCCTCCCCTGCCCAGGAGATGTGGTATACTCCGTACATGATCAGACACAGACAATTTTTAAAATGAACTTTCGTTCATGGGAAAACCCCTTTAATGTGACCGGCTTCCTCTGCCTGTAGACACGTCGCGCATTTGCCGCCGGGATCAGTCGAATGATTCACTGCGCCTGCATGGAATTCGCGAAGGCACAGTTAATCAGACCGCCGCCATCTTTGTGCAGACAGAGAGCGGGTCACATTAACCCCTTAGTGACAGAGCCATTTTGCAGCTTAATGACCGGGCCAATTTTTACAATTCTGACCACTTTCACTTTATGAGGTTATAACTCTGGAACGCTTTAACGAACCCGCTTATTCTAAGAATATTTTTTCATGACATATTGTACTTCACGTTAAAGGTAAAAAAAATTTTATATGACTTGCGTTTATTTATGAAAAAAATGGAAATATGGCGAAAATTTTGAAAATTTAGCAATTTTCAAACTTTACATTTTTATGCCCTTTTATCAGAGAGATATATCACACAAATGTCTTAATAAATAACATTTCCCACATGTCTACTTTACATCAGCACAATTTTGGGAACAAAATTTTTTTGTTACGAAGTTATAAGGGTGAAAAATTGACCAGCGATTTCTCATTTTTACAACACAATTTTTTCTTTAGGGACTACATCACATTTGAAGTCACTTTGAGGGGTTTATATGATAGAAAATACCCAAAAGTGACACCATTCTAAAAACTGCACCCCCCAAGGTGCTCAAAACCACATTCAAGAAGTTTATTAACCCTTTACGTGCTTCATAGGAACTGAAGCAATGTGGAAGGAAAAAATTAACATTTAACTTTTTTTGCAAAAACTTTACTTCAGAACCAATTTTTTTTATTTTCACAAGTGTTAAAAGAAAAAATGAACCACAAAATTTGTTGTGCAATTTCTCCTGAATACATCGATACCCCATATGTGGAAGTAAACCACTTTTTGGGCGCACGGCAGAGGTCGCAAGGGAAGGAGCGCCGTTTGACTTTTTCAAAGCAGAATTGGCTGGACGCCATGTCGCTTTTAGAGAGCCCCTGATGTGCCTAAACAGTGGAAACCCCCAACAAGTGACCCCATTTTGGAAACTAGACCCCTTAAGGAACTTATCTAGATGTGCGGTGAGCACTTTGAACCTCCTAGTGCTTCACAGAAGTTTATAACGTAGAGCCGTGAAAATAAAAAATCATTTTTTTCCTCAAAAATCATTTTTTAGCCCGCTATTTTTTTATTTTCCCAAGGGTATGGCCGGAGTCACACTGGCGACAAAATTGGACGACTGCAATGCGATGAAATAGCAAGGTGGCTTTAACCCCTTATTAACCCATTCGCCACCGCTACAGGGCAATGGGAATAGACGGGCAAAGTGCCAGAAAGGGCGAATCTAATAATAGATTTGCCTTTTCTGGGGTGTCTGGGGGCAGATGTTAGTAGCCAGGGGGGGGCACTAAATAAATGCACCCTCCCTAGGCTATTATTATTTACCCCCACTCGCTTGCTTTGTCTGTCTGGTGGAGAAAATACAGCGGGAGCCCACACATTTTTCTTCAACGAATTTACACCTTTAATTAACCCCTACATGTCTGCAATTTTGCACACATACACTCATGTAATTGTAAGTTAAAACCATATATCAAACTACATGAAATGACATGGTTAACTGTATGTAATCCATGTGTCATTTCATGTCGGGTCTGTGGTTTCACAAAAGCGGCTATTACAGTATGTAGAAGTGTATGAACTATAAATATATGTATATATATGTCACAATGACATGTATATATATATATATATGTTCTATGTGTATGTATCTATTCTTTCTTTTGTGATTTAAATACTAATCATTTGGATCCATTATATGTCCGTTTTGCAAGCCTGCGAGAAAATCTCGCAAGTCGGATGTAAATCGGATGTTACAACTACGGTCAGATGCGACTAAATCGCATCTTTCCAGGAAAATCAGATGCCAGACGGATGACTGTTCATGACATTTTGGTGCGATAATCGACCGACTAAAACGGTCTGATTTTTTGTCGTTGTGTGTGACTCCGGCCTACCAGGAGAAATTGGACCACAAAAGTTGTTGTGCAATTTTTCCTGACTACGCTGAAACCACATATGTGGGGTGGAACCACTGTTTGGGCTCGGAGAGCTTGGAAGGGAAGGAGCGCCATTTTGCAATGCAGACTTTGATGGAATGTTCTGCGGGCATCGTTGTGTTTGCAGAGCCCTTGATGTGCCTAAACAGTAGAAACCCCCTGCAAGTGACACCATTTTGGAAACTAGACCCGCCAAGGAGCTTATCTAGATGTGTGGTGAGCACTTTGAACCCCCAAGTGCTTCACAGAAATTTATAAACGCAGAGCCGTGAAAATAAAAAAATAATTTTTTCCCTCAAAAATGATTTTTTTAGC
Source organism: Oophaga sylvatica (assembly GCA_033576555.1). Lineage (NCBI taxonomy): Eukaryota > Metazoa > Chordata > Amphibia > Anura > Dendrobatidae > Oophaga > Oophaga sylvatica. Next base: position 558,073,203 of record JARQOD010000003.1, read on the forward strand.
TAGCTATTTTTTACTTTCCCAAGAGTAACAGGAGAAATTAGAATGCCAAAATTGGTGTGCAATTTGTCCTGAGTACGCTGATACCTCATATGTTGGGATAAACCACTGTTTCGGCGCACGACAGGGCTAGGAAGGAAGGGAGCGCCATTTGACTTTTTGAACGCCACGTCGTGTTTGGAGACCCCTTGATGTGCCTAAATAGTGGAAACCCCTCAATTCTAGCTCCAACCCTAACCCCAACACACCCCTAACCCTAATCCCAACCCTAACCCTAACCCTAATTCCAACCCTAATTGTATCCCTAACCCTAATTGTATCCCTAACCCTCATTGTAACCCTAACCCTAATTGTAACCCTAACCCTAGCCCTAACCCTAACCCTAATGGAAAAATGAAAATAAATACAATTTCTTTATTTTATTATATGTCCCTAACTAAGGGTGTGATAAAGGGGGTTTATGTACAATTTTTTTTATTTTGATCACTGTGATAGTTTATCACAGTGATCAAAATGTACTTTTACAGAATGAATGAATCTGCCGGTAAAGGATGAATATGCCGGGAGGCTAGGAGCTGATGGAGGACAGAGGGGACACCGGGAGGTACTGGGGAAAGGATCGGGGGTCCCGGGGACCCTATTTCTCTCCCTCTGATGTGCGATCACATCAGAGGGGAGAGAAATTACATGCAGGATCGCGGCTTTTTTTCTTTTGCGATCGCCGTTTTATGGTTAATAATGGCGATCGCAAAAGCGGGGGACTGCTGGGGAGCCTAATTATGTTCTCTGGGGTCTCGGCTACCCCTTGGTAGCCGAGACCCCGGAGAAAATCCGACTCGGCGAGCGCACTGCGCAGGCGCCCGCCATTTCCTTAGCCGGGACAAGACGCCGGGAGCTGCAGGAGCCACAGGAGGACGGGGGGGACACCAGGAGGCACTGGGGACAGATCGTGGGTCCTGGAATCCTATTTCTTTCCCCTCTGATGTGCGATCACATCAGAGGAGAGAGAAATGAAATGGAGAATCGCGGCTTTTTTTTTTGCAATCGCCGTTATAGGGTTAATAACGATGATCGCAAAAGCGGGGTCAGTAAAAAACCGACCCGAATCATGTTCTCTGGGGAGACCCCAGAGAAAATCTGACTCTGGGGGGCGCTATATACTTTTTCCACAGCACAATTAACGGCGCTGTGGTTAAAGTACCCTTAACCATCGCCGTTAAAAGGCGTATCGGCGGTCGTTAAGGGGTTAAAACTGTGCATGCGTTCCTCCTGTACAAAGATGGCAGAGGTCAGTGAATCATTCAGCTGATCCCGCCAGCGGCGTGTTCGCGACGGTGTTCCGCTGATGGTACAGCGCAAGAGGCTGCATACGGCATATACTGTTCAGTGTGTGTGTGTGTGATGCATACGGCAAATATAGAGTGTGTGGTGCGTACGGCGTATACAGTGTGTGTGTGGCGCGTACGGCGTACACAGTGTGTGTGTGGTGCGTACGGCATATACAGTATGTGTGTGTGGTGCCTACGGCATATATAGTGTGTGTGTGTGTGTGTGTGTGTGTGTGTGTGTGTATCTTTAGATGTGTCATAAAAGTCTTTTAGTTAGGGTTAGAGATGAGCATCATTCCCAAGAAGACTCATGGATGTACTAGCTCAAAAGGTGCTTCTACTCAACACTGAGGAAAGGGTCTGAATACTTATGACCATGTGATAGTTCAGTTTTTCTTTTTAATAAATTTGCAAAAATTTCTACATTTCTGTTTTTTTTTTCGGTCAAGATGGGTGCAGAGTGTACATTAATGAGAAAAAAATGAACTTATTTGAATTTACCAAATGACTGCAATGAAACAAATATTGAAAAATTTAAAGGGGTCTGAATATTTTCCGTACCCACACACAGTGGGCACTGCACTACTTATCTCACAGCTCAGGTTGGTAGGTGCCAGATCTCTAGCTCTCCCTTCCCCTCAGAAGCTCCGTTCAGGAGGACAGGCGCACTGGCCAATGAGTTTATGGTGACATCACGGTCACATGGGAGGTCACATGATCGTGATGTCACTACAGGTCCTCAACCAGTCTCTACATCGGAAGCTTCACTGATTATCAGTGGAGCTACTGCTATAGACGCTGGGGGCCCCCAAGAGAGTGGGGGCTCTAGGCAGCTGCCTAGTCTGACTTGCACTAATGCCGGCCCTGTATAGAATACATAAGTTAGGTTTTAGGACATAAGGTAGTGACCATAGGATAAGATAAACTCTGGTAAGTAGTATAAATGTAAAATGCCATGCATTATGTTTGTAAAGGTATATCTGTCAGCTATAGACATAGGGACAGATATAGTTAAAGATTTGGGACTAGCTCATAATTGGAGGGGGCAGGCTCCAGTAAAAAGGAGACTGCTTCCTGAGGGCAGGTCAGATAGGGAAGTACAGTAACCAAGTTGAAGTTGCTGTGGGTGAGCAGCTATTGTTCAATGCAGTGAGAAGCCTTACTGTAACCTCTTGCGGACATTCCTGCAACGTCTGGAGCCTAGAGCTTGGTACAGGTACTACAGAGAGGGCCTTATCCTCTGCCGTATAGACGAGGTTGGATGTGCAGCCGCATTAATGGAAGGTAACGGATCCCGGGTGCACTGCGGGACTGGACGGGAAATCCCTGGGGGTGACAGAACCGGTAAATGTGGGGATAGTCCAGGAGGAACGGATAGTAATGCTGGAAACTTACTGTACTGAGAATACAAGGAATAAGAAGTGTTGCGCCCAAAACTGCATGTTACTATCTGATGAACCTGAACTGTCCACTAAACGTCTGCTTGTTACAATGAACTGAGTGTTCCCTGAATTATGTGCGGCGACTCCTGAGGACGGAGACCTGGAGACGGCGGAGGCCTGCGGCCTACAAGTGAGTGTGACGCACCCCATACTGGGCAGCACATTGGGACTGGGACACGATCGTCCTGTAAAGGGCCAGGGCGTTATAGTGGAGCAGCTCGTCCACAGCTACCGCCCTCAGTCACCTTACATTTACATGTGCTATTACTATTTAATTACTTATTTACTTACTACAGGGTAAATTCACATTTTGATTTTTTTCTTGGTTTTGAGTCTTGGGTGGCTACAGTGTGAATGTGCTAATACTCAATGCACGTAACATGGTTTAAAATAATAATAATAAATTAAATACAAATATATTACTTTTCATTTTATTAAACAATTTTAGACAATTCTCAGAAAACTTGACAACTAGAGAATTTTGAAAAACCGCAACAAATTTTTCCTCTTTCCAGAACAGAGATTTAAAAATTGCACCAAAGGTACATTTTCATGAGGATAATTTCTGCTGCATGTGGATGAGATTTCTTCAAGGCTCCTATACTTTGTTGTTACTCTCTTCTGCTGCAGATTTTCAGCAAAATTTTCGTCCGGTCTGGACGTTTCTTTATAGTCTTATCACGAAAATGCGGCAGTGCAAAATGCATTCATACGAAAGACCTCACTGGACGTCTTACCATCTCCCAGATGTGGAGAGCCTACAGTAACATCTCCCAGACATCAATATAAAACACATCCATATGTCAGTGCTGGTGCAGTAAAGAAATAAAACAATACTTTATCTATGAAATTACTGTAGTTGATTGGACTGAGAATCATTCCTTAAATGCAAGCATTAAAGATTTTTATTTACCAATTTAGTATTGATTTAACATAAGCCAATTTGCTCCCTCCAACAATATAACGAGCCAGCCACTCTATCATTCTCCACCGGTTATGTCCATATGGAAAATCCCATAAACAGCAGCTAAATGTCAGAGGAACGACTGTGCTGTATACAGACTAAAGGCGATAAAAAAAACAAAAACAATCTCAATATGTCCTTCTCTATATTATTATTTTGGTTGTTTTAGCCAGTACTTAGGTTGAAATTCCATAGGCCAAGTATATAAATACAACATTAATATTAATGGGAACCTGTCACTTGATTCATGCTGCTCAAATCTGGGCTTCGCTGCACGATTTCAGACAGGTATATATTTCTCCGATGTTTCAGAGAAAATATAGCTAGAAGATTCGGCTGGAGATGAGATACGTCTAGTGCCGTCCACATCTGGCTTCTTCGAAAAAAAAATCTGCATGAAGATGAAATCATGGTGCTGACTTTAAATCTGTAGCATACTCTTTCCTGTATGGATTTTCATTGTGGATCGCATCCTAATCGATGCTTAGTAATAGCGTAGGGTGAAATCTGCAATGAAATCCACAATAATACCGGTGGGTTGCGCATTGTCACAAATTTGAGACCAAATTCACACTGGAAAGTTTTCACAACGTGTGAATGTATCTTTAAGGAAGCTACATCAAGAAGTGCTCGTAAGTAGAGATGAGCGACTTTGCCTCGGGGAGGGTCGAGTCGGGTTTCGGACCACCCGACTTTCTCAAAAGTTGAGTCGAATGAAATCGGCCGACTAACGGAAAAAGTCGGAGTTCCGACTGAAACCCGGCCCGACCCAAATGCAAGTCAATGGGGAATAAAAGTCGCCAGTGAGTGGAGGACAGTGAACACACCTACAGTGCCCATTTCAATGCCAACGACATCAATTCTTATTACTTAAGCTTGTCAACCTTAATTTACTTTATTATAATAGTAACGCATTGAAAACTGGGGGTTATTTGGCTAAAGTTGTGGGGGGGCAGGGCTGGCTCCCGGTTTTCGTGTGCCCCGGGCGAAATAATGTCAGTGGGCCCCTTTAACACATACCACAATTCATGATGCTCCGATACGCCACAGAAATATAGGTATAGTACAATGACAAATACTTCACTTCTCACATTATATGACTGATATCTATTGTAAATTCTACAATAGCTCAAAAACCGGACAGTATAGTCCTCCATACAGTATTATGGGCACCACATAGTGCACCATACAGAATAATGAGCCCCATATATTGCGCTATACAGAATAATGAACCCCCATATATTGCTCCATACATAATTGGTCCCATATAATGTTCCATAGAGTATATGATGAGCTCCACATAATGCTACAGTATATGATGGTCCCCATATAATATGCCATACAGTATAGGACGGTCCCCATAGAGTATAATGAGCCCCACATATTGCTCCATACAGTATGAGTCGCATATAAAGCTCCATACAGTATATGATGGGCCCCATATATTGCTCCATACAGAATAGGCTCCATATAATGCTCCATACAGAATAGGCCCCATATGTGCTCCATATGATGCTCCATATATAAAGGGCCCTATATGATGCACCATAAATAATGAACCCTATATGATGCTCTAGTATATGATGGGCCCCATATATAATGCTCCAGTGTATCATGAGCCCCATATAATGCTCCAAATATAATGGTCCCCATATATAATGCTCCATATATAATGGGCTCCATGCGATGCTCCATATATAATGTGCCCCATATGATGCTCCAGTATATGATGTGCCCCATGGATGGTGCTCCAGTGTATGATGGGTCTATATAATGCTCCATATATAATGGGCCCCATATGATGCTCCAGTGTATAATGGGCCTCGTATATGATTCTCCAGTGTATGATGGGCCCCATTTATAATGCTCCAGTGTATGATGGGTCCCATATATAATGCTCCAGTATATAATGGACCCTACCTATGATGCTCAAGTGTATGATGGGCCCCATATATAATTCTCCAGTGTATTATGCTCCCCATATATTGCTCCAAACATTAAAAAAAATGAAATACCTCTCCTCGCTGGGCACTGCTCTACTCTGGACTCCTCAGCGTCGCCATCTTCCAGCTCTCTGCACTGTGACTGTTCAGGCAGAGGGAGCACAGACGTGACGTCATCGCGCTCTCTGACCTGAATGTCACAGTAAGGAAACGCGGAAGACGTCACAGCGGTAGAGCTGGGAGAGGTAAGTATTGCAAGTGCTGGGGCCCTGAGCAAGCAGGGGGGGCACACTCGTGGGCACAGGCACTGGCACAGGGCCCCTCATAGTACACCGGTGTCTCTGACGGTGACTGGCCCCCCCACCTGCTCAGGGCCCCGGCACTAGCCTGGGTGCACCAGGTGCTGATGCCGGCCCTGGGGGGGTACAGCCCAGTTAGGGAGGTGGAAAAACTGGCATATGTTGAGGTGTAGGCTGGACTTTCAGCAGCTGCAAATGGAGGAATTGGAGAAGTCGGAGGAAGAGGAGGACAAAGCGAGCCATTTTGCTGGCAACCTATGTGTCATCAGGGGAAGGTGGTACAAAATCCTTTGAAACCCAGGCATGGTTCATTTTAATGAAGGTGAGATCACCTACATTTTGGGTCGACAGCCGGGTCCTTCTTTCTGTCAGGATTGATCCAGCAGCACTGAAGACTCTTTCTGATAGCAGACTATCAGCAGGGCAAGCGAGCTCTTGTAAGGCATATTGTGCCAATTCAGGCCAGGTGTCCAGTTTACAGGCCCAGTAGTCAAAGGGGAATGACCTGTGAGGGAGAACATCGATAGGGGAGGAGAGGTAATTTTGAACCATAGTTGACAACTGCTGTCTCCTCTCTGTTGCAATCGATTCAGTATTACCAGTCGTGTGAGTGGTACTCGAGAAATCAGTCCACAACATGGTCATGAAACCCCTGTCTCTAACGACACTTCGGCTGTGTGCACCATGAACACCTCTTCCATGTTGCCCAGTACGGCAGTGGCGTAGCAACTGTTTGTGGCGCCCGGGGCGGTCGAAAAATTTGCCGCCCCTTTGGTCGGACCGCCCCCCCCACGCTACGCCACTGGGTACGATATAGCAGAATAGGGGGCGTGAAGGGGAAGGTCAAGGGTGGGACGGGGCAGGACAGGGGGCACGATATAGCAAAACAGGGGGCACGATATAGCAGGACAGGGGTATGATATAGCAGGACAGGGGGTACGATATAGCAGAACAGGGGGCGCGATATAGCAGGACGTGGTGGGACCCCCAGTGATAATGACAGGAGCCCCCTCCCCCAGCAGCAGACATGGTGGGACCCCCAGTGATAATAACAGGAGCCCCTCCCCCGGAGAAATCACAGACACACGTGACTCTGACCGGCTTCATATCTCCGCTGTGCATTATCTTGCCTCCACAGCAGATGGATACTGTCACAATTTCACATCTAGTCTCAGGGCTGCTCTATTCAGGAAGAAGTAGAACTACAAGTCCCAGGAACTTGAGGAACCACAAGTCTGTAATAGAAGTTTCCATGGGGAAGAACAAGTCCCGTGTAGCCACCAGGTGGACTACAGCTCCCATCACGGCGGTTAGAGGGACACACGCTCCTGAGTCCTGGCATTACCTGATGTCCCGGCCACCAGGACCCCCAGTAGCAGAGCAGCAACCACCGGCGGCGCCATCTCCGATACCGACTGCGGGGAGTCCGCACCGTCCTGTGTACAGAGCCCAGCGGGAGGATGGAAGCCGGCACTCACTCTACCTGTACTGAAAGCTGACTGTGTCCAGCAGGGCTGCTGCGCGCTTCTCCTGCAGAGGAGAGGAATCCGAATTGCTGCCGCACCGCCCCCACACACGTGCCGCCTGGGGCGGACCGCCCCCCCACGCTACGCCACTGCACTGCGGACACAGACAGAAAAAGGCCCCTGTGCCAGAACAATATATGGGCCCCACGCAGTCCAATAGATCATCAGCATTGTACATATACGATATTGGGCTACAATCTGTTATAAGATTGCAAGGCATCACATGCTTAGATTACAAGTATCCGCTGAAATGGGTTACCTGAAAAAAAGAGGTTCTGCATATTGGGACAGTGTATTTTTAAAGGCTTTGCCTTGGCTTCATGGGATCCAATAAAGGTATGTGCCGACAATCAGGAATTGCTGCGGGTTTGACCGCATAGTGGATGGGATGTCTAGAAATCGGATCACGCGGATCACCCGCGGACACTGACATGCGGAGCGTCTTTCAAGACCGCAGCATGTCAACTTCTCTTGCGGAGACGCTACAGAAGTTATATCAATAGAACGTATTGAACGCGGTAAATCCGCATTGGTTCAGTGAACACTTGTGGATTTACCTGCATTCAATAGAAGGCAGCAAAAATACTCTGCTACTTCCAGATTGTGGGAACATAGCCTAATACCATATCATGGAGAGGGAGGCGATTCGTGTGCCCTCCATGATGCCTCTACAGCATAGTATCCAAAATGTAGATCTAATAGATTTAATGCAGACATGACATACTGCATATTTGCTTGAAATGGGTCAGAATTGCTTGAGTGCAGACCATCCGCCTATACCCCTGTAGACTGCACGCCACCTCGGTTGTATAACACGTCCCATGGAGAGTTGCATAAGCCTCTCCATTCATCACTTCCCACCCAATCACTGGTCAGGACTGTGACTCACTTCGCCGTCCTCCCTCATTACTGGCCCCTGTAGCCTTTCCTGACACACACACACACACAAAGCACCGCACTACATACACACAGACACACACAGAGACACGTCTTACCTGTCCAGCGACGCGCTCTCTGCCACAGCCCGCCGCTGAATGATGATGTCATTCAGCGGCGCTGCTGTGAGAGGAAGCGCCGGCGCCCCCTGGAGCCCGGAGCTGCAGCAGCGGAGGCACGGGAGAGGTAAGTATTGGGCCAACTGATGCCGGGGCCCTGAGCAGGCGGGGGCGGGTGGCGGCGCTGACACCGCTCTCCTCCGCTAACGGGTGCGGGGGTGCCAGACGGCGAGTGGGCCCCCCGCCTGCTCAGGGCCCCGGCACTTGCCCGGGTGTGCCGGGTGCAGACGCCGGCCCTGCGTGCCGCCCCCACACATGTGCCGCCTGGGGCGGACCGCCCCCCCGCCCCCCCCACGCTACGCCACTGCAGTACGGCTCATGGTAGAACCTGCACCGCTGCTGTGTGCTGGGAATGCCTCTAACAAACGGTTTACCAGAGTTGCTTGTTTGTTCGCCAATATTAGCTCTAGGTTCTCCTGTGGCATGATGTTCTGTAATTTGCCTTTATAGCATGGATCAAGGATGCTGGCCAATGTTAAAAATGCTTAATTTCATATATTTTACCAGATGCGATACTTCTAAAGAAAATGTCACGTTTCTTATAAAAAAATTATAGTGGTTTATTGGACTGTTTATCAAAAAAACATCATTACAGGAAAACATAAAATGAGTGAAATAGTTACGTAGAGATTGTCCATTTGTCCATAGCAAAACTTGTACACATCTTTCCTTGGTGTCCTGAATGGTAAGAATGACATTCTGTCTCTGTCAGGAGCGTCTCAGAGAAACAACACGTGGTTACATGGCAGCTGGATGTTCATTCATCATAGTCCTTGTCAGAGTAAAGTGTCTGTAGAGAGAGAGAGCGAGCAAGAGCGCCCCCCCTCCCTTCGTGTAGCCATTATATATGTTCCTTAGATCACGTGGTCTCTATATATGGAGTTGTCACTTTACCATACAGAAATAGCATGTGTAATGTCAGCTGAAATTCATGTGCTCAGTACAGAATTGAGTGTAGAATAAATTCATAACCAATAATTAATATTTAACAGCCAACCAGTAGTCGTCATCCTTCATAATTTTGGCAATGCAGGGGTCCCTTTTTAGGATCCGCAAGGCATAATCACACATGTGGGCCAATGTTCCAGGTGTCAATGATGCACTACCAGTGGTGGATGGAGGAGCACTTTCTGCCAAATCCACATCCCTCTAGTCACGCACAAACACTGTACCTGACCTTGGCAAGCGAACATTTTCTCTTGCCCCCTGAGAAGCATCCTCCTCCCCAAAATAATCATCCCACTCCTCCTCCTCCTCTTCCTCTTCTTCCTCCACCTCATCCAGGACAGTTCCCTGAGCAGACAATGGCTGACTGTCATCAAGGCTTCCCTCCTCCTTCTCCCTGCAGACGCCTGATCCTTAATGTGCGTCAAAGTTTGCATGAGAAGAGGGATAAGTGGGATGCTCATGCTTATGATGTCGTCGTCTGCGCTTACCAGCCTTGTGCATTCCTCAAAACACTGAAGGACTTTACAGAGGTCTTTCAGCTTTGACCACTGCACACCCGACAACTTGATGTCTGCCCTCAAACTGCCTGCCCGTGTATCCTCCCACAAATGCATTACAGCCTGCCTCTGTACGACAGCCTGCCTCTGTTCGCACAGCCTCTCAACCATGTGCATGGTGGAGTTCCACTTTGTTGCAACGTCTATGATTAGGCAGTGCTTGGGGAGGTGGAGCGATCATTGCAGCCTCTGCATGCTACTGGAGTCTACGGGCGAGGGATGGTTGTGCGAGCACAGTCTTTGCACCTTATGGAGCAGGGCTGGTAAATCCAGATAATTATTTATGAAGCACTGCACCACCAGGTTCAAGGTGTGAGCCAGGCAAGGTATGTGTCTGAGTTTTGCCAGGGCTATGGCCGCCACAAAATTACGGCCGTTATCACTGACTACCTTGCCTGGCTCAAGATGTAGACTGCCCAGCCATGACTCAGTTTCTCACTGCAAGCAGTCGGCCAGTACCTCCGCCGTGTGTCTGTTGTCGCCCAAAGACATCATCTTTAAAACAGCCTGCTGATGCTTACCCCTAGCTGTTTGATAGTGGGACACCTCGTGTGCAACACCGGAAGCTGCGGATGGAGTGCTCGTGCGACTGCGCTTTGTTGACGAGCTTTTGCTTCTGGAGGAGGAGGAGGAGGGTCGAACGCCTACAGCCAACTGTTGCCTATACCATGGGCTAGGCAGCACTGTCCCACCACCACTGTCCCCTGTGGACCCTGCATCCACCACATTAACCGAGTGCGCAGTGATGGACACGTAACAGCCCTGGCCATGCCTACTGGCCCATGCATCTGTTGTGAGGTGCTCCTTTCCACTCACTGATTGTTTGAGTGCATGGACAATGCGGTCTTTCACATGCAGGTGGAGGGCAGGGATGGCTTTTTAAGCAAAGAAGTGCCGACTGGGTAGGTCATAGCGTGGGACAGCGTAGGCCATGAGCTCTCGGAACGCTGCACTTTCAACCAAACGGAAGGGCATCATCTCTAATGAGATCAGTTTGGCAATGTAGGCGTTCAAAGCCAGTGTACGCGGATGAGAGGATGAGTACTTTCTTGTCCTACTCAGAGTCTCTGCTACGGTGAGCTAGACTTGAAAGCTGCATATGGTGGAAGCAGCGGTGGACATGGCGGACTGATGGTGGTGGTGGTGATGGCCTAGATGCAGTCTTTTGTTGGGAAACCATTGGGATTTCTTGCTGGTGGTGTGCTAACCGTTGAGCTTACAGTGGGGGAAGCGATGTAGGGTTGCTGGCTACTTTCAGTCGGAGCAGGTGCACATGTGCTACCTGAGGTTTTGTAGACCGTCCACGCTTGCAAGTGCATGGCGTTTACATGTCATAAGCATGCAATTGGTATTCAAATTTCTGAGATTTTTCCCTCGGCTAAAGGTCCTTCCGCACTTCTTACAGATAACCTTTGACTCATCAATAGGATTTTGGTCAAAAAGTGCCACACTGCACACTTCCTATTATGGGAAAACTTCTCAGGCTTGTATGCTGTACTAATTTGACCGTCTGGCCAATCTGTCCTGCAACTCTTTTTGTTTTTTAAACATGTTTTTGGACTGCTACGGGCCTGCCAGATAACCGCAGCTGGGATGTCGATGCCTGCTGCAGATCCTCCTCCTCTTCTGAGCTATTGCCAGTGGCACCCTCTTCCCCCAATGAATGCCAATCCGGGTCAACAACTGGGTCATCCATCACATCCTCTTCAATTTCATCTGCACCTTCCTCTGTGTCACCGTGTAAGGTGGTATAGTATGCGGGAAGGGGCACCTGAGTTTCATCACGGTCAGATTCTGGCTCAGTAGACTGTGAAGGCAATGTAGTGCTCTGGGTGAATGTACCAGCAGAATCATATAGCAATGGCTGTGCATCAAGTGCACTCCACGTCATATTCATCTTGGACTGGGGAATTCAGGATTTGACTTGATAAGTTAGGCATGGTATGGGAAAAGAGCTCCAGGAAGTAATCTGAAGTGTGGCCTGCCGCATCCTTCACTTTTGGTGGGGTGAAGGACACAAGAAAAGGTGTTGTTCCTGACCAGGAGCCTGCACTGAAGACTTAGTGCTTGCAGTTTTTGAAACTTCAGAAGAGAAGGCGATAGAGCTGGAGGCTGCTTCAGCAATGTAAGCCAAAACCTGTTCCTGATGCTCCGGCTTTAAAAGCGGTTAACCTACTCTCAGAAAAGGGAACTTTCCAGGCAGTGGCGTCCCGTGAATAGAGCAGACTAAGCAGCAGCTATGGGGCCCAGACAGGTGAGGGGGCCCACGATGGCCGCTGTTGTTTGGCAGCTGTGCTGTGCTGACACAGTACTATCTCCTTTAATTAAATATAAGCGACGGCCGGACACTGTAAACCCCCTTGAAGGTCCCCTTTCCTTGTTGTTTTCTGGTCAGCAGTTGGCTTAAGTCTCTGGCTGCATTTGCATAAGAAAGCCACGCACTGTGGAGGGTGTAGGGGGCCCTGCATGCACTGCAGGTGTGTGTCTGTGTGGAGTTAAGAGCACCTGTTTTTTTTTTGGGGGGGGCCCCATTCAGACTTTTGCTATGGGGCCCCATGATTTCTATGTACGCCCCTGTTTCCAGGCCTTCTGGAGCCAGATGATGACGAGGGCTCAACACCTCCTGCCTTAGGTACTATTGTGCTTTTGGCACTACCAGCAGATGCACCACCACCATCATCAGTACCAGCTGGCCCCCCCGCCCATGTCCACGACCTCTTTCACCATACTTCCTCATGTTTGGGAAAATGTACCAAAAATACCAGCAGATATATGGTACTGTATCAGAAGCATACAGCTGAATACGGTGTAGGGGAAAATTTAAATCTCTGTATATACCTGTATTTCCGGAGTCACACACAGACGCTCACTCAGTATGGATTTGACCGTAATACAAAAAGCAGAAAAACGGTACTGTATCAGAAGCGTACTGCTGTATACAGTGTAGGGGAAAATTGAAATCTCCGTATATATTTCCGGAGTCACACACAGATAGTCAGCATGTATTTGTCCGTGATACCAGCCGGTACACGGTAGTGTGTGAGGAGCGTACAGCTCTGTACGGTGTGGGAAAAAATAAACGCTCGGTAACTGTGCAGAAAAAAAGAATAAATGTATTAGTGCTGTGTAAAAAGCAGTCTGCACAGCAGTGTACACACAGCAATACAGCTATCAGGCAGCCTAATAACCAGCGCTGCTGCACACAAGAAAATCCTCCCCTGTCACTGCACACTAACTGTACAGCACAATTGCTATCAGCACAAGCACAGAAGAACTTCTCTTTCCAGCCCTAACTCTCTCCATACTGATAAACAGCAACCTCTCCCTACTGTTAAGATCGGCAGAAGTAAAATGAAGGTCGGTGGTCAGGGCTTTTATAGACACTTTGACGCCCCCCAAAGCAAGCCAATCACTGCAATGCCCTTCTCTAAGATGGTGGTGGGCGCTGCACATGTCATCTCGTTGCCCACAGTGTACGTCATTGCTCATTGGCTGAAAAAAGGCGCCTGCAAGCATTCTGTGAAATCCGACTTTGGCGCTTGTTTTGCCGAACGTTTGCCCGACTTCACGCTATGGTCAGGTTTCGATCAACTCTACTCGTAACTACTTGTGGATTTTATTGCAGATTTTTGAAGAAACATTTCAAGGGAAATGTACATTGTACTTCTAGTGTAGAAAACTGGATTCATTGATTGCAACCACTGACTCGTGAAGAATCAGTGAAAATGTCTGCAACAAAATTGTGCCTTAATATTCCATCAAAACCACCAGCACTGAATGACTTTTTTAGAATCCCATTCACTACAATGAAGTATTAACTGTGGTGGGAAATTACAAGAACAGTTATGTTGCACATACATTATTTTTGTAAATTATCATTATATGCACCATTATAGGTTGCCCTTGTCTACAGCGCCATCAATGACCTGAAATATTCACAATATAGAAAAATAAGCCTTATACTTGTCAAGTCAAATCTGAAATGATGGAGATAAGAGGCTCAAAGTGAATGTCACCCAAGAATATGTAAGGGGTGCACCAGGTGGTGTGGAGTGTCCCTTAAAATATCAACAGTTCATGTCGATTTTACTCAATAGGAGGCCACAAGTTTAAGGCCGGGGTCACACTTGCGAGTGTAATGCGAGAAACTCGCGCAAGTCTCTCGCCTCAATACCCAGCACTGCCGCCGGCACTTGGACCGGAGCGTTCAGCTGCATAGAAATACATGCAGCCGCACATTCCGATATATATGCAGTTGAAACCAGAAGTTTACATACACAATATAAAAAGACACATATGCATGTTTTTCTCAATATCTAAAATGAATAAACCTTTCCTATTTTAGGTCAGTTAGGATTACCATAATTAACCCCTTCACCCCCAAGGGTGGTTTGCACGTTAATGACCGGGCCAATTTTTACAATTCTGACCACTGTCTCTTTATGAGGTTATAACTCTGGAACACTTCAACGGATTTGCGCGATTCTGAGATTGTTTTCTCGTGACATATTGTACTTCACGTTATTGGTAAAATTTCTTCGATATAACTTGCGTTTATTTTTGAAAAAAATGCAAATATGGCGAAAATGTTTAAAATTTTGCAATTTTCAAACTTTGAATTTTTATTCCTTAAAACAGAGAAATATGTCACATAAAATAGTTAAGAAATAACATTTCCCACATGTCTACTTTACATCAGCACAATTTTGGAATCAAATTTTTTTTTTCTTAGGAAATTATAAGGGTTAAAAGTTGACCAGCGATTTCTCATTTTTACAACAAAATTTACAAAGCCATTTTTTTTAGGGACCACCTCATATTTGAAGTCACTTTGAGGGGTCTATATAGCAGAAAATACCCAAAAGTGACACTATTCTAAAAACTGCACCCCTCAAGGTACTCAAAACCATATTCAAGAAGTTTATTAACCCTTCAGGTGCTTCACAGGAGCTGAAGCAACGTGGAAGGAAAAAATGAATATTTAACTTTTTAGCCACAAAAATGATCTTTTACAAACTTTTTTTTTATTTTCACAAGGGTAAAAGGAGAAAATGGACAGATAAAGTTGTTGTTCAATTTCTCCTGAGTACGCCAATACCCCATAAGTGGGGGAAAACCACTGTCTGTGCGCACAGCAGAGCTCGTAAGGGAAGTAGCGCCGTTTGACTTTTTCAAACTAAAATTGGCTGGAATTGAGATTGGATGCCATGTCGTGTTTGGAGAGCCCCTGATGCACCTAAACAGTGGAAACCCCCCCCACAAGTAACACCATTTTGGAATCTAGACCCCCTAAGGAACTTATCTAGATCTGTTGTGAGCACTTTGAACCCCCAAGTGTTTCACAAAAGTTTATAATGTCTGGGTGTGAAAAAAAAAGAAACAATTTTCCACAAAAATGATTTTTTAGTCCCAAATTTTTGATTTTTCCCAAGGAAACTGGACCCCAAAAGTTGTTGGCCAATTTGTCCTGAGTACGCTGATACCCAATATGTGGGGGGGGGGGGGGAAACTGTTTGGGCGCACGGCAGGGCTTGGAAAGGAAGTAGTAACGTTTTGGAATGCAGACGTTGATGGGGGTCATGTTCCGTTTGCAGTGCCCCAGATGAGCCTAAACAGTAGAAACCCCCCACAAGTGACCACATTTTGGAAACTAGACCCCCTAAGGAACTTATCTAGAGCTTTGGTGAGCACTTTGAACCCCAAGTGCTTCACACAAGTTTATAATGCCCGGGCATGAAAATAAAAAATCCTATTTTTTCCCCTCAAAAATTATTTTTAGTCACTAATTTTTTTATTTTCCCAAGGGTAACAGGAGAAATTGGACCACAAAAGTTGTTGTCCAATTTGTCCTAAGTACGCTGATACTCGATATGTGGGGGGGAACCACTGTTTGGGCGCACGGCAGAGCTCGGAATGGAAGGAGCACCATTTGACTTTTTCCAACCAAAATTGGCTGGAATTGAGATTGGACGCCATGTTCCATTTGGAGAGTTCCTGATGTGCCTAAACAGTGAAAACCCCCACAAGTGACCCCATTTGGGAAACTAGACCCCTTAAGGAACTTATCTAGATCTTTGGTGAGCAATTTGAACCCCCAAGTGCCTCACACAAGTTTATAACGTAGAGCCGTAAAATTAAAAAATCATATTTTTTCCACAAAAGTTATCTTTTCACCCCAATTTTTATTTTCCCAAGGGTAACAAGACTCCAAAAGTTATTGTGCAATTTGTCCTGAGTATGCTGATACCCCATATGTGGGGGTAAACCACTGTTTGGGTGCATGGCAGAGTTTGGAAGAGAAGGAGTGCCGTTTGAATTTTTTCAACGCAGAATTGGCTGGATGCCATGTCGTGTTTGGAGAGCTCCTGATCTGCCTAAACAGTGGAAACCCCCCACAAATGACACCATTTTGGAAACTAGCCCCCTCAAGGAACTTATGTAGATGTGTGGTGAGCACCTTGAACCCCCAAGTGCTTCACAGAAGTTTATAACGTACAGCCGTAAAATAAAAAACAATTTTTTTTTTTACAAAAATGATTTTTTCATCCCCAATATTTTATTTTCACAAGGGTAACAGGAGAAATTGGACCCCAAAAGTTGTTGTCCAATTTGTCCTGAGTACGCTGATACCCAATATGTGGGAGAAAACTACTGTATGGGTGCACATAGGGGCTCGGAAGGGAAGTAGTGACATTATGGATTGTAGACTTTGATGGAATGGTCTGGGGGCGTCATGTCGCATTTGGAGTGCCCCTGATGCGACTAAACAGTGGAAACCCCCCACAAGTGACCCCATTTTGGAAAATAGACCCCATAAGGAACTTATCTAGATGTGTGGTGAGCGCTATGAAGCCCCAAGTGCTTCATAGAAGTTTATAATGTACAGCCGTAAAAACAAAAAAAATCATTTTTTTTTTAAAAAATGATACTTTTGCCCCCAGTTTTTTATTTTCCCAAGGGTAACAGAAGAAATAGGACAAATTGCACAATAACTCTTAGGGTCCAGAGTACGCTGATACCCCATGTGGGAGTAAACTACTGTTTGGGCGCATGGCAGAGGTCAGAAGGGAAGGAGCACCGTTTGACTTTTTCAACGCAGAATTGGCTGGAATTGAGATCAGACGCCATGTCACGTTTGGAGAGCCCCTGATGTGCCTAAACAGCAGAAACCCCCCAATTCTAACTCCAACCCTAACCCCAACACACCCCTAACCCTAGTCCCAACCCTAACCACAAACCTAACCCTAACACACCCCTATCCCTAATCCCAACCATAACCCTAATACTAACTTTAGCGCCAACCCTAACCCTAACTTTAGCCGCAACCCTAACCTTCACCATAACCCTAATGGGAAAATGGAAATAAATATATTTTTTTAATTTTATTATTTTTCCCTAACTAAGGGGGTGATAAAGGGGGGTTTGATTTACTATTTATAGCGGGTTTTTATGATTGGCAGCTGTCACCCTAAAAGACGCTTTTTATTGCAAAAAATAGTTTTTTGCATCGCCACATTTTGAGAGCTATAATTTTTGCATATTTTGGCCCACAGAGTCATGTGAGGTCTTATTTTTTGCGGGACGAGGTGACATTTTTATTGGTACCATTTTTGAGCATGTGACATTTTTTGATTGCTTTTTATTTCGATTTTTGGGAGGTTAGAATGAACAAAAATCAGCAATTCATGAATTTCTTTTGAGGGAGGCGTTTATACCATTCCGCATGTGGTAAAATTGATAAAGCAGTTTTATTCTTCGGGTCAGTACGATTATGTCGATACCTCATTTATATCATTTTTTATGTTTTGGCGCTTTTATAGAATAAAAACAATTTTATATAAAAAATAATTATTTTTGCATTGCTTTATTCTGCAAGCTATAAGTTTTTTATTTTTTCGCTGATGATGCTGTGTGACAGCTCGTGTTTTGCGGGACAAGATGACGTTTTCAGGGGTACCATGTTTATTTATATCGGTCTTTTTGATCGCGTGTTATTCCACTTTTTGTTCAGCGGTATGATGATAAAGCACTGATTTTTTGCTTTGTTTTTATTTATTTTTTTTTAAGAGGTTCACAAAAGGGGTTAACTAGTGGGACAGTTTTATAGGGGGGGTCGTTACGGATGCGGCGATACCAAATATGTGTACTTTTATTGTTTTTTTTTTTTATTTACAGGAAGAAATGAATTTATTGGGGAATATTTTTTTTTTTTTCTATTTATTTTGGAAATTTTTTTTTACACGTTTATTTTTATTTTTTTTACTTTTTTACATTGTCCCAGGGTGGGACATCACTGTAAAATGTGAGATCGCTGGTCTCACAGTGTGCACAGCACTCTGTGAGAGCAGCGATCTCACAGGCAGCGCTGCAGGCTTCTCAGTGCCTGCTCTCGGCAGGCCCTGAGGAAGCCGCCTCCCTCCAGGACCCCGGCGCCATCTTGGATCCGGGTCCTGGGAGGGAGGAAGCCCTCAGAACAGCACGATCACATCGCGCTGTTCTGAGGGTTTCAGGGGGGCGCGCTTGGAGCCCCCTCCCTGCGCGATGCTCCCTGTGCCCCCAGTACACCTCGATCATGTTTGATCGCGGTGTGCAAGGGGTTAATGTGCCGGGAGCGGTCCGTGACCGCTCCTGGCACAGAGTCCCGGGTGTCAGCTGTGATAATCAGCTGACACCCGGCGGCGATTAGCTGCGCTCCCCCTGGGAGCGCAGCTAATCGCTATGACGTACTATCCCGTCCATGGTCAGATTGTCACGGGTTTTATGGACGGGATAGTACGTCAGATGTCAGAGAGGGGTTAATAATATTTGCCAAATGCCAGAATAATGAGAGAGAATGTTTTAAGGCATTTTTATTACTGCAAAGTCAAAAAGTTTATATACACTAAAGATTACTATGCCTTTAAACAATTCTGGTCTGCCCATATGATGATGTCATGTGCTTGCAAAGGTTCTGATTTGGCAACATCTGAGTTAATTAGAGACACACCTGTGGATGTATTTTAATGCACACCTGAAACACACTGCTTCTTTGTGTAGCATCATGGGAAAGTCTAAAGAAATCAGCCAAGATATCAGGAAGAGAATTGTGGACTTGCATGAGTCTGGCTCATCCTTTGGTACAATTTCAAGATACCTGAAGTTGCCTCATTCATCTGTACAAACAATTATACGCAAGTACAAGCAAGATGGGAATGTCCAGACATCATACCACTCAGGAAGGAGATGGGTTCTGTGTCCCAGAGATGAACGTGCTTTGGTCTGACATGTGCATATCAACCCAAGGACAAAAGAAATTGTGAAGATGATGGTGGAAGCAGGTAAGATTATCCACAGTGAAACGAGTACTGAATCAACATGGGCTGAAAGGCCACTCTGCCAGGAAGAAGACATTATTCCAAAAGAAACAAAAGTCAGATTAATGTTTGCAAATGCACACAGGAACAAAGAAATTAATTTTTGGAGACATGTCCTGTGGTCTGATGAAACTAAAATTTTACTTTTTGGGCATAATGATCATTGTTACATTTGGAGGAAGAAGGGAGAAGCTTGGAAGCCTAAGAACACCATCCCAACTGTGAAACACGGGGTGGCAGCATCATGTTGTGGGGTGTTTTGCTCGAGGAGGGACTGGTGCACTTCACAAAATAGATGGCATCATGAGAAAAGAAGATTATGTGGCTGTCATGACCCAGGACGGGTTTGGTCTTTGTCCCGTCCTGGCCAGTCTGGGGTTAATGGTTTCAGCCTCTCTCTGGCAGAGGGCGGCTATTTAGTTGCCAATTGACCTAGGTCTGGTGTCAGTTATACTCCTGCCCTCGGCTGAGTTAGTTGACCTCCTGTGTGCCTTTGCCTTGTGCCTGATCTTGTTGCTTGTTTGGTTTTGACCCGGTCCGTCTCTTCGTTGTGAGCTTGTCTACTGTCTTGGTACTGTGTATTTGCCCGTTCTGGTTTTCTGATCCCTTGGCTACGTTCTGGTTATTCTCTGCCTGCTCCACTTGTACTGCGTTGCTCCCTCTGTGTATGACCTGGCTATCCTGACTATCCGTTTTGTCTATGCCCCTTGGTAACTCTGTCCCGTAGTTACCTTTCTAGGAGTTTTCCTTCTGCTCATAGCTCTCTGGAGCTTAGGCCACGCCCATCAGCAGTCACGTGCTTAAGGTCCTCTGGCCTGAAACAATCTCTGTCTGTCACTGCCTTCTTGAGAGACCTGTGGCCGGCGCCGCCCCTTGGCAGTCATGTGCTTCGAGTCCTGTTAGTCTGAAGCACGCATCTTCACCGCTGCTGCCCCGCTCCACAGGTATCTTTGAGTGCAGTCTGTATTATTCAGGACACGCGCACTGGCTCAGTGAGCAAGTGCAGTGCGGTGTTCGTGATAGTGGCAATACTGAAGTAACATCTCAAGACATCAGCCAGGAAGTTAAAGCTTGGGCGGAAATGGGTATTCCAAATGGACAATGACTCAAAGCATACTGCCAAAATGGTAACAAAGTGGTTGGAGGTAGTGTTGAGCATTCCGATACTGCAAATATCGGGTATCGGTTGATATTCGCTGTATTGGAATTCCGATTCTGAGATCCGATATTTTTTGCATATCGGATACCGAAATCAGAGTTTTCCTGTAAAGTCTATGGGGAGTTCTTGTGTCACAGAACGAAGTACGTGACACAGGAACTTCCCGAAAGTGTCACTGTCAGTGTCGGTCGGGTCTGTCAGGAGTCAGGACTCAGCACTTACCTGGCAGAAGATCCCCGGTGGTCACGTCCTGGATGGCCGGCCATTACCCGCTCCCTGGTGGTCACATGCAGCTTCTCGCGATAACTGCACGTGCTGCCATGTACTGGGTAATCTCGGCCAGCTGTACTCTCGCGACAGCTGGCCGTAAAGCAGTCCGGATGACGTCACCGCCGGGGAATCTGCACCGGTAAGCTGCTCTGCTGTCTCTGGATGTCAGGCTCAGCCTGGCATCCAGATATAGCAGAGCTGGACTCGTCGCGGGACACTCGTGATTTTGGACTGCGTCAGACAGGGAGTATTTGTGTTGGTTTGTTATTTTTGTTTTTTACAGGAGATCAATGGCGTCGCAGGATGAACGTGCAATAAAAATAATGAAAACTGTGTTGTGTTTTATTTCATTAAAAGACTTTATTTTGGCTGTGTATTTTTTAAAAAATTTTCAAACTTTATGATTAATAATGGATTGGTGTTTTATTGACGCCTATCCATTATTAACCGGGCTTATTATCACCATTCAATCAAAGGTGACATTAACCCCTTATTACCCCACTTGCCACCACTACAGGGCAAGTGGGAAGAGCCGGGTAAAGTGCCACAATTGGCGCATCTTTGGATTCGTCAATTGTGGGGCTGCTGCAGCCTGGTATTTTTAGGCTTTTGAGGAGCTAAAATCCATGGGCCTTGACAGTCTTTTAATACCAGGCCGCAACAGTCTGCTCTTTACTTGGCTGGTTAACAAAAATAGGGGGACCACCACGCCATTTTTTTTTTCGAGGGGATCCCCTATTTTTGCTATCCAGCCAAGCTAAGCAGACTGCTGTGACCTGGTATTATCAGGCTTGCAAGGTTCATGGATATTGGATCCTTACCAGCCTGAAATACCATGTCTCAGTAGTCTGCTTCATCTGGCTGGTTAACAAAAATAGGGGGGACCCCACGCCATTTTTTTTCGAGGGGATCCCCTATTTTTGTTAACCAGCCAAGATAAGCAGACTGCTGTGGCCTGGTATTATCAGGCTTGCAAGGTTCATGGATCTTGGATCCTTAACAGCCTTAAATACCAGGCCTCAGTAGTCTGCTTCATCAGGCTGGTTAACAAAAATAGGGGGGACCCCATGACATTTTTTTTTTCGAGGGGATCCCCTATTTTTGTTAATCAGTTCACTTCAGGTCAGGCGGGATTCCCTCTGACATCAGTGATGCTGTGCGGTGTCCCTGGCTGACCTGAAGTGAAAGTGGGAAGCAATCAATTATGCTTCCCAGCTAACCACTTCCTCTCCTGTCAGCCAGGAGAGGAGATGATTCATTCGGGGGTTTACTGCGAGGGTGGCAACATTAGCTGCGGTCCCCGCAGTAAACGTTAACCCTTTCACAAGGATTACATCTGGGGACCTGACTGTGCGTCGGATAGGTAAGAATAATGTTGCTTTATTATTTTATTTTTATTACAGGAGAACAAGGGAATCGGATGGAGTACCTCTACAATAAAACATGGTCAAAAACTGTGTATTTATTTCATTAAAATGATTTTTCATTAATGTGTGTGCATTTTTTTTTTATTTCATACAATAGGATTAATAATTGATAGTTGTCTAATTGACAGCTCTCAATTATTAACCTGGCTTAAAGTCACCTTTCAATTTCAAGGTGGCTTTAACCCATTATTAACCCATTCACCACCACTACAGGGCAATGGGAATAGACGGGCTAAGTACCAGAAAGGGCGCACCTAATTATAGATTTGCCTTTTCTGGGGTGTCTGGGGGCAGATGTTAGTAGTCAGGGGGGGCCCAAAAATAATGGTCCCTCTCTGGGCTATTATTATCTGCCTCCACTCGCTGGCTTTGTCTGTCTGGTTGAGAAAATAGGGCGGGAGCTCACGCATTTTTTTTCAACAATTTTACACCTCATATATATATATACACATGTCATTGTGACACATATATATAATTTATAGTACATACACTTCTACATAGTATAATAGCCGCTAATTCAATTGCCGGCTTTTGTGAAATTACAGACCCGACATGAAATGACACATGGTTTACATAGAGTTAACCATGTCATTTCATGTAGTTTGATATATGGTTTTCACTAACAATTACATGAGTGTATGTGTGCAAAATTTCACACATGTAGGGGTTAATTAAAGGTGTAAATTCGTAGAAAAAAAATGTGTTTTTTTTACAACGAATTTACACCTTTAATTAACCCCTACATGTGTGAAATTTTGCACACATACACTCATGTCATTGTTAGTGAAAACAATATATCAAACTACATGAAATGACATGGTTAACTCTATGTAAACCATGTGTCATTTCATGTTGGGTGGTTCTGTAATTTCACAAAAGCCGGCATTGCCCGGCAATTGAATCAGCGGCTATTTTACTATGTAGAAGTTTATGAACTATAAATATATGTACCGTATGTATATATATATGTCTCAATGACATGTGTGTGTGTATATATATATATATATATATATATATATATGTATTCTATGTGTGTATATGTAGTGTTTACAAGGAAAGAAAGGGTTTATTTTAATTACGATATTTCTGTCCCATTGACTTGCATTGGGTTTCCGGTATCGGAATCGGCGATACCCGATACTTTTTGGGTATCGGTCCGATCCAATCCGATCCGATACTTCTTGATATCGGGAAGTATCGTTCAACACTAGTTGGAGGATAACAAAGTCAATGTTTTGGAGTGGTCATCACAAAGCCCTGATCTTAATCCTATGCAAAATTTATGGGCAAAGCTGAAAAGGCCGTTGCGAGAAGGCGACCTACAAACCTGGATCAGTTACACCAGTTTTGTCAGGAGGAATGGGCCCAAAATTCCGACCAACTATTGTGAGAAGCTTGTGGAAGGATATCCCAAAAATCTGACCCAAGTCATTCAGTTTAAGGGCAATGGTACCAAATACTAAAATGTATGTAAACTTTTGACTATGTAGAAAGCAATAAAAATGCCTTAAAACATTCTCTCTGTCTCACTATTCTGGCATTTGGCAAATACTAATTATGGTAATCCTAACTGACCTAAAACGTGAAAGGTTTGTTCTGATTTCACGTCAGATATAGAGAAAAACATGCAGATGTGTCTTTTAATATAGTGTACTGTATGTAAACTTCTGGTTTCAATTGTATGTATGTAATCGACTGATACACAAAAGACAGGGGTCCAAGTCTTTTCACCTTACAGCCACCACATTAGTGATACAGGTGGATTTCTTTTTATCTGCTGTATCAGGCCGCAGGGTGGGGATATGTGAGCAGCCAGTCCCACCTTCTCTTTGACTTCTCGTAAACCTGGTCAATGGATCGCACTGAAACCTCTGTTATTTAATGGGGCAGTGCAGATAAATTATTGTTTTTATCTACTGCATTTGCATGTGAAAAAAATTGCATCATGCACGATTTCCTCTGAAAATAAGATGAGATTCATCCATGTAAGTCTATGGGTGTGAGAAAAATATCAGATGCCACAGAATAGCATATCATTTTTATGGATACACTATAGTTCTGTATCCGGAAACTGTAATTGGTCCTGCAATTGATTAATAGCTGTTGAGTAAAAAATTGGATTCTATACAGAAGTCACATGAGAAAAAAAATTGTCCCAACTTTCAGGATGAAAATCTGAATTTTTTTATACTGTTGTTTGACGCTAGCAACAGTGGCTCTCTCATCTGGGTAGACCCATCCTTTCAACCTGGGGCAGACTACTTCAACTGCATTGTAGCCGGACCTTGTTACACGCTCCCTCCTTGGTCATCACTATTTACACCACCTGGCAAGTGTCCTTAGCTCTTACTTGCTAGCTTTCTATCTTGCATAACTTCTTCAGCAGGGCCCTCTCCCCCCTGCACCTGCCTACCAGCTCATCTGCAAGTCTCTCTCAATTTGTGGAAACTTACAGAAGTAAATTTGGCTCATACACACACCCAAGGGGCAAATATGCTGATAATAGCTCCACACTCCACTCTGACTCAGCAAGCTCAGTGTATTAACTTTTTATGGTCTGCATTAATAATAATAATCTTTATTTTTTTTATTTAGCGCTAACATATTCCACAGCGCTTAACAGTTTGCACACATTATCATCACTGTCCCCGATGGGGCTCACAATCTAGATTCCCTATCTGTATGTTTTTGGAGTGTTGGAGGAAACCGGAGAACCCGGAGGAAACCCATGCAAACACGGGGAGAACATACAAACTCCTTGCAGATGTTGTCCTAGGTGGGATTCGAACCCAGGACTCCAGCGCTGCAAGGCTGCAGTGCTATCCACTGAGCCACCATGCTGCCCATTAATCTCTTTTGTCTCTAGTCCTGCTACTCAATAGGATGCTGTTTCGGCATGTTAGATCTGGGGCATTTCTCCCCAAAAATTCATTAATGCACGTCACCAAAATTCTTGTAACACTTGTACAACCCACTGGATCTGTTGCACAGTAGCGGCAACGTACATATTTCATTATATGTAACAACTTATGTTAACCTTGACATGGCATCAGTACAGTACTTGGACAGGTCAGCATGTAGCCGTACGAGTTCATTCATGGCCTGTAAGAGTATGTCGCACTTATTTTCAACCATCTTACAAAAACCGGAGGTGGTGTTGGCTGTTGGGATCCCAATGGGCTATCATATTATTAGGCGCCCTGGATGAGGATTGTCAAAAGCAGTAAATTGTCAAAAGTGTAAATACTGTATTGTTCTCAGGCTGCACATTATATTCTACCGGTACAATTAGCTATGCCATAGTATGTGAAGGTGTCTGGACTAATTTTATCCATTTTCCATTATTTGACATCATTTTTGCCCTAGAATCCATGCCTTTTGTTAGCCTTCCACATGAATTTATCCTGTAAGAATACATATATTTAGCATTTATATTGGAGAGACAGTCCTGCAACACATTTGTACAGAGCTTTCTAATACCATACAGGGGGAGGGTTCATATTTTTCAGCAATGAAATTCTTTGATTTCCCCCCAGAAATAATGATGTAGTGAAAATTGCAGTGCGCTGTGAATTGACAGTGGCATCTGTTGTGTTAGAAAGAAATATTGTAGCATGGCTTTCTCTGCAGGTCAATATGAAACGCTGACACACAGGGGAGGCGATCTATAGCTATTACATTGTAGATGAAGCCCTTTAATTTAAGATGAGAATTGCTCAAATCGGAGGAGAAAACTCAACCGTTTCTCTATGGGAAATTATTAATGTAGATCCCGGTATCTGAAATCATTTAACAAGTTCCAGGTGTTTGTGTTTCTATGGGATATATAAGCAGTTCTGCATCATAATAGGCACAAATACTATGTAATAACAATTGACATTTTCAGACGGGCACTCACACATTCCGCGGATTTTATAGCTAGATTTAATGCGGTTTCTGTAACCTTGTAGGCTGGGTCCATGACAACTTGCATCCGGTTTTTAAAAGAGGAAAATAATTTGGTAATAGGGCACAGGATTTTTTGTGTTTTTTTTAAGTTTTGAATGGTGTAAAATAAAAAAAAAGCACATTATTGCCAACTTTTTACCATACAGCTTATCCCAACATATTGCATTTTGTCATGTGAGTTGCAAAACGTTTGCAGTAATTTTTTTTTTCTAAGACAGTTAAAAAAAAATTTAAACTTGTTAAATCACCCATCCTCAACCAAAATATATGCTCTACAGCCAGGTGAAAATTATATAATGTGTAGTTTCCTAATTAAAATCAATAACTATAACTAAAAAACATATTAAATGTCATGGGTCTGGATGATTTTACTACTGAAACTAGTGGTATGGCTGTATAAATCCTAATGCAACAATAAAAATGACACCTGCTGTGTAGTAATCCGGTGTGCTGAGAAATAGAGCTTTGAAGTCACATGCAAATTAGCCTGTAAGTGCATTGGGGCGTGTTGATGGATTTCAAATGTATAGACATTCATAAATCTGGCTTCAAAACTTACATTTCTGAACACATGAGTTTACTACAAAACAGGTATCATATTTATTTGTTTGTGTGGTCCTATATACAGTGGTGTAACTATAATCCAATGGGACCCGGGACAAAATTTTGACCTGGGCCCCACCTGCGTGTTGGTGAGATGTATGTGTATTGACCCGCACCACAATTGTGGGTTACCAGGGATATGGGATACTCGGAGCAGAGCCTGTAGATTTCTATGGGGAATGTCACTGGTAGCGTGGCTCGGTCCGTGTCCCTGGCGGTCAGGCGTTAAAGGGAATTTATTTACAAGGGATTTGGTATATAACAGTTCGTGACGCCACCTGTAGTTGTCTGATCACTAAGACCAGCGCTGCAGTAATTCTCTGAGGGGATGTTGTGGCAGCCAGATGACGGGTCCCCCACAGGTGGGACTGGTCCCTCAAAGTCTATGGTATTAATGATGTCGGGTGCAGATAAATAAATCAGTCTCACACCATCCAGCGTCTTTCCATACCTTTTACTTGTCAGATGTTTAGGCAGGTCCCAGGGAGGCTGGTCGGGTGGAGGATGTGCTTCGAGATAACAGCTGAACAGGTTAGGGGCCTCCTTTACTTCCAATATTATGAGTCCAACCTGCATAGAGCTAAGTTCACTCCGATTTCTCCAGCTAACTCCTTAGCTGTACTGCCCGGTCAGTATTGTGGTCGGAGCCTTCCTTTTGAGAGAGCTGAGTTCCTACTGTTGTCCTGCATCGACTCAAGGTTCCCACTCTCCCTGACCCCAGTTACGTACCGACACTCTAAGGGCTGCTTTCTGTGACCTAAGGTCCAGTAAGACTCTGGTTTTTCTACCACTACGCCTGAAGCTGTAGTGACACTTCGGTCCCCAGTGACCGGTGAACAATGTGCAGGATAGTCCAATCCTTAAGGCACTGCTATAACTTCTTCCACTGCGCCCTTCGCCCTGTTCGCGCTTGTAGCATAAGCACTCCACACTTCCTAAGGTAATGCAAGTCAATCCCTTCTTGCTTCTTCCTTGGAGCTCGCTAACAGATGCTCAGTATTCTTCTAGTTCAGGAGCACGTCGACTGAACTCCACTGTCCTTGGGACAGGAGACTGAAGTTTCTGCTGCTAACTCTTCTTTCCATCAAACAGTCTGTCTGACTTTAGCTCACACCGAGCTCTGACAGGACATGTTATCTGATCTCCTCTCCTCCTGCACAGACTGCACACTCCCTACTCCTCTGTCCGAAGACAGGAAACCGACCAACTGGCTACATACCCTATGGGTGTGTCCAAGTGTGTGGTGGAGTGAATGGTTATTGAGCATTAAACTGTTACCTCTCCGCACATCCTCCAGGGTACTGTGTGTGCCTTCACACCAGGGCTACACATATGGACCTTTGTAGCGTTCTAGATCCTATAAAGACATACGTCTTCACCCCTAGTGTAATAATGTCCTGGCTCCTTCTTGTAATAATCTGCCCCATCCTGGGTCCATTCCGGTAATAATGCACCCCATCTTGTTCCCCATGCTGTAACATTTTCCTCCATCTTGGGCCCCTTCCTGGTGTAATGTCCCCCATCCTGGTATAATGCTCCCCATTCTGTTATAATGTCTTCAATCCTGGTATAATGTCCCACATATTGGTATAATGTCTCCATCATGGTGTAATGTCCCCATCCCAAAGTAATGCCCCCATCACAGTGTAATGCCCCCCATTCTGGTGTAATGCCCCCATTCTGGTGTAATGCCCCCCATTATGGTATAATGTCCCCCATCCTGGTATAATGTCACCCATTTTGGTAAAATATCCTTATCGTGGTATAATATCCCCATGCTGGTAAAATGTCCCCATTCTGGTATAATGTCACAATTCTGGTATAATGTCCCCATCCTGGTATATTGTCCCCATTCTGTTATAATGTCTTCCTTCCTGATATCATACCCCCATTCTGGTATAATGCTGCCCATCCTGGTTTAATGTCCCACATCCTGGTATATTGTCCCCATTCTGGTATAATGTCAACCATCCTGGTATATTGTCCACATCCAGGTGTAATGTCCTCATTCTGGTATAATGTCAACCATCCTGGTATACTGTCCACATCCAGGTGTAATGTCCACTATCCTGGGCCATCCTTCTCTTCTCCAGTACATTTTTAAACAAGAGACAAGCGGCATCATCTTTTGTAGTCGATGAAGGAGCTGGCAGCTGAGTTCAGCTGCCAGACACTGCGCATCACTGGCAAGCTGACATCAGCTGCTGGCCTCTGATTGTCAGCAGCGTGCATTGCAGAGCAGGGAGCCGGCGGGTCTCTGTATCACTAAACATTCTACCTGAATGTGCATCCGAGGAAACACATCAAAGTGAAATTGGCATCGGTTAGCCCCACCTCCCGCATGGGCCTAGCCAAACCCTCTGTGACCACTATCGTTACACCCTTGGCTACACAAGTAAACTGTCAGGGACACCGCACTGCACTTGCTCACTGAGCCAGTGCGTGTGTCCTGAGTGAACAAACTATGCCCAAAGATACCTGTAGCAGAGCCGCAGCAGGGAAGACGTGTGCTTCTGAGTAACAGGACCTTCCACATGTGACTGCTAGTGGGCGGAGCCAGCCACACGTCTCTCAGAGGCAGTAGTAGCAGATAGAGAATGCTTCAGACCAAAGGACCTGCAGGCACGTGACTGCTAGTGGGCGTGGCCTAAGCTCCAGAGAGCCATGAGGTGAAGGAAAACTCCTAGAAGGGTAACTACGGGACACAGTTACCAAGGGGCATCTACAGAACGGATAATCAGGACGTAGCCAAGGGGTCATACACATAGAGGGCGACGAAGTACAAGAGGAGCAGGCAGAGCGGAGTCAGAACGTAGCCAAGGGTCATACACGTAGAGAGCGACGAAGTCCAAGAGGAGCAGGCAGAGCGGAGTCAGAACGTAGCCAAGGGTCATACACATAGAGGGCAGCAGAGTACAAAAGGGACAGGCAAAACTCGAAACAGGGACACAGCCAAATCAGAACCAGACAGACAGAACGTAGCACAGGCACAAAGCACTGGCACAAGCATAACAGGGTCACACACACTCGGCCAAGGGTCAGAGTATAAGCGACAGAGAATGGCCCCACAATGAGGCTATAAAAAGCCTCCCAGAATCCCAGAGTGAGGCCATCCCGGTTAACCCTAAAACCACCTAATCCCAGAAACTCAGCAGACCATGACATAAACAACTGGTTTCAATAGTTAAATCATCCAGAAAAATTTGCTTATAAGACCAAGCTCACACAGTGGAGATTTTTTGAGGCTTACTTGAGCCAAAGCTCATAAAAAATGTGTCCCTGATTAATCAACACTAATGTTTTGCATGGCAGTCTTAATGAAGGGTGTACTGGAGTATAATACACCAAATCCAATAAAGAGTAACCATTGTTTTATTTTTTTTTCCTCAGAAATGAATAGTCCACATGAAAATAAGAAACCTTGTAAAATATTTTATCAGAGAAATCTACTAGATTTTACCTTTTCAATTAAGAGTGAAAGTTCATTATAGGAGGAGAGAGCAGATTTCTCTTTTTTCATGTGTACAATTGGTGTATGAATGAAAAAAATAAAACAACGATAAATCTTTAAGAGCATAAGAAGTGTACGCCAGTCAGCCAGTTGGTGTAGCTGGTCAGAACTGGCCTAAAAATGCAAAAACTCTAAACATTTTTGTGCAACTACAAGTTGCGTAAAAATTTTACAACATTTCGTTTTATGCCAGAACTGATGAAACAGGGCCTTGGGGTATGTGCACACAACACATTTTAGATACCGGTGTACCTGCATCGATTTTGTAGCAGAAGACTCTTCAGGAATGTCTTTTTTGACAACTGGATGTTTTTTTGCGGCACTTTGCCACTTTTTTTCAATATACAGTGGCATGTAAAAGTTTGGGCACCCCTTGTCAAAAATACTGTTATTGTGAACAGTTAAGAAAGATGATGAGGAAATGATCTAAAAATTACAAAACTTAAAATGGGTTGATGCAAAAGTTTGTACATCCTGGGAGATTTGTGTGCTCAGATATCTTTGACCAAGGTTTCAGACCTTAATTAGCCTGTTAGGCATATGGCTTGTTCATTATCATCCCTAGGAAAGGCCAGGTGATGCAAATTTCCCAGATTTATCAAAATCCAGCCTCCTCTAACCTTGTGCCAAAACACTGCAGCCATGGGTTCCAAGGGTGGATCAGGGTGGATCAATCATGTGCTGGGGTTGTGTTGCAGCCAATGGCACGGGGAACATTTCTCGGGTAGAGAGAAGAATGGATTCAATAAATTTCAAAAAATTCTTGATATAAACATAACATAAACACACAAACAAAAACAAAAAATTATGGTCCATCAAAGGTCACAAAGACTAGATTTTACCTTACAAGCTGGAAGGAATGTTACTAGATTCACTCCATATATCAGCAATTTGTTAGGCACAAAAAACAGCAGGTGATTGAACACTTGCCCAATATATAACTCCCATAAAGCACAAGAGACCACATATCACAACGAAACAGAAGGGTTTTCAATATTGCACATTTTTCTTATGTTAAAGTGTGTAAAGTGCAGGTACACCCTTGTATTAATATATGTGGTGCGCCTCCACGTCATTGCTAGCCAAAATCATATCCTCCTCCAAAATCAAGCCCTCTATTTTAGTCAGATCTGTTGTATCTCTCGTATACAAATTTAGAGCTAAAGCAAAAGGCTTTAAGACCCTATCGAGATAGATTCCCAAATTTTGTGTTAGGCTATTAACCCCAGATACGATTGGTCTTCCCTTTAAGGGAGTGAGGCCTTTGTGGACTTTCGGCAAACAATAAAATGTAGCTGTAACCGGGTATTCTGGTAATATAAAGTCATACTCCTTCCTATCAAGGACCCCATCCTCAAGTCCTTTTTTCAATAACACACTTAGCTCCCCCAGGAACACCGTATTGAACTGATAGTGGGGCTTTAAGAGCTTGCGTTCCATTTTGTTCGATTTGCGCTCCAATAAGAGGATGTGATGTAATCTATGCACATTCGGGGACAGGGTGAAACCTGGAAGGTCGGTGTCTGCGTCCTGGGGGAGGTGGCAGCGAGTAAACTAAATCACTCCAAACCGAGGCTTGGAACTCAAGCCATTGACTGTCGCAGCTTGGGCATGCGCAGCTGTGCACGGAAGTGACGTTACCAGGATCTGGACGCCGGGAATCGCGCGGTAATTTAAAAAGATGCCCGGCTCATAGGCTTTCATGAAAGGAGGTGAAAGGTTGTACGGACCTACTCAGCAGGCTACATGTTTCCCCTAATGAATCCCTGAATGGGAAGAAACGTATTGGGAAGTGGTCTCATGCTGCATTACAGTATCTCCTGCAGCCCTTAAGACTGGATATATAAGAAACTGCAAGTGATTTCAAAATCCTGATGAGCGGTATTAGAAGGAGTTTTGGCTAGCAGCTGGATATGAGAACAACATATGGGTGAGAACGTTCCATTTTCTGATATGGTCACCCTTTGATTGTTATAACTCCACACCACATATATTAATACAAGGGTCTACCTGCACTTTACACACTTTAACATAAAAAATATGCAATATTGAAACCCCTCTGTTTCTTTGAGATATGTGGTCTCTTGTGCTTTATGGGAGTTATATATTGGGCAAGTGATCAATCGCCTGCTGTTTTTTGTGCCTAACAAATTGCTGATATAGAGAGTGATTCTAGTAACATTCCTTCCAGCTTGTTAGGTAAAATCTAGTCTTTGTGATCCTTGATGGACCATAGTTTTTTGTTTTTCTTTGTGTGTTTATTTTAAGTTATAAAAATTAAAGGTTATATTTTATGAGTTATTTCTACATGATCCCATTATTGTGCAAAAGCTAATTCAATTGTTTCTGGGCTCCGGGTGTTCCGGTTTTTGATGCTTTTTTGAAAAAGTGATAAAATTGCTTGTTACTCCTATATAAACATAACACCATCTGTAAAAAAGCTGAAGGTGAAAACAGGATTGCTTCTACAAATAGATAATGAAAGATGCAAGATGAAGGTTTTACAATGACCCTCACAGTCCCTTGATCTGAGCATCATTGAAAATCTGTGGCCAGACCTCAAAATAGCAGTGTATGCAAGACGACCCAGGAATCTCACAGAACTGGAAGAATTTTCCAATGAAGAATAAATGAAAATCCCTCAAACAAGAATTGAAAACTCTTGGCTGGCTACAAAAAGCATTTATGAGCTCTGATACTTTGAAAAGTGGGTGTTACTAGGTACTAATCATGCAGGGTGACCAAACTTTTGCCTCTTCCCATTTTCCTTTTTGTAATTTTTAAAATATATTATATATTTTTTTCTTGCCTAAAATACCATCTTTAACTCTAGGCCTTTTAGAGATCAATTAATCTTCAACTTGCTTAACTGTTCACTATAACAGTAATTTTGACCAGGGGTGCCCAAACCTTTACATTCCACTGTATAACCCAGTGATGGCTTCCAAGCGGAATCTGCCATAAGAATGGACTGGTCACTTCTTTCAGCCACTTCATGGCTTTCAAAGCCTGAAGCAACAAGAAGAAGTAACAAAAGCGGAAGTCGTTTTGACATTGCTGTGCATATGTTTATTCTTTTTGTCGCTTTTTAGAACTTTGCGAACAAGACTCAGGACGCACATACCTACGTACATACCCTTTGTGTGTTCTCATTTCAATTTCCAAGTCAGCTCTCTCTCGTCTGTGTATGCGTCGGCCATGACAGTGAAGGGTACTAGCCTCATGATACCTTTGCAATGCACTCTTTTTTCATCAAACAAAATGGAAGAAAGTAATTTGCTCCTGTTGTGATACAAGAATATCACGATATCGATGTATGGCAATGTAGATTTTTTTCTCTCTTTGGTCTTCATAGTTTCTTTGTTCCTTATTGCACTAAATGTCCCTAGTGAGACAATGCAAACAGTAGCAATAAAAGCAGTTTTAATTTTGAGGCATCCAGCCCCTATCTTTATGCCCTTAATCGTCCACATGCACCCAGTTCACTTTAGCAGTAGCTTTATTGACCTGCCATTAGTTATAATGCCTGAGCTGGAGTGCAAGGTCAGAGTCGGATGGCCCTGCTATAAATCAAGTAATACTGGAGCGCTACAGGGAGGGGAGAGGTAGCAAAGGTGACAAAGACAAGGCCAAACTAGCATTGTTAAGATGTTAGCGGCTGGTGCATTTATATTCTTCTAAACAAAAGACAAACAGTTCAACACTGATAATCTCTTCAAAGGATCCGAGATTGAGTTTGACATATTCTGGCAGGTTATTTCCGGACATAAAAATTTCCATTTGTTCTGATCAGAATGTGGAATAGCGCTGCCAGGCTGACACATCTCAAGTGGGTGACAGCTTCTGCAGATTTTTTTCAAGCCTTTGTTTCAAGAAGATTAGTTAGAGACAGTGAGTGAAGAGCACGCAACATGCAAATTACACTCGGGGTGAACTAAAAAATGTCTAATATGAAGAAGAGACAGAAAGGGACATAAATGGCTGCACAAATGATGGGAATTTTTAAAGGAAAACCCTACATAAAAGAATAAAACTGACACATTTGAAGTGGAAGCGTTGCTATTACAGATACAAAAAGACACCATTCTTGTCCTGCACTGTCATGGGGCCTGACTTTGAGAATAGGGATGTGAAGCGTTTAGGATATTCATGATACATTTAAGACTTTAAGGCCCAGATTCATCAAAAATTTAACACCAGAATTATGGGATAAAAAGGTTTCAAATGTCACAAAGTATTGTTGGGCAAAAATGTTGTGACTTGGGGTTTCCATGTCATTTTCGCCCAGCTCTTGCAAAATTGGAGGAGCATGATAATAAGCGTGGCAAAACTCGCGCCTTAAATTCATAATGAGTGGGCCGTTCCTTACAACACAAATTTTACTCCAGTCCATGACTGCAGTAAGAGTTAAGACAAGGCACACACAGAGACTCGGCCCACTTTGGGCATTGCTTTATTTATTAAAAAGTGTATGCCTCTTAATAAATCAGGCACTTCGCACTACACCACATACCCTTATCAAAATGAGTATTTATGAATTTGGGCTTAATAATCAACTGGGTCCATTGGATGCCATTTAGTTCTGTGGTAAGACAAATCTAGCACAGCATTGTGGTTTTGGCAGTGAGGGGTAGCTTTCTTTGTGAATGACATATAATATTGTGTTAACTATGTCAACTCTTCCACCACATTTGGTTTGTGCCAAAATGACTGCCAACTTTCCCAGCCATCCCCCCTCCATCCACTAACCCTCTGTAGCACCTGAGGAGCAACCCTCTGCTGCAACCTGCCCTACCTTTATGCCACTTTTGGGGTTGCATGAATCAATTAATAAAATATTACTCTTTACCTTAACGGGCTCTTGTGGCTCCTACACCACTAGCTGCATAAGAGTCAAAAACATTCTGTGAAGCACAAGACCATAACCTCAAGGCACCATGTGGGTAACACAGTTCCAGTCCAAGTTATCTGAAACACACAATTTATTGTAAAGCGGAATATTATTATTATTTATTTTCATAGCGCCACTTATTCCATGGCGCTTTACATGTGAAAAAGGAGCATACATAGACAAGTACAATAAACATGAGCAATACAAGGCACACACAAGTACAGAGGGAGAGAGGACCCTGCCCATGAGGGCTCACAGTCTACAGGGATGGGTGAGGATACACTAGGAGAGGGTAGATCTGGTCGTGCTGCGGTTTATTAGATTGAAGATCACTGCAGGTTGTAGACTTGTCGGAAGAGGTAGGTCTTCAGGTTCCTTTTGAAAGTTTCCATGGTAGGTGCGAGTCTGATGTGTTGGAGCAAAGAGTTCCAGAGTATGGGAGAGGCATGGGAGAAGACTTGTATGCGGTTGTGAGAAGAAGAAATAAGAGGGGAGTACAGATGGAGATATTGAGAGGATCGAAGGTTGCATGTAGGTAAGTACCAGGAGACCATGTCACAGATGTATGGAGGAGACAGGTTGTGGATGGCTTTGTATGTCATAGTTAGGGTTTTGAACTGGAGCCTCTGGACAATAGGAAGCCAGTGAAGAGCTTAGCAGAGAGGAGAGGCTGGGGAATAATGGGGAGACAGGTGGATTAGTCGGGCAGCAGAGTTTAGGATGGATTGGAGGGGTGCGAGAGTGTTACAGGGGAGGCCAGAGAGTACGAGGTTGCAATAGTCGAGGCGGGAGATGATGAGGACGTGCACATGCGTTTTTGCTGTTTCTTGGTCAAGGAATGTACGGATAGGGAAATATTTTTGAGTTGGAGTCGGCAGAAGGAGGCAAGGGCTTGGATATGTGGCTTCAAAGACAGGGCAAAGTCGAGGATCACCCCGAGGCACGAGCATGCGGGACTGGGGAAAGTGAGCAGCCATTGACATTGATGGTTAGGTCCGGTGGATGGCTGGAGTGAGATGGGGAAAGATGATGAATTCTGTTCTGTCCATGTTCAGTTTTAGAAAGCGAGCGGAAAAGAAAATGAAATAGCAGACAGACATTGTGGGAGTTTGGTCAGCAAGGAGCAGGACAGTGAGTGTGGAAAGCGCAATGCACCCGGCTAAGTATAGGACCGCACACTTGCAGAGAAGCATGGACCGGTTTAGGACATTGAAGTGCGGTTTCGTTGGCCGACTAACACGCATCAACCCACATTAGGTACAGAGACTTCTTCAGCTTTTCCCGCTTTGATTGCGCAGGCTTATGTTGTAGGGGCTCAGCTGGTAAAACCTGAGACTGCCCACAGCCGCCAGAAGACGGATCAATAACCTTTGACCCCACCTGAGGACCCTACACCGGCCGTTGCCGGTACTAGTACTCCCATACGACTGTGGACTAAGGACCCCACCAGGAGCTACGATAAGTGTTGCGTGAAACTTAAACTGTTGCACTCATTCTGCTTATTTAATTTAAACCTTGTTGTTCTAATAACTCTCTGCCACTTCTTATTAACTCCCTGCGAGGAGATTACTTGAACCTTTACTGTTAAAAGAATAAATAGCTCTGTTATACCATACTGCTCTGCAATCCCTGTGTACTGCATCTCAGCACCTGCTTACATTGGGTTTATTTTTTATCAATGATTTACTTACAGTAGTTGAGATCAAGGAGCTTGCAGTATATATAGGCAAAATATATAGGATATATAAGATATATAGTATAGTATAGTATATAATGAAAGGATTTTGGTCAAAAACCATAAGAGACGACCACAGACCCAAGATTTAGAGAAGTAGAAAATACTTTATTTAGGCATGAAATGGAATGGATTAACAGATATACAAAACACGGTGACAAAAGAGTGGAGTGAATGTCAACCTCGACATACACCAAAAAGACCCTTGTGACTGAAATCCCTGACCGCTATGACAAAGACCTGTGGGCATCATATTGTATGATAAATCATGCTGTGTAATAGTATTAAAGATAAAGCAGTTGTTGTGGGGCACAAATTACCTAAAAAGCAAGTGCATCTGAAGAAATAGGATACCACCACATAAACATATATATGCTGCTGCAGAAAACACTAATGACCTATTGCTGCCCATAAAACAGATCATAGGTGCCAGTATATCAAAGGGTATTACCTCAGTGGAAAATAAACGGCACAGTCAGGGAGCGTCAGGGAGAGTCAGGTGGATGCCGACGTGCCCCCATAGTATAGTATATAGTATAGTATATATAGGAAAATAGTAAGTGTAAGTTTGGAGTCTTTTAACTGGATGGGTTTTGAACAGGGTCAATGGGCCACAAGAGCAATAAATCAGTCTCTGAAAACTTGCAGTCACAGGTGATGGACCCGGGGATTCCAGATCTTGTAGCTGTGGCATCTGAGGGTACTTTCCTCTTGTCCTACACTGCAGCTTACACATGTGCTTTTTATGGGAGGTCCTGGTGCCAGATTCCTTCCCTGATGTTCACAGTCATAGCTCCCAACTGTCAAGTATTCAGCAGGACTGTCCCGATTTGAGGAGCCGCTGTTCTGCCATGTCAGGGCTTTTCTACAGACTTCTACTCACTCTCTGGATGGATGTCTTCTCTCGGTATTTTCATTGCGCCTTCTCCTCAGCGGGTAGGACCAGCATCTCTCTGCACACAATGACATTAATTAAAGAAACAATTATCTCCTTGTGTTCTTGTCTCTCCTGGAATCCAACCCACAACTTCTATCATTCCATACAGTAGCTACTAAGAGTAAGTTCACACTAGGCGATTTTTTCAGCGGTTTTGTTTTGTGCAGCAAAACCTGATCTTTTGACAGAAAAGAAGCTGCAGAAAAAAAGCATGTTTTCCTTGATTTTTTTCTTGCGTTTTTTGCTGAGTTTTTTGTGTGCTTTTTTCTGTGTTTCTGTGTTTTTGGCATGCTAGATGCTGAAAAAAAACAAGAAAGAAGTAACATGCTCCATTGTGCAAAAAAAAAAAAAACATGCACAAAATACTGATGACAAAAAACTAAGGTGTGTGCATGAGATTTCTGAAATCTCATAGCTGGTATGGTAAAACGCAGCTGAAGATTTGCATAATTGAAGATCAGGTGATTGGACAATCGCAGCTTAAAGTCCCTTAAACAAACTATTAAATTCAGTCAAAAGTAAAAAAAAAGTTTTACAAATTAGAAACAAATAAAAAAAAAGTTCAAATCATTTGACACTAGAGATGAGCGACTTTCCCTTTTTTCGGGTCGAGTCGGGTTTCAAAAGTCGGGTTGAACGAAGTCGTCCGACTAACGGAAATGGTCGGGTCGGAGTCGAAAATCCGACCCCAATGCAAGTCAATGGGGAATAAAAGTCGGCAGGGAGTGGAGGACAGTAAACACACCTACAGTGCCCATTTTCAGAGCCGGCTGGTGGCTCAGCCAAGGAGCGGTGCCGCGCCGCTTTGAGCGGTGCCGCACCGCTTTGAGCGGCGCGGGATTCAAATCCATCAAAGAGGTGTGTCAGTGAGTGACACATTAGCCAATGATGGGACAGTAGTAGTCCCATCATCCAGCTAATGTGTTGAATGTAAAGAAAAACATACATTACATACACAACATACAACATATAACACAGAACATACATATAACATACAACACATAACATACAGAACATACATAACATACAACACATAACATACAGAACATACATATAACACAGAACATACATATAACATACAGAACATACATATAACACAGAACATACATATAACACAGAACATACATATAACATACAACACATAACATACAGAACATACATATAACATACAACACAACATACAGAACATACTTATAACACATAACATACAGAACATACATATAACACATAACATACAGAACATACAACACATAACATACAGAACATACACATAATATAACATACAGAACATACACATAACATACAACACATAACATAGAGTACATACTCATCAATCACCTAATCCCCGATGCCATCGTCTCCTGTAATAAAAATAAAATAATAAAGCAACCTATACATCACCTTTCCGCCGTAGTCCAGTGATTAACGAGTGTCTCACGACGATCTCCGGTATAGAACGCTGACATCAGGTGATGTCAGCGCTCTACACCACACCTGCGATACACTCCTGTGTATCGCTCAGATGCCGGGAGAGAATGACGTCACTACAGTTCATTCTCTCACCAGCAATGCTGGGTGAGAAAATTCCCACGCAGCATTGCCATAAAGTGATAGAATGAACTCAGGTAAACTCAGTGATGCACTGCAGTAGCCATTGTCTCCTGTCAGTGCATCACTGGGAGGCCCTACAGAGCAGTGGCATCACCTGATGTTACTGTTCTATAGGGGAGACCGTCGTGGGACATTCGTTATTAATTGGACTACGTCGGACAGGGAGTATTAAGATTAATAATGGAAAGGCGTCTTATTGACGCCTCTGCATTATTAACCGGACTTTATGTCACCTTACAATAGCAAGGTGATATTAACCCCTTATTACGACTACGGCGGAAAGGTGATGTATAGGTTGCTTTATTATTTTATTTTTATTACAGGAGACAATGGCATCAGGGATTAGGTGATTGGTGAGTATGTACTCTATGTTATGTGTTGTATGTTATGTGTATGTTTTGTATGTTATATATTTATGTGTATGTACCGTATGTTCTGTGTTGTATGTATGTTCTGTATGTTATGTGTTGTATGTTATATGCATGTACTGTATGTTATGTGTTGTATGCTATATGTATGTTCTGCATGTTATGTGTTGTATGTTATATGTATGTTCTGTATGTTATGTGTTATATGTATGTTCTGCATGTTATGTGTTGTATGTTATATGTATGTTCTGTATGTTATGTGTTGTATGTTATATGTATGTACTGTATGTTATGTGTTGTATGTTATATGTATGTTCTGCATGTTATGTGTTGTATGTTATATGTATGTTCTGTATATTATGTGTTGTATGTTATATGTATGTTCTGCATGTTGTGTTATAAGTATGTTCTGCATGTTATGTGTTGCATGTTATATGTATGTTCTGTATGTTATGTTTTGTTTGTTATATGTATGTTCTGTATGTTATGTGTTGTATGTTATATGTATGTTCTGTATGTTATGTGTTATATGTATGTTCTGTATGTTATGTGTTGTATGTTATATGTATGTTATGTATGTTATGTGTTGTATGTTATATGTATGTACTGTATGTTATGTGTTGTATGTTATATGTATGCTTTGTATGTTATGTGTT
This sequence comes from Oophaga sylvatica, assembly GCA_033576555.1. NCBI lineage: Eukaryota > Metazoa > Chordata > Amphibia > Anura > Dendrobatidae > Oophaga > Oophaga sylvatica. Next base: position 558,113,731 of record JARQOD010000003.1, read on the forward strand.
GTATGTTATATGTATGCTCTGTATGTTTTGTGTTATATGTATGTACTGTATGTTATGTGTTATGTTATATGTATGTTCTTTGTATTGTTTATATGTGTTGTATGTTTATATGTATGTTTGTATGTTATGTGTTGTATGTTATATGTATGTTCTGTATGTTATGTTGTTTTATGTTTATATGTATGTTCTGTGTTATGGTTGTGTTATGTTATTTTGTATGTAATGTTCTGTATGTTATGTGTTGTATGTTATATGTATGTTTTGTATATGTGTTGTTGTTATATGTATGTTCTGTATGTTGTTAATGTGTTGTAGTATGTTATATGTATGTTCGATGTTGTTATATTGTTGTATGTTCATGTGTACTTATACTGTATTCCATGTATATGTGTAAAGTTCGTATCGACTACTGCCTCATGCAATATCGACCATCACGATGCCTGCACACAACAACAGCCTCGCATACACACACATACCAAAGCCGAGCGGCACCACTCAGCCAATGGCGGGGGATTTGAATCCCGCGCCGCTCATTAGCTGAGCCGCCCGCCGGCTCTGCCAATGAGCGGTGTCGCACCGCTTTGACGGGGGATTTGAATCCCGCGCCGCTCATTGGCTGAGCCGACAGGCGGCTCAGCCAATGAGCGGTGCCGGTGCGGCTTTGGCGGGGGATTTGAATCCTGCGCCGCTCAAAGCCGCGCGGCACCGCTCCTTGGCTGAGCCACCAGCCGGCTCTGAAAATGGGCACTGTAGGTGTGTTTACTGTCCTCCACTCCCTGCCGACTTTTATTCCCTATTGACTTGCATTGGGGTCGGATTTTCGACTCCGACCCGACCATTTCCGTTAGTCGGACGACTTCGTTCGACCCGACTTTTGAGAAAGTCGGGTTTCATGAAACCCGACTCGACCCGGAAAAAGGGAAAGTCGTTCATCTCTAATCAAAATGCCAGAATTATGTTTTTGGGCTGATGCAACATTGCAATGAAATGCATTAAGAGACGATCAAAACCTTGTATCTACCCCAAAATAGTATCAATAAAAACATCAGCTCAGAGCGCGAAAAATAAGCCTCTCGCAGGGCTACAGGTCTTGGAAAATAGCAACATAATAGAAACAAGTTTTCTTACAAATTTCCAAATAGTTTGTTCACTACCTAATTAAAAAAAACCTATATACATTTTACATGTTTGGTATCTGCATACTCATAATGACCTGGAGAATCATATTGCTAACTCATATAATGAAGATTGTAAATAAAAAACAGCAAAAAACTATTGTGGAATTGCACTTTTTTTACTCTTTCAATACAGTTGAAATTTTTTTCACGCTTTACAGTGCATCACATGATAAAATAAATGATGTCATTCAAAAGTACAACTCGTTCAGCAAAAAAACAAGTCCTCATACGGCTATGGGGACGAAAAAATAAGAAAGTTATAGATCTTGGAATAAAGGGAGGAAAAAAATGAAATCGAAAAAAGCAAAACCGCAAAGTCATCAAGGGGTTAAATAATTCTATTTCCCAATGAAAGCAAAATAAAGTAAAATAAAATAAAAAAATAAACATATTTGATACCTTTGTGTCCATAAAGTGATCTTCAAATATAAATTTTTTTAGTTTTATACATTAAACTATGGGGAAAAAAATCAAAATGCCAGAATTTCATTTTTTTTGTCACAGCACTTGCCCACAAAATGCAATAAAAAGCTATCAAAATATTGTGTGAACCTCAATATGGTGTATATAAAAACTGAACCTTGGCACACAAAAAATAAGCCTTCCCAAGGCTCCCTTAACAAAAAATTATGAAAAATTATTTGGCATAAAAAATGGGTACTCATACTCAATTCTTTTTTTCCTTTTTTCTTTTTTACGAAGTTCAAATTTTTTTTAAGCTCTAAAGGAATAAAAAAAGTTTATTTTTGATGTAATTATACTGACATTAGGACTCCTGTTGCCAGGTCATTTTTACTGCAGATTGAACAGTAAAAAAAAGAAACCACAAAAAACAATGGCATAATTGCAGGATATTTTCCCAGGTTTTCCCTTATTTTTTCAGTACATTATATGGTAGACTGATGGGTGTCATTAAAAATTATAACTCGTCCAGCAAAGAAACAATCACTCGTATAGCTATGTTAACGGAAATTTAAAAGTTACAGTGGGGAAAAAAGTATTTAGTCAGCCATCAATTGTGCAAGTTCTCCCACTTAAAAAGATGAGAGAGGCCTGTAATTTGCATTATAGGTAGACAGCGTCGGACTGGAGCACCTTGAGCCCACCAGAAAAAATCATTCTTGGGCCCACTATGTAGCTACATAGAAATAAATACAAGACCACCAATTGTGCGGTAAATGCGCTAATATGCGGGTACAATATAGGTAGTACATGTCTTAATTATGTAGCAGGGGTTGGGGTAGCCCCCCTCATAGAATATAAAGTAGCCTCCTCATAGGGTACTATGTAGCCCCCTCATATAGTATAATGTAGCACCCTCACAGAATATAATGTAGCCCTCCTCATAGAATATAATGTAGCTCCCCATAGAATATAATGCAACAGCATAATAGGGTATAGTGTAGCCCCCATAGAGTATAATGCATCCCCCTTATAAGGTATAATGCAGCCCCATAGAACATAATGTAGCACCCTCATAGGGTATAATGCAGCCCCCACAGAATATATTGTAACCCAGTCAGAATATAATGCTGCCCCCCTCATACGGGGTATCATGCTGCCCCAACCCCTCATATGGGCTGCCCCCACCGCTCATACTGGGTATCATGCTGCCCCCCACCTCTCATACGGGTATCATGCATCCAGGAATCACTTTATATTAAAAAAATAAATAAAACTACTATACTCACCTCCCCTCCTCACTCTCACGCTGATTCCAGTGGTGGCTCTGCTCCGATGTGAGAGCTGCGCTGCAGTCGGCTCAGCACACAACGGGGACGCAATGAAGTGACGTCATCGCACACCCGCTGTGTGTCAGAGGCAGAGGGGAATGATGGGAGAGGGAGCTCATGTGAAGCTCTCTCTCCCATTATTGCTTTCAACTGTATCGGCATCTGATGCCAATACAGTTGAATGCAGCACTCACTGGGGGAGGCGCTGATGACGAGTCCCCTGACTTTTGGCTGCGTGGGCTGGGGGCCTCTGGGGGAGCATGGGCCCTAGTCTGCGTGCCCTGTAACGAGAAGTGTTAGCTGCAGCCTGCGGCAAACACTGCCCACTTAATATTCACTCAACTCCACATCCAAGGGGGTATGGGAAAGCATGAATATTCATTTCACTTTAGCATCGGTAACAGGCTTTGGCTTCCTGTCACACGCTGCTGCTCCGATGGCACTGGGGGCCCCCATAGCAGCTGCGTGGTGTGCCGCTATTAGCGACACACCGCTGGCTGGGGGCCCCTGGAGCAGTAGGGGCCCTAGGCAGCTGCTGGCCCTATATACCAGCAGGTGTCAGTGCCTGGGCCCACCGGAGAATCCTCCGGTTTTCCATTGGCCCAGTCCTACTCTGTAGGTAGACCACAACTATGAGAGTCAAAATGAGAAAACAAATCCAGAAAATCACCTTGTCTGATTTGGCAAGATTTATTTTGCAAATTATGGTGGAAAATAAGTATTTGGTCATTAACAAAAGTTCATCTCAATATTTTGTTGTATATCCTTTGTTGGCAATGACAGAGGTCAAACGTTTTCTGTAAGTCTTCATAAGGTTGGCACACACTGTTGGTAGTATGTTGGCCCATTCCTCCATGCAGATCTCCTCTAGAGCAGTGATGTTTTGGGCCTGTCGCTGGGCAACACGGACTTTCAAATCCCTCCAAAGGTTTTCTATGGGGTTGAGATCTGGAGACTGGCTAGGCCACTCCAGGACCTTCATATGCTTCTTACTAAACCACTCCTTCTTTGCCCTGGCGGTGTGCTTGGGATCATTATCATGCTGAAAGACCCATCCACGTTTCATCTTCAATGCCGTTGCTGATGGAAGGAGGTTTGCACTCAAAATCTCACGATACATGGCCCCATTCATTCTTTCATGTACACGGATCAGTCGTCCTGGTCCTTTTGCAGAGAAACAGCCCCAAAACATGATGTTGAACCCCCATGCTTCCCAGTAGGTATGGTGTTCTTTGGATGCAACTCAGCATTCTGGGCAGGCATTGATAATGATGGGCAGGCAGTGATGATGATGGGGAGGCGATGATGATGTTGGGCAGGCGATGATGATGATGGGCAGGCATTGATGATGATGGGCAGACAATTATGATTATGGGGAGGCGATGATGATGATGGGGAGGCGATGATAATGATGGGGAGGCAATGATGATGATGGGCAGGCATTGATGATGATGGGCAGGCAATGATGATGATGGGGAGGCGATGATGATAATGGGCAGGCAGTGATGATGATAATGGGCAGGCAATGATGATGATGGGAGTCTTTCCACGGCACCCTTTCCTGAGCCGTAACAGTGCAGAATGCAGCAGAGTGCAGAGGAGAGCTCCATATTTTGTATGGAGCTTTATATGGGGACCAGTATCCTGTATGGAGCATTATATTGGGTCCAGTATTCTGTATGGAGCATTATATGGGGGATGGAGGGGTGACATCCTGCATGGGGTATTATATGGGTGATGAGGGGGAGACTATGTGGTGCCCATAATATTGTATGGAGGACTGTACTGTCCAGTCTGTACTGTGCGCTGTGAGGATTTGGCGGTTTTTGAGCTATTGTACAATTTACCATAGATATCAGTCATGTAATGGAAAAGTGAAGTGTTTGGCATTGTACTATACCTATATTTCTCTGCAGTATCTGTGCATCATGAATCATGGTCTGTGTTAAAGGGGCCCACTGAGACTCTTTCGCCCGGGGCCCATAAAAACCTGGAGCCGGCCCTGATTGCTCCCACAGTTGCTTTCATCAGACCAAGTTGCTTGCCTATTGCAAATTCAGTCTTCCCAGCCTGGAGCAGAGCTACAATTTTGTTTCTGGTGTCCTTCGACAGCTCTTTTGGTCTTCACCATAGTGGAGTTTGGAGTGTGACTGTTTGAGGTTGTGGACAGGTGTCTTTTATACTGACAACAAGTTCAAACAGGTGCCATTACTACAGGTAATGAGTGGAAGACAGAGGAGCCTCTTAAAGAAGAAGTTACAGGTCTGCGAGAGCCAGAAATCTTGCATGATTTTAGGTGACCAAATACTTACTTTCCACCATAATTTGCAAAATAAATCTGGTCAAATCAGACAAGGTGATTTTCTGGATTTGCTTTCTCATTTTGACTCTCATAGTTGTGGTCTACCTATGATGTCAATTACAGGCCTCACTCATCTTTTTAAGTGGAGAACTTGCACAATTGGTGGCTGACTAAATACTTGTTTTTCCCCACTGTATGACTCTTGGGCAAATGGGATGAAAATAAAAATTAGTGTTCAAATATGAAAAATGGTAGGGTTCTGAAGGGCAGTTAATGCTCTATATGTAGAAATTCCTCTACAGCGATGAAAAAGCTTGCATGCTTCTTTACCGGCAGATGATGGCCGATCTAAAATCTCTGATTGCGTCACAACTGCTGCACCCAGTAAACTAAGTGATATATCACTGGAATCAGGGTCTCTGTCTCTACATCATTCTGCGCTCAGATGAGCTAGCAAAAACCTGCTGACAGATTCCCTTTAAAGAGCGGACTAACGCCATTTTGCATGGCCAGGCAGGCAATACCCTGCAGCTAATATCTAGCGGATTAGCAGATCTTGTACAGTGGTAGTCAGTACCTAGGCCATCACAGATCAACGTTTCCAAGTTGAGCACAGTTTCTCTGGCAGTGTCGTTTTCCATCTCCAGTGTCACTGGGTAAGTCCCCTCTCTACAGAGTGTAAGCTCTTATGGTCAGTCAGACCCTCTCTCTCTTTTCTGTAGAGTGTAAAGATGGTATCTTGTACCGTGTTAGCCAGTAGATAGAAAAATATTTAGAGTTGAGAGTCCTCAGTGGTTGATACCTTTTAATGGCTAACTGAAAAGATGGTAACAAATTGCAAGCTTTCCAGACTACTCAGGTCTCTTCATCAGGCTGAACTAATACAAAATCTGAAGAATCACATAAAATCACATAAATGTATAAATATGTGATTCTTCAGATTTTGTATTAGTTCAGCCTGATGAAGAGACCTGAGTAGTCTGGAAAGCTTGCAATTTGTTACCATCTTTTCAGTTAGCCATTAAAAGGTATCAACCACTGAGGACTCTCAACTCTAAATATTTTTCTGTAGAGTGTAAGCTCTTATAGTAAGTGGGGTCTTCTTTCGCTCCTATAGATTGTACTGTAAGGTCTTATAGTAAGCGGGGTCCTCTTTCGCTCCTATAGATTGTAAGGTCTTATAGTAAGCAGGGTCCTCTTTTTCTCCTGTAGAGTGTAAGCTCTTATAGTAAGCGGGGTTCTCTTTCTCTCCTGTAGAGTGTAAGCTCTTATAGTAAGTGGGGTCCTCTTTCACTCCTATAAATTGTAAGCTCTTATAGTAAGCAGAGTCCTCTTTCTCTCCTGTAGACTGCAATTTCACCGTACTTGGAATTTTTTTCCCATTTTCTAGTACATGATATGGTAAAACCAATGGTGTCGTTCAAAACTACTACTTGTCACGCAAAAAACAAGCACTCACAAGGCCATATTGGCAGAAAAATAAAAAAGTTATGGCTTTGGAAAGAAGGGGAGCAAAAAACGAAAACGGAAAATAATTCCGGTCATGAAGAGGTTAAACTGTTTGTATATTTCATTGGAAAGTGTAATTCTTTCCAGAAGATGTAAAATGTGTTCTAATGGTCAAAAAAGTGACAGATGTGTTGTAAATGTTTTATAGCTAATGATTGCTATATTTCTAGGATATGAATTGCTATGTACTGGTAATGCAAGAAAGGCAACTTTTTTGGGCAGGAAACAAAATTGAAAATTTTTAAAGGGAGGTCAGGCCAAATTTCCAATCTGACGTGTCTCACTTTATGTGACAATAACTCTGGAAAGTTTCTACATAACCCAGTATTTTAAGACTGTTTTCCAGGACGTCCCTCCGGACAGCACCAACAGGAGGTTGTCCTTCATATCATTGATAGGGACAGGAACACAGCAAAAAAGGGGCAGCAGTGTTTACCTGCCATGTCTCAGAACTAATGCACTCTCAGGATGCAGCAAACCTATATAGTAAAGATGGCGGCAACACAGGTGTAAAATACTGATGAGACAACCACTAGCAACTTACCAATTCATGGAGGGGGTGATTGCCTAGTATTTATTAGATTGCACAAAAGTGGCTTGAATAGGGCGCTGGTCACACACAGGAAATGCACAGTGTCTGACTTACTTACAGCCTATTAGTGACTCTCATAATATTAGATTAGGCGGGCTGCCCAGCACTATCCAAGTGCATCCCATGAGAACAGATGCACTAGTTTACAAGGCCAAAAATTCTGGGCTTGACATCACCCTAAAAAACAAAAAGTGCAAAAAATATATTTATATATATACATAACATATGAGGTATTGGTCGATACGTTGGCCAAGATATCCAAGCTCACAACCCACATCAAGGGTCAGCATACTTGCGAGTCCTAATACTAAAATTAACAGCAAAGCCACGAAAAGAGGACTAAAAATCCTCCACAAATTCAAGAATTAATACAACAGGAAAGGGGCAGCAGTGTTTATCTGCCAAAATCTCAGAACTAATGCACTCTCAGGATGCAGCAAACCCATGCAGTAAAGATGGCGGCAACACAGGTGCAAAATACTGATGTGACAGGGGGTGATTGCTTAGTATTAAATTGCACAAAAGCGGCAAGTATAAGGTCTCTTTCAGACATCAGTGTGTGACACTTACACACAGTCTTATTCAAGCGCACATATCAGTGTGTTTCCACGGACCGTGTGTCCGTGGGCAAAATACTTTGACATGTCAGTTATTTACCAGCTGCACGGGCCGCAAAACGTCCCGCACACGTGCACACTGATGACACATGGATGGTATCCATGTGTCATCAGTACCACATGTACCAGTGCCTGGGAAGCAACAGTACAGCTGTTCCCTGGCACTGGGTGCTGAAGACTGCTCTCATCATTCTATGGCCTTCACAAGCAAATCACAAGTTTCCATCAGAAAAGCTATGAGGAGTGTTGGACTAATGACTGCTTCTATATCAGGGGTTCGGTGGAGTCAATTCCACGTTAGGCAATTACAGCATCAGATTCTGACAGCCTGGAACAGAAGGATAGATGGACTAGACAAGAAAATAACATTGTCGGCAATAACAAAGAAGTCATTAGTCTGGTGGACTTCCATGACCAATCTGAAAAAAAGAATTAGGTTGACTCTGTCCCCTTTCGTAACACAGACGCGAGCAGCAGGTAAAAGATCAGTACATACAGGGTACCTGGCAAAAAGAAAATCCTAACAGATCATCTGGGAGACGCTAAAAAGATGTTGGTCAAGTCTAAAGAACCGACACATCAGAATACTGTCGGACAATATCACAAGAGTAGCCTTTCTCAGACATCAGGCGGTAGAGCTGAAGATCTTCCTATAGGCAGAGGAAATGGTTCTATCAGTGACAGCGATACTGTTATGTTCTGCTACAAGCACTAAGGAAAGAAGGGAGATCTGTCCCTACGATAGAACTAAGCTTGATCCCTACGATGTAACGGGGAACCTGATCCTGCGATCAGACCCGCTAAAGTCCTCAGCTAGTCGGTACGAAGACCTATAGATGCGAGGAAGGGATCCCTACAAGAACTAGGGACTGGGAGAAAAATGGACACCTCCTAACAGAAGTTGTAGCAGTAAAAGACAAAAAAAAAACAACATAGAACATAGAGGTCTGAAGACCAAGCAAAAACTGACTGAGTAAGGTAACAAAGCACCTGGCTAGCTTAAGAGTAGAAATTACAATGAAGTCCAGCAAAGCCAGAAGGGCGGAGCAGGATTAAATAGGCAACAAAAGTCATGTGACCAGCAAGATAGAAAAAAACCTAATAGGAGAGTTCTAACAGTACCCCCCCTTCTAAGAGGATCCTCCGGATCCCCTAGGCCCAGGCTTACCCGGAAACCTCTTGTGAAACGCTCTGACAAGTCTGGACGCAGAAACATCATCCGCCCTCACCCATGAGTTATCCTTGGGTCCAAAACCCTTCCAAGCAACGAGATACTGCAAACTCCCTCTATACCGTCTAGAATTTAGGATGCGGGAAATTTCATATTCCCCGTCCTCCACCACCGGAGGAACAGTGGCCGAGGCGTCTCCATCCGACACATCAGCTCTTTTCAACAAAGAAACATGAAACACCGGATTAATCTTCCAGGAGGTAGGAACCTCCAGCCTAACAGCCGATTGGTTAACAACCTGAAGCACCTTAAAGGGCCCTACAAACTTGGGACCCAATTTTTTAGAAGGAATCCTCAACCGCAGATTCTTAGAGGACAACCAAACCATGTCACCAATAGCAAACAAAAACTCTTGCCGTTTCCTATCAAAGAACCTTTTAGATTTTCTGTTAGCCTCCTGAAGATTACCACGTACATCCGTCCAAACTCTCTCCAAATCACCGGAAAAATTCTCCTCTTCAGGCACGGCCGATACCAATTTGGAGAATGACCCAAACGACGGATGTCTCCCAGTACAACAAAAAAAAAGGCGAACAACCAGCAGAAGAGGATGTATGGTTATTAAGAGCAAATTCAGCAAGTGGCAGAAACTCAGACCACCCCTCTTGATTGTCTGCCACAAAACAACGCAAGAACTGCTCAACATCCTGGTTTTTCCTTTCTGTCTGGCCTTTAGACTCAGGATGATATCCGGATGAAAACGACAAATGATCTTCCAACCCTGTCACAAAAGGCGCACCAAAAACGAGCCACGAACTGAGGTCCCCTATCAGAAACAATGTCAGTAGGAACGCCATGTAGTCTGACAATTTCCTTGACAAAGGCCTTAGCGAGAGTCTTAGCGCAGGGCAGTTTGATGAAAGGAACCAAGTGACACATCTTGCTAAAACGGTCCACGACCACCCAGATGACAGTGAAACCCTCAGAGGGGGAAGGTCAGTAATAAAGTCCATAGCCAAATGTGTCCAAGGTGCACTAGGGACCTCCAGAGGGCAAAGCAACCCCGCAGCAGGAGTATGTGAAGACTTAGATCTAGCACACACAGTGCATTGACGCACCCACTTAATGACTTCCTTCTGCCATCCAGGCCACCAAAAACTGTGACCCACAAGTCTAATGGTCTCAGAGATTCCAGGATGACCTGCCAATCGAGACTCATGACACTCAACAAACAAATCTCTCCTTAAGGTCCCAGGCACAAACAACCTCCCATGGGGAGTGTTAGATGGGGCATTCTCCTGTGCTTTAAGAATCTCCTCTTCCAACACAGAGTCCAAAGCAGCAATCACAACCCCTTCTTGTAAAATGTTCTCCTCCTCCTCACCAACCATGGGAGAAAAGCTGCGAGACAAAGCATCGGCTTTAACATTCTTAGTACCTGGGATGTAAGTAACGGAAAAATTAAACCGCGAGAAAAACAGTGCCCACCTAGCCTGACGGGCATTCAAGCGTTTGGCAGCATCAAGATAGATCAGATTTTTATGATCAGTGAAAACCTGAACGGGAAATTCAGCACCTTCCAAGAGATGAAGCCAGTGTTCAAATGCCAGTTTAATCGCCAACAATTCCCGATTACCAATATCATAATTTAGTTCAGTCTCAGAAAATTTTTTTGAAAAAAAGGCACAGGGATGTACTCCATCCATGTTTTCCTGAGACAACACTGCGCCAACCCCCACAGAAGAAGCATCAACCACAACCAAAATCGGTTTAGTCACATCAGGCTGCATAAGGATGGGAGCAGAGCTGAACCTCTCCTTTAGAAACACAAAAGCTTCAATGGCCTCAGTAGTCCACTGAACCGCATTAGCACCGTTCCTGGTGAGATCGGTCAGTGGTTTGACAATAATAGAAAATTTTTTAATGAATTTTCTATAATAATTGGCGAAACCCAAAAACCTCTGTAACGATTTCAAACCAATAGGCCTAGGCCATTCCTGCACCGCTTGAACTTTCACCGGGTCCATCTCAAAACCTTCGCTGGAGATAATGTAGCCCAAAAAACTAATTCTCTGTACAGCGAACTCACATTTCTCCAGTTTAGCAAAAAGCGAATTGTCAATCAATAACTGTAATACCTCACGAACGCTCCGCCAATGAGACTCCAGATCCGGCGAATAAATCAAAATGTCATCCAAATACACAACCACATTTTTGCCGATCAAAGGTCTAAGGATGTCATTAATAAGATTCTGAAAAAATGCAGGAGCATTGGTAAGGCCAAAAGGCATAACCAGATTCTCAAAATAACCCACAGGAGTGTTAAAAGCAGTCTTCCATTCGTCACCCTCCTTCATGCGCAACAAATTGTATGCCCCCCGAAGATCAATTTTAGAGAACCACTTGGCCCCCGCTAACTGGTTAAACAAATCAGGAATCAATGGCAGTGGGTAAGGATTGTGTACAGTAATTTTATTAATTTTAACAAAAAAAAATCCAACAGCCACAAGGGACTTGAAAGGCCTAATGTCACCGGCGGCCAAGCTTGTCTGTATGTATTCCTCCAAAGCCTTTCTCTCAGAATAGTAAGATTAAATAAACGACTTTTAGGAAGAGTCGCTCCAGGGACAAATTCAATAGTACAATCATAGTCTCTATGGGGAGGTTAAATCTGCGATTCCTTCTCAGAAAAAACTTTCCAAAAATCTTGAATAGGTACAGGTAGTTCCTCTTTATCCACAGCAGCAATTCGCCCGTTACAATACTTGTCATAACACTTAGGGCTTCAGGACTTCATTTCATTGGTAGAAAATGAACTCGGCACTCAACTTTAGTATAGTGAGAATAAAGATTTTCATTCACAGTAGTAACACGAAACGTTTCGGTCCTATATCATGGACCTTCATCAGTCACAGATACTACTGGGAAGGGGGTTGATCCACATAGGGAAGAAAGAAAGGGCTGGATATAGCCTGTATTGGTGGGGTGAGATGAGGAAGAGGACAATGCCTCTATTGCACTAGTAACCTTTGGTTGTGCACACGGTTATTTTTTCATATGATATACCCATACGTGTAGCACGCCATCTTTGGTCATGTCACTATCCTCTCTCACTTTTTCGTATAATGCTGATGAGACATCGAGAATCCTAGCTCAGACCACCCTTTCAAGTGATTTCCTCAAGGCTCCCCCTCGGGAGACCCGTGGACGCGATTTAGAGAGAGAATTACGCCACCGCACAAACCTAGAATTGCACTGTGCCACTCTCACTGAATATATTAGAGTTCAGAGAATTCCACGGGGCCTACGAGTACTCCTTCGTCCCACCCTCTTCTCTGACTCCACTGAATATTGTAAAAAATATGAACAAATACTTAACAAGTGCTCTTTCGACCTCATGCTTTTAACCGTAGAGAACTTGCAAAAGGCCATAGCTACCAGCACCGAGCAAGTTGGCTCCATCGAGGCACAACTGTCTTCCACGGGGACACCAGAGGAAATCTCCTCCTTAAAATCACAGATAAATAACAACATAATTCAACACAGAAAGGACATAGAGGATCGCAAGCGCCAGAAATTTGCCCGAGATCTAGAGGACTATAACCTAGATCGTGTCTACAAGTGGCGAGAGAGACCCTCTTCATGGCGACCTTCCTATCGTCCAGGTCAAAGATCTTCAACCGATGCCTCTACCTCCGGCTCAGAACAGGACAGAGGTGGCCTTTCTTCTGCTCCTATTCCTTTTTTAGGCCCACGCAGACGCCAAACAAGACGAAGAGGACCAGACGGGGGCACAGACCGAAGGGACAATCTGAATCAAATACGGACAACTCGTTCCCAGGTATGTGCCCACTCGTCATTAACATCTCATCCAGGACTTTGAGTATCGCAGAATATTATGTCCTCCAAAAAGGACTTTCCTTCTGCCCCTCTTACAAATATAGGACATTTGAACTTGAAATGGACCTTCAAAGGTTTTTTCGTTCCCTACGACTACGGGTGTATTTTTCTCAACCTCCCGCACCTAGACCTATACAGTCTCCGGGAGAACCGGGACGACTCTCAGCCACTAATCTGGGCCTGAGAACAAAGAGCCTCTTCAGACCTCCCCCCGGATCGAATGCTCTTGAGACCTTTATTGATTTCATTTATTCCTCTTTCCATGGTCTTAAATCTGACATGGAAAAAGGCAAATTACATTACCCACATAACCTCACGGCTACTGATCATCATGCCCTTAAATCCTTACAAGATGATAAAAATATCATCATAAAACCTGCGGATAAAGGGGGTGCAATTGTCGTGATGGACCGCTCATATTACATCTCTGAGGCACTCCGGCAACTCGACAACATCACTATTTATCAGAAATTACCGCGTGATCCCACCAATGATATACGGACCCGCATTAGCGACACACTAAGACAACATTGTGATGCAGGCATCCTGGACAGTAAAACTCATGAGTTTCTAATCTCTCATAATCCGATCATCCCTGTATTCTACATACTCCCCAAAATCCATAAGAACCTCCAGCAACCCCCTGGCAGGCCAATCGTGGCCGCCTCGGACTCCATTTTCTCACCATTGGCAATTTACCTAGAAAAAATCTTCACTCCTCTAATCAAAACTAGCAAATCATTCATTTTGGACACTGGAGCGTTTCTGGACATGATCCGTTCCATCAATCAAGTTCCAGCTAATTCCCTATTAGTCACATTTGACGTAAAAGACCTCTACACTTCCATACCTCATGAGAACGGTATACGGTCTGTCCAACGCTTACTTGAAAAATCGGACTTTAATCCAGCAGAGATCGCTCTCTGTCTGGATCTGTTAACCATCGTACTTAAACACAACTACTTTATGTTCCAGGATGATTTCTACCTGCAGATACGCGGGACCGCAATGGGCTCGAACGTAGCACCCCCATATGCAAATTGCTACATGGCCCATTTTGAGGAGACATTGATCTACACAAACCCTCTATTCAAGAACAACGCCATTGTCTGGAAATGTTACATAGACGATGTCTTCTGCATATGGGGGGGCACGTTCGAGTCCTTAGCACTCTTTCATCAATTTCTGAATTGCTCTTGGCCCGGACTCAGCTTTACCATCTCACACGACCACTCCAGGATCAATTTCCTAGACACTGTGATTATAAAGGATTCCAGTGGCTGTTTATCCACTGATCTATATGTCAAACCGACAGATCGTAACAGCTTACTTCATTTTAATAGCTTCCATCCAGTCGCCATGAAGAAATCCATTCCGACATCCCAATTCTATCGGGTCAAAAAGATCGTCTCCGATCATACCACTCAGGAAACCCGCCTCTCAGAAATGAATTCAAAATTTAGAGAGAGGGGCTATCCACAAGGGGTCCTGGATCGTTCCAGAACTACGGTCACTCGCAATAAACAAGATATGGGGGCAGAATTGCTTTCGTACACCATTACCACCCCTATGCGTATATATTGCACAAATCCATTCGCCAACATTGGCCGCTCCTCCAGACTGCGCACCCGGACATTAAAGAATTCTCTAGACCTTTTCTCCCATGCTTCCGCCGTGCACCCAACCTAAGGGATGCATTGATCAGAGCTGACTTAGGCCCTAAAAAATCAGGAACTACACAACAATTCCTGAAAAAACCAAGAACGGGCACTTTCCCATGTCTGGGATGCACTCAATGTAATAACGTACTCAGAGGAGAAACCATCCATCACCCATATACGGGAAAAACATTTAGAGTCCGTGGTTTCTTTACTTGCGACACGGCCTTCGTGATATACGTGATTAAGTGTCCTTGTGGGTTATTATATGTTGGGGAAACTAGTCAACCTGTAAAACAACGCATTTCAAAACACAAATCAACCATAAGATGTAAGAATACCTTACTCCCCATCCCACACCACTTCATCACAATGGGACATACCATAGCCCAATTAAAATACCAAGTTTTGGAACAAATACCACATTCACGACGAGGAGGCGACCGCATACGTCAATTGAAAAGGAGAGAGGCGTATTGGATACACACCCTAGACACTCTATCACCTAAGGGTCTTAATCGTGAATACGATTTACTCTCCTTCATGTAATTCTGCATATGACCACTGAGGCTATAATTCCCCACCCCCCCCCTTTTTTATACATCATTTGCCATATACCACATGATATGTTGATCTCAGCCAGGTGTTTATTTATTTAATAATCCGTGCTCCCATTTTCCCATACTGTCTTCTGATAACGCACTATACCAATATGAATTTTGCTGTGACACCCTTTTACTTTATAAATGATGCATACAGATGTTTACACATCACCTGTCATTTACCACATGCTGCTTTGATCTCTGTTAGGTGGTTATTAATTATTCCTTGTTGCCTGCAGATTTGTCTTCCATACTGTCTTATGATAATGTACTAAATCAGTACTCATATTACTGTTATGCCCCTTTTGACGCATACTGATGCTGCAAGCCTGTTATGTATTCCTATCGCTTTAAGCTAATGTATAAGATCGCAATATTTATTGCTGTAAACTCCTTTATGCTTGTACTAACATGCCTCTCTTTCATTCACTTTAGAGCCGCTTGTATTAAATACTATAATGCTGCCACGTCATCCTGTTGGGCACATCTCCATCAGCACGCCGCTCCTTTACTCCTCCCACCTGTAGGACGGCCTCTGGTTACCTAGTATTCACTTGGAACACATGTCCATTAACTTCCTGCCACCTCACTTCCTGTCTAATGCTCTGTTTGACTGACACTATAGTCCCGCCTCTTCCTCTCATATACATGCTGCTTTCTAGCTTTCTCTGCACTCAGACTAGCGGTGGACACCGCGTCCAATGCAGAGACCTATCCTCACTGCCAGACTCCTTCACAACAGGTCAGTCACAGACAAGTATAGCGGCTCCACCGCTTCACCATCACATTGATAGTTGTGATATTTATGGTATCTATGTTTTGCGCTGTTTCTACAGGTTACTAGTGCAATAGAGGCATTGTCCTCTTCCTCATCTCACCCCACCAATACAGGGTATGTCACATCTACAGGCATAGGCACAAAATCTACTTATACATAAAAGTATATCGGCACTTACGTTTATCTTATTTTCACCTACAGCTATATCCAGCCCTTTCTTTCTTCCCTATGTGGATCAACCCCCTTCCCAGTAGTATCTGGTATGTCCTCACCATATATATTCTTTCTGCCTTTGTGATACCTCTGATACAACTCTGACCTATGATTGCTCCCTAAATCTCCTGAAGCATTGTATACAACTACTCTCTAGGTTACTAGTGCAATAGAGGCATTGTCCTCTTCCTCATCTCACCCCACCAATACAGGCTATATCCAGCCCTTTCTTTCTTCCCTATGTGGATCAACCCCCTTCCCAGTAGTATCTGTGACTGATGAAGGTCCATGATATAGGACCGAAACGTTTCGTGTTACTACTGTGAATAAAAATCTTTATTCTCACTATACTAAAGTTGAGTGCCGAGTTCATTTTCTATTAGATACGGTTTGGGAACCTACTCTGGCACCTTCTTGGTTGTGCACACGGTTATTTTTTCATATTTCATTTCATTGGTAGACCAATCCAGAACAGGATTGTGCAATTTTAACCAGGGTAACCCCAAAATCACCGGAGAAGGCAAATTATTCAATACTACCAAATCCAAATTCTCTTGGTGAACACCATTAATAGTGAGGGGAAATTCACAGACCTTGTGAGTAACATTCTTCAAGGGAGAGCCATCAACAGAAACCACGGCAATAGGGGATGACAAAGGTTTGGGTTTTAATTTAAGTTTTTCCAAGACTCCCCCATCAATCACATTCAGAGTAGAACCACAATCGACAAATACCCGAAATTCCATTAATTCTTCCTGAGCAGCAGTAAAGGCAGAAAGAAAGACACCCTTAGTGTTTAAACAGGCTATACGGGCGAAACTGACCTTTTTTTTTCTTTGTTCATACGAAGCACACAGTTCTTAATAAAAGCACAAACCTTCAGAAAACCTGCGGTCTTTTTCCTGAGAGCGGGGTGCCATCGCTCCAATCTCCATTGGCTCTCCAATGTCAGTACAGACCCTCTCAAGACTAGGACCTGACATGGCAGAGGATTTACTCTCATTAACCCTTGCACGCAGTCTCCTATCCACCCGTTGTAAGGTTCTGTGTATCTGTTTCTGAAACTCAGTTTGTTCGTCGGCCATTTTGCTTTCTGTTTTGCTGCAGCTATCTTGCCCTCAGTCAAAATGGAGTTTTCCAGCTTGCATGTTCCCGCCCTGATTCTCTCCGTTTGCTTCTTAAACAGCCACAGCTGAGCAATCAGTGCTTCAGAATCTAGCCTGCAGTGAACCTGTGTTCTGACTCCTGAAGCCTTGGACCTTGTACTCCAGCCATTCCTACTGAGGAACTCTGAAGCACTTGTGGACTCTGAACTCTGCTCTTGAGAGCCTCACGTTTGCATGGACTTGCGGTAACAGAGAAGAAGATCTGAATCTGTATTGGAGAGTTATTGCTGAGCTTAGATTACTCTAGCCTGCTGTGTCTCCTGCTTCTGTGTTTGCAACCTGTGTGTTTATTTTTGCCAATTTGTATGAAGCAATACAAGACTTTCTTTATCAACCTGTGTCTCAAGTATTTTCATCGCACCCAAGCACAAGACGCTATATGAACTGTACCACATACATTACAAGATTCTGAAGCCAAACGTTAGTGTCTGCTGGGTCTGGAAAGGCTTGTCTGCTGTACTGTGGATATCGGATGTCCGGTTGTACTTTCTGTGATGACAGTGGTTGTGACTTCTCACAACCATTCCAGGTGAGCAATTCCCTTAAGTTTTTTTTCTGCAGTGTTATCACAGGTAAACACTATTGTTTTTTTTTTTTTTCTCTTCTCTTTTTGTCTGCTGAAACTCTGGATATCAGATGTCTGGTTGAAAGCTTTCTGTGATGATAGTGGTTGTGACTTCTCACAACCATTCCAGGTGAGCAGTTCCCTTAAAGTTTTTTCTTTCTTCAGTGTTGCCACAGGTGAACACTATTGTTTTTTTTTTTTCTCCTCTTCTTCCAGTACTCCTGTCTTAAAAGATCTGGAAAATGGAGGCCCGCATAAAGGAACTTTGCGGAGTGACTGATAATATCCTTGCAGATTTGCAGAATATAAAGACCCGTTTTACAAATCTTCAGGACCTAAATAATCACAATTTGCAAGTGGTTGGACAGACTACCCAGGATTTGCGAGCCAGGATTGAGGTTCTGGAGGGGCAAGTCCAGGCTCCTGCCGTGGCCCCGAGTTCTGGGATTCCCAAGTTGCCCCCTTTTCGTTTTGGTGGTGAACGTGAAAAATTCAGGGGATTTGTTAATCAATGCAATCTTTTTTTTTCTGCACATGCTTCACAATTTCCTACTGAACGATCTAAGGTGCTTACTATAATTATGTTGCTTACCAACAAGGCTTTGATGTGGGCAAACCCTCTGATTGAGACTGAGGATGATTGTTTGAATCACCTTGATGATTTTATTTCAGCCATGGGGCAGGTGTTTGATGACCCCAATCGAGGTGCAACAGCTGAAGCAGCCATGTTAGCTTTGCGCCAAGGTAAGCACTCAGTAGCTGAATATGCCTTGGATTTCAGGAGATGGGCCCTTGATACCACCTGGGACAATTCCGCCAAAAAATCTATTTTTCGAAAGGGGTTATCCCCACTGATTAAGGATGAACTTGCTCGTGCCGACCCTCCCACTGCGTTAGGTGACTTTATTAACTACTGCATCCGTATTGATACTCGTTTAACTGAACGCAGGCAAGAGAGATGGTTCGAAAGCAATCGTACTAACCTTTTCCTACCTTCCTCTCCAGCTAAGGAACCTTTGAGTAGGATTACACGGGAACCTGAACCTGAACCCATGCAGGTAGACTCTTTACTACGACGGGTTAGTGATGCACGCAAGGAACATCGTTTTAAGGAGAATCTATGTTTTTATTGTGGTAAGTCAGGGCACTTTATTATTAACTGCCCCAGCCGTTCTCGCAAGACTACTGCAGCACTCATTCATTGTGAGTGTTGCGAGAGGGGATCTGTCAGGTCCGAGCCTCAGGCTCCAGAGAGATCTGCAGCAACAGATCTTGATTTCTCGGACTTAAACTCCGTTACCTCTGAGGACGTTGACTGTGTAAATGCTGCCATCTTTCAAGTTTCCTCAGCGGTGTCCCAGCTGAGTTGTAAAAAAAAACAATTCTCACTGTTTTCTTTCCATCAAACTCTGGTTGACTCAGCCTGGGTGTCTAGCTCTGCTATGATCGACTCAGGTGCAAGTGGAAATTTTATGGATGTCTCCTTTGCTCTGAAACAGGGAATACGTTCAGTGAAGAAGGCTACTCCAGTACAGATGGAAACTGTGGATGGCTCCCTGCTGACCTCTGGACCAGTGGATCAGGAAACAGAGCCTTTAAAGGTTCTTATGGGTAAAGATCATCAAGAGAAACTGTCCTTTATGCTTATCTCTTCTCCTCACTTTCCCATTATTCTAGGGCTACCATGGCTGCAGGCTCAGAATCCTACCATTAACTGGGAGACCAAGGAATTACACTTTCCAGAGAAACAGATGAGTCCAAAAATTTCAGCTTGCTCTGTTCCTAAAGGAACCATGTCAGTCCCTGAACTACCAGCTGTATACCAGGACTATGTGGATTTATGTGACAAGAAGAACGCTGACCAGCTTCCTCCTCACCGTCCATATGATTGTCCAATTGAATTATTGCCTGGAGCAGAGATACCTTTTGGTAAGATCTACCCCCTGGCGGGGCCCGAGCTGAAGGCTTTAAAAGAGTACATAGACGAAAATCTAGCCAAGGGCTTCATACGCCCCTCTTCATCTCCTGCAGGGGCACCCATATTCTTTGTAAAGAAGAAAGATGGATCCCTGAGACCATGCGTAGACTATAGGGAACTCAATAAGGTTACTATTAGAAACCGTTATCCATTGCCTTTAATCCCTGAGTTATTGGAGAGAGTGCGACATGCCAAAATTTTTTCTAAACTAGATCTTCGTGGGGCCTATAACTTAGTCCGTATTAGACCTGGGGATGAATGGAAGACTGCATTCAGGTCACGCTATGGACACTTTGAATATCTAGTTATGCCTTTTGGTCTGAGTACCGCCCCAGCCACTTTCCAACACTTGGTGAATGACATCTTCAGGGATCTCCTGGATACATTCGTGGTAATTTATTTGGATGATATTTTAATTTTTTCTAACTCCACAGAGGAACATCATGGACATGTGAGAATGGTCTTGGAACGTCTAAGACAAAATCATCTTTACATCAAGCTTGAAAAGTGTGAATTCCATAAGACCGAAATTCAATTTCTGGGGTATGTACTGTCTACACAAGGAATTAGTATGGATGGAAGTAAAACCCAAGCCATCAATGATTGGCCAAGTCCTAGAAATGTGAAGGAGGTACAGCGCTTCATCGGGTTTGCAAACTTCTATAGACGTTTCATTAGAAATTTCTCTGAGGTAGTGTCACCTATCACCCAACTTACCCGGAAAGAGTCTAAGTTCTCCTGGACTCCCCAAGCCCAGGAAGCATTTTCCCGTCTAAAAGATAAATTTACCACTGCACCTATCCTAGTACATCCCAACCCAGAGCTTGCCTTCATAATAGAGGTGGATGCTTCAGACTGTGCCGTGGGAGCTATACTCTCTCAGAGAACAGGTGAGAAGAATGTCTTGCATCCCTGTGCCTTCTTTTCCCAGCAGTTGTCTTCGGCTGAGAAGAACTACGATGTGGGCAATAGAGAGTTGTTGGCCATTATTGCCGCCTTCAAAGAATGGAGACACCTTCTTCAAGGAGCTGCACAGCAAATAGTTGTTCTGACAGACCATCGTAATCTTGAGTTTATCAGGTCGGCTAAGTGCCTGACTCCTCGCCAGGCTCGCTGGAATCTTTTCTTAAACCAATTTAATTTTATTATTTCTTATAGACCAGGATCGTGCAATGGAAAGGCTGATGCACTCTCTAGGATTTACTCAGCAGAGACACGTCCAATTACTCCTCCTAAGACTATTCTTCCTGACTCTAGATTCCTAGGAGTGATTCATCATCAAGACCTAATTAAAGACATCAAGGAAGCATACCATGCGGATTCTTTTTTGGCTCAACCCCCAAGGGACGTAAGTCTTGTCTTTAAGAATGGTGTGTGGATTCTGGGACAACGTCTGTATATACCTGAAACAGTCAGATTGAGAGTATTGCAACTCATTCACGATTCCAAAATAGCCGGGCATAGAGGAATTCTAAAGACACAGGAATTTCTTTCTCGTTTCTTTTGGTGGCCCACTTGTAGGAAGGATGTTTTGGACTATGTCACTTCGTGTGAGGTTTGTGCAAGATGCAAAACACCTCGCTCTTCACCAACTGGTCTGTTACAGCCTCTTCCCACCCCGTCCCGCCCGTGGGGATCCATTTCTATGGACTTCATTGTGGAATTACCAACCTCTCAAGGGAAGAACACTATTCTAGTGGTGGTTGACCGTCTAACAAAGGCAGCTCATTTTATCCCTTGTGTCGGCTTACCCACTGCAAAACAGACATCAGATTTGATGATTAAAGATGTGTTTCGCTTACATGGAGTACCGGATGAGGTTATTTCGGATCGAGGGGTGCAATTCACTTCTAGGTTTTGGCAAAATTTCTGTGCAGCATTGGACATTAAAGTAAACCTTTCTTCTGCTTTTCATCCCCAGACTAATGGACAAACCGAACGAACCAATCAAACCCTGGAGCAGTATCTCTGCTGTTTTATCTGCCACCTACAGGATGATTGGGTGGATCTACTTCCATTGGCTGAGTTCTCTTACAACAACTCTCAGAGTGCCTCCACTAAACAGTCTCCTTTTTACTCTAATCTAGGTTATCATCCTAACATTCTACCACGATTTCCCATAGAGACGCCTTTGCCAGCAGTGGCTGAAAGAGTCACGACTTTACAGAAGAATATGGATCTTCTAAAGGAGAATCTGGAATCGGCTCAGGAAAGGTACAAGAAGGCAGCAGATAAATTTCGTAAACCTGCACCAGCTTTTAAGGTAGGAGACCTGGTCTGGCTGTCAACCAGAAATCTTAAGTTAAGGATTCCATCGTCTAAGTTGGGACATAAGTACATTGGACCCTATAAAATCAGTAAAATTATAAGTGCCGTTGCTTGTCGTCTTCAATTGCCCAGAACTATGATAATCCACCCTGTCTTTCATGTATCCCTACTAAAGGCTGCGACACCCAATACGTTTCCTGGACGTTCTTCTCCTTGCCCTGACCCAGTGCTAGTCGATGGTCAGGAGGAATTTGTGGTGGAAAGGATTTTAGATTCCAGGTTGTATAGAAATCAGTTACAATATCTGATTAAATGGCAGGGCTACCCAGTGGAGGACAACTCATGGGAGCCAGTCAATAACGTTAATGCTCCTCGCTTGCTCCGTCAGTTTCATCAGAGGTACCCACACAAGCCTGGTCTGAGGTCATCCGGAGGTTGTCCCTAAGGGGGGAGTAATGTAAGGTTCTGTGTATCTGTTTCTGAAACTCAGTTTGTTCGTCGGCCATTTTGCTTTCTGTTTTGCTGCAGCTATCTTGCCCTCAGTCAAAATGGAGTTTTCCAGCTTGCATGTTCCCGCCCTGATTCTCTCCGTTTGCTTCTTAAACAGCCACAGCTGAGCAATCAGTGCTTCAGAATCTAGCCTGCAGTGAACCTGTGTTCTGACTCCTGAAGCCTTGGACCTTGTACTCCAGCCATTCCTACTGAGGAACTCTGAAGCACTTGTGGACTCTGAACTCTGCTCTTGAGAGCCTCACGTTTGCATGGACTTGCGGTAACAGAGAAGAAGATCTGAATCTGTATTGGAGAGTTATTGCTGAGCTTAGATTACTCTAGCCTGCTGTGTCTCCTGCTTCTGTGTTTGCAACCTGTGTGTTTATTTTTGCCAATTTGTATGAAGCAATACAAGACTTTCTTTATCAACCTGTGTCTCAAGTATTTTCATCGCACCCAAGCACAAGACGCTATATGAACTGTACCACATACATTTACACCCGTATAGCTAATTGCATAGCCTCCTGCAAGTTACCAGGTATGGGATAAGCAATCAGCAAATCTTTAACCCTTTCACCTAGCCCTGCAAGAAACAAACTTTTCAAAGCTGAATCGTTCCACCCCACCTGAGTAGACCACCGTCGGAAGTGAGTACAATATTTTTCCACATTACCAGATCCCTGCCTCAAACGTCTCAATTCTGTCTCAGCTGATGAGACACGATCAGGATCATCATACAATAACCCCAAAGCAGAAAAAAAACTATCCACTAAAGCATGGATCACTAGGTTGCAGAGAAAAGGCCCATTCC
>JARQOD010000003.1:558137363-558194354 GCA_033576555.1 Oophaga sylvatica
CCTTATTTCAAGAGCCATAATTTTTTTTCATCGCCATATCTATATGAGGGCTTGAATGAACTATACCATTATATTATGGACTACATCGTTTTATTAATTTTACCATGTAATATATAGAAACATTGGAAAAAATATCAATGTGCGATAATAAAAAAATGCAATTCCTTTGCTGCATTTGGATTTTGTTTTTACAGCTTTCATTATGTGGCAAATACTACCTGCCAACAAAATAATTCAGGTCAGTGCAGTTACGGTGGTATAAAACGTGTATAACTTTTTTTTTATTAGTGGTTAAAAATTGGGTGTGTCACCATTTTCTGACACCCATAACGTCTTTATTTTTCTGATAATTCAGTCAATGCGACATTTTGATTGTTTTTTATTACATCTCTCAGAGTGAGGTTTAGTGAATTTCATTTTTTTTCTTTACTGCGTTTACTCTAAGGGTAAATTTTATATTTTCAGAGATTGGATATTTAGAAATGGGGGCCATACCAAATATTTTTATTATTATTATTTCTTAATTTTTGGGAAAAAAAAGTGATCTAAATTTTTATATTGTTTTATTTTTTTAATATTTTTTAAAACTTGTATTTTATTTTTGTTATTTCAGCACATCAGAACTGCAGTATATTGTACAAATTTTGATCTCAATGAAAGTACAAAGATGGCAGCACTTGGGGGACCTTCACAAACAATTGGTACCACAATCGCCCCTCAAGGGTGGGTGGGGGGCTTGGGTGCCAGAACTGATTTATCATGCAATCGCGCCACTTAAATGCCGCTTGAAGAGATAGAGATAGACATTTAAGTGTATAAACATTAGGTACTGGCTGTACAGCACAGCTTGTAACTCCTCTGTATTAAACAGAGGAGTTTATGGCCTGCCCCATACACCTACATCCGACGTGTGGCATACATATATGTCACATGTTGTTAAGGGGTTAATAGTAAGCAGGGAAACATTCAAAAAAGATTATAAAATTCTTACAAGTATTTTCAAAGTAAGTACACCAGTCTCATTGGGTCTAATTTCTGTTTAATAATGAATGCAGTGTACATTGATTAGGCAGAGGATACACTAAATATGCTGAAATCAAGGTAATCGGTGCACAATCTGACTGCAGATACATGTTCACCAGTTTATGAGTAAGTAATGCATAGGGGCTATTCTTACTCACATCTTCAGACTGATCTGCCTAATTTCCTTGTTAGCAAAAATGAAGGCCAAACGGAAAGGGTCCAAGAAGAGGTGCAGATAAAAGTCTGGCTGGACATATCTGTGGTGACCAGTCTTCCTCAAGAAGTAGCTCAACTCTGTCCAATAGAAGGTCCACCATGCCATCCACTTCCTCCTAGAAAAGGTTAAATATATAATATAAGCCATTTCATTATTTTAAACTTTTGCTTGGAGAGCCAATACAAAGTAATAGAGATATATGGTCAGAAGTCAGAAACAACTGAACTGCAGCTCAGATAGAGAGGACATCTTCTAGATCTAGATTTACATCTCGGGAGCCTACAGGTATAGATCACCAGGCACCTTACATTCTGCTCATCTGTTAAGCCAAATCTAAGGTCAAGTAAGGTTTTAAAAATGATGCACCTCTCATAACATTTAGCATCCTCTACATCCTTACCCATGTCCCACCCCTTGTACATCCTCCGCTCCTTCCCTCTGCCGATGTAGATGGTAAGTGACTGAGCTCAATGATTGACTGCACCAAAGATGTGTGCAATGCAACGTCATCACTGCAGCCAAAATACAGAGAATACAGTAGTGGAGAGCCGGCACTGGACTCAGTGAGGGTGAGTACGTGCTCTGTTTCAGATTTTACCAGCTTTTGGGGACCAATTTTCTTAAAGTGGAAGACGCCTTCAAGTGGGCCCCCTTCCTCAAGGGTTGGATGTAGGCACATGCCTCCTATGCCTACCAGTAAATTTGGCTCTCGAAACATATAACCATATAATCATAATAAGACCCCTGGTTACTAGGAGATGATAGAAGTGAACGCGACAAAAGTTGCAGTCCTCCACAGTGGCATCCAAACAATATTTGCAGTGTTCAGCTCTGTACTTTGCTTACATCCAGCTGCTCCCGCAGATATCAACTGATTAATAAGGGTGCCTGGTGTCAGACCGCCACTGATCTGACCCAACCCATGGATAGGTTATCAATGTGTTATTCCTGGACGACTCCATTAATGGCTGAATGTTATAGTAATAATAGTAATATAGGAAAAGAATCTGTTGCATCACAATCTATTATATCATAACCTATTTAATATGCAGGCATAAAATAATGGCCACGTTGGTGCTTCTTAACATTTATTTCAATGCCCAAGTTTTCACTGGTGTCCGAACCCTTTTAAGTGGGACCCCGGCCAATGGCAGGGAATGTCAGTGTGAGGACACTGACAAATAGCTCCATATATCTCATCATCCTACACCTTTGTGACGTGGGGCACTGGTCAGTATTTGGTGTTATGATTTGGTAGCTGAGGAGTGCAGGTAAAAAGGGAAATACACCAGAGCAGTTGGAATCTATGAGATTGCAGTACCCTGACTAACCACCACAACTAGAGGCAGCCGTGGAGCGTTCCTACGTTGGTCCTAGACGCCTCGTCACAGCCTGAGAAACTAACTATACCTAAAGATAGAAAGAGGAAAGCTATCTGCCCCGGAGCAGATCCCCAAAGAACATAGAAAGCCCCCAAACATGTAATGGCGGTTAGACAAGAGGAAATACTGACACAGACAGAAAATAGTATGAGCAAACGTTGGGGCCCAAACTAACTAAATAGAAAAGGATAGGAAGGGCACTTACTGCAATCCCAAAAAACCCTGAAAAGCACCAACTTTACTAATTTCAAAAAACACCTGAGATCACACGACCTCTACCACTTAAATTAGTTCTCTGGTATAACAAAATCAAAACAGCAGCCACTGAAAAAACTGGAAAAAGCAAATGTACAAACATCAGTGGCTGAACAAAACTGAGAGGGCAAAAGCCCCCGGAGGGGACCCTGAAGGCCCCCACAGAAGTGCAGGACAAAATGCAAAAATCAAGCACAAAAGCAAAAAGAAGAAAATGTCTTATCTGTTAGCAGGAGATGCAGACACGACACAGCAGGCTACAAAGGAAACAGGAATCAAGGATTGAGACCAGAACAATTGATCACCGGCAACCCTGATGGGAAGGTGACTCCCTTATATAAGACCAGTCAGTAACACCTGATTCCCAATCCTCACAATCTTCACTGGACAGTCCAGTACCGTTTGTAACCACCAGAGGGAGCCTCTGCTCAGAACTCATTTCAAGTCCATTCACAACAGTACCCCCCCCTTGAGGAGGGGTCACCGAACCCTCACTTGAGCAACCAGGTCGGTCAGGATGAGTTCTATGATACGCACGGATGAGTCTCCAAGCATGGATGTCCGAAGCAAACACCCAAGAATTGTCTTCCTGACCATAACCTCTCCACTTAATCCAAATACTGGAGTTTCCGTCTAGAAAAACGAGAATTCAAAATTTTCTCAACCACAAACTCCAAATTGCCCTCAACCAGAACAGGGTCAGGAGGCAAAGCAGTAGGAACCACTGGCTCAACAAACCTCTTCAACAAGGACTTGTGGAACACATTATGGATCTTAAATGTTCCTGGAAGAAGCAAACGAAAAGAAACAGGATTAAGAATCTCCATGATCTTATAAGGTCCAATGAACCTAGGCTTAAATTTAGGAGATGCCACTCTCATAGGAATATTTTTTGAGGACAACCAGACCAAGTCCCCCACTTTAAACCGGGGACCATCCGTCCTATGCTGGTTAGCAAACCGCTGGGCCTTCTCCTGAGAGAGGGACAACCTCTGCACTACCTGGTCCCAAATCTGTTGCATACACTCCACAACAGAGTCAACACCTGGACAGACAGAAGCCTCCGTCTGTCCTGAAGAAAATCGAGGGTGAAACCCAGAATTACAGAAAAATGGAGACATCAAAGTGGCAGAGCTAGCCCTATTATTAAGAGCAAACTCGGCCAAAGGCAAAAAAGAGACCCAGTCATCCTGATCAGCAGACACAAAGCATCTTAATAAGTCTCCAATGTCTGATTTGTTCTCTCAGTTTGACCATTGGTCTGAGGATGAAACGCCGAGGAGAAAGACAATTGAACACCAAGTTTAGAACAAAAGGTCCTCCAAAATCTGAAACAAACTGGACTCCTCTGTCAGACACAATGTTCTCAGGAATGCCGTGTAAACGAACCACGTGCTGAAGGAACAAAGGTACCAATTCAGAGGAGGAAGGCAACTTAGGTAATGGCACAAGATGTATCATCTTGGAAAACCTATCACAAATCACCCAGATGACGGTCATTCTCTGAGAAACGGGAGGTCGGAAATGAAATTCATAGAGATATGGGTCCATGGTCTCTTGGGCACAGGCAATGGCATCAACAAACCACTAGAGCGAGAGCAAGGCTTGGAGCGAGAGCAAGTCCCTCAGGACTGCACAAATTCCCTGACATCACGAGACAAGGTAGGCCACCAAAAGGACCGACTAACCAAGTCTCTGGTACCAAAAATTCCGGATGACCAGCCAACGCGGAACAATGAATCTCAGACATCACACTCTTTTTCCAGTGGTCCGGGACAAACAATTTCCCAACCGGGCAGCGCTCGGGCCTATCCTCCTGACACCCCTCCAGAGCCAGTCTCAAATTGGTCGAGATGGCAGAAAGAACTACACCTTCTTTCAAAATAACAGAAGGATCAGATAACTCAGGAGAGTCCGCAAGGAAACTCCTTGAAAGGGCATCCGCCTTAACATTCTTAGTGCCAGGAAGAAAGGAAACCACAAAATTAAAACGTGTGAAAAACAAGGCCCACCTGGCCTGTCTAGGATTAAGTCGCTTGGCAGATTCCAGATAAACCAGATTCTTATGGTCAGTAAGGACCACCACCTGATGTTTGGCTCCCTCCACCAATGTCTCCACTCTTCAAAAGCCCACTTCATGGCCAATAACTCCCGATTACCCACGTCATAATTACGTTCAGTAGGAGAAAATTTTCGAGAGAAAAAGGCACAAGGGTTACTTTTAGAGGTCTCTGGATCTCTTTGGGACAAAACGGCACCTGCCCCAATTTCAGAGGCATCAACCTCCACCTGAAATGGCAGAGAAACATCAGGCTGCCGTAGAACAGGAGCAGAAGTGAATCTCTGCTTAAGTTCCTGAAATGCAGAGACTGCCTCAGGAGGCCAATTCACCACATCAGAACCCTTTTTGGTCAAATCAGTTAATGGTTTAACAATAACCGAGAAATTGCCAATAAATTTACGATAAAAATTGGCAAAACCCAAAAATCTTTGAAGAGCCTTTAATGAAGTAGGTTGGACCCAATCACAGATGGCCTGAACCTTGACCGGGTCCATTTCAATAACAGATGGGGACAAAATAAATCCCAAAAATGAGATCCTCTGTACGCCAAAAAGACACTTTGATCCCTTCACATACAGAGCATTCTCTCTCAAAATCTGGAATACAGTTCGAACATGTTTCACATGAGAGTCCCAGTCATTGGAAAAAATCAAGATATCATCCAAATAAACAATCAGAAATTTATCCACAAAATCCCTGAAAATGTCATTCATGAAGGACTGGAAGACAGAAGGAGCATTAGTGAGCCCAAAGGGCATCACAAGGTACTCAAAATGCCCCTCAGGGGTGTTAAATGCCGTCTTCCATTCATCCCCGTGCTTAATGCGAATAAGGTTATATGCCCCCCTGAGGTCAAGCTTTGTAAACCAAGTAGCGTTTTTCACCCTGGAAAACAGTCAGAAATCAAGGGTAACGGGTATTGATATTTCACAGTAATATTGTTCAAAAGACGATAATCAATACACGGCCTTAATGAACCATCCTTTTTGGCCACAAAGAAAAAAACGGCACCTAAGGGTGAAGAGGATGGTCTGATATGACCTTTCTCCAAAGACTCCTTGATATAAGACCGCATAGCGTCATGTTCAGGTACAGACAAGTTAAAAAGGCGACCTTTAGGGAATTTACTACCAGGCACTAATTCAATAGCGCAGTCATAGCTCCTATGGGGAGGCAAGGATGCAGATTTACTTTCGCTAAACACATCAGAAAAATCAATCAAAAAGTCAGAAACATCCTGAGCCTGGGGGAGGCAGAAAAAACAGGAGTGTTGGTATTAACACATTGGCAACCCCAACTGGTTACAGACACAGATTTCCAATCCAAAACAGGATTATGAGACTGTAACCAAGGGAAACCCAGCACGATAATGTCATGCAGATTATACAGAACCAAAAATTTGCAGCTCTCCTGATGATCAGGTTCAACCCTCATTATCACCTGAGTAGAGAACTGAGGTTTATTCTCAGCCAAAGGGGTAGAATCGATCCCCAGTAGGGAAATAGACTTCTGTAGGGGTATCAAGGGAAACCCACAACGTTTAGCGAAATCAAAATCCATCAGGTTAATAGCTGCTCCCGAATCAACGAAAGCCTGAGCAGAAAATGAGGACAGAGAGCATATCAGAGTAACAGTTAATAAAAACTTAGTCTGAACACTACCCAAGACAACTGAGCGTGCAAAACGTCTTCCCCGCTTAGGGCAGACTGAAATAGCATGAGAGGCGTCACCACAGTAGAAACATAACCCATTGCGCTTTCGAAACTCATGACGCTGTGCCCCAGAAACCACTCTATCACACTGCATGGGTTCAGAAGCAGGTTCACAAGGCAACACTATTCCACGCATACTTCTCCGCTCACGCAAATGTCTGTCAATTTGAATCGCTAATGACATAGAATCATTGAGACCAGAGGGGACAGGGAATCCCACCATAACATCCTTTACATTATCTGACAGACCCTTCCGAAAAAGGGCTGCCAAAGCGTCGTCATTCCATTTGGTCAGGACTGCCCACCTACGGAATCTCTGACAGTATAACTCAGCGTCATCAAGCCCCTGATTTAATGCCAACAAGGCTTTTTCAGCTTGATCAGTGACATTAGGCTCATCGTACAATAACCCCAAGACCTGAAAAAATGCATCAACATCACTCAAAACAGGATCCCCAGGTGTCAGGGAAAAAGCCCAATCCTGAGGATCGCCGCGCAGGAGAGAGATGACAATTTGAACCTGCTACGCTGCATTCCCTGAGGACTTAGATTTTAAGGCAAAAAACAATTTACAATTATTTTTGAAATTCAGAAACTTGGCTCGATCCCCCAAAAACAAATCTGGCATGGGAATCCTAGGTTCCACAACAGGCAACCTAGCAAGATAGGTAGCAATACTCTGAACCTCAGTGGCAAGCTGATCCACACGGCCAGACAACTGTGCAAACTCCATTGAGAGAAAAAAAAAATCCTCCCCAGCACCCAGAGATACAGAGGGAAAAAAAAAAATGCAACAAACAGAAAAAATATCTCTGACAACTCTGACAACCTTTTTTTTTTTCTTTCACAATATTTTTCCCTTCTGTGAGTACCATATAATTTTCAGTTTAGGCCGTGATACTGTTATGATTTGGTAGCTGAGGAGTGCAGGTAAAAAGGGAAATACACCAGAGCAGTTGGAATCTATGAGATTGCAGTACCCTGACTAACCACCACAAATAGAGGCAGCCGTGGAGCGTTCCTACGTTGGTCCTAGACGCCTCGTCACAGCCTGAGAAACTAACTATACCTAAAGATAGAAAAGGAAAGCTATCTGCCCCGGAGCAGATCCCCAAAGAACATAGAAAGCCCCCAAACATGTAATGGCGGTTAGACAAGAGGAAATACTGACACAGACAGAAAATAGTATGAGCAAACGTTGGGGCCCAAACTAACTAAATAGAAAAGGATAGGAAGGGCACTTACTGCAATCCCAAAAAACCCTGAAAAGCACCAACTTTACTAATTTCAAAAAACACCTGAGATCACACGACCTCTACCACCTAAATTAGTTCTCTGGTATAACAAAATCAAAACAGCAGCCACTGAAAAAACTGGAAAAAGCAAATGTACAAACATCAGTGGCTGAACAAAACTGAGAGGGCAAAAGCCCCCGGAGGGGACCCTGAAGGCCCCCACAGAAGTGCGGGACAAAATGCAAAAATCAAGCACAAAAGCAAAAAGAAGAAAATGTCTTATCTGTTAGCAGGAGATGCAGACACGACACAGCAGGCTACAAAGGAAACAGGAATCAAGGATTGAGACCAGAACAATTGATCACCGGCAACCCTGATGGGAAGGTGACTCCCTTATATAAGACCAGTCAGTAACACCTGATTCCCAATCTCACAATCTTCACTGGACAGTCCAGTGCCGTTTGTAACCACCAGAGGGAGCCTCTGCTCAGAACTCATTTCAAGTCCATTCACAACAATTTGGTGTGGGAACTTGAATCAGGTTTTGATTGGATTTAGATTTTGAAGTTGTCGGGCTGCAAACCGCCAGCAAAATCCTGGACATTCTATAAAATGACAGGACTTTTTTCGAAGGTTGATATGTCGGTGATATTTTTTTTTGTTAAATTTGAGCGGAATAATAAAATTATATTTATCACAGTGTAGGATGATAATACGTTCAGCATAGAATCTGAGCAATAAACATTATATCACTTACTGCTTGATATTCATGATTTATTATGTTTTTCAAGACATCAGTAAAAAATGTTGGTTGTTTGTGATTTTGGATAATTTGTCCAAAAATTATTTAACATAGTAACATAGTTAAAAAAGACATTTGTCCATCCAGTTCAGCCTATATTCCGTCAGATCTACGTCCTTCTAAAGAACCTAATAACTGTAAGATAAATATTGTTACGCTCCAGGAAGATATCCAGGCCTCTCTTGAACCCCTCGACTGAGTTCGCCATCACCACCTCCTCAGGCAAGGAATTCCAGATTCTCACTGCTCTAACAGTAAAGAATCCTCTTCTATGTTGGTGGAAAAACCTGTTCTTCTCCAGACGCAGAGAATGCCCCCTTGTGGCCGTCACATTCCTTGGTATAAACAGATCCTCTGAGAGATATTTGTATTGTCCCCTTATATACTTATACATGGTTATTAGATCGACCCTCAGTTGTCTTTTATCAAGACTAAATAGTCCTATTTTGCTAATCTCTCTGGGTATTGTAGTTCCCCCATCCCCTTTATTAATTTTGTTGCCCTCCTTTGTACTCGCTCTACTTCCATTATATCTTTACTGGGCACCGATGCCCAAAACTATACACAGTACTCCATGTGCGGTCTAACCAGGGATTTGTACAGAGGCAGTATAATGCTCTCATCATGTGTATCCAGACCTCTTTTAATGCACCCCATGATCCTGTTTGCCTTGGCAGCTGCTGCCTGGCACTGGCTGCTCCAGGTAAGTTTATCATTAACTAGGATCCCCAAACCCTTCTTCATGTCAGATTTACCCAGTAGTTTCCTGTTCAGTGTGTAATGGTGATATTGATTCCTTCTTCTCATGTGTATAACCTTACATTTATCATTGTTAAACCCCATCTGCCACCTTTCGGCCCAAGTTTCCAACTTATCCAGATCAATCTGTAGCAGAATACTATCTTCTCTTGTATAGACTGCTTTACATAGTTTTGTATCATCTGCAAATATTGATATTTTACTGTGTAAACCTTCTACCAGATCGTTAATAAATATGTTTAAGAGAATAGGTCCCAACACCGACCCCTGCGGTACCCCACTGGTCACAGCGACCCAGTTAGAGAATGTACCATTTATAACCACCCTCTGCTTTCTATCACTAAGCCAATTACTTACCTATTTACACACATTTTCCCCCACACCCAGCATTTTCATTTTGTGTACCAACCTCTTGTGTGGCCCGGTATCAAACGCTTTGGAAAAATCAAGATATACCACGTCCAATGACTCACCTTGGTCCAGTCTATAGCTTACCTCTTCATAAAAACTGATTAGATTGGATTGACAGGAGCGATTTCTCATAAACCCATGCTGATATGGAGTTACACAGTCATTCTCAATGAGATAATCCAGAATAACATCCCTCAGAAACCCTTCAAATATTTTACCAACAATAGAGGTTAGACTTACTGGCCTATAATGTCCAGGTTCACTTTTAGAGCCCTTTTAGAATATTGGTACCACATTTGCTATGCGCCAGTCCTATGGAACAGACCCCGTCACTATAGAGTCCCCTAAATATAAGAAATAATGGTTTGTCTATTACATTACTTAGTTCTCTTAGTACTCATGGGTGTATGCCATCCGGACCCGGAGATTTATCTATTTTAATCTTATTTAGCCTGTTTCGCACCTCTTCTTGACCCTTAATATAGGGTTTTCTTTGTCTCTCGGTATTTCACCTAGCATTTTATTTTCCACCGTGAATACCGTGGAGAAGGTGTTTAATATATTAGCTTTTTCCTCGTCATCTACAACCATTCTTTCCTCACAGTTTTTTAAGGGGCCTACACTTTCACTTTTGATTCTTTTACTATTGATATAGTTGAAGAACAGTTTGGGATTAGTTTTACTCTCCTTAGCAATGTGCTTCTCTGTTTCCTTTCTGGCAGCTTTAATTAGTTTTTTAGATAAAGTATTTTTCTCCCTATAGTTTTTTAGATCGTCAACGGTGCCATCCTGCTTTAGGCTAGTTTCACATTTCCGGCGGGCGCCTTGCGGCGCCCCGCATTTTGCCGCAGCGCCGCATGTGAAAACCTTTCACACTTACGGCGGCCGCATGCGGTTTTTTGCCGGATGGTTTCTGATGCTTGGAGAGATAAGAAACCATCCGGCAAAAACAAAAAACGTTACATGCAGCGTTTTTTCCGGACGCCGCAATATACATTTGCGCCGCATCCGGACAAAACCGCATGCAACGCATTGACATGCGGCGCCATCCGGCGCTAATGCATGTCAATGCAAAAAAAGCCGCATGCGGCGCATCAGATTTTCAGATGCGGCGCTGCGGCAAAATGCCGGGGGCGCCGCCAGCGCCCGCCGGAAATGTGATAGAGGCCTTAGTAGTTTAAATGCTTTCTTTTAATGTTAATTGCCCCTCTTACTTCTTTGTTTTGCCACATTGGGTTTTTCCTATTTCTTGTCCTTTTATTACCACAAGGTATAAACCGCTTACAGTGCCTATTTAGGATGTTCTTAAACATTTCCCATTTATTATCTGTATTCTTATTCTGAGGACATTGTGTCAGTCAACCAGATAAAGGGCATCTCTAAGCTGGTCACACTTTGCCTTCCTAAAGTTCAGTGTTTTTGTGACTCCCTGACAAGTCTCCCTTTTTAAAAAATAAAAAATTAGGTTGGCGACCCTGACTAATTGGTTGTTTGTACATCGCTTATTTAAAAAACATTTGTAAATGATTTGCTTGACTTGGCAATCATCGTGACACATACCTGCTGTCCATCAAACAGGAGAACCAAAAGGCACTTTTTCAGACACTTGTTAAATTCACAGACATCTCATTATTAGAAAGGCTGCTGGGATCAAAGCAAACTCCCTACAAATAAAATGATATTTCTACATAACATACTAAATTGATGATTCCATAGGTTCACACATCACAAATACCACAATAAGAGAAGTCTCACAAAAGGATCAGATCAGGTGGGTCCCATCACTTATTTTGATGGGTTTATGAAAACCTTCTCTTCACAGGTCAGGATGCCATATTGATTGTCAGTTGCACCAAGAGAGGGGTCCATATTTATCAGTGGACCCTGTTATCCCTTTTCATTCCTCTGGATATGTTGACACATCAGGTGGTTGAATCAGTTCCTTGAACTTAAAGCCCCACTCCAGCAATTTTGTTTTTTTTCGGCACTGGAGTAACGCTTTAAATGCAAGCCCCTATGGAGGCTATTGAAGCATGCCAAAATTTAAAAAAAATGTTTTAAAAAATATGAAAAAAAAAATAAAGTTTAAATCACCCCCCTTTTGCTCCATTCAAAATAAAACAATAAAAAAAAATCACACATACACATATTAGGTATCGCTGGATTCAGAATCGCCCGATCTATCAATAAAAAAAGGATTAACCCGATCGCTAAACGGCATAGTGTGAAAAAAATCGAAACGCCAGAATTACGGGTTTTTGGTCGCCGCGACATTTCATTAAAATGCAATAACGGGCGATCAAAAGATCATATCTGCACATAAATGGTATCCTTAAAAACGTCAGTTCGGCACGCAAAAAACAAGCCCTCACAATGGCACAAACATTTTTTTTTTAGCAAACTTTGGAATTTTTTTCCCGTTTTCAAGTACACAACATGCTAAAACCAATAATGTCGTTGAAAAGTACAACTCGTCCCGCAAAAAATAAGCCCTCTCATGACCATATTTACAGAAATATAAAAAGTTATGGCTCTGGGAAGAAGGGGAGCGAAAAACGAAAAAGAAAAACCGAAAAAAGCTGGGGTCATTAAGGGGTTAAAAAAATGTAATTCAGCAAGATACTGGCCCTATGGTCCCACTTGAAAGAACATGCCAATACTTTTAAAGATATCCAGTCTTAAAGGAGTTATCCAGACTTTGGATAAAAGTCTGCTGTTACTCTATGTGCCAAACTAATCTTGTGGCCTCTGACCACAAGTGTGCAAATCGCGCTCGCATTAGGAATACCAGGGAGTCACACTCCGCACGCTGTCACGATTCAGCACTCTGCAGTCCCATAAAATAGCCTGGCCAACCCCTTTAATCAGTAAGCTCCCATTTCCATTTATTTTTTCCATTACGGCGACAAAAATGCTGGAGGTAAACTGATGTGGGAACTGATTCTACGTAGTATTCTACGGCCCGGAATCAGTTCTTGCTCTGGACCCTTCAAGGAGTGGATGCAAAAATGCTGTATGTTTTGTGTTTTTTCAATCCAGCCCCATGATTTTGTAGTAGAAACTATTTAAAAAAAACGGATGACAACTGATGAAGTTTTGGCATGAGAAAAATTATCCTGATATAGTGGTTAAATGGAAATCCAGCCTAAAAACAGTGGGGTCAGTTGTGCCATCAGTTTTCATTCGTCTTGTATTTAAAAAATCATTGGGAATGGAGATGTGACCTCTGGACACAAAATGTGATCGTGCCCCTACTGACCTGTGGTGTGTATAAAACGGAGGGTGGTATTTTTCTGGGTAACAATCCTGGAATCCTGCAATATCTCATGAAGCACAAGTCTTTGGAAAGGTTCTCCATTGTGTTAAACGCGAATCCCCATGGTGGTGTCCCAACACCTGCAAAGAGATGAAGATATTTTTTTTATTTATCGTGAAATCATTTTAAATGGGAACTGTCTGCATAAAAGTGCAGCCCAATCTGCAGACACCATGTTATAGAGCTGAGTAGTTTAATATACAGTTCTGTAGGTAAAGATTCCATATAATTTGTATTTAAATCATTTAATCCTCTGCTCTTTCTGTGATTTCAAGTCCAGTGGGCAGTCCGATCAATGACTGACTGCATTTTTTGTATACTGTGTATACAGAGATGGCTGTCAGTCATTTACAATTTCATCTTGACATTAATATATACTGTAGACTGTTCAGGGGATATAGCTCTGGGATCAGCCGTCTCGGGTAGATGGAGTGGCATAGAAACAGTTCAATCACAGACAGCAGTCCTGGTATAAATGGCCGCAACCAGTTTTATTGAAAGTCCACAGCAAACAAACATAAACCAAATCATAAACCAAAATCCTAAGCCTGTCAGGCTTCTAGCTAAACACAGTTAGTTTACCTCACGGCTACTGTGGCCCAAAACAACACGTTATGTAGTTACCAGCGCTTGGCTTCCAGGAGACTTCTAGCAGCGTCTGAAGCCGAATTCAGACTCAGAGCTCTGTCTGTGTAACTCTACCACCTATTTCTGGCTGCTTAATTAGGCAGCTGTGTGTACTCAGGGTTGAGCTGCAAGCCTGTACTGGATGGGGAGTAGAGTGAACGTACTATATATTCCTTATGCGACCCAGCTAAGAAACCTGGGCGAGATATACACCCCGTCCAGTACGCACCCCTTCACTGTCTCACATAATATATACATATACATTTAAATATTCCTATTTATAAACTACATTTTCCCAATAGAAGATCATAATAACACAAAGTAGAAGACAAAATAACTTTAGAGCACTAGAATGATGAGTTGCACAAATGGAGCTACATAACCTACACAAGATGTATACACTTAGGCCATGTTCACACATCTGTATTTGGTCAGTATTTTACATCATTATTCATAAGCCAAAATCAGGAGTAGAACAATCAGAATAAAAGCACAATAGAAACATGAGCACCACGTTTACATTTTTGACTCACTTCTGGTTTTGTCTTACAAAAATGCTGACTAAAATAATGTCATGTGAACAAGGCCTTAAAGAAAATCTGTCAGGATTTCACCTCCCCAAACTACTTATACTGTATGTGTATGAGTATGCCCGGGACAAGCGTGCTCTTCTTTCCTCACTTCTAAATCGAGTGCACTTATTTTGTATTTCAAGTGCATAGAATATAACAAGCAATAACGTGTAGGGTTTATAAGTAATAATGTAAATAACATAGCATGTGCTGTTGTATAGTTATTTTATTGTGGATGACTCATGTACTTTATTAACGATGACATAAATGTATTTCTACAACAGTGTGTTAATGTACTAAGAATGGGGAAAGTATTAGGGTAAGAAGTTAGGAAATAAGTATAGAGATAAGATAGAGGGATAGATATTGATAGATGTTGATAGGCTTGAGAAGTGCAGTGGAGGGCACAGTAGTTAGGTGTAGCAAGACAATAGTTAATACAAATAGGAACAGCCCCAGTTAGGGAAGGGCATGGGTAATATACTATATTTTTTGGATTATAAAATGCTACGGATTATCAGACTCACTCCAAATTTTGAGGAGAAAAATAGGATTTTTTTTTTAATAAAATGGAGGTGCTTCTTATAATCCATGTGCCTTATTGCTTACCGGGGGTGGTGGCTGCAGTGAAGCAGGGTTCCAGGGTCGCTGCTGGAGGAGGCAGGAGTGTGGTGATGCCGTAGGCTGGGATGGGAGGGTGTTCTGATGTGCGGCACACCGCTGCAGGTGTCTGGTGCTGCTGCGGTGTCCGGCGCTGCTGCCCGGTGCCGCTGCAGGTGCCCAGCGATGCTACGGGTGTGTCCGCGCTGAAACCTCATCTCCTGAGATCTTGGTGCCGAGATCTCCATTTGTGCATGCGCCGCCCCAGTGGTCATTTTCCCAGAGTCCACTGCACAGGAAACCATAGAACTGCGGGGGGCTCTGGCCTTTAGCAAAATGTTGGCAGAGCCCTCCCCCGCAGCAGCACCGGACACCCCTGTTGCACCGCCGGGCACCTGCAGCACCAGAGAAACCTGCAGGAGCACCGAGCAGCAGCGCCAGACACCTGCAGCAGCGCCAGACACCCCCTTATCCCAGCCTGGGATAAGACGCACCCCCATTTCCTCCTTCCAAATTTTGGGGAAAAAAAGTGCGTCTTATAATCCGAAAAATATGGTAAAGGAAAGTATTTCCTGATTAAAGTAGATAAGAGTTATAGCAGCAGTAGTTCGGGGTCAAAGAGCTGAAAGCCATGTTGATACTGAAGGAAAGGGAGCAGCATGAGGATGGCCTCAACAAATTTCAGTGGTTCATCCCAAAAAGTGAGAGGCCTACGGCCTGAGAAAGGTGTGAAGGAGCCTGCCTTGCTAGCTTACCCTAAGGGTAAAGTGGACAGGGATTCACAGATGAAAATTCGACTGAGATTTTGGGAAGCTGCGGAGCCGAGTGTAACATCCCAGGGGCAAAAAGTGCCAGCAAAGCAAGGGATAGCGCAGACTGAGGAAACAGTGACCACCTTAACATATATACTGTGTCCATGTCTAAGACTGAACTCAATCTGCTGAGTAAACTTGAACTGTTTAAAAAGGAAAATGTGTCTGCTGTTGACTGTGTGGCTGGATCCGGAATCACGGAGCTGATGGAACCCTTTAGATAAAAAGTGATTGTTATTCACACAGAGCACACGCCAGATGGGATATTATTTGCTTGTGGGTTGCCAAGGTATGGAGAACAGCATCCTGACTACTGCCCTGTGCACCATACATATGTACATGTAAATTTTTCAAAGACAAGTCCAGCAATACTTTTACATGGCCAGTCTGATTGGTTCTATATGGACAAATAAAATTGAAAAATTATAAAATAGATTTTAAACACACCATGAATTTGTCTAGTACAGGTTGCATAGTAGTAGATGTAGCAAGATGACAACTGACAACCTATTTAGGTCTAAATTACAATTTACTATTAAATACAGAAAAGTTACTTTATGTTATATACCAAGAACATCTCTGTCTTCCATCAAAAAGAGGACAGATCCATTTCGATCAGTGATTACGGCACATGGGATTAGTAGTCTGCGATCATAGGGAAGGCACAAGAAGTTGTGTAATGTTTTTAACCAGTTAGATGTGAGTGGGACCTAAGGGAGATAAATAAAATATGTAAATTGGGTGTGGTTTAATCCTGGTACCAAAAACGCTAAATCTTCAGGATTTTACAGTAAACATTATTGGCATGATTTCAGATAACATTCTACATTATACAGAATATATGTATTACATACAGATTCTATATACATAACCAACTAAACAAAAATAATTTGACGCCATCGGCCCCTTAAAAGAGGATCATAACAATATAATTATAGAGGACAAAGAAAAGGCTGAGATATTATACAGGCACTTTTCATCCGTGTTCACCAATTAACTAACTGTTCCATGGATCATTCAACAAAGCAGAAATCGAAGTTCACCACCTGATATAACTAAATTAGCACAAGTAGAAGTATGGCTGCGTTTGAACAAATTAAATATTGATATCCACCAGCCCAGATGGCATTTATCCATGGATACTGATGGAATTGAGCTCAGTAATTGACAGACTTCTGTATCTCATCTTCTTAGACTGTTCTTGGTGACACACGACTGGAGGATGGCTGACGTGGTACCGATATTTAAAAAAAAAGGTAAGGTGAATCCGGGCAACTTCAGTCCGGTAAGTCTGATATCAGTTGAGTGCAAAGTTTTTGAGGGCATTATAAGAGATGACCTGCAGAGATATATTGCAGAGAATAATATAATGACTGACAACCAGCATGGATTCATGAAAGACAAGTCATGTCCAACTAACAAGTTTTTGTTTCTATGAGGAGGTACGTACAATTATGGATGTTGGTAATGCGGCTGATGTGATTTATCTGGACTTTACAAAGGCATTTGATACTGTACCACAAAACATTATACTGAAGCTACAGAAGCAAGGACTGGGGGAAACTATATGCAAAGAACGGGTTAAGGGACAGGAAAAAAAGAATCGTCATAAGTGGTACGTTCTCTAAATGAGATATAGTCAGCAGTGGGGGCCGCAGGGATCTATGCTAGATTCATTTTAATCTCTTTATTAACGACCTTGTGGATGAGATTGAGAGTGACGTGTTAGTCTTTGCTGATGACACCAAACTATTTAGGATAATAAAAACTGAGCTTGACATTACAATATCACAAAATGATCTGGTTAAGATCTCTAAATGGGTAAACACTTGGTAAATTAAGTTTCATGTAGATAAATGTAGAGTAATGCAACTAGGACAGAGTAATCCTATAGGCTGCATATACATTAAATGGAATCATACTTGGAACTGCTCAACAGAAGGACTTGGGTATTCTGGTTACAATAAGCTGAGCACCAGTACTCAATGTCAAGCAGCAGCTGCAAAAGCAAATACATTTTAGGGTGTATAAAAAGAAAGATAAAATCCTCTGATCTAAATGTACTTTTAAGGATATTTGGAAGCTAGAGTCAATTCAAAGGTTGGCAACTAGATTATTACAATGGGAGGAAGGCCTCTCAAATGATGAGT
The DNA here is from genome assembly GCA_033576555.1 of Oophaga sylvatica. Lineage (NCBI taxonomy): Eukaryota > Metazoa > Chordata > Amphibia > Anura > Dendrobatidae > Oophaga > Oophaga sylvatica. The sequence continues at coordinate 558,155,299 of JARQOD010000003.1, forward strand.
GATTGGAAAAGTTGTGATTGTTTAACTAGAAAAAAGGCATATCGGAGGAGATCTGATTTATATGTATAAATACATATGTGGTCAATAAAAGTGACTGGCACATGATTTATTTCTTCCAAAGACTTTACAATAGACCAGGGGGAAGGTGGAGGAATGTCAATTTCGGCAGCTAAATAGGAAGTGGTTCTTTACAGTTAGAGTAGTCAGACAGTCGAATGCCTTACCAAGAGAGGTAGTAATGGGAGAAACTATAAAAAAGCTTCTAAAAAAGGGTTGGTCGATTTCCTCACAACTAATGGCATTGTGGATTATAAATAATCTAGTAATAGAGAATGTATAACTGGTGGAGAAAAAGTTGAACATGATGGACCTAAGTCTTTTCTCAACCTATGTAACAATTTAAGGGTTTGTACGTTAGCCCCTATCCATAGTATAAGGTGTAACTTACTAATCGCTGAGGTCAAACCACTGGTACCTCCCATGATCCCAAGATAGGATCTCTGGAACTTGGAAGTAAAGTACTGTTAACTTACTGATTAATAGGGGTCCAACCTCTCAGACCACATCGATCCTGAGATTGGGACTCTGGAACCTTTAAGTTATGCTCTGTGGAACCCCATCTTGAATGTCATGGAGGTGAGCATCTCAGAAATCCCAGAGGTCACAGGAATCTGTCAACAGTATCTCACTCCCCAAACAATTTATATGTGCATGTACCTCTTTCAAAAGCAAATCCAGCAATATCTTTACATGGAGCTGGAGTGACACGCTTTACATCTATGGCCTCTTTTGCATATCAACTCAAATGCTGATTTCTCAGTAATGGAGGAATAAGCTGGCCATGTAAAGGTATTGCTGGAATTGTCTTTGAAAGAGGTACAGGCAAATATAAATAGTTTGGAGTGTGAAATTCTGCTGACAGATTCCCTTAAATGACTACTGCAGTCATTATTCAGTCGCTTCACGACAAGTGTCTTTAGTACATTGTAGAATGCCTTTTCCTGTTATGACCAGCTGCAAACATGTTGCTTCTCGCAATGTACCTGATGAATCTTATTCCTCATGAGTAATGGCCCCCAGATCACTAATATTCTTGGGTTTACATGTTACAAACCGCCTTCTTTAAATCCCGCCAAAGATTTTCTATGGGGTTCAAATCAAGCAACTGTGACAACCACTTCCAGGAATTGGAAACCAAACCTTGATGAACTTTGCATTTTGCTTGAGATCATTGTCTTGTTGGAAGGCAAATTAATCCCAAGCTTCAGCTTCACATTCCGCCACTGCTGCTGTCCCTGTTACTTATGTTTGTGCTGTATATGCTTCTCGTCAGCTCCAACAAGGCACTGTTCAGAAGGTGCTGTTGCGCCTTTAATATAGTGTCTTAAAGTGGTCTCTCTGTGGTTGCCCCAGACAGGAGCTTTACATGACACATTTCAGTTGTCCAGGCCTTTAACATTGATGGCCTATCCTTAAGATAGGTCATCAATGTCTGATCAGTGGAGGTGCGATACCCGGCACCCCTGCCAATCATATGTTCCTGGTATCGGTGGCGGCTGGAGCTGTTCAATTATGGGGCTGCACAGCTCTTTTGACTGTATAATGGCCTCGGCCGGGCGCTGCACTGTATATCAGCACCCTATTCAAATCGGCCACTATTCCTGAGCAGTTCCGGATGCCGCTGACACTGGGAACAGCTGTTTGTCGGGGGTGCCCCAACCGATTGGCATTGATGGCCTATCCTAAGTCCTGGACAACCCCTTTAAGACTTTACCACATATTATACTTATATCACTGTAATCTATACATTTCATTAATCTCATGTCATCAAAAGCAAAATGTCAAGGTAAATTAGCCCTCCTTTTTAGCTTACAGCAGAAATATGGTTAAAGGCACACAATGGAGACATAAATAAGAGGCTACAACAAAATGGAGTAGAAAATCATCTGAATTATTTGATCAGCAAAGGAAAGCGAATTGATTGTGGCTCGAGAGCATATTTCACAACCAGCGAACCCCGGCGCATCACTGTGATCTGTATTCTGAGTCAGCGTTAAAAAAGGGACAACTATAACCACAAGTTAATCTGAGAATCTCCAATTTTAATTACAAATGCTCCCTCCTCCTCAGTCTGCTACGCTCCCGTTGGGCTTGAGAATATCTAGAAATGATGGTCTCCATTATCCTAGAATCTGTCAGCAGGTTCCCTTGTTAATAGCAGCGCTTAATATTCATGAGTAAATATTTTAAAGAAATAATGACGGCAAACAGCCAAATGGCCGCTGAGACGTTCAAGGGGGAAGAAAACTTCCTTTTGAGCTATCGCGTCTGAGATGGGAGAGGATATGAGTATGAATTTATCATGATTAGGGAAATGCAGTAGGGAGATGTAGTTATGGAGGAGGAGGGTAAAAAAGATGAATATGAGCAATAATTTTAAATAAGGGAAGCCAAACAGAATTGTTTCTCCTTCTTCTCTTTCACTTGCTGAATTTTCTCCTTCATACAATTTATGATGCCAATTATGAGGTAAGCACTGGAACTTCTGTGAAAGTTTTATAAGGGAAGAAACGAACGCATGTCCCTAGCCGAAAATCTCATGTTCAAATGCAAGTTTTGGGATTCATCTTTGGGGAAAACCTCAGGATCTTATAATTTCTTAATGGGATCTTTAGGTTTACTGAAACAATTGCAGCATCGGGTGGGCTGGTAATAGACAAGCTCAAACATACCTTCTTAAATGCAAAGGATTTTCATTTTGCTGAGAAAATAAATTGTGGGGCTTTACCCACTCCCCGACAATTGAAATAAATGTGCAGCATGGTGGAAGAGGGTGCATGGAGCGGGCTCAAGAGCTCAGCCCGCATTACACCTACCAGAGGACACCTGTATTACACACCTGGCATCTACCTGTCACAGCAATGATTGTAGCCATGCTCCGACTGCTGCTATTAAACACCTTAACTGCATCTGGAAATCTCTAGTATTTTAAGTACATAGTTGCATGGGCACTCCATGATGGGTGTCTTTCAGCCCCTCCAAGTCACCATCATGGGTTGTCAATTGGTTGCGTATTAACTCAGAATCCTGACAAAGGCACTAGTGGCTGTGATGTTGGTACTTCTGTGGGCTTAATAGAAGACCATAATTTTAGCTATGTACTGTAATATGGTCGTATTGTAGAATATACAACAACCGATCAGAAGGTCAGAGGTTCTAATTCCTAATAAAGTGTTATTAGCCGCTGAAACTGCGCAAAAAAGCAATAACAGTCATAAAAGTACTATATGTACCCCAAAAAGTTTTATACATCTACATGTACCCCGAGAATCACACATCTCAATCAATAAAAAAAATACTGTCACTCAAAACTATAACTTGTTATGCAAAAAAAAGCCCTCATATGATTATGTTTTTAGGAGAATCTGAAAAAAGTTAATGGCTCTTGCATGCGAGGGAAAATGAAAGCACAAAAGCAAATATTGGCTGGGGCGGGAAGGGTTTAGTGAAAATAAGGCTGCAAATGCAAAGAGGATAGGAAAATGCTCAGCAAGTGAACAGATTCTTTGACTTGTCCTCCACCCAGAACCACTTCCATGAGTTTGATTGATGTCTGATCAGCTTTATTTTGTCATTGTTAGTAGAAAAATCTTGTGCATTTTCCATGCATTCCCCACCTTCCGTATGTCAACAATACCACCCCATGGATTTGCCATTTATTCAACATAACTATGTGAGGCTATGTGCACAAAACGCCTATTAAAAGCGTACAGGCACCAAGTTTTCCTAGTCATTTGCACTTTAGGAAAACGCCGGCAGTTGTTTTCCTAAAATGGCTGTCTGGGCTTCTTTGCTGTTGTTCTTCTGCAAGCTCTGTGTGGAAGCTGCCCAGAGAATAACCTCTTCTGGGTTTCTGAACTCTGAAGTGGTTAAAAGAAGTGGCATAAGATGGAACATGTGCACAGCAGTGTCATTTTATGGGGCACTTTTTCAGTCGAATTCCAGGCAGAATCCACCTGAAAAAGAAGTTGAGTGCACATAAGTCTAATTGTTAAAGTCACCATAATATTGTGCATGTGCCTTGTGTTCCTGGCCCAGCAAAAACATTACTGATATGCTATGTATGCGCAATAGCTTTCAAATTCTGCACTGGGCACAGAAGATTTAAACTATGTCTTTGGCTGGCTATGTCTTTGGGGGGGGAACAAAAACGAAAAAGATCCTGTATGTTTCTGCTCATATTACTGGAACATAAAGCTATCAGACATACAGTCATGGCCAAAAGTTTTGAGAATGACACAAATATTTATTTTCACATGATCTGCTGCCCTCTGGTTTTTATGTGTGTTTGACAGATGTTTTTATCACAGACAGAAATATAATTGCAAACATATGAGTAACAAAATCTTATATTGACAGTTAGAATGAGTTAATGCAGCAAGTCAATATTTGCAGTGTTGACCCTTCTTCTTCAGGACCTCTGCAATTCTCCCTGGCATGCTCTCAATCAACTTCTGGACCAAATCCTGACTGATAGCAGTCCATTCTTGCACAATAAATGCTTTCATTTTGTCAGAATTTTTAGGTTTTTGTTTGTCCACCCGTCTCTTGATGATTGACCACAAGTTCTCAATGGGATTAAGATCTGGGGAGTTTCCAGGCCATGGACCCAAAATCTCTATGTTTTGTTCCCTGAGCCATTTAGTTATCACCTTTGCTTTATGGCAAGGTGCTCCATCATGCTGGAAAAGGCATTGTTGATCGCCAAACTGCTCTTGGAGGGTTGGGAGAAGTTGCTCTTGGAGGACATTCTGGTACCATTCTTTATTCATGGCTGTGTTTTTAGGCAAGACTGTGAGAGAGCCGATTCCCTTGGCTGAGGAGCAACCCCACACATGAATGGTTTCAGGATGCTTAACAGTTGGCATGAGACAAGACTGGTGGTAGCGCTCACCTTGTCTTCTCCGAATGAGGCGTTTTCCTGATGTCCCAAACAATCGAAAAGGGGATTCATCAGAGAAAATAACTTTACCCCAGTCCTCAGCAGTCCACTGCCTGTACCTTTTGCAGAATATCAGTCTGTCCATGATGTTTTTTCTGGAGAGAAGTGGCTTCTTTGCTGCCCTCCTTGAGACCAGGCCTTGATCCAAGAGTCTCCGCCTCACAGTGCGTGCAGATGCACTCACACCTGCCTTGCTGCCATTCCTGAGCAAGCTCTGCACTGCTGGTAGCCCGATCCCGCAGCTGAAACACTTTTAAGAGACGGTCCTGGCGCTTGCTGGTCTTTCTTGGGCGCCCTGGAGCCTTTTTGGCAACAATGGAACCTCTCTCCTTGAAGTTCTTGATGATGCGATAGATTGTTGACTGAGGTGCAATCTTTCTAGCTGCGATACTCTTCCCTGTTAGGCCATTTTTGTGCATTGCAATGATGACTGCACCTGTTTCTTTAGAGATAACCATGGTTAACAGAAGAGAAACAATGATGCCAAGCACCAGCCTCCTTTTAAAGTGTCCAGTGGTGTCATTCTTACTTAATCATGACAGATTGATCTCCAGCCATGTCCTCATCAACACCCACACCTGTGTTAATGGAGCAATCACTGAAAAGAGGTTACGCTGGTCCTTTTAAGGCAGGGCTGCAATGATGATAAAATGTGTTTTGGGGGATAAAGTTCATTTTCTAGCCAAATATTGACTTTGCGAGTAATTGCGGTTAAGCTGATCACTCTTTATAAAATTCTGAAGTATATGCAAATTGCCATTAGAAAAAGTGAAGCAGTAGACTTTGTAAAAATTAATATTTGTGTCATTCTCAAAACTTTTGGCCATGACTGTACAGTTGTGCTCAAAAGTTTACATACTCCGGCAAAAGTTTTGCTTTCTTGGCCTTTTTTTCAGAGAATATGAATGATCACACCAAAACTTTTTCTCCACTCATGGTTATTGGTTGGGTGAAGCCATTTATTTATTCAAACTACTGTGTTTTCTCTTTTTAAATCATAATGACAACCCAAAACATCCAAATGACCCTGATCAAAAGTTCACATACCCCATTTCTTAATACCGTGTATTGCCCCCTCTAACATCAATGACAGCTTGAACTCTTTTGTGGTAGTTGTGGATGAGGTTCTTTATTTTCTCAGATGGTAAAGCTGCCCACTCTTCTTGGCAAAAAGCCTCCATTTCCTGTAAATTCCTGGGCTGTCTAGCATGAACTGCGCTCTTGAGATCTCCACAGAGTGGCTCAATGATATTGAGGTCAGGAGACTGAGATGGCCACTCCAAAACCTTTACTTTGTTCTGCTGCAGCCAATGACAGGTCGACTTGGCCTTGTGTTTTGGATAGTTGTTGGAACGTCCAAGTACGTCCTATGCGCAGCAGTATTTGCTGATAACATGCTGCATTCATCTTTCCTTCAACTTTGACCAAGTTTCCTGTGCCTTTGTAGCTCACGCATCCCCAAAACATCAGCGACCCACCTCCGTGCTTTACAGTAGGAATGGTGTTCCTTTCATCATAGGCTTTATTGACCTCTATCCAAATGTAACGTTTATGGTTGTGACCAAAAAGTTCAATTTTGATCTCATCACTCCAAATTACCTTGTTCCAGAAGTATTGAGGCTTGTCTCTGTGCTGTTTTGCGTATTGTAGGCGAGATACTTTGTGGCATTTTTGCAGTAATGGCTTTCTTCTGGCGACTCGAACATGCAGCCTATTTTTCTTCAAGTGCCTTCTTTTTGTGCATCTTGAAACAGCCACACCGCTAGTTTTCAGAGAGTCCAGTATTTCAGCTGATGTTATTTGTGGGTTTTTCTTTGCATCCCGAACAATATTCCTGGCAGCTGTGGACGACACTTTTGTTGGTCTACCTGACTGTGGTTTTGTTTTTATAGAGCCCCTGATTTTCCATTTGTTAATCGCAGTTTGAACGCTGCTGACTGGCATTAGCAATTCCTTGGATATCTTTTTGTATCCCTTTCCTGTTTTATACAGTTCAACTACCTTTTCCCATAGCTCAGTTGACAATTATTTTGCTTCCCCCATGACTCACAATCCAGAAACGTCAGTGGCTGGATGAAAGATACAAGAGTCTGTCTGGATCCCAGAAACTCATTCAGCTTTTATGCACACACACAGATTACAAGCAAAGAAGTCACAGGTAAGGATGTTACCTTTAGTAGACAGTCAAATCCATTTGTGTCAACTTCTGTGCATGTTATCAGTCCAAAATCACCAGGGTATGTGAACTTTTGATCAGGGTCATTTGGATGTTTTGGGTTGTTATTATGATTTAAAAAGAGAAAACACAGTAGTTTGACAATAAATGGCTTCACCCAACCACTAACCATGAGTGGAGAAAAATTTTGGTGTTATCATTCATATTCTCTGAAAAAAGGCCAAGAAAGCAAAAATTCTGCCGGGGTATGTAAACTTTTGAGAAAAACTGTATCACAGCCATCAAAGGTGACACCACTGGATCTCTACTCTGTAGAGTAGAAATGGTGCCATTTCCTATAGGTGCATATTTATGTGGGACCTAACTACTTAAAAACCACAAAGACCAAGTGAGGAAACCACTAACAAATTGCTATAACTGTTATTACTATTTAACCAGCTCCACCCCCCACAGACACAATCTTTGGTGGTATAGTATGACTCCTATCGTTATTGTGATGTTTGTTTTCGTGCCGAAACGCGCGTCGGGGCAGACGTGCAGACCCAGGCTCACACCCGATGCCATTTGGAGAGAGGTAATAATATCTTTATGACACTGGTCAGTTTTAAGTATGCAGTATAGAAACTCATTCATGTACCCTCTCCATTGCTTCACTGAAGGGACATGCATTTGTATACATATCGATAATCTTTCCATTAGTACCAATGTCCTTTCTACATAGGTGATCTATTGACATACGGGTGTCAGTATCATGCATAACATTGACACCATGTCGTTATTCTAATATACAGCCATTTATCATATTCAGTTGCCTGGGCCAGTGCGACTCCCTTTTTGTAGTAGATTTGCACCTGTCCTTGTGGCTCATTTGTCCGGCATTGTTTTTCGCCTTTTACCTGCACTTTGACATGTGTGTATATGTTTCAATAAAGATTATGTCATTTTTCTAAAAGCCCGTTTTCGTTGTTTTTTGTGATGGCTACATCACACTCCCTCTCATGGATCTCTACTCTGTAGAGTAGAAATGGTGCCATTTCCTATAGGTGCATATTTATGTGGGACCTAACTACTTAAAAACCACAAAGACCAAGTGAGGAAACCACTAACAAATTGCTATAACTGTTATTACTATTTAACCAGCTCCACCCCCCACAGACACAATCTTTGGTGGTATAGTATGACTTCTATCGTTATTGTGATGTTTGTTTTTTTATTGGACAGATCTTTAGCGCCTTATTTTGTAGAAATGAAAATTCCAGTAAAATAGAGGTACACAGGTATAAACCGTACTGAGCCCAAGTTTATACATTGTACTGTCACACTCATTTATTTCCAGTTTGCGATCGATGTATATTGGCTGCATTCCAAAGTTTTTGATCCATTTTTAAGAATTGAAGAAAATCTTCAACTTACCAATTGTATCATCATGTTACTTTCTACTTTGATAGTACTGTAGACTGCTGGTAAAATTTTGGAAAAAAATGGTTACAAATGGAAAATCTACCAGCATGTACAGACAGGCTAAACAAGGAGTGGCACTAAATCTGGCACAGACATAAAGAAAAAGTTATTGTGTCCTCCTTGTAGAATGCCATGTGTTGGGAGTATCTCAGTACTAGCAGTGATAATTTTACCAGTTTACAGTTTGTAGTTTACTTCACTTATCACCAAAGCTTTCATAAAAGCATCACATTTGTGAGTAAGGAGCGCAGCGCAGTGTGCCATTTCCTCCATTCACCTTTTTCATCAGCATGGCTTCTTTGGTTATGCGGTCTCGTGTGTGGTACCAGTCTTCTTTCAGCTGATGGGTAACATAGAAATGCTTCCCCAACTGGTAGTAGAGGAAGAGCTGTGAACTTTTGATCACCGTCCCCAGCTCTTTTCCATTCCTCTGGAAAAAACAACAATCGTACTTCGATTTTATTCTTTATACACAATGAAGGAAGCCTTTGGTTTCTATATACTTTTCTATTACTGTACGATAAATATAGGAGTAGGAGAAAGAGGAGAAGTAACCAAAAAGAGACAGAAGGCAAGAGTCAGGAGAGAGGATGCATTGAATGTGAGCTACCTGGATGTAGGCAGGACAAAAGAAAGGCAAAGCCAACATTTCAGGTGAGGCCACAAATGGCAAACAGGCCATCATCATCCCCTTGGCAGTAACCTCACACCTGCTGGACATAAGCCAGACCTGTGTTGGGAATGAGAGGGAAACCTGTTTGGTTGCCAAGGTCCCCTTTTCCCAGATGGACCTCTTGCGAGATCCTAAACAGCATCGGGTGTGGTGGGATGGTTACTCGCTGTGCCGCCAGTCTTAAACAAAACAGAAACTGCAATGATAATACCAGTTCAGAATAATTAATACAGTTCCAAGGGAAGAAGGACTTTTGGTGACATAAGCTTATTGGGTGGTTCAAGACAACACTTCTTGTTTCAATGTGGCCCAGAAACGCCAAATGTTTGGACACCTCTGATGTAAAATCTTATCCAAAAACATGGAAAAAGTAAAGCTCTCACATTTCTTTTTGCAAATCCTTTGTAAAGTTACTCAACTTTCATTTTGATTTTTTGATAATCTTGTCCTCCATGGAAAATTTTGAAACTTTACAAATCACTGTATTTTGGAAATTGTCTTCATTCCTGCAAAAAAATGTATATAAGTGAATTCAAATTTCCAGCTTTTCACCACTATTTTCCAGCCTTCAACTGCATTGATATCAGAATGTACTCATTTGGAGTACAGATGATGGCAGTGGCAGGGTCAGCAGCACCAATGTAGTGCTTTGAGTGTTCGTCTTAGGCCGGGGTCACACTTGCGAGAAACTCGCACAAGTCTCGCTCCTCAATACCCAGGAATTTGTTTTTTATAGGAATGAAGACAAATTTCCTAATAAAGTGATTTGCGAAGTTAAATAACATTGCATGCTGGACAAAATTATTTTAAAAAAAATAGCACCCGCAAGACATGCAACCGTGGAGACTCGAACATATTTTTTGAGCATGCCAAAGACACTCGGTTAGCACCCCAGCATACTCGGATAACACCTTCTGCCTTACATTTTTTTTTTAAATGTATCACAGTTACACACCCAATGGATAATAATAAAAATCTTGTAATGTCTTACAAGACATGAAATATACAAAGACAGTGACAGTTCTTGTTATCACACAGGTCAGATCTGAATTCTTTAGGCTCAGTTTACATTGTCTTAGTAGCCTCCACCAGGGGTTCGGTAGGACACCAATAAATCAATAAGGAATATCAGCTGCCATTTATTTCCCAAATGTCATGGATACAGGACAGCATCATGGCTTTTGTTATAAATGGAAGCCATGCTTCCCGTGTGAATAGAGCCTTGAACTTTTTATTACAGTATATTACTATTAGGACTCATTCAGATGTTCACGTTTTGCGTACATGGAAAACAGACTTTTTCATCAGTGTACATGAGCTTTTTGATTCGTGTTTTCATTTTTACCATCATTGTGATGAACATTTTTATTAAATGAAAAAAAAAAATTCCAAGCTTTTCCTACCCATTGAACATTAAAAACCCATGAGCACTTGGATGACAGGGGTCGCATCTGAATGCTATCCGTTATTTTTTGTATTTTCTACAGACCCATTCACCTGAGAGGAGCTATCTGTATTTGCAAATTGGAACAAAAACAAGTATCTCCCCTTTTTTGCAGACAAATAGTCCGTAAAAATAAGCCAACATGGGCATGCCCATAGACAATAATGTGAAAAACACGGGCATAAAATGTGTTCATCTGAATAAAGTCTTTTTATGGTACAACATTTTATTTCCTTACATTTATTTTCAATTTTTATAGTAGTTTTGTATAAGATAGGAAAATGGAGAGAGAGGAGATCGCGCAGATTCTAAGTGCAGCCGCTAGAGTGGAATGTATATTAAACAAGTGCTATTTGCACTCACCTTTTTTGATGTCTTTAGAAGCTTGTTTACAACTCCACTGTGTGGATCAGTTGTTCATTCCTCCTGTTCACGGATTGCAGCACAATCCTGAGCACTTGTGAAAGCACTCAAGGTATTTCAATAGGAAGCCGCCTATGTACTGTAGTTATTCTCCAGGTAGTATGCGCTCCCGGAACACAGTAGGTAGGATACGATGATATATTCCATAACCCAGTTTTATTAACACAGCATACAACGCGTTTCAACTCTCATATGTAATACCTGAAGAAGGCTCATAAGAGTTGAAACGCGTTGTATGCTGTGTTGATAAAACTTGGCTTTGGAATATATCATCGTATCCTACCTACTGTGTTCCAGGAGCACATACTACCTGGAGAATAACTACATATGCGGCTTCCTATAGTAGTTTTGTTGTAGTAGTAGTAATAGTAGTAGTAGTAGTTTTGTAGTAGTACTAGCAGTAGTAGTTTTGTAGTAGTAGTTTTTAGTAGTAGTAGTAGTAGTAGTAGTTTTGTAGTAGAAGCAGTAGTAGTTTTATAGTAGTAGTCGTAATATCGTAATAGCAGTTTTGTAGTAGTAGTAGTTTTGTAGTAGTAGTAGTAGTAGCTTTTTAGTAGTAGTAGTAGTAGTAGTTTTGTAGTAGAAGCGGTAGTAGTTTTGTAGTAGTAGTAGTAGTTTTTTAGTATTAGCAGTAGTAGTTTTGTAGTAGTAGTAGTATTTCTTTAGTAGTAGTAGTAGTTTTTTAGTAACAGTAGTACAAGTAAACTTACCAGTATAGCAGTAAACTTACCAGTGTTATCAGGACAACATTTTTCCATTGATGTACTCTTTTTCTTAAAACAATCCCAGAGTCTAATAATGAAAAAACTTTGCCTTGAATGTCTAAGTATATTCTCCTAACTTCTCCTAAAAAGGAACATTCATGCTGTTTAATTTCACTTCCATATTCATCTTGTGTTGGCTCTTTGAAAGATCCACAATCTATATTATATGCAGACAGCTGAGAATCCACAAGGATGTTAGTGCGTTGGTCTGATGACTCCATTGAGGTGATCGTATCCCAACAGTTTGGAATTGTGTTGACGGTTGTGGAAGATACTGGTAAATCTGGATCACTGAAGAAGGTTGCAGACCTACCAGGTAGATCAGGATCGGAGGATGTGTGAAGATCAGGGGGTGAGGTTGTGCTCTGTAGAGATGAATTTCGTAAAGTGGTTGCACGTGAGTTGTGTGAATCATAATCAGAGATATTATGGAAGTTTGAATAGGCAACGCAGTGACGAGAAGCATCAGAAGTAGATATGCACTGATGACAGGTTGTTAATTGATTTATGCCATTGGGAAGATCAAAAGTGTACTGGAAGGAGGATCCATGAGAGGATGCCATTTCTTCAGTTCTTGAAGATGTGGTTTTAAATTCATAAATTGGATCTTTTGTGCGCGAATCAGATATGTCAGAGGTTGAGACATTTAAAGATTGGTCAGAGTTAATGTTACACAGTAATGGAAGGTTTTCAGTGTTTATTACACACTGTTTGATTAAATCAGGAAGAGGAGTTTGGCAAGATGGATCTGATGCATTTGTATGACGGTCAGATGATTCATAAGAATTGGTTATGAAATGATGGGATGGAGTTGGAGAACATGTATGCTGGTAGGAATTAAGAAGTGAAGGTATATCATTGGATGAATTTAAAGAAATTGTTCTGCACTCATCAGATGAAACTAGAGCAATGGTTGTGCACTCATCAACAGTGTGTTGGAGTGTTGAATCTGGACTCGTAGTACTACACTGATCTACTGTTTCTAGATATTTGATTTTGACCTGGTCAAGTAATTGTGTTATGTTATGTTTGCAGTGGTCAGATGGATCTGGACTGGTCATTGTGCACAAGTTAGAGGAATCAGATGAGTAGAGCTGATGAAATGACTCATTTTTTCTCTTATAGGTTGAATTAAGAATGGACTGTGCACACTGGTTAAATGGATCTGGAGCAATACTGTTGCAGTTTTTAGATGAATCTGAAAAGGAGCTTGTAAAAAGTTCCGGAAAATCAGGTGAGTTGCTTTCATGATGGCTGGTAAAATCAGATGGATTTAAAGATGTACTGCAATTGAATGCTAAATCAGAATTAATGATTGAACATTGATCAGATGTTTGTATAGAATGCAATTTGCCTTGGTTAGATGAAAGTGATGTGTTATTTCCATGGTGATAAAATAGATCTGAAGGTATTTTTGTGCAGAAGGCAGAGGAATCAGACGATTTGTTTGTGTCCTTGTAGGTTGAAATTTGAGTGCTGGTTGTGAACTGGTCAGATAGTTCAAGACAAGTGATTCTGCTCTCAAAAGATGAATCTTGAACTGTAGTTTTGATTTGACTGGATGGATCTAAAGTGCTTACCATGGATTGGTTCAAATCTGAAATGGTGACTGTACACTGATTAGGTGAATCATCTAAGGTGATTTCAGACAAATTAAATGAATTGCTTTTCGATTGGTACAATGCATGAGGACGGGTGCTTTGGCATTTATTATGAAGATCTAGAGAAATGTTGTTGCATTGGTCAAGTGAATGTACAGAGATGGGTCTGCATTGGTGGGAAATGTCAGGTAAATTCTTCAGGCTCTGGTTGGAAGCATCAGGAAATGTAGATGTAAACTCATCAAATTCAGATGGAGAGAAAATTTTGATTGGATTGGATAAAGAAGATTCAGACAAAGCACATGTGTTCTTGTTGGCCCGGTTAGAAGCATTTATGGATAGAACAGATCTGTTGGATATTGGTGAACTATTAATTTGTAGACTTTCATTACTTTTCATTTTAGAACTTGTGACACTGTCATTGTGGTTTCTGTTTGACTTAGCTTGCAGCACAATCTCAGAGGAGTCTTCCTTTTTAGGAAATTCTTTCTGAATTGCTGTCCCAGAGTTTTTAGCATGTGAATGAACTGGTTTATTTGTTATTTCTATGATATTATTTTCATCCCTTCTGCATTGCTTGTTCTGCACTTAGATTATTTGAGGAAATCTGGCCTTCCTGGTCGATGACAAAGTAATCCTCCTGGTGTTCTTCTGGGGGTTCATGTTTAGCATGATGCTCATCAGCCAACGCCTGTTGTCCAGTATCATTGAAATCTTTTATGATACCCTTGATAGAACTTTTCCTTGCTATTCTATCATTAACAGTAGCAGAACCAGTAGATATTAAGTCACCTTCTGAAGAAACACTATTAATCTCATAGCGTTGACCACTAGTGTTGAGCGATACTGCTCGATATCTAAAAATATCGTATCGGAATGGTATCGCCGATATCACTAAAATATCGTCGATATCCGATTCCGATACCGGAAGTCCCATGTAAGTCTATGGGAACAAAATATCGCAACGAAAAAAAACCCTTTCTTTCGTTGTAAACACAAAATATACACACATAGAATACATATATATATATACATGTCATTGTGACATATATATATACATATATTTATAGTTTATACACTTCTACATAGTAAAATAGACTCTGATTCAATTGCCGGGTAAAGCCGTGACATACCCCATAGAAGTCGACGGGCTCGGTACCGAGTACCCCCAAAAACTCTGGCTCTGTGCGACTCAACTTGGGCGTCACGAACAGGATTCTGTAGCTCGCTATAAGCGAGTCCTGTGTGCCTGAATTGAACTGTTTTTGTGCTTGAGAATTGCAAAAATCATCAGAGAATGTATTTGCCATTTTTCCGCCATATCTGCGTCACGACGAGGCACTGGTGAAGAAGAAGGGCGTGCTCTTCGTGGGTGTACACTCACTCAGTGGCGCAAAAACGATGGCCGACCACTCTAAATGGTACTGCAATGTAAGATCGTGCCCCACAGCTCTTCAGTTCCGCCTCCTCATCCTCCTCAGTGTGCGGAAACTAACACGAAGGTCCCGCCTCACTACAAAAGAGGGGCCCTCTCCAGATGCTAATGACACATGTGACTTGGCAGAGATGGCTAATGGACACGAGCAGAAGTGTGAAGGGATGGAGCAGTCAGAGCTCTCCCCCCACGGAAGCGACCCGATCGCCACGGAACCACCGTTGGGCACCCGGCCTGGAAACCCTCCTACGCTGCAAGAAGCGGAGGATACCCTAAGAGGCCTGGCCCGGCACCGGGAGGAGGTCGCCAGGATGGAAGCCAGCTGGCGTGCCCTAAAACTAAACTTGGAGCGGCGCCAATCCCTCTTACCTGAAGTGTCTGTACCGGAAGGTGAGGCACCCGTTCTAGTAGAGGAGTCTGTGCGGGCATCCCAGCCCTTGCAATGTGATCCGGTTGACGTTGTCGCAGTGGAGGCACCCGTTCCTGCAAAAAACTCTGCACCGGCAGCACCCCAGATCCCGCTGTCTGCCCCCGTCGCTGAGACAGAAGAAGCGACACCCGTCCTCATGGAGGAGGCCGCGCAGGCACCAGAGGTCTACCTGTCTGTACCGGAGCCCCGACTGTCATCTGTTCCAGAGCCGGCTGCTTCCTCCGCAGGTGAGCGCCGCCAGGACTGGGGGGCGCCAGGAGAGCTGCCGCAAACCGGACATCGTAAGCTGCAGTTTGATGGTGGAGACATGGAGATGCTGGTGGAGGAGAATTACAACCGGCGTCAGGAGGAAGAGTGGAGACGTTGGGAGCGGGAAGCAGAGCGACAAAGGGAGCAGCGCAATCCCAGAAGCTTTGCCAACGTCACATCGAGAAGGACCGGGCAGATAAGGACCGGATGAGAAAAGATAAAGGAACCCTGTGGGAGCCGCGGCGTAAGGGTGCAGTACGGAGCTTTAAATTGAAAGGTGGTTGGGGCTTCATCCAGGAGCCTGGACTTTATTTAGAAGTGTTTGTGACCCGGCGGGACGTGGAGACTCATCTCCCAGAAGGACACCCGGGGAGGGACCTGTTGCCAGGAGACTTGGTGACTTACACCCGACACTGGGGTTACAATGGATGGTACGCCCTAAATGTTACCAGGTGCGACCCCTACTCCCCAGAGTGTCAGGAACCTGTGAGACCCTCGGAGCCTTCAGCCTCCCACATCCAGGCCTCTGCACAAGTGCCCACCCCACGCCGTAAATCTCCACAGCCTCCCTCAGTGGTCTCCTCAGCAGCCCCAGCTATGGACATGATAACTATAGCTGGCCCGTACCCGGCGCCTGTTAGGCCCCCTGGGGTTCGTTCAGTCCGGGACATAGGGCTCCAGACCCGGAGGGAGATGAAAGAGGTGGCCACACAGACACAGATAGCGGGTCACGACTTGACTGTACAGGCCACACAACGTCATCAGGTCCTGGTGGTCCTTGGTGTCTCGGATGTTTGGCAAGCATCAGAAGAGTACCAGGTGGTACCTGGAACACCCCTGCCAAAGAATTATAAATAACCCGGACAGGGTCCCTGTATGTAAATAGTTAAATTGTTGATGTACCCGGACGGGTGAATGTTCATAAAAAAAAATTTTAATTTAATAAAAAACACAACACAGTTTTCATTACTTTTATTACAGTCTCATCCTGCGACGCCATCGATCTCCTGTAAAAAAATGAAAAAAAAAAACAGCAGTATACCACCTGTCCGACGCAGTCCATAGTAATGAGTGTCCCACGACGATCCAGCTCTGCTACATCAGAATGACAGGCAGAGCCTGTCATCCCGGCGCAGCACAGATGATTACCTGCTTCCCCGGCGGTGACGTCATCGGACTGCTTTACGGCCGGGATTACCCTGCAGTCACTGCAGTTATCGCGAAAAGCTGCATGTGACCGCCAGGGAGAAGATAATGGCGGCCATCAAGCAGTCCAGGACGTGACCGCCGGAGATCTTCTGCCAGGTAAGTGCCGCTGACTCCTGACAGACCCGACCGACGGACACTCACAGTGACAGTGACAAATCCGATTCCGGTATCCGATATGACGAAAATATCGGTACTCGGAATCGAAAGTCCGATACAGCTAATATCGGCCGATACCCGATATTTGCAGTATCGTATCGCTCAACACTATTGACCACTACTTAGTTCTTCAGGTTTCATTGACTGTTCAGAATCTTCCTTTTCAGAACAAATGGTTAAAAGATCTCCGTTTTTTCGGAGTTCATGCTGATCTGTAATATCATTTCCTAAAATGTCGATGGCTCTAGCATTGCAATCATTATTTTGTATCCTACCAATAACAACATTGTTTGAGCAAATTTGAGGGTGATACTCTGTATTTTCGAAAGCCAATGGCTTCTCTTCTTGTGAAGTTAATGTTGGTATATTCGGTTGAGGAGATGGATGGCTATCTCGATCAGAAGATAATGTCTTCAAATAACCTTGAGATGGATTTTTCATATTCTCACAACTTATACCTTCTAGACATAGACTGTCTCCATCAGAAGATAATGTCTTGAAATAACCTTGAGGTTTGTCCATATTCTCACTATTTTCATCTTGTAGAGATAAGAATGTAACTTTACTGGAGTTGATCCCTAAAGGGCACATACCCGTGATGCCCGAAATGCTATCATATATTTCTTTAGAGTTTGCATTGTCATTAAAGGAGTGACTTGCATTACTTTCTATGTCTAATTTCTGGTTGTTCATGTCGCTAATTGTTTTGCGGTAAACTTCATCTTTCAGTGTTTTAACATTTGTAGTTTCACCTTCACATTGATTTTCTTCTTTAGAACCATGGTCAGACATCTTTTGGGTTTGATCTGCATAGCAAACATCATGTTTTACAGTAATATGATCATCATTTGTCTTATTATCTTGAAGGTCATTCAATCATATGTCATCTGTCACATTGCTTTCATGATCTGTTGGAACATCAATAAACGTTTGAGAAGTGACATCATCCTGCCTGCTAGGACCACTTAACTGTCCTTCATGTTCTATATTTTTGAGTATGAATGTTTCTTCATCATTCTCTCTGACAAGTTTGTAGATTATCATCTTCCTTGGCGGATCCTATCTCTTTGACGTTTCTAGGATCTAATTTTATTCTAGACAGTTTTCTGTGTTTTTCACTGGGGTTTGGTACATTCCATACTTTGTTCTTGAGCAGTATATCATCCGTGATTTCCATTTTTAATCTGAGCTCTCTTTTAAAATCCAAAGCAAATGGACTTTGTTTTACTTCATCTAGATTGGAATCAGTGTAAAGATCTTCATGATCATCTGTTTTTCTCTCAAGATTGGCAATCTGTTCAATGTCTTGTGAGCAGTATTGTGTTTCCAGATGTATTCCATTTGTTCCATCACTGTAGAGATCCGAGGGGACATTGTCTTGAGACTCTGTTCTACCCATGTCCAAAACACTTTCAGATAAGTCAAAACCTGGTTGGGCAAATTTTTTTGTTGATTCTGTTCTTAGTTCTTTTCCTTGACAATATGTTGATGGGCTTGGCTGGTCTTTAATTAAATCAACATTGACTTCTGGATTAAAAATAGCACTTGTGAGCTGTGTTGGGCAAGTCTCACTGACAGCAGTTTTTATGCCATGGTGATGACTATGAATCCCTCCGGATGGTAAGAGTTCAGCAGTATTGTCAATATTAGACTCCATAGTAAAGTGATGTAGTAAAGTCTCCACTGAACTCTCTGTGGTAATGATTGATTCATGGTCCTCTACTTCCTGATGAAGACTTTGGCTAAATTCATGATGGTAGATGGCTTCATTGGTTGTGGTGAAACTATAAATGCAAAAAGTTTTCCATAAATATATTGAAAGCTTTCTATCTAAATCAGGGCTATATTTGGCATTGATGCTGCCATAGGCACATACATTAATTGGTCACGCTCCCTACTCATAAGTCAAACTATGAGTATGTGCACATTACATCTATTAAAGGCAGATCTGCTATGTAACCCGCATAAAAAAGGGCTAATTAAACGCTAAAAAGAATGAACACTTGCTTCAGATCTGTTCATTCTTTTCAGCTTCTTTGAACAGCTTCAGGTTTTCAAAGCCACCAAGAGGTTAAAATAGGTAACCTAACCATTTTTCATACTACTGCTAAGAAGCCACTCACAAGTGCTTAATAAAATTTCAATTAAAAAAGACAGTGGCCAAAAGATGTTGGAAAAGAAGCAAAAAAACAACCGCTTTAGGACAAAAAACATCAATGTGTTCTATTGTGTCTTTACCCGAAAAACTCACAGAAGTCGCAGATATCTAAAACAGATCATGTGCACATACCCAGAAAGTTTACATACTCTTTAGATAGCAGTTAAGGCACTCACACACATTAAACCACAGAAAGGGAGGAAGTGTATAAACTACCACCAGAGAGTATAATCCTTTAAAAAAATTCAATTTTATTAAATAAACCGCTAAAAAATTGGACATAAAATGAAAAATTGCAGGACACCAACATACAGGGACATATGTTACCAATACAGTGCACAATACGAAAAAAAAATCCAAAGATCAGATAAGTTATGAGTTAATGTGCAACCAAAGGCATATAATAAATTTAATAGCAAAATTTGAAATTTCTAATTTCACTAGAAATTAGAGCTATGCAAGTGCATGAAAGAATGTATCCTAGTGTTGAGCGATACTGCCCGATATCCAGAAATATCGGATCGGATTGGATCGGCCCGATACTCAAAAAGTATCGGGTATCGCCCGATTCCGATACCGGAAACCCAATGCAAGTCAATGGGACAGAAATATCGTAATAAAAAAACCCTTTCTTTCCTTGTAAACACTACATATACACACATAGAATACATATATATATATATATATATATATATACATACATGTCATTGTGACATATATATACATATATTTATAGTTCATACACTTCTACATAGTAAAATAGCCTCTGATTCAATTGCCAGGCAATGCCGGCTTTTGTGAAATTACAGAACCACCCGACATGTGTCATGGAAATATATATGTATTCCATATATTCAAAGTATATTCATATATATGCATTCACAGTTAGATAGATCTCACTTGCTAAAAATCCTGTGCTCACACATATCTATGCCAGCAGTCGTTTTAAACGAATCTGGCCTTCATAAGGAACAAGTACATAGAGTCTTAGTAGATATCTATTGTTTACTTTTGTAGTCATGCATTCTTGCTGGGGCAAAGAGCAGTAAACAATAAATCTGCAACTTCAGCCCTTTTATCATAATTATCATACTTACACTAGAACAGCCAATAATCTAGCAGCTTTTAATTGTATGTTAATTGACTAACCAGCCCCTTTTTGTAAACGTATAAAACCTTGAATGAATAATAAATGAGTGGTCTTGACGAACTGCCATACTGACACTTCCGTGTGGACAGTTTCATTTCGTTCTGAGCGCTCAAAAAGACATTAAATAGAGAATTGGGAACGGCAAGCAGCAAACACTTCAGGATAGATTTATCCTAATTAAATTTCCATAACAGTTGGCGCCTGCACGCGGGGCATTGGACGAAACGCACGAGGACCCGGCCGACCGGAGAGACGGGGGTGTTGGCCCTGGCCTTGGCACACGGGACGGAGACTGCAGCTCCATAAGTAAGGTAAGAAAACTCTGTCATCTTACCTGAATGTTCCCTGTGCCTAGTCCTAGCCTACGCTTCTAGCCGGTCGGACGTGGTCATCACCGCATTCCCAGGTAGTGTAAAAAGTCCATACCCTTATCCAAAAGCCCTGGGATATAAGCCGAGTTGTTTGCTATTTGCTGTGTATGTGTTTCATGTTTTATGTGAACCGGGAGAAAGTTGGAACGGTGACTGTGTTTTTGCTTGCTGATTTCTGGGGGCTGTATAGCAAAAGCCAAATTGCTGGATAAGTTCCCGCAGTTATCTTTCACACACAGGAGGGAGGTCATCCCAGAAAAAATCCAGGTGTGAGGGGCGGGAGCTTTGTTTTGGATAAGTCCACGCAGTTATTCTTCACACATTGGAGGGAGGTTATCCCAGATCAATCCAGGTGTGAGGAGCGAGGGCTTTGAATCGGTTAAGTTTCTGCAGTTATCTTTCACACACAGGAGGGAGGTCATCCCAGATCAATCCAGGTGTGAGGGGCAGGAGCTTTGTTTGGATAAGTTCTCACAATAATCGTCCACGCAAGGGGGGAGGTCATCCCAGTCAAATCAGATGTGGATGGTGAGAATTTTGATTAAGGCTATTACAGATTACTGTGACCGGCGCACCGGCCAGGGCGTATGGTTTTCAGAAAGTGATAGACCTGTACCTGTAGCATGGCCGTGCTCAGTGCAATTGGTGAGTTATCAGTTACCAGAGCAGCTTGTATGTGTCACAGATCATCAAAAGAGGGATTCGTATTCTCCCGGGTGTCTGTCTCATTGTACATGTCACTGTCTGTCTTGCAGGTACTGTCGCTTTAAATCTCATTCAGCGTGCGCTCTGTCAGTATCTCATTCACTGCTGGCTGTAGCAGCGAGAAAACCCCTTTGACCCCCCTCCTCTGCTAATCACGTTGTCACATCTGTTTCCTGGTTTTGATCTTTTTAAGCTAGTTTTTTTGGCTACAGGTTTTAACGTGAAAATTCTCAGGCATTCAGACTGAACTATATTCATTTTTTTGCGATTCTGAGGGATAATTTTTTTTTTTTTTTTTGATACGTGATTTCAGTGCCTGTAGAGACAGCAAGCAGAGATATAAGGGAGGGGGGAAGTGCTGGCAGCAGCGAGGTGACATTCCAGAAGGCGGTAGGAAAAAGCCTACGCTACCAGACAAAAGTTTTAAAGTACTTTTCTTTTTGTTTTTATTTTTTTTGATACGTGATTTCAGTGCCTGTAGAGACAGCAAGCAGAGATATAAGGGAGGGGGGAAGTGCTGGCAGCAGCAGGTGACATTCCAGAAGGCAGTAGGAAAAAGCCTACGCTACCAGACAAAAGTTTTAAAGTACTTTTCTTTTTGTTTTTATCATTTTACAATCAGTTTTTCCACCTCTTTTGTTTTTTGTTTTTTTTAATTAGCTGTTTTAGTAACAAGGGTTGTTTTTCAGAGTTTTATGATTAATACGGTTTTTCTTTTCTCCCCTTTTTGGTGAATTTATTTTTTTCTTTTTCTAGAGTTTTTTACTAAATCTAACTTTTGTTTTTAAAGTTTTTCTTTTCAGTACATTTTTAAATAATTTTGGAGAGTTTTTTTTCTAATCAATTTACTTTAGAGTTTTATTCTCCAACCATTTTTTTTTTCTCTACTAGCTTGCTTTAGACCAAGGTCACTCCACAGATAAGGAAACTGCAGGCTGAGGGAGAGCACACACACAAACTGCGCAGCGGTTTGAGTAACCCCTCCCATCAGGCATTCAGCGAAGACACGCAGAGCCAGCAGTTTTCAGATTTTTAATCACCTTTGTTGAATAGGTTTTTGGAATAGACACAGTACGTGAGAATCGAAGGGCTAGGCATGTGAATAGAAGGTCAGAGTACGTGAGAAGCAAATAGACAGGCAGCCTTTACGCTGCATAATGAAATGTTTTTTCTTGTTTTTGTTGTTTGAAAGGCAACGGGAAAGTTTGTTAATAGATTACCATCTGCTATAAAAGAGCAGTGGTGCATCGTGTAGAAGGTACAGCAAGTTAATTTGAACGGACCAGGAAGTGATTTTTTATGTGAATAAGATTGAAAAGGTGTTAAATCGTGTGTGAGAAAAAGATCACTGACATGTCACAAGAGCAGAATTCAGAGTCACACACATCACATGTCCATCATGTGGAGACACGGGACAGGTGTAGGCTGCTCTCATTGAGTAAGGAGCCTTGTACAGGGAAAAACGCTCCCCGCCTCTCTCCACAGGGAGAAGGCATTTTTGTTTCAACCTTCCCCTCTCAAGAGTCACAGGGGGGACACCCTCTCCTTTTTCTTCTCTCAGTCCCTTTCTCCTTCTTCTTCAGACTTTTCTCCTCTTTCCTCGCTGCCATCCCTCTCATTCCTTCTTTCCCCTCCCTCACATCTCTGACACATCCATTTTCTTCCTCTTCCTCTTCTTCTATCTCTTCCTCTCCAACTCTCAAATCTTCTTCTTCATCTTCTTCTACTTCTCCCCCTCCATCTTTCTCCTCTCTCTCTCCTCCATCTTTCTCTCTTTTCCCCCTTTTACTCTTCTCTCCCTCCCCTCTTTCCTTTTCCTCCCTTTCTCCTCCCACACCACACCCACCTGCTCATGCTTGCTCTCCTCCTCCTTCCTCCTCTCAGGCACATTCCACCTTTTCTTCACCCTCCCCTCCATCTCTCTCCCTCCTCTTTCTCTCGCTCCTCCCTCACACCTCCCTTCTCTTCCTTTTTTTTCTACTTTGTTATCAACTGGGTCAACGCCCAATCAAAGCAGTGTGGTGTCCCTGTATTCAGTGCCTCCAGCACAGGGCACCCTGTCTATCCCAAGCACAGTACAAACATTGCCAGTCATTATATCAGGAGAAGAAAGTGCAAATCTCCCTACACAAAACGCTGCATGTAGCCCCCAGACACAACAACTAGTAGAGCCCACAGCTAGGGCTTCACAGGGGGGTGGTATAGCTGAAGACAAAAATGAGGAACCTCAGTGCCGAGCAGGGCTGCCAGCATGGAACCATGACACTGATCCACCGCAGCCTCAGCAAGGAAGTGGGAAATCCCCATGCAGCAAGACAACTTTTAAGCCCAAATCTCACCCAGTGTATGCACCAAGACACCATGTCACTTCTTATCTGATGAAGATGAAGATACAACGTCACACACTCCTTACCACCCCCAGAGCAGCAGGAAGGTAGAAAAACTGAACGGAACACTTAAAAATAGGATGTTAAAAATTGCCCAAGAGACACGCAAACCATGGCATGACACACTCCCAATTGCACTGTTTAGCGTAAGGCACACTCCCAGAGACCCAGAAAAGCTGTCACCATACGAAATTTTGTTTGGGTCTAGTCCCAAGTTAGGTGCATTCTTCCCTCAGCAGCAGAATATGCAAAATGATATCTTGTTTGCTTATGTAATTAAATTGGTCAAAAACTAATGTCCATTCTCGAGTTTTTCTCTTCACTGCCAGATTTGATGGTCCTGTCCAAGAGCCCCAGATGACACCAACCTCTGTGTAACTAGAGGGAAAGCCTGTTTGGATCCACGTATCGCATTGCAAGGAAGCTCCCGTACCAGGAGAGACACCTAAGCCATGAAGGATGTCGTGGATGCTCTGACTGACCAGACAGATGACCTACCTGATGAAGAATACACACGTTTTTTTCTGAACATGCAGTTAAATAAAGAGACTGTGATTGCAAACACATAAACCCCCGACAGGGACAGTCCTCCTGACCGTCCATTTGCGAAAAGTCTGTATTCGGTGGGGGAGGCATGCGCTAGGCATATTCTCAACCCGCCGGCAGCACAAAAGAGTTGCAGCGCTTTGGGCCAGGAGCAGGTTTTTAGGGCAAGTGGTATCTAAGGGGGGACTGTCATGGAAATATATATGTATTGCATATATTCAAAGTATATTCACATATATGCATTCACAGTTAGACAGATCTCACTTGCTAAAAATCCTGTGCTCACACATATCTATGCCAGCTATAATCAGTCGTTTTAAACGAATCTGGCCTTCATAAGGAACAAGTACATAGAGTCTTAGTAGATATCTATTGTTTACTTTTGTAGTCATGCATTCTTGCTGGGGCAAAGAGCAGTAAACAATAAATCTGCAACTTCAGCCCTTTTATCATAATTATCATACTTACACTAGAACAGCCAATAATCTAGCAGCTTTTAATTGTATGTTAATTGACTAACCAGCCCCTTTTTGTAAACGTATAAAACCTTGAATGAATAATAAATGAGTGGTCTTGACGAACTGCTATACTGACACTTCCGTGTGGACAGTTTCATTTCGTTCTGAGCGCTCAAAAAGACATTAAATAGAGAATTGGGAACGGCAAGCAGCAAACACTTCAGGATAGATTTATCCTAATTAAATTTCCATAACAGTGAAATGACACATGGTTTACATAGAGTTAACCATGTCATGTCATGTAGTTTGATATATTGTTTTCACTAACAATTACATGAGTGTATGTGTGCAAAATTTCACACATGTAGGGGTTAATTAAAGGTGTAAATTCGCTGTAAAAAAACGCCTTTTTTTCCACGAATTTACACCTTTAATTAACCCCTACATGTCTGAAATTTTGCACACATACACTCATGTAATTGTTAGTGAAAACAGTATATCAAACTACATGAAATGACATGGTTAACTCTATGTAAACCATGTGTCATTTCATGTCGGGTCTGTAATTTCACAAAAGCCGGCAATTGAATTAGCAGCTATTATACTATGTAGAAGTGTATGTACTATAAATATATATATATATATATATATATATATATATATATAAATATATATATATATATATATGTGTCACAAATTCAATGACATGTATATATATATATAATATATATATAGGAGGTGTAAAATTGTTGAAAAAAAATGCGTGGGCTCCCGCCCTATTTTCTCAACCAGACAGACAAAGCCAGCAAGTGGGGGCAGATAATAATAGCCCAGAGAGGGACCATTATTTTTGCCCCCCCCCTGGCTACTAACATCTGCCCCCAGACACCCCAGAAAAGGCAAATCTATAATTAGATTCGCCCTTTCTGGCACTTTGCCCGTCTATTCCCATTGCCCTGTAGCGGTGGCGAATGGGTTAATAAGGGGTTAAAGCCACCTTGCTATTGAAAGGTGACTTTAAGCCAGGTTAATAATTGCTGTCAATTAGACAACTATCAATTATTAATCCTATTGTATGAAATAAAAATAAAACACACACACTTTAATTAAAAATAATTTTAATTAAATAAACACACAGTGTTTGACCATATTTTATTTTACTGCTATTCCTTGCGAAGCCCTTGTTCACCTGTAATAAAAATAAAATAATAAAGCAACATTATTCTTACATATCCGATGTTCAGTCAGGTCCCCCGATGTAATCCTTCTGAAAGGGTCAATGTTTACTGCAGGGACCGCAGCTAATGCTGACAGCCTCACAGTAAACCCCCGACTGAATCATCTCCTCTCCTGGCTGACAGGAGAGGAAGTGGTTAGCATAATTGATTGCTTCCCACTTTCACTTCAGGTCAGCCAGGGATATCGCACGGCATCAGTGACGTCAGAGGGAATTCCGGCTGACCTGAAGTGAACTGATTAACAAAAATAGGGGATCCCCTCGAAAAAAAATGGCGTGGGGTCCCCCCTATTTTTGTTAACCAGCCAGATGAAGCAGACTGCTGTGGCCTGGTTTTTCAGGCTGGTAAGGATACAAGATCCATGAACCTTGCAAGCCTGATAATACCAGGCCACAGCAGTCTGCTTAGCTTGGCTGGTTAACAAAAATAGGGGGATCCCCTCGAAAAAAAATGGCGTGGGGGTCCCCCTATTTTTGTTAACCAGCCAAGTAAAAAGCAGACTGCTGCGGCCTGGTATTTTGGCCCTCAACAGCCTTAAAATACCAGGCTGCAGCAGCCCCACAATTGGCGCATCCAAAGATGCGCCAATTGTGGCACTTTACCCGGCTCTTCCCACTTGCCCTGTAGCGGTGGCAAGCAGGGTAATAAGGGGTTAATG
This sequence comes from Oophaga sylvatica, assembly GCA_033576555.1. NCBI lineage: Eukaryota > Metazoa > Chordata > Amphibia > Anura > Dendrobatidae > Oophaga > Oophaga sylvatica. Next base: position 558,181,993 of record JARQOD010000003.1, read on the forward strand.
TCACCTTTGATTGAACGGTGACAATAAGCCCGGTTAATAATGGAGAGGCGTCAATAAGACACCGATCCATTATTAATCATAAAGTTTGTAAATTTTTTAAAAAATACACAGCCAGAAAAAAGTCTTTTAATGAAATAAAACACAACACAGTTTTATATTATTTTTATTTCACGTTCATCCTGCGATGCCATCGTTCTCCTGTAAAAAAACAAAAATAAAAAACCAACACAAATACTCCCTGTCCGACGCAGTCCAAAATCACGAGTGTCCCACGACGAGTCCAGCTCTGCTACATCTGCATGCCAGGCTGAGCTGCTTACCATTGCTGATTCCCCCGGCGGTGACGTCATCCGGACTGCTGTACTCTCGCGACAGCTTGCCGAGATTACCCAGTACCCGGCAGCACGTGCTGTTATCGCGAGAAGCTGCACGTGACTGCCAGGGAGAGGGTAATGGCGGCCATCAAGGAGCCCAGGACATGACCACTGGGGATCTTCTGCCAGGTAAGTGCTGCTGACTCCTGACAGACCCGACCGACACTGACAGTGACACTTTCGGGAAGTTCCTGTGTCACGTACTTCGTTCTGTGACACAGGAACTCCCGATAGACTTTACTGCCAACGTCCGATTCCGGTATCCGATATGCAAAAAGTATCGGATCTCAGAATTGGAATTCCGATACAGCGAATATCGGCCGATACCCGATATTTGCAGTATCGGAATGCTCAACACTAATCCTGGATAAAACAAAGTATGCAACTTAATAGAAAATAGAGTGAAAATACTGGGCAGTGATACTGGCCTAGATAATAGCTAATGAAGCCTATTAAATAGCACAGGTCATTACTTACCACTAGTAGAAACACCTGCTACCTATATTTCTGCACATTTACAGCCATTACAATTGGACGGGCGTCCTTTAAATAGTTTGAATCCCTCCCCAACACTCGCCTCCTGAAGAAGTTCCAAGTGAAACGTGCGTTGGGGCGGCGAGGACACCATTGTTGCCAGATCCAATTCAGTAAGTTTATTTTCCAGCTTTGCATACTGTTTCTTTATTAGGCTTCTCTTAGCCATTATGTGGGCCTAACATCTGCAGCCCGCTTTTGGCAATCTCTTACCAGCACTATGCACCTTCTTTGCTGCTAGCACTGTGGACCTGTGTTATTTAATAGGCTTCATTAGCCATTATCTAGGCCAGTATCACTGCGCAGTATTTGCACTCTATTTACTATTAAGTTGCATACTTTGTTTTATCCCAGATACATTCATTCATGCACTTGCATAGCTCTAATTTCTAGTGGTCCCCCCTTTTTCACCCAGGCAGCCTTTTTTTGGTTTGCTCCATTAGCATTTTTAAATCAGATTTATTGTGTCTATTTGATATCATTCCACCTCCTGCATCAATTGATCTTTGAATCTGCACTTGCCACTTTCTTTAAAATTTTGCTGCTAAATTTATTCTATGCTTTTGGTTACACATTAGACTATTACTGATCCGATCTTTGGATATTTTTTAGTATTGTGCACTGTATTGGTAACATATGTCCCTGTATGTTGGTGTCCTGCAGTTTTTCATTTTATGTCCAATTTTTTAGCGGTTTATTTAATAAAATTGAATTTTTTTTTAAAGGATTATACTCTCTGGCGGTAGTTTATACACTTCCTCTCTGTCTGTGGTTTAATGTACTCATGAGTTTTTGCCCTTATTACGTAACTTGGGACATTTTGTGCTAAACACTCACACACATTAGACTAAAGTTGGCAGAACCCAGAGATAGACAGATTCGTCTGACAGTCTAATGATTGTAAAGGAGATAAGGATCCAGCATGTACGAATTGGGACTGCGGATCCTTTTGCTTTCTAAAAGATAAGCACACCGCCAGAGATGTCTAGCAGCAGTTCTCTTATAGAGAACGCAAGAGCGCTCAACAAAGTGAGAGCTCCTGTGTATGGGAGCGTTGGGCGAGATAGCTGCCAGCCGAATGGTGGGACCGCTGTCTATAGTTTATGGGGGCTTTAGTTAAATGGTTTTCCAAGTGACATATATGGCCTCATTCATACAGCTATATTTTTAGTCTGGTATAACGACCCTATAATGATCTACTATCAAGTCTAATAAGCTAAATATTGCTATATCTAGATGACTACATCATCAGAACCATTGTCGGTACACGACTACATCACCAGAACCATCGTTAGTACATAAGTTTAGTACAGCGAACACTTGCAATGTCAGGTCAGCCCAATATACATTTGAATTGCATGACATTTCAGCTCCTAGTATGTCTTTAACAATGGTAAGGATATACTAGGAGTTTTTGTTACCAGCCATCATCAGAATGCGGACCATGCAGGAATCACAGTGCTGATGAGGCACAGGCAGTAGCACTATTAAATAATTGAGGTATTTTTTAACTTTTCTATAGTATTGGAAACGGCAATCCGCAAAAAACCTTCCTCCATACATTTGGAGTGTCTCCCACATGTCTTTTGGCAAACTCAAAACAAGCCTTTTTTGTGTAAGGCTGGTTTTACACTTACTGTGGTTTTTGAGGTCCGTTATAGCGGCAGACCTTGAAAATTGCGGCAATACGGCCCGCAAAAAAGGCCCGCAATAACGGACTGCAAAAATCACGGTAAGTGTAAAACCAGTCTTACACAAAAAAAGGCTTGTTTTGAGTTTGCCAAAAGACATGTGGGAGACACTCCAAATGTATGGAGGAAGGTGCTGTGGCCAGATGAGACCAAAATTGACCTTTTTGACCATCAATGTAAACGCTATGTCTGGCAGGAAACCAATACAGCTCATCACCCTAAGAACATCATCCTCACAGTGAAACATGGCGGTGGCATCATCATGCTGTGGGGATGTTTTTCGGTAGCAGGGACAGGGAAAATGGTTTGAATCGAAGGGAAGATGGAGGCTGCAAAATACAGGAATATTCTTGACCAAAACTTCTTTCAGTCTGTCAGTGATTTGAGACTGGGAAGGAGGTTCACCTTCCAAGAAGACAGTCTCCCAAAGCATACTGCTAAAATACCACTCGAGTGTTTTAAGAGGAAATGTGTAAATGTTTTGGAGTAAAAACCCAGACCTTAATCCAATTGAGAATTTGTGGTCAGACTTGAAAATTGCTGTTCATCAGAGGAAACCATCTAACTTGAAGGAGCTGGAGCAGTTTTACCTTGAGGAAAGGGAAAATATCCCAGTGGCAAGATGTGGAAAACTCAGTGAGACTTATCCAAAGCAATTTGCAGCTGTAATTGCTACAAAAGGAGGCTCTACAAAGTACTGACTTTAAGGGGGTGAATAGTAATACACACTGAAGTTTTCACTTATTTTGTCCTATGTGTTGTTTGCTTTACAATAAAAAGAAAACCAAATGTTCACAGATTTTGGGCATGTTCTTTACATGAACTGATGAAAACCCTAACAAAAAACAGTGAAATTCCAGGTTGAGAGGTAGCAAAACATGAAAAATGCCTAGGGGGATGAATAACTTTGCAAGCCATTGTGTATATGTATATATATATACGGTCTCTGGTCTTACTTGGATGTGCACTTGTTCTTGATTTCATTTGCAGATCTTGTGACAGTCTTATTAGGAAGATCTTCAGAAATAAAAGAAAATACTCAAGTTACTAAAAGTTATACTCTAAGGAAAAGCATTCACGCTTACAGATAGATATCAGCTGTCTTTAGGTTCAATAGTCTCTGACACTTCCTACAGGACATCTTGAAAATGCAACATGGAAAGTGTCTACTAATGAAAGGTACGGGGTGATCATTCGCAACCCATTACGGATAACACATACTATTTTACCTGTCTCTGTGAGCAAACGAAGGTTTTGGCTGAGCAGCCAGACATTACAACACAAAGAGTGCACCAGACAAAAACAAGCTGACGAATTCCATCGTCAGCTCTCCTGGGTCTCAGTCTGTGCTGAAGTCTCGGTTTCCAACTCCATCAACCACAAAAAAAGCTAATGCTGGACTGCAAATCATGTAAAGAACTATAAAAATATGAGGTCAGATAAAGTACAGAGATGACTATTTTGTATCAGAAAAAAAAGCCTTGAGGATTACCATAAGTATTATTGCGAAATCACTAAAGCATATCCTTGTATTAGATAATTAATATGAGCTCACAGAGAGCTCTTGTTAACAAGTGTAAAGACCCCCTATACACACTAGATTGAATTAGGACAAACCCACCGATATCATCTAATGTATATGAGGAGCCATATACTCTTCCACAACAGATGATGTCAAGGGAGTGAAGGATCTTCCTTGGTCTGGGGCTCCATTAAAGAACTCGCCTCATGGGGTAAGGATGATTTTGAGAAACATCAGTAATCATCCCAGAACTACACAGGAGGACCTGAGTGGTCCCACAGTCTCAAACATTACAGTTAGTAACACACTGCTCCGTCATGGATTAAAATCCTGCAGGGCACCTAAGGTCCCCCTGGTCCCACCAGCACATGTCCAGGCCCATTTGACTTTTTACAATGATAGCCTGGATGATCCAGAGGTGGTATGGGAGAAGGTCATGTGGTCAGATGAGACTAAAATAGGACTTTTTAGCATCAACTCCACTTGCCATGTTTGGAGGAAGAAGGATGAGTACAACCTCAAGAACACCGTCCCAACCTTGAAGCATGGTGGGAGAAACATCAAACTTTGCTGGTATTTTTCTGCAAAGGTGACAGGATAACTGCACCGTATTGAAGGGAGGATGGATGGTGCTATGTATCGCGAGATTCTGGCCAACAACCTCCTTCCCTCAGTAAGAGCATTGATGGTGGGTCATGGCTGCGTCTCCCAGCATGACAATGACCCGAAACACACAGCCAGGGCAATTAAGGAGTGGCTCCGCAAGAAGCATTTCAAGCTTCTGGGGTGGCCTAGCCAGTCTCCAGACCTGAACCCAATAGAAAATCTTTGGAGGGAGCTGAAACTCAATGTTACCCTGCGACAAAACCCTGATGCCTGAAAGATCTGGAGAAGATCTGTATGGAGGAGTGGGCCAAAATCCCTGCTGCAGTGTGTGCAAACTTGGTCAAGAACTACAGGAAACGTCTGACCTCTGTAATTGCAAAGGTTTCTATACCAAATATTAAATTTTGTTTTTCTGTTGTATCAAATACTTATTTCCTTCAATAAAATGCAAATTAATTATGTTAAAATCTTACAATATGATTTTCTGGTTTTTATTTTTAGATTCTCTCTCACAGTTGAAGTGTACCTACGATAGAAATTACACATCTCTCTATTCTTTGTAGGTGGGAAAACTTGTAGAATCGGCAGTGTATCAATGCCCAGATAATCTGCCTGTTACAATGATAAATCAATCAAGCATATCCATAACCCTGCACAGAACTGTCACAGTGAGACACAGACATACAATAGCATACCTTCACTAATAAAAAGCTCCATGTCCGGGCTCAAGCGAGAGGTCGGCTGCAGAGTCCGTGCCAGAAGTTAGCTCAAGTGCTCAAACTCCTTCCAAAGTAGTTTAAAAACTTTTCCATTACTTCTTAACTCGCCCAAAATGTTGATAACTGGAGTTAAAAAGGAACAGAGAGTTTTCTGATCGACGAGTAAACTGTTGAAGGGCTGCACTTTACATGTAACATTCAAATAGAAAGTGAAAGTGTGAGACTGAGCATGTGCAGAAAAGCATTATGGTGAAATATGTGAGAACTCATCAAAACCTCAATGTATTCTCTATATCCTAAATAAAATTGTTAATCTGCATAGCTGAAATTTTTGCCCAACCACAAAAATCTCAAAATCATGAATTACATTAGAACACAAAAGGATCAAAAATATTATAAATAGGTTAATACTTATCAGACTTATGACAAATATCCTAACTAAGAATGTACAACTATGACCATATATCATAAAACTTAATATACTTTATTGGTAAACGGTAAGAAAACATATAGAAAAAAATAACATATCAGTACAGACCAAAAGTTTGGACACACCTTCTCATTCTAATATTTTCTGTATTCTGTAGACTGGAGCCCTCCAGGGCGGGTCCTCTCTCCTTCTGTACTTATGCGTCCCTTGTCTAGCACATGTTTATTGTATCTGTCTATATTTTTCCCTTTTCATATGTAAAGCGCAATGGAATAAATGGCGCTATATAAATGTATAATAATAATAATAATAATAAATTTTCATGACTATGAAAATTGTAGAATCACACTGAAGGCATCAAAACTATGAATTAACACATGTGGAATTATACATTACACTTTACAAAAAAGTGTAAAACAACTGAAAATATGTTTATATTCTAGGTTCTTCAAAGTAGCCACCTTTTGCTTTGATTACTGCTTTGCACGCACAAAAGGTGAACGGTGGACTCTACATGCCTGGTCCCCACCGTGAAGGATGGAGTGAGGTGGTGTGATGGTGTGGGGGTGCTTTACTGGTGACACTGTTGGGGATTTATTCAAAACTGAAGCGGTGAGCGGTCCAGCTCACCCCAAACCATCTCGATTGGTTCAGGTCTGGTGACTGTGGAGGCCAGGTCATCTGGCGTAGCACCCCAACCACTCTCCTCTTGGTCAAATAGCCCTTACACAGCTGGAGGTGTGTTTGGGGTCATTGTCCTGTTGAAAAATAAATGATGGTCCATCTAAACGCATACCGGATGGAATAGCATGCTGCTGCAAGAGCTGTGGTAGCCATGCTGGTTCAGTATGCCTTCAATTTTGAATAAATCCCCAACAGTGTCACCAGCAAAGCACCCCCACACATCACACCTCCTCCTCCATGCTTCACGGTGGGAACCAGGCATGTAGAGTCCATCCGTTCACCTTTTCTGCGTGCAAAGCAGTAATCAAAGCAAAAGGTGGCTACTTTGAAGAACCTAGAATAAAGACATATTTTCAGTTGTTTCACACTTTTTTGTAAATTGTAATGTATAATTCCACATGTGTTAATTCATAGTTTTGATGCCTTCAGTGTGATTCTACAATTTTCATAGTCATGAAAATACAGAAAAATCAGTGACTGAGAAGGTGTGTCCAAACTTTTGGTCTGTACTGTATAATATATTATATATATATAACAAAATTACATATAATCCACATTATGTGAAGGAGAAGAAAGGCTGAGGTGTCAGGTCAAACCGAGAACCCTCATCAAAAAAGTATATCTTATATTAACCCCTTCCCGACATGGGCCGTACATGTACGGCGCATGTCGGGTCTCCCCTTTGATGTGGGCTCCGGCGCAGAGCCCACATCTTTTCCTGCACATTTCAGATGATTTCAACAGATGACGTGCCCCTAACAGCCGCAGGTGGAATCGCAATCCACCCGTGGCTGTTAACCTGTTAAATGCCACTGTCAATCTCTGACAGCAGCGTTTAACACGGAAGCGCATCACTAATAAGGGGTGGTTTCACAGCCAAATGTGTTGGATACTTGACCAGGATCGATTGTGGTCTTAATGCTGAGCTATATGTCTATATCCTACAAAACAATGTACTTCGTACATTCGAGTACTATGGGTAGGAAAAGGACGACATAGTGTTCCAGCAGGACAATGACAAGAAGCATACATCGAGATTGGCGAATAAATGGTGCAATGACAATGAAGTAGAGGTTCTGGATTTGCTCTCACAGTCCCCAGACCTCAACCCAATTAAACTCTTGTGGGTGGAGTTAACGAAAAAACTATATACAAACCCAAGTGAGTCGACCAGTATGCACCAACTTTGGGAACGTGTAGAGGGGACCTGGGATCCAATTTCTGTAAAGACATGTTTGAATCTGATCGAGAGCATGAGATTCAGGCAATGTTGAAAGCCAAAGGTGCATTTACAAAATACTAACAAAATAATAAAAACTAAAATTTGGATTTTCAAAAGCAAAACAGTAACAATGCAGTGACATGATAAGAAAAGCAAAACTGTCTTTAGTACCTACAGCGACCAATCAGGGCTCAGCTTTGATTTTTTGGTAAAATAAAAGGTGCACTATGGATGGTTGATGTGGGCAACAAATACCCTTTTTCTTGTAGACAATTCTGATAAGTATGCTCCAGAGTTGAGAAGAAGTAAGTTTTATTTAAAGGGGTATTCCAATCTCCAAGATCTTGTCCTATTGTATGTAGTAGGTGTAATATTAATAATATTAGCAAATAATTCCAATGAGAAAATGTAGTATAGTTCTTGTGATTCACAACGTCACTTACCCCATGTGCAGGGTATTGCAATGCTAAGTTATCCATGGTTATAAACACTTATATAGTGACAGTTAGTTGTTAGTGGTCGTAACCATGGATACTTAAGCGATTGCAATGCCCTGCACAGGAGGAAAGTGATATAGTGAATCAGAGGAACTATACTACATTTCTAATTGGAGGAATTTGCTAATAATATTATTATTACACCTATTACATGTTGAGATAAATAAATAAAGAAAGAAAATGACTTACGGTCACATGTGATAGAGCAGAGACTGAGGAATGTAAAAGGACTACAATACAAAAGAGGAAAAAAAATCACATTTGATCATCTATCCGTATTTCTCTCAACAAAATGTTTTCGACTTTTCTTATCTTTTGAGCTGTAAAGGAAACAACATGATTAAAGTATTCTTCTGTGTAGTAAACTCGTGGCAGCTGATTCCTTCAATCAAACAGATAAATAGGGTATAAATAATCAATAAATAAAAGAGGAAACCGTTTTCTTTCTACAATCTCCATTTATTGGTGTGAAAGTATTATTTGTCAGCTTGATTGCCGGAGCTTTCAACAGATCACAGAAAATGCCTGACAGAGCATTATATCTGACAGCATGAAGGAGATGGGAGAAGCCATCAATAGGAAACATTGTTAGACTATTAAAAAGTACAGCAGCCCGGACAGAACAAGTGTCACATAGTTTGATTAGTTGGTCGTCAACAATAGTAACTTGCCTGAAGTTGGCAAGCGTCTCTTGATCAAAATTTAGGTCAAAAAGTAGGATCGGAGAAGCACAGATCGCAAACAACTACAAAAAAAAAAGTAAGCATGAAACAAAATTAACTTTTGGAATAGGAGATTTTGCACCGCATAAGGAGATAGAGTAGTATAGGTTATGTTTACACGTAAAAAACTTAGGTATCAGGTTTTGCTGCGTTTTTAGTGAAGAAAAAAGAAAAAAAAAAAGCAGGTAGAGCAGGATGAGAAACCTATTTATTTTTGTGATTTTTCTCAAGTTTAAACCATAATGTCTTGGTTTCCTCACCTGAGAATGGCAGTTAGGATTAGTAGTTTATTATATAAGTGATATGCGAGAAGTAAACATCGGCCGACCAAGGTGTGAAATTGAACAATGCCTGACCAACTCAAGGGCTGACCAAAGTGTAAAAGTAAGAGTGAAAAGCCGTGTGCATAACCTCAAAGTGGTGCTGGAGTAGGGGCCCAAGCCATATACAATTAAACAACAACTCCGCACTCAACTTAGGTAGTGTTAGGGTCTGCGGAACGCACCAAATATATGAGGTAGAGAGGTGCGTTCGCAGCCCGGGGTCCACCGTGCAGGCGGAACCTGCTGCTAGTAAAATGGCAAAAGTAGCGAACTCTGTTATCCCGCAGAGTCGCTAAAATAAACGCCGTAGCGCGTTGTGGCAGTAAGTGCGAACTCTGTTAATACCCAGAGCCGCTAACGGAAATGCCACAGAGCTATATGGCGATAGTTGCGAACTCACTTAGCTTCAGTGAGCCGCAAAGTAAACACGCTAGGGCGCTGTCTAGCGTCGAAAGCAAACCCTGTTACGTCACAGGGCCGCTGAGGAAAAGTGCTGTGTCCTGTCAGGCTCTCAGGTACACAGTTAAGTGCTAAGCGTACATAACGCGTGATCATGTGCTAATGTCCTCGCGGGAGTCACCCGCAATCTATGGCATCTGAACGCCAGACCCTGAATACGGCAATCAAAACTCCTCACCGGTTACGCCGGTAATCTAGGGCGTCTAGGACACCGACCCTGGCCAGCTACCATACCAAACTCCTCACCGATTAAGTCGGTATTCTAGTGGCTTATTTCAGCCGGGTCCCTAACCACACATACGCATGATCACACTGGCGCATAGCATACGATGGTTGATATTAGCGCATGGCGGCCCAGCCATGCTACCCTTTTATAGCAACAGCTACAGGACCTTCCAGGAACAAGGACCAATGAGAAGCTGTTACAAACACACGTAGCTACATGACCTTCCTGGCGGACCAATAGGAGCCGCTGCAGCACCTGAACATGTGACCCCTGATCTCCAATGAGAGATCTCACTCTGGGCATGCTCAGATGGGAAAACGCAGGACTTTGTCTCAAAGACGGCTGCTCCAGCACTGGCTATAATAGCAGATCCAGGAAAGGCAGCAGCAAGTCTCTGCACAGTAGAGGAGTGGGCAAGATGCCTGGACCGACGTCTCTGCTGAGCAGGCTCCACTGCGGCCGGAGATGAATGGGAGACCGCAGCGGGACGGGTTCGAGACTCCCCTTGTGCAGCAGCGGGAACTCAACCCTAACATTACCCCCCTCCTAGGGCCCCCCCTTCTCTGGGCCTCGCTGCGTTCAAAGGCAGCGATGAGCTGCGGAGCGTGAACATGCTCGGCAGGCTCCCAGGACCTATCCTCAGGCCCATAACCCCTCCAATCCAACAAATAAAATTTTTTGCCTCGTACCACCTTGCATTCAACAATGGCATTCACCTCGTAGTCGTCCAAAGACGAACCCGACGTCCCGGCAGATGACTCAGGCAACCGGGAGATGACCACGGGTTTTAGGAGGGATACATGGAAGGTGTCGGAGATACCAAGGCGAGGCGGAAGGGCCAAACGGTAAACCACAGGGTTCACCTGCTCGAGAACCTTGAAGGGACCCAAATAGCGGGGTGCCAATTTAGTGGATTCCACCCGTAGCCTGATGTTTCGGGCGGAGAGCCACACTAGGTCGCCAGGAGAAAATGTCGGAGCGGGACGCCGATGAGCATCGGCAGAAGACCTCATCCTTTCCTTGGAAGCCTGAATGGCATCCTGGGTGCGGTCCCATATGTCCCGTGCTTCCACAGCCCAGTCTGCCACCCTGGAGTCAGCGGAAGCAACGGGCATGGGCACCGGTACCCGCGGATGCTGGCCGTAATTTAAGAGGAATGGGGTCTGTCCGGTGGAGTCAGCCACAGCATTGTTTAGCGCAAACTCCGCCCACGGAAGCAGAGATGCCCAGTCATCCTGCCTGGCAGAGACAAAATGTCGCAAGTAGGTGACCAAGGTCTGGTTGGCCCTCTCTACCAACCCACTTTTTCGGGATGATATGAGAGGAAGGTTCAATTCAATGCAGAGAGATGACACAACTCTCTCCAGAACCGAACCAAATGGGGACCCGCTGACAATTTTGTCTGGCATACCGTGTAGAGGGGAAGATTGTCTAATAAAAAATGCTGCCAAGGCCCGTGGGGAAGGAAACCCCGTGGAACGGCAAAAAGGCACCATTTGAGAATGGTGGTATCACCCAAAGATAGTGCAACCCCGAGACTTGGGGAACCCACCCCAAAGCCATCCCGACCATCCCCAGGGCTGTCGCCCCCGGCAAAGGGAAAAAATAACCCAGCGGCCGTTGTCGAGGGGACTTTTTTCCCCGGGGCAGGAGACACAAAAGCCTGAACAACTCCCTGACGTCACGGACCAATTGGCCCCAGTAGTCCTCGCCAAAGCCAGTTTCCCTTGCCCCAAATGTCCACCCACCCTGGACGAGTGTGCCCAAGAGAGTATCCGGTCCAATTATGGGGACAAAAGTCTTGGCCCCGGAGGCACAGACCTACGAAACCGGGCTACAGTTCTCAGCTTTTTTCAGGGGCAATAAGCAGGCCCCATCCTCCTCTGATGACACTAAGGGGCGAGAAGAGCTCGGCCCAACTTTTTTCACCGGAGAGAAATGGAGGGGGAAAGGAACCAGAGAAGAAAAGGGGCCATCTCCTGGCGAGAATTTAGCCGCTGAGCCGTTTGCAAAAAACCAAGTCTTGTGGGCGGGAAGACTTTGGAAAGGGAAAACGAGCTCCCCCCAAAGATGTCCCCACTCTGAGAAGGCCAAATTCATAGCCACAACCCCTGCCCCATGGGAAAATTTCCCCTCTGCTGGTGTAAAGGGCTTAGAAAAGAAAACAGGGGGCTTCCGACCTTGACATCCTTTGATATAGGGCTGCTCCAGCACCAACAGAAAGCTCCACCTCAAAACAAACTTTACAAAATCAGGCATGTAATAGGGACACTAGCAAAATGCACTTGATGGGAAAGAACGCCTTGGAGACCTCCCAACCACAACTTGGGATTTGCTCCCTTCTTGTGAGGGA
>JARQOD010000003.1:558194454-558252950 GCA_033576555.1 Oophaga sylvatica
AATCTAACCAATCAGAAATAACTCTGTTCTGAATACACCATATTTCTATTAAGATTCTTAAACTTGCTATTTTATATCATGTGATTTTTGTGTCTTTTGTATATTATCTTTGCAATTTATACTTGTGGGCGGTGCTTCTATGGTGATTGTGCCTCCACACTATATAAGCCTGCCATGTGCAATATCCTGTACTTGATAAAGACCTGCTACAGGTCGAATTGTATCTATGGTGGAATAAAGCATCTTTGAATTTCTTCACCTGGACTAGACGCTGTTCTCATTTACATTGACTGCTATTACTTTCCCAAGCCTTGTGCAGGTCTACAAATTAATCCCTGGTGTCCTTAGACAGCTCTTTGGTCTTGGCCAAGGTGGAGAGGTTGGAGTGATTGAGTGTGTGGACAGGTGTCTTTTATGCAGGTAATGAGTTCAAACAGGTGCAATTAATGCAGGTAATGGTACAGAGTAGGAGGCTTCTTAAAGAAAAACTAACGGGTCTGTGTGATCCAGAATTCTTGCTCTTTGGTCAGTGATCAAATACTTATTTCATGCAATAAAATGTAATTTAATTATTTCAAAATTATACAATGTGATTTTGTTTTTTATTTTTAGATTCTGTCTCTCACAGGTGAAGTGTACCTACGATAAAATTACAGTCCTCTCCATTCTTTGTAGGTGGGAAAACTTGCAAAATCGGCAGTGTTTCAAATACTTATTTTCCCCATTCTATATACCAAGATGGGGGGACATATATACTAGGATGGGCCCAGGTTGAGGGACATTACTACATAATGGGGGATGGGGTGCAACTTGTATGTCCTTATAGGATTTAGAACGCTACAAGGGCCCGTACATCTGACCAACATGCGGGGGCTATGGGGGAGGAACCAAGAGCAAATCTTGCAGCGGTCTCCATCGGACTCTAGTTACGTCACTGGTGAGGGCCTTGCTCGCAAGCTTAAAATCTACGCGATTGACGAAATGCGAGCAGGGAAAAGATCTCTGGGTCGATAAGGAAAAATTGAAATATAATAAAGGTTATATATATCTGCAGGTTAATAACGTTATCCGACTTGAGAGGTTCCCTTTAAAGCACCAGTCCACTGCTTAGTTTTTTTTCAGTGTCAGAGTGGCGCTTTAAATCTAAGCCCCCTGACCCCGGTCATGTACTCACCCTCAGGGGTTTTCACAGTTTTTTTGGCACTGCTCCCGCAGCGTGATCTTGTGACAGTAGCTTCTGACTGGCCGAAAGTTACATGCTCTCAATACAGAACGAGGCTCTCATAGACTTGTAATGAAAAGTGACCGCAGCGCCGCTCCATGAAATACTGGTGCTGCTAGTAGGTCACATTTCACCGGAGACCGACCAGAGTGACGCTGCAAACGGACGAAGGTGGCGGCAGGCGAGTATGAGACAGGGGACTTACATTTAAAGCAACACTCCAGCGGTGCAATATATATAAAAAAATGTTGGAGTGGTGCTTTAAAAAAAACAAGAACTTGCAAGTGATGAATGAATTGGGGCCAGTCTTACAGATTTTGTCTGTCACATTAGCCTTGTTTGATCACAGTATTAATTCAGTTACTGTTTTTCTGTCCTTGTACCATACCCCCAAATCCTTCTGCAGTGCTGACACATAACCATGCTCTGTATCACTGATTTGCACATAAATATGGAAATTTGGTTAATAACTCTAAACATTTAAGATCTAATTACCTTTCCCACAGCATTTCTACTTTTACAGATTATCTTGTCTTCCCAGAGGGCAGCACAGTGGTGAGCCGCAGAACAAGTTGGTATTTGTGGATCACAGACATGTAGCACAATCTGCAGTTGTCCTCATGCCTGAAAACTGTGGACTGCTGCCACCTAGTGGTGTGTAAGGGTTTTTGCAGGTTGAATTTCTTTCCATGCTAAGTATGTATATCATGGAAGTATGACAACATTTTCTTGGAAAAAACAAAGGGAAAATAGACCACAAATAAATTCCTGCAAATAAGCCCATTTCAACGCCGCTTATTTCTTACATACAGATCGTGTTTGATTTTACTCTTCAGCAAATTTTATTTTTTGCAATTTTAGCAATTATTCCCATTTTATAAATCATCAGTAAATATATTAAAGGGAGTCAGTCACCAGGTTTTTGCTACGTCATCTGAGACCAGCATAATAGAGAAAGACGGATTTTGGTAAGAACTTACCTGTAAAATCCTTTTCAGCGAAGAAGGAAGGGGGACACACTAGTCATTACTAGTGGGTAGGCGGAGCCCACACAGGATAGAACACCTCAGATTAAAAAGAGTGTTGACCGGCCCCTCCAGCTTGGGCTCCTCCTACTCCAGCTCTCCAGTCCGTACACAAGCTAAGGAAGAGCAAATATCACCAGCGTAGCAACATAACCCCTTCTGAAGGACTTCAGAGAAAAAACAAGAAGACAGGTTATGCACATAGCCGAAAAAAACCACACAGTCCAGGTACTACTCACTGAACCTGACCACTGCGATGAGCTGGCAATGCTGGAACAGAGCCTTAGCGCGCCGACCTCAGCCCAGATAATCGCTATCAGAGAAGGGTCACGCCGCATCTGAAAACACAACAACACACTTCTGCCATGGGAGGGATGTGTGTCTCCCTTCCTTCTTCGCTGAAAAGGATTTTACAGGTAAGTTCTTACCAAAATCCATCTTTCAGCAGCAGATGAAGGAAGGGAGACACACTACCCACAGCCCTTGTGGAGTGAGCTCGAATCTTAATCGGGCAAGGTTCGCCCTTAAGTCGGTAAGCCTCTAAAATGGCCGACCGAATCCAACGAGCTATAGAATCCTTGGAAGCTCGTTGCCCACGTCGACGACCTGCTGGAATCACAAACAGAGAATCCGACTTCCGAAAACTGAGTAATAGACAAATAGAACTTCAAAGCCCGCACCAAATCCAATGTGTGCAAGGCCCGTTCCTTTGCATTCCTTGGCTCCGAACACAGCGAGGGCAACACAATATCCTGGTTAACATGAAATTGTGACACCACTTTAGGTAGAAAGTCGCCCCGTGTGCGAAGCACTACGCGATCTGGGTGAAACTCCAGAAAAAGGAGGCGAGCAAGAAAGAGCCGCCAACTCAGAAACCCTTCTCAAAGAAGTGACCGCCACTAGGAAGGCAACCTTCCAAGAGAGAAAGGAAAGATTAACAGAGTCCATAGGCTCAAAAGGCCCATGTTGAAGAGCCTCCAAGACAAGATTGAGCCGCCAAGGAGACACAAGCGCCTTCCGCGGCGGAAATTGACGGGTTACCCCGCGAAAAAAGGAACGTACGTCCCTACGCGAGGCGATAGCCTTCCGAAACAGCAAGGACAGAGCAGAAACCTGTCCTTTCAGAGTGCTAACTGCCAAACCCTTGTCCAGCCCGTACTGCAAAAAGGCCAACAAATTGGGAATGGAAAAAATCCTCGGGTTCCTAGAAGAACCCGAACACCACGAAAAGAAGGCTTCCCGAGTCTTGTGACAAATCCTAGTAGTAGCCGGACCTCTGGCAGCTCGCAGAGTGGCAATGACTTCGGCTGAAAAACCTTGACGGGTCAAGATTTCGGTCTCAAGAGCCACGCCGTCAAACGCAGAGACTTCAGGTCCGGGTGATGAACGGGCCCTTGGGTTAACAGGTCCGGGCGAAGAGGGAGTGGAAGTGGAGGCGCTGCCAAAAGCGACACCAGTGTCGAGAACCACGTCCTCCTTGGCCAATCTGGGGCTATCAATATAGCCGGGACTCTCTCCAGTCTGATCCGACGCAACACCAGAGGAAGTAAGGATATCGGCAGGAACACATAGATTAGCTCGAATTGGTCCCAAGGAGCCACCAGAGCATCCACCGCCACAGCCTTCGGGTCCTTGTACCTGGACATGAACGTCGGTAACTTGGCATTTAACCTGGATGCCATCAAATCCACTTGGGGAGTTCCCCAACGGGAGCACAGCAGTGCAAAAATTTCCGGATGAAGAATCCATTCTCCGGAATCCATCTTTTCGCGACTGAGGAAGTCCGCTGTGATATTCTGAACTCCTGGAATGTGAATCGCAGAGATGGCTGGCACTCTGGCCTCTGCCCATACCAGAATTCGAGACACTTCCATCATGAGCCTGAAGCTCCTCGTCCCACCTTGATGGTTGATATACGCGACCGCCGTCGCGTTGTCTGTCTGCACTCGGACTGGTAGACCGCTTAAAGGGACGTCCAGTGTTGGAGGCAAAGGAAAATTGCCCTCAATTCCAGGATGTTGATCGGCAGGACAGACTCTTCCAACGACCATACTCCCTGAATCCAGAGATTGTTCCAGACAGCCCCCCCAGCCCGTCAGGCTGGCATCGGTGGTTATGATCGACCACCTCGGAGGGAGGAAGGACTTCCCCAGGGATAACACTTCCGGACGTAACCACCATCCTAGAGACTCTCGCACCCTGTGGGAGATGATGACACTGCAATCCAGTGAAAACTGCGATCGATCCCAACGGTTCAAAATGAGCATTTGGAGAGCCCTGGAATGAAATTGGGCAAACGGAATTGCCTCCATCGACGCCACCATCAAACCCAGAAGGCGCATACACCTTCGAAGGGACATTGCTGTCGAAGACTTCATTATATGTCAAAGAAGACTCGCTTGCTTGTCTGGAGGCAGAGACACCACTGCTCGTACCGTGTCGAATGCATTCCCAAAAACAGGATTGACTGTGACGGTTCCAGGGACGACTTCTCCCAATTGACCAGCCACCCGAAGTCCTCCAGGAGCTGAAGGGATAGATTGCGAGCCGTCACCGCCTCCTCCTTTGAGGACGCCACAATCAAAAGGTCGTCCACATAGGGAAGAATCGTAACCCCCTATCTTCGCAGAATCGCCATGAGAGGTGCCAGAATTTTCGTAAAAACTCTGGGTGCTGAGGCCAACCCGAATGGCAGGGCCACAAACTGGTAATGGTCCTGGCCTATGGCAAAACGAAGGAAGCGTTGGTGGGCCCTTCCGACGGGAACATGCAAAAAAGCGTCCCGAATGTCGATTCGTTATGCGACAGGGCCGCCACAACGGAGCGAAGTGACTCCATGCGGAATTTCCAGGTACGGACATGCCAATTCAATCTTTTGAGATCCAGAATGGGGCAAAATTTGTCCTCCTTTTTGGGGACCACAAAGAGGTTGGAATAAAACCCTCTTCCCCGGTCCTCTGGCGGAACCGGTACCACCACACCCTTCTGCAGCTCTGTTTCCAGGGAGTGCGGGATTTCTGAGCGTTCTTTTTTCCCGAAAAAAGAGGGACGACCCGATCCCCAAGAGGGCTGACCGAACCGTCCCCTGGACCGAAAGGACCGCCGACTACTACCGGCACTATGCCTGCCAGACGCAGAAGTCACAGCTCTTCGCTGTGGTAAAGCCGTTTCTTTTGCCTTTGCCTTAGCAATCAGCTCCGTGAGGTCAGGTCCAAATAGCTGACCACCCTTGTAAGCTAAGGATAGCAAACCTTGATTGGAAACCGCATCTCCGGTCCACTGTCTAAGCCACAGTGCTCTCCTGACTGTGATTGCCTAGGATTGCGCCCTGGACAGCAGTGACGCAGTATCCAAACCTGCATCACTGTCATATCGGGCTGCATCCTCCAACTTAAAAAGCCCATCTACCTCGGATAGAGGGGATCTATCTTGCCACGCTGTCCGTAGACGGTCTAAGCAGCTTAGAGAAGCTTTACAAGCACACATGCTCTGAATCCATGACCCACGGCCTCGTAGATGGATTTCGCCGCCATCTCCGTTTTTCTGTCCGGCGGATTCTGCAAACTCGCCTTCCCTTTTAACAGGAAGTAATGAGGACTTGCTAAGCTGGGATAAAGGGACATCCACTTCAGGAGAAAGAATCCAATTATCAATCAATTCCGTCGTACACGGATACAGCTGAAAACACTTATCTGGACACAGGCGTTCCTTTAAGCCTACAGCACCTGGAATTCCCAGGCGGTCTCCCATCCAAGTACTAACCAGGCCCAACCCTGCTTAGCTTCCGAGATCAGATGAGATCGGGCGTGTTCAGGGTGGTATGTTGTGAATAGGCTGGAAATGAGTTCTGAGCAGAAGCTCCCTCTGGTGGTTACAAACGGTACTGGACTGTCCAGTGAAGATTGTGAGGATTGGGAATCAGGTGTTACTGACTGGTCTTATATAAGGGAGTCACCTTCCCATCAGGGTTGCCGGTGATCAATTGTTCTGGTCTCAATCCTTGATTCCTGTTTCCTTTGTAGCCTGCTGTGTCGTGTCTGAATCTCCTGCTAACAGATAAGACATTTTCTTCTTTTTGTTTTTGTGCTTGATTTTTGCATTTTGTCCTGCACTTCTGTGGGGGCCTTCTGGGTCCCCTCTGGGGGCTTTTGCCTCTCAGTTCAGTTCAGCCACTGATGTTTGTACATTTGCTTTTTCCAGTTTTTTCAGTGGCTGCTGTTTTGTTTTTGGTTACACCAGAGAACTAATTTAGGTGGTAGAGGTCGTGTGATCTCAGGTGTTTTTGAAATTAGTAGAGCTGGTGCTTTTCAGGGTTTTTTGGGATTGCAGTAAGTGCCCTTCCTATCCTTTTCTATTTAGTAAGTTTGGGCCCCAACGTTTGCTCATACGATTTTCTGTCTGTGTCAGTATTTCTTCTTGTCTAACCGCCATTACATGTTTGGGGGCTTTCTGTGCTCTTTGGGGATCTGCTCCGGGGCAGATAGCTTTCCTCTTTCTATCTTTAGGTGTAGATAGTTTCTCAGGCTGTGACGAGGCGTCTAGGACCAAGATAGGAACGCTCCACGGCTGCCTCTAGTTGTGGTGGTTAGTCAGGGTACTGCAATCTCATAGTTTCCAACTGCTCTGGTGTATTTCCTTTTTTGCCTGCTCTCCTCAGCTACCAAATCATAACAGTATCACCGGCCCAAAACTGAAAATTATATGGTACTCACAGAAGGGAAAAATATTGTGAAAGAAAAAAGTTGTGAGAGTTGTCAGAGATTTTTTTTTTCTGTTTGTTGCATTTTTTTTTTCCCTCTGTATCTCTGGGTGCTGAGGAGGATTTCTTCTCTCAATGGAGTTTGCACAGTTGTCTGGCCGTGTGGATCAGCTTGCCACTGAAATTCGGAGTATTGCTACCTATCTTGCTAGGTTGCCTGTTGTGGAACCTAGGATTCCCATGCCAGATTGTGTTTTAGGGGATCGAGCTAAGTTTCTGAATTTCAAAAATAACTGTAAATTGTTTTTTGCCTTAAATCTAAGTGTCATGTGTGCATCGCCACGAAGATCGTCGCGGTTGCACATTCTGACTTCTCACAGCTGAGTTGCTGTTTCTTTGTGTTTGGCAGTTAGGGAGTTAATTCTGTCTGTGCTCAGTTCTGGGACTGGGTGCAGTTTCTCCCGGCTGCAATTAATTATTTGTTGATTGGTTTCCTTTAAATCTCTGGTGGTCTGTTTTGGGAGTTGCCAGTGAAATTCTTCATGCAGACCACAGATAGCATTGTATCTGTATAGACTTAAGTTAAAGAGCTCCTTAGTTGTTTTAAGCTCACCTTGCTTAGAGTTTAATATCCCAGATCATTTATGTTCCTTCTGTGTTTGAGTGTGTATGCAAGTCTGTGTTTTCTCCAGTCTGTCTTATATGTCTAATCTGTGTATTTAGCAGAGATCAGCCCATATCCCTTTGGTGGTAATCAGAATCCTTCTTAGGACTGATTACAGGGTTCAGGGACTGATAGGAGACAGGGTTAGGCTGGAGACTTGGACCTCTGAACCATTATCAGTACCTCCAAGGTGAGGGATTAGTTAGGACCCCAGTTTAGGGTCAGGTTAGACCCCCGGTCCTCCTCTTTCCTGTGACAGTGTATCAAGTCCTCAAGATTTACCCTGAGTTCAACGGATATCGTGTCAGGTAAATCTATTCTATATTTACATGCTGATGTTGCTAATCTATATGTTGTATAGAGTGTTGTTCTTTTAAGAATAGTTTACTGACATCGTACACATATCATAAGACCGCGTGACATTTTCACTGGCCCATAAAATTATTCCCAGTTGCCATGGATCCAGTAGCCCAGCTGGCTCTGCAGTTGCAGGGATTATCCATGGAGCTGACGGACATTAAGTCCAAAGTTTTGTCTCCCCTGGAGCAAACCAGATTTGAACCTAAGGTTGCTCTCCCGGACAGGTTCACTGGTGGGCGAGACAAATTTTTCACCTTCCGGGAGGCATGTAAATTGTATTTTCGGCTTCGGCCTCGATCATCAGGGAGTGAAGAGCAGAGAGTGGGAATTGTTATCTCGCTCCTACAAGGGGACCCTCAATCCTGGGCCTTCTCCCTTCCTCCGGGATCCCCGGCTCTACAGTCAGTAGATCGATTTTTTACTGCCCTGGGTTTGGTATATGATGACCCAGATCGGGTCTCTCTTGCTGAGACAAAATTACGTAAGATACAGCAGGGAGATCGTCCGGCGGAGGAATTTGCTTCTGAGTTCCGTAGATGGGCCACAGATACTCAGTGGAATGACCCAGCTCTTAGAAGCCAGTTTTGTCATGGGCTTTCTGACAAATTAAAGGACGTTTTGGCTCAGTATGATTCTCCTCCTTCTCTGGAGGCTGCTATGGCCCTAGCTATCCGTACTGATAGACGGCTCCGGGAGAGGTGCGAGGTAACTCCGCCCCCTGTTGTTACTCCACCTACTACTAAAGTCCCTTATGTTGAGGTTCCCCTTGTCTGTTCGGAGGAGCCTATGCAGTTGGGAGGGACATCATTTCGTAGGAGGGGATTGGCGGTACGCCGCAGGACTAGAAGGTGTTTCTTCTGCGGGAAAGAGGGACATTTTGTTGGGGGATGTCCATCCCGTGCCTTGTTGAGCAAAAAGTCGCCGGAAAACTGTTAATCCCAGGTTGTGTGGTGGACGACAACCTGGGAGTATGTATTTCGTCCGCTAGTTCTTCTCAGTTCCTTGTACCAGTGGAGGTGGTGGTTGGTACGAGAGTGGAGAGATTTTCTGTTCTTCTTGATAGTGGGTCCGGGGCTAATCTGGTTGACGCTCAGTTTGCTCAGGCTCAAGGTATGCATCTGAGTGTATTGGTCAAACCGATCCCTATATACTCCATTGACGCCAGGCCTCTCGGCCAAGGTAGCTTTGTTCATGAGGTTCATAACATTGACCTTCGGGTAGGGGCAATACATAGGGAACTATTATCTTGTTATGTGTTGGAGGGTCTACCTACTCCTATTGTGTTGGGACTTCCTTGGTTGGTTAAACATAACCCTGTGATTAATTGGCAGTCCAGAGATATAAGCCAATGGGGTGAGTTTTGCAAAAGTAACTGCATGAACACAGTCATCAGTGCGGTCGTGCCTAGTACTTTGCCTCCTTTTTTGGAGGACTTTGGGGATGTGTTCTCTGAGGAGGGGTGTCAGGAGTTGCCTCCTCATCGCGTGTATGACTGCTCTATTAATTTACTTCCTGATGCTAAGTTACCTAAAGCTAGGTTATATAACCTTTCTGGTCCTGAGAGGCAGGCTATGAAAGATTATATTTCGGAAAGTCTGGCCAAAGGGCATATTAGACCTTCATCTTCCCCAGTGGCCGCGGGGTTCTTCTTTGTGAAGAAAAAAGATGGAGGCCTACGCCCTTGCTTGGATTTCCGCGAACTTAATCGGATTACTGTTCGAGATCCGTATCCACTCCCTCTGATTCCTGATCTCTTCAATCAAATTGTTGGCGCCAAATGGTTCTCTAAATTGGATCTCAGGGGGGCGTATAATCTGATTAGGATAAAAGAGGGGGATGAGTGGAAAACGGCGTTTAACACGCCGGAGGGACATTATGAGAACCTTGTCATGCCTTTTGGTCTGACTACTGCACCAGCAGTATTCCAACATTTTGTTAATGACATTTTTCGTCATCTGGTGGGGCTGTTTGTGGTCGTATATTTGGATGACATTTTAATTTACTCACCAGATCTTGTGTCTCACCAGGAGCATGTGAGACAGGTGTTGCAGATCTTGCGAGACAATAAACTATACGCCAAACTGGAAAAGTGTGTATTCGCCGTACAGGAACTTCAGTTTTTGGGTTTCTTGGTGTCAGCCTCCGGTTTCCGTATGGACCCTGAAAAGGTGAGAGCAGTGCTTGAATGGGATCAGCCAGAGGATCTTAAGGCTCTGCAGCGTTTTCTGGGGTTTGCTAACTACTACCGGAAATTTATTTGTAATTTCTCATCTGTTGTCAAACCTCTCACTGACATGACAAGAAAAGGGACGGATTTTTCTAAATGGTCGGACAAAGCTTGCCAAGCTTTTTCCTCTTTGAAAAAATGTTTTGCTTCGGCACCCGTTCTCATCCAACCAGATGCATCACAGCCGTTCGTTGTGGAGGTGGACACGTCTGACGTAGGGGTGGGTGCAATATTGTCCCAGGGTCCGTCCCCTGGTAAATGGCATCCGTGCGCTTTCTTTTCTAAAAAATTGTCGTCCGCCGAAAGGAATTATGATATCGGCAATAGGGAACTTTTGGCCATTAAGTTGGCTTTTGAAGAATGGCGTCACTTTTTGGAGGGGGCAGTCCACCCGGTCACCGTCATTACTGATCACAAGAACCTGCTGTATTTGGAATCTGCTAAGCGTCTGAATTCCAGACAAGCTCGATGGTCGTTGTTTTTTACCAGGTTTAATTTTGTTGTCACTTATCGCCCTGGATCTAAGAATGTTAAGGCGGATGCCTTGTCTCGCAGTTTCCCAGGGGCCGGGAAAATGGATGACCCGATTCCTATCCTTCAGGAGGGGGTGGTAGTGTCGGCTGTATTTTCTGAGCTTGAGGAGGAGGTGTTAGAGGCTCAGGGGGACGCCCCTGCAGGACCTCCAGGGAGACTGTTTGTCCCAAATCAGTTGAGACAAAAGGTTATTGAGGCACATCATAATTCTGCTTTAGCAGGACATCCAGGGAGTAAGGCTACTTTAGATCTCCTTTCTCGCCGGTTTTGGTGGCCTAACGTTAATAAAGATGTTTTAACTTTTGTCGCGTCCTGTGGGGTTTGTGCTCGCTCTAAGACCCCTCATACCCGTCCGTCTGGGACCCTCTTACCCTTGAAACTTCCGGAGCGTCCATGGACTCATTTGTCTATGGACTTCATCACGGACCTTCCTCAGTCGTCAGGGAAGACTGTCATACTGGTGGTTGTTGACAGGTTCAGTAAGATGGCACATTTCATTGCTCTTCCTGCCCTCCCTAATGCTAAAACTCTGGCGCAGGTGTTCA
This sequence comes from Oophaga sylvatica, assembly GCA_033576555.1. Classification (NCBI taxonomy): domain Eukaryota; kingdom Metazoa; phylum Chordata; class Amphibia; order Anura; family Dendrobatidae; genus Oophaga; species Oophaga sylvatica. Next base: position 558,205,731 of record JARQOD010000003.1, read on the forward strand.
TTGGGGAGATTGTGAGACTTCATGGGTTGCCTTCTGATGTGGTGTCAGATAGGGGGTCTCAGTTTGTGTCCAAGTTTTGGAGGGCATTTTGTTTACGTCGGGGGATGCAATTGTCATTTTCCTCGGCTTTTCATCCGCAGACCAATGGTCAGACAGAGCGTCTGAATCAAAGCCTAGAGACTTATCTTCGGTGTTTTGTCTCAGAGAACCAGGAGGACTGGTCTTCTTTCTTGCCTCTGGCAGAGTTCGCTCTTAACAACAGGCGGAGCGAGTCCACTGGTAAGTCCCCGTTTTTTGGGGCATATGGTTTTCATCCCCAGTTTTGTACATTCAATGGGGGGGGCCCTTCTGGGGTTCCTGAGGAGGAGCGTTTCTCGTCGTCACTTGCTTCAGTGTGGAGAGATGTATTGAATAATCTGAGTGCTATGGGGAACCGTTATAAACGTATGGCTGATAGGAGGAGAGTTTCTGGTCCAGATCTTAATGTGAACGATCTGGTATGGTTGTCTATCAGGAATATAAAACTTAAAGTTCCCTCCTGGAAGCTGGGCCCAGATTCATCGGGCCGTACAGGATCAGTTCCATAATTAATCCTGTGGCATTTCGTCTGGACCTCCCTCCTACGTTTAAAATCCACAATGTGTTTCACAAGTCATTACTTAAGAGGTACGTGGCACCAGTCATACCATCACCTCTACCTCCTCCTCCAGTGGTGGTCAATGGTAACTTGGAGTTTCAAGTGTCAAAGATCATTGACTCACGTCTGAATCGCCGGTCCCTTCAGTACTTGGTGCATTGGAAGGGGTATGGTCCAGAGGAGAGGACGTGGGTTCCTGCGTCTGACATTAACGCAGATCGTTTGGTGCGGACCTTCCACAGAACTCACCCGGGCAAACCTGGCCCTGAGGGTCCGGAGGCCCCTCGTAGAAGGGGGGGTACTGTCATGTGTGCATCGCCACGAAGATCGTCGCGGTTGCACATTCTGACTTCTCACAGCTGAGTTGCTGTTTCTTTGTGTTTGGCAGTTAGGGAGTTAATTCTGTCTGTGCTCAGTTCTGGGACTGGGTGCAGTTTCTCCCGGCTGCAATTAATTATTTGTTGATTGGTTTCCTTTAAATCTCTGGTGGTCTGTTTTGGGAGTTGCCAGTGAAATTCTTCATGCAGACCACAGATAGGATTGTATCTGTATAGACTTAAGTTAAAGAGCTCCTTAGTTGTTTTAAGCTCACCTTGCTTAGAGTTTAATATCCCAGATCATTTATGTTCCTTCTGTGTTTGAGTGTGTATGCAAGTCTGTGTTTTCTCCAGTCTGTCTTATATGTCTAATCTGTGTATTTAGCAGAGATCAGCCCATATCCCTTTGGTGGTAATCAGAATCCTTCTTAGGACTGATTACAGGGTTCAGGGACTGATAGGAGACAGGGTTAGGCTGGAGACTTGGACCTCTGAACCATTATCAGTACCTCCAAGGTGAGGGATTAGTTAGGACCCCAGTTTAGGGTCAGGTTAGACCCCGGTCCTCCTCTTTCCTGTGACAGTGTATCAAGTCCTCAAGATTTACCCTGAGTTCAACGGATATCGTGTCAGGTAAATCTATTCTATATTTACATGCTGATGTTGCTAATCTATATGTTGTATAGAGTGTTGTTCTTTTAAGAATAGTTTACTGACATCGTACACATATCATAAGACCGCGTGACACTAAGTCCTCAGGGAACGCAGCGCAGCAGGTTCAAATTGTCATCTCTCTCCTGCGCGGCGACCCTCAGGATTGGGCTTTTTCCCTGACACCTGGGGATCCTGTTTTGAGTGATGTTGATGCGTTTTTTCAGGCTTTGGGGTTATTGTACGATGAGCCTAATGTCACTGATCAAGCTGAAAAAACTTTGTTGGCATTAAGTCAGGGGCTTGAGGACGCTGAGTTATACTGTCAGAGATTCCGTAGGTGGGCAGTCCTGACCAAATGGAATGACGACGCTTTGGCAGCTCTTTTTCGGAAGGGACTGTCAGATAATGTAAAGGATGTTATGGTGGGATTCCCTGTTCCCTCTGGTCTCAATGATTCTATGTCATTAGCGATTCAAATTGACAGACGTTTGCGTGAGCGGAAAGGTATGCATGGAATAATGTTGCCTTGTGAACCTGCTTCTGAATCCATGCAGTGTGATAGAGTGGTTTCTGGGGCACAGCGTCATGAATTTCGAAAGAGCAATGGGTTATGTTTCTACTGTGGTGATGCCTCTCATGCTATTTCTATCTGCCCTAAGCGGGGAAGACGTTTTGCTCGCTCAGTTGTCTTGGGTAGTGTTCAGACTAAGTTTTTGTTAACTGTTACCCTGATATGCTCTCTCTGTCCTCATTTTCTGCTCAGGCTTTTGTTGATTCTGGAGCAGCTATTAACCTGATGGATTTTGATTTTGCTAAACGTTGTGGGTTTCCCTTGATACCCCTACGGAAGTCTATTCCCCTACTGGGGATCGATTCTACCCCTTTGGCTGAGAATAAACCTCAGTTCTCTACTCAGGTGATAATGAGGGTAGAACCTGATCATCAGGAGAGTTGCAAATTTTTGGTTCTGTATAATCTGCATGACATTATCGTACTGGGTTTCCCTTGGTTACAGTCTCATAATCCTGTTTTGGATTGGAAATCTGTGTCTGTTACCAGTTGGGGCTGTCAATGTGTTAATACCAACACTCCTGTTTTTTCTGCCTCCCCCCAGGCTCAGGATGTTCCTGACTTTTTGATTGATTTTTCTGATGTGTTTAGCGAAAGTAAATCTGCATCCTTACCTCCCCATAGGAGCTATGACTGCGCTATTGAATTAGTGCCTGGTAGTAAATTCCCTAAAGGTCACCTTTTTAACTTGTCTGTACCTGAACATGACGCTATGCGGTCTTATATCAAGGAGTCATTGGAGAAGGGTCATATCAGACCATCCTCTTCACCCTTAGGTGCCAGTTTTTTCTTTGTGGCCAAAAATGATGGTTCATTAAGGCCGTGTATTGATTATCGTCTCTTGAACAATATTACTGTGAAATATCAATATCCGTTACCCTTGATCTCTGATCTGCTTTCCAGGGTGAAAAACGCTACTTGGTTTACCAAGCTTGACCTCAGGGGGGCATATAACCTTATTCGCATTAAGCACGGGGATGAATGGAAGACGGCATTTAATACCCCTGAAGGGCATTTTGAGTACCTTGTGATGCCCTTTGGGCTCACTAATGCTCCTTCTGTCTTCCAGTCCTTCATGAATGACATTTTCAGGGATTTTGTGGATACATTTCTGATTGTTTATTTGGATGATATCTTGATTTTTTCCAATGACTGGGACTCTCATGTAAAACATGTTCGGACTGTGTTCCAGATTTTGAGAGAGAATGCTCTGTATGTGAAGGGATCAAAGTGTCTTTTTGGCGTTCAGAGGATCTCATTTCTGGGTTTCATTTTGTCCCCATCTGTTATTGAAATGGACCCGGTCAAAGTTCAGGCTATCTGTGATTGGGTCCAACCTACTTCTTTAAAGGCTCTTCAAAGATTCTTGGGTTTTGCCAATTTTTATCGTAAATTTATTGGTAATTTCTCTGTTATTGTTAAACCATTAACTGATTTGACCAAGAAGGGTTCTGATGTGGTGAATTGGCCTCCTGAGGCAGTCTCTGCATTTCAGGAACTTAAGCAGAGATTCACTTCTGCTCCTGTTCTACGGCAGCCTGATGTTTCTCTACCATTTCAGGTGGAGGTTGATGCCTCTGAAATTGGGGCAGGTGCCGTTTTGTCCCAAAGAATCCAGAGACCTCTAAAAGTAACCCTTGTGCCTTTTTCTCTGAAAATTTTCTCCCACTGAACGTAATTATGACGTGGGTAATCGGGAGTTATTAGCCATGAAGTGGGCTTTTGAAGAGTGGAGACATTGGCTGGAGGGAGCCAAACATCAGGTGGTGGTCCTTACTGACCATAAGAATCTAGTTTATCTGGAATCTGCCAAGCGACTTAATCCTAGACAGGCCAGGTGGGCCTTGTTTTTGACACGTTTTAATTTTGTGGTTTCATTTCTTCCTGGCACTAAAAATGTTAAGGCGGATGCCCTCTCGAGGAGTTTCCTGGCGGACTCTCCTGAGTTATCTGATCCTTCTGTTATTTTGAAAGAGGGTGTAGTTCTTTCCGCCATCTCGCCCAATTTGAGACTGGCTCTGGAGGGGTGCCAGGAGGATAAGCCCGAGCGCTGCCCTGTTGGGAAATTGTTTGTCCCGGACCAGTGGAGAAAGAGTGTAATGTCTGAGATTCATTGTTCCGCGTTGGCCGGTCATCCCGGAATTTTTGGTACCAGGGACTTGGTTGGTCGGTCCTTTGGTGGCCTACCTTGTCTCGTGATGTCAGGGAATTTGTGCAGTCCTGCGGGACTTGCTCTCGCTCCAAGCCTTGCTCTCGTTCTAGTGGTTTGTTGATGCCATTACCGGTGCCCAAGAGACCATGGACCCATATCTCTATGGATTTCATTTCCGACCTCCCTGTTTCTCAGAGAATGACCATCATCTGGGTGATTTGCGATAGGTTTTCCAAGATGATACATCTTGTGCCATTACCTAAGTTGCCTTCCTCCTCTGAATTGGTGCCTTTGTTCCTTCAGCACGTGGTTCGTTTACACGGCATTCCTGAGAACATTGTGTCTGACAGAGGAGTCCAGTTTGTTTCCAGATTTTGGAGGACCTTTTGTTCTAAAATTGGTGTTCAATTGTCTTTCTCCTCGGCGTTTCATCCTCAGACCAATGGTCAAACTGAGAGAACAAACCAGACATTGGAGACTTATCTAAGATGCTTTGTGTCTGCTGATCAGGATGACTGGGTCTCTTTTTTGCCTTTGGCTGAGTTTGCTCTTAATAATAGGGCTAGCTCTGCCACTTTGATGTCTCCATTTTTCTGTAATTCTGGGTTTCACCCTCGATTTTCTTCTGGACAGACGGAGGCTTCTGTCTGCCCAGGTGTTGACTCTGTTGTGGAGCGTATGCAACAGATTTGGGACCAGGTAGTGGAGAGGTTGTCCCTCTCTCAGGAGAGGGCCCAGCGGTTTGCAAACCGGCATAGGACTGATGGTCCTCGGTTTAAAGTGGGGACTTGGTCTGGTTGTCCTCAAGAAATATTCCTATGAGAGTGGCATCTCCTAAATTTAAGCCTAGGTTCATTGGACCTTATAAGATCATGGAGATTCTTAACCCTGTTTCTTTTCGTTTGCTTCTTCTAGGGACATTTAAGATCCATAACGTGTTCCACAAGTCCTTGTTGAAGAGGTTTGTTGAGCCAGTGGTTCCTACTACTGTGCCTCCTGACCCTGTTTTGGTTGAGGGCAATCTGGAGTATGTGGTTGAGAAAATATTGAATTCTCGTTTTTCTAGACGGAAGCTCCAGTATTTGGTTAAATGGAGAGGTTATGGTCAGGAAGACAATTCTTGGGTGTTTGCTTCGGACATCCATGCTAGGAGACTCATCCGTGCGTATCATAGAACTCATCCTGACCGACCTGGTTGCTCAAATGAGGGTTCGGTGACCCCTCCTCAAGGGGGGGGTACTGTTGTGAATAGGCTGGAAATGAGTTCTGAGCAGAAGCTCCCTCTGGTGGTTACAAACGGTACTGGACTGTCCAGTGAAGATTGTGAGGATTGGGAATCAGGTGTTACTGACTGGTCTTATATAAGGGAGTCACCTTCCCATCAGGGTTGCCGGTGATCAATTGTTCTGGTCTCAATCCTTGATTCCTGTTTCCTTTGTAGCCTGCTGTGTTGTGTCTGAATCTCCTGCTAACAGATAAGACATTTTCTTCTTTTTGTTTTTGTGCTTGATTTTTGCATTTTGTCCTGCACTTCTGTGGGGGCCTTCTGGGTCCCCTCTGGGGGCTTTTGCCTCTCAGTTCAGTTCAGCCACTGATGTTTGTACATTTGCTTTTTCCAGTTTTTTCAGTGGCTGCTGTTTTGTTTTTGGTTACACCAGAGAACTAATTTAGGTGGTAGAGGTCGTGTGATCTCAGGTGTTTTTGAAATTAGTAGAGTTGGTGCTTTTCAGGGTTTTTTGGGATTGCAGTAAGTGCCCTTCCTATCCTTTTCTATTTAGTAAGTTTGGGCCCCAACGTTTGCTCATACTATTTTCTGTCTGTGTCAGTATTTCTTCTTGTCTAACCGCCATTACATGTTTGGGGGCTTTCTATGTTCTTTGGGGATCTGCTCCGGGGCAGATAGCTTTCCTCTTTCTATCTTTAGGTGTAGATAGTTTCTCAGGCTGTGACGAGGCGTCTAGGACCAACGTAGGAACGCTCCACGGCTGCCTCTAGTTGTGGTGGTTAGTCAGGGTACTGCAATCTCATAGTTTCCAACTGCTCTGGTGTATTTCCTTTTTTGCCTGCTCTCCTCAGCTACCAAATCATAACAGTGGTAATGCTGATCGCGACCTATGCGACTCCTGAAAACATCCGGGCCGACTTACTAGGACGTCTAGCTACCTCCTCCGGTAACTTTAACGCCTCCCTCATGGCTTTCAATAAAAGCCTCTGTACGACCCAAAAGAGAAGCAGAGAGTCCCTGCCGATCCTCCTTATCCGAATCGGACACCTCCCCATCTGAGCTTGAAAGGGAAACTCTCCATGCCCGAGATCTCCGAGTCGCTGCGCGGGAATGAAGGCACCGGCCTGTGTCGCTTCCTCTGAGAGGATCTAGCTGACACCCAATAACCTAGAAGGTCAGACAGGCCATCAATAGAACGAGCGAGGGACTCATTTTGACATCACTGAAACCTCTGACCGCTGCGCCTGACGCCGTCGAGGTCTGCGTGTCAGATACGCGAGACTGATCCTGTAGCGGATCTGGGAGACGGTCCGCACCTCCTGGACCCTGATCTGACATGTCCTCACACAGTATATGGCAGGTTAAACCTGTCAGTAACTAGGACAGTGTGGTTTCTTAAAGAAGAAACGAACGCTGAAGGGTTAAAGCTCTTAAAGAGAGAGCTACCCCAGCTGTCCCCCAATAAAGGGTTAACCGCCAAAGAAGGGGTTAATGTCGCAGACTCCCCACAACCCTTGTTTAATGAAAAGGGTGTGCGAGCCCCAGGTGCCTCTTATGAGGTAACAGCTGCAGGACAGTGCTCTCAAAGGTATGCTTCTTTTGCCTTTGTACACTAAACAAGAACGCTAAAATATTGCGCTGATTTGTACATCGCAATGACCGCCAAAGTCGCTAAGGGGATCGCTAACCACTTATGCGTCGTCAATGAGATCGCCCACTGTGGCAGCTACTAGCGACATTAAAACGATCACAAAAAAACGATCGCATTAGTATGCGTCGTTATAATGATCGTTAGCGGTAGCGTTCAGTGTCCTGCGCTGTGGGGGTGAGGGGGTTAAGCTTCTGCCCTGACAGACAGAAGCGACTCACCCAGCTGGCCGCGGTGTAGCGTCTTCGATTGTCGGGAGGGGAGGAGAGTGAGGAAGGAAGCCTTCAGCTCCCTGACCAGTAATGGCCGCCGCGCTGTGCTTCTGAGAGAGAAGCCGGAAGAAGACAGTAGTAAAACGCGCGCTCAGAGCGCCGCGAAAATTCAAAAAAATGGCGCGCGACTCCTCCATGTCCTGCAGGCATCCACCTGCGGACACAAGACACTAGTCACCAACATGTCACATGTAACAGCGGCTGCCGCAGCAGTCGCTGAAGCACTCAAACACATTAAAATGTGGAGTACTCACCCAGCTGAGCGGCACAGGGACCCCTCAGAGATTTGTGGCGCTGTGCCCGTAGCTTCCCCCCAGGGCGGGGAACGCAGTGACCCCAGAAGCGCGGTTTGCGTCCCCGCCAGGGAAGCAATCCTCATCCCCCAGGGCCGGCAGGGTTCTGCAGGGAGCACCTTACAGGGTAATACAGATCCGCCAAGGGAGAGGTGGGGGTCCAGCAGCGCTGAGACCCCTGAGACCTCTAGACCACTGGGGGTCCAAGTCTCTGTCCGACTAAAATAAAAAAAATTCTGAGGAGCTGCTCCAGCAGCGACTATCCTCTGTGACCTCAAATTTTAGACTGGAGAGCTGGAGTAGGAGGAGCCCAAGCTGGAGGGGCCGGTCAACACTTTTTTTAATCTGAGGTGTTCTATCCTGTGTGGGCTCCGCCTACCCACTAGTAATGACTAGTGTGTCTCCCTTCCTTCATCTGCTGCTGAAAGAGACCCTGATTACAGCAATGTGACACTTCATTTACTGGGTGCAGAAATTGTGATACAATCAGAGTTCTTAGATGTAGCAGAGCTCAGAATGCTGCCCCTGTCCACGCCACAGCTCTCAGTGTAAATTGTCTATAGACAGTGAGCTGCTAATCAGATTAGGGACGTGGTCAGACCAGGAGTCACGTGAGCTGTAGTCCGGGCAGTGATCATCCCCTGCTGATAAAACTCTCAAAGTATGGAAACAACACAGCCCAATAAGTGACACATCGCTGAAATCAGTGTCTCAGCCCCTACCTCATGCTGTCCTCAGATTTCATAGAAAAAAACCTGCTGACAGATTCTCTTTAAATCAGATTTGGGATGTGACCTTTACTTCCCTTTCGCTATTGTTTCAATCTCCATGCCGCCAAGCAGCCCAGTTCTAGAATCAAGGAAATAAACTTCTTAAAAGAGGACCTGTCACGTTCCATAAATATGTCACTCATTTACCTGGTGTGAATGCCGCTGTTCTCTTGAATCCTCTCCATTCTCGAGATATGACCTGACCCCCTCTTCCCTTTATGTAAATTGAGTCTTATTAGCGAAGTGGGCGTTGTCCTCTACTCTTCTCTGTAAGAGTCTTCTTCAGGACCACACACACTTGGCTAAAATATACTAGCTTTATATATAGGGAAAAGGGGCCATATCTCAGGAATGGAGAGGAGCAGGAAGAAAAGAAAATCAATGCCAGATTCCTAAGAACAGCGGTATTACCCCAGGTAAAAATAATTACAGAATTATGGCAAGCGACAGCTCCTCTGTAAGGTGATCATACACATTAGATGATCGTTAGCGGAACCTGACAGTTTTGGTAAAGCTAATGTTTATGGTGGTGTCTTGACTCTTCCCTGGGGGATGACAGGAGAAAAGAAGGCTGGGCAAGTAGGATTTCCTTACACCTGAAAGAATTAAAGAGTAAGCGTCATTTTAATTTTATTTTCATAAATTAATAGTACACATGAAAATAATTAACTTTGCAATATATTTTATCAGAGAAATCTGCTTCTGTCCCCTCCTGCATTGATCTGCCATTCTCGATTCATGGGTAATCTCTGTCTTTAGTGAATACAGACTTTCCAGTTACTAAGATAGGAGGTGACAGTTGGTGCTTATAAAGTTCTATGAAGGGAGGAGCTAGAGGCCGACTCACATTTTGCTGCAAGTTCTCCTGAAGCAAAAGTTACATTTCTTCATAGAATTTTATGAGCACCAACCGTCATCCCCTTTGTCAGTAACGGGAAAGTTAGATTTTTTGATTGAGAATTTTGATTTATTACAAAGTTTCCTACTTTCACAGGTACTATAAATTTATGGGGGAAAAAAAAAAATAATCCAGGCTTCATACACTATGGGGCCGATTCTTGATGAGGAAGGGAGCTGAAGCGGATGCTTCTGATTCATTAAGAGGCGCCTCTAAATAAATTTGGGGAGGCGTGGTGTCGTGCGCCTCGCCACAAATCTTACTCCAGCCTGAATCTGATGAGCAGACGTCGCCACATCTTGATATGCCCCAGCTTTGACAAAGTAAGAATAGAGCGAACACAGCAAAAGTCACATTTTTTTTGCAGAACTTTGTGCGGCTTAAAAAAAAAATTACCACTGTTTGAAGTTTGTTTGTTTTTTGTCAGAAATCTGGGTAGAAAGCTTTGATGAATCTTTAAAAAAACAATCTGATTTCCATTTATCCGGCCATCTGTATTAATTTCTCTAATCTTTAATTAACAATTTGACAAACTGGGAGCGAATAGAGGGAAGAAAAAGGGAACGGAGGCCTGACAAATACTAGATGGATTCTTATTACTATGGCAGAAACTATCGAAACGTGCGTTGTCCCCGCGACGGAAAAAAAAATCATTTGCCAATCCAAGGGACAATCTGCGTGTAATACCGGAGTATTCGCTGCAGTTTTCACCCCTTGTATTGCAAACGGTGAGATCTGTTGTGAAAAAAGCCTAGAAAAACTGATAGGAGGATCCTCAATTTCCAGGCTGAATTTTATTGCCGGAGTGTTGATGAGATTTATTGAAAATCCCATTCACTTTGCTACTACTGAAAGACACTGCGGATCCTCCACCCGCAAATCCAGACATAAGAATCACAGTGTATTCGCCCTGCGTAGTTTTATTAGCAGCTTTGCAATTTATTATCAGGACAAAATGGAGATAAATAAGACCCTGCGCAGAGCGCTAGGCCAGCAGAGGGCGCTCTATACCCAAAATCTCTTCCCCTTAGGAATGGTGGTCCTCGCTGGGATCCAGGAGGCGTCTCCGCTATCCCTAAAACTTGTCCCTGACAATCTTCCATGGTCCTTAACAACAAAAGCCAATACCAGCGTGCCATCATATACTCCAGAACCTATGTGTGACGCTATATGCCGCTCACTATTATCCCATTTTCCTTTCTCTTCTGCCTACCTGCTGTCTGTTTGCTCACAAGCTGATGTCGGGGGGCTACACCTGTACAGGTAGGTGGGATTACTATATGCTTACAGGTCCCATGGACCATTCCTCCTCATATTTTAGGATTAGATGAGGCCAAGACACAGAGTCTTACAGAATCCACGGATGTCACCAAGAACAACAACAAGAAATTAGGTTTTCTGCCCCAATGACGTGCCGAGATGGAAAGAAGACAGTATGAAGGGGCAATGAGAAATCGATATGCAAAAGTCTAACAAGGCATATATCAGGGTCATAGGAGCATTTTCTAAGATGGTAAAGAGGCATGGCTCAGGGTCGTGGGCAATGGTTCAGAAGCAAAGTCACACGTCAGGGCACAAATAAACTGTAAGGTACCAGAGTGCTGGAATCGCTAGGATACGACCTAAGAGGGATTTCATAAGAAGCCCTATCAGTTAATTAGAAGGTAGTTCCTCCTGCTGCCACTAGGGAGCACTTTCGGTTGTAGTACCATGTGCCAACCACTAGTGGGAGCTCTGATATGTAGTTCCATGTGTCAACCACCAGATGGAGCTCCAAGGCTGGAAACAGCTGATGATGATGCTGTAGAGAAGAATCTGCCGGGGAACTGGATCCATTAGATACAAGTAGGAGATGGCATCACCCAGGACCCCGTTTACTGGCTTAGCCCTACATCTAAATACATTTGCCACGTTAGAATGGCTTGTTGATGACCCTGTAAACAAGCCCCCAATGTGGTGGTTCACCATCTCAGAAGCGCTTACCTGACTCGTGGTCCATTTGGCATATACTGTGCTGATATGCTGATATACGTTAGTTTACCTCCTATTTTGCTTCCTTTTCCTATGTAGTCACTACAAAAATGTATATTCAAGGGGTTGCCCACCATTAGGAGACTATTTTTTATTTTACTGAAATGCATGTATTAGGGGATAAAAATATTTTCCATCAGATTTCATTAAAAATGTTGCACCGTTTGCGTTCTATGACCTTTATGTTGCACTGTCTATTGCTGACTGCAGAAAGAGGTAACTGAGGATCCATTAGTGAGCTCACTATGATTTCTAAAGGGGAGTTTGTCACTTTTTTTTTTCAATTCATCTTATCTGACTTAAGCCAGAGTCACACGAAGGCTATGTGCGGACGTTCGGAATTGCTGCGGAAATTTCCGCAGCATTCCCGACGCGGGAAATACGCATGCGGAATTGGTATGCGTATTCCCGCAAAACACTAGTGTTTTGCAAGCGTATTTAGCTTGCAGAATGCTAGCGTTTTCCAAGCGATCTGTAGCATCGCTTGGAAAACTGATTGACAGGTTGGTCACAGAGTCAACATAGTGTTTGACAAGTGTGAGCAACTTTTTACTATTGATGCCGCCTATGCCGCATCAATAGTAAAAAGATCTAATGTTAAAAATAATAAAAAAAATAAAAAATTGTGATATTCTCACCTTCCGGCGTCCTCTGCAGCCTTCCTGGTCATCGCGATGCTCCCGGCAACTCCCGTTCGTAGGGATGCCTTGCGACAATGACTCCAGATGACGTAGCATCACGCTACGAGGTAATTCGCACAAGGCATCGCTGGGAAAGGGAGTTGCCGGAAGCATTGCGAGGACCAGGAAGGCTGCGGGGGTTGCGGGAAGGTGAGAATATCACAATTTTTTTTTTTTTTTTTTAACAAGGATACGGTACCCAGGGCCTGGCGAAGAGTCTCCTCTCCTCCAGACCCTGGGTACCATGCGCATATGAACCGCTCACTTTGTGCATGGTGGGCATAGCCACATGTGGAAAGTAAGCGGTTCAATGCAATCCTATGTGTGCGGAATTGCAGCAATTCCGCAAAAAAAATGAGCATGCTGCGTATTTTTCCGCAATGCGATTCTGCCGCAGAAAAATATGCAGCATTAGCATAGCTATGTGGAATGCCATAGAATGTAATGGGTTACGTTATGTGTTTTCACGGCGGAAAAATGCGACAAAACCGCTTATAATCCTCAACGTGTGCACATAGCCTTAACGTATAAAAATACGGTCTGTTTTTTAACAGCCGAAAATCGCATCAATGTGTCATGAACAGTGATCTGTATGTCATCCGTTTTCAATGCGAGGATGCGATTTCCTCACATCAAAATATCCGTATGGCATCCGTACGGTGAGATTTTCTGGCACCCTTAAAAAATGGACATTTAACTGATCCATGGGCTGAAATATTTGTAAAAACACACATATATATGTATTATAATAATCGCCAGTTGGGACTTCCGGACGCTGTCCCCGAATCCCATAAGGCTCCGCGGCAGTCACTCGCGCAGGCGTAGATCGTGGCCGCAAGGCCACGAACTGCTCCTGAGCAAGTGACATACATGTCTCAGCTATTCCCACGCAGGCGCAGTAACAGCCACAACTGCGCGCTCTACCCAGTGACACACATCCATTCTATTTTCGGTGATTACTTTGTATCTCCGTTCATACTGCACCCACACACACAAATGATACACCATTTGAAAGGTAAACTTGCCCCCTTCAGCAAGAAAAGAGCTAAACAAACAAGTAAACTTCACATCCACGATTTGATCACAAAATACATTTTAAACATTAATTTTCATAAACCTGCAGTAAGGAAATATGAGCTGCAGGTGGCAGCACACTACCCCAAAGCACACTACCACAAAGTTGCTTATAGACATCACAAACAAATATAAACATTTGCCTTGGGGTCTTTCCAGCTTGCCGAACTGCTTGCCCAGCCTATTTTAGCCAAATTGGAGGATTGCACACTTCACTGCAGGTGAGTCACATATGCAAACACATTTGTAAACATGCACTGCTTTTTCGCTGATTACTTCGCCCCCCACACACACAAATGATACACCATTTGAAAGGTAAACTTGCTCTCTTCAGCAAGAAAAGAGCCAAACAAACCACACATTCACGATTTTATCACTAAATACAGTTTAAACATTTATTTTCATAAACCTACAGAAAGACACAATCACCTGCAGGTGGCACCTCAACCGGAAAACATTTTTTGGCCTCCACTTAAACCAATTTATTGTATTACCAAGCTACATATATAAATACCTGTCTGTGTTCATCATCTTATGAAATACATTTACATTTGACCAGCTTACTTTTTCTGAAATACCTGTTCATTTTCCCACACTGCAGAGTTCACCGCGGGTCAGCCTGTGAGTGAGCGGAGTATCAGTGACGTCAGCGCTAGTCACTAGGGTTGAGCGATACTTTCCGATATCCTAAAGTATCGGAATCGGAATGGTATCGCCGATATCACTAAAATATCGGCGATACCCGATATCGATACCGGAAGTCCCATGTAAGTCTATGGGAACAAAATATCGAAATTAAAAAAAACCCATTCTTGCCTTGTTGGTTAATTGTACATGAAGGAAAACAAGAAAGAGTAATGTAGAATGTATTGTGGAAGGTTGAGGAGACATTAAAGGCATAGATGTTTAACCCAATCAAATGGAATAGCATAAATATTTTTTTTTTTAAAGATGTTCGGATTGACGAAGAAATTGACAATGTTAACGTTTTTTATATTTTGGCAAATATGTATATTACACAACTTCCATGCTCTTCATCTTCACCTTTTTAACTTTTCACACACTTTCTCCTTCATAATCTTCTGCAGCATCATCTTTTTCATCAAATTATTCTTCATCTTCACCTTCTTTATCTTCTTCTTAAACTTCTTGCTATTCATCTTTGTTAACATTACTCATATTCTTCTTATTAAACTATTATTCTTATTCATATTCTGCTTCATCTTCTTCATCATATTCTTATTTGTGACAGAGAATCCTGTACTTGTAATCTGTCAAAGTATGAATTTTTCATCCTTCCGTTCTTGCTGTCACAAAAGATTTAAATTACAACAGTATTTGTCCGTGTTCAGTTTAGCCTGCAGCAGCAGGCATTTTCCAGGGGCACCACGAGGAGGAACGGACTCACCCCCATACACTGCTTAGTCTTCTTCTGCTTAGAATTTAGAGCATATATTTTGCTCTTCATTTTGGTCTTATACTTCATGTTCTTCTGCTTTTAGATCTTCTGCTTATTGTTCTTGTGTCTCTTGTTCCGTATCTTGTATTTGTAGCACAATCTTGTACCAGCTGATGTTACTGGGACACGGTTACTAAGCAGGAGGTACCTGTGCTCCAAAGCACTACCAAGGACCAGCAGACGTTGCTGGAACTCGGATACCGAGATGGAGGCACCTAGGCCAAAGGCACTGCGGAGAACCAGCTGACGGTACTGGAACCCGGAGGGGCAGCAGAAGGAAAAGAGCTAATGGCACAACCGAGGACCAGCTGACGTTACTGGGACACGGTTACTAAGCAGGAGGTACCTGTGCTCCAAAGCACTACCAAGGACCAGCAGACGTTGCTGGAACTCGGATACCAAGATGGAGGCACCTAGGCCAAAGGCACTGCGGAGAACCAGCTGACGGTACTGGAACCCGGAGGGGCAGCAGAAGGAAAAGAGCCAATGGCACAACCGAGGACCAGCTGACGTTACTGGGACACGGTTACTAAGCAGGAGGTACCTGTGCTCCAAAGCACTACCAAGGACCAGCAGACGTTGCTGGAACTCGGATACCAAGATGGAGGCACCTAGGCCAAAGGCACTGCGGAGAACCAGCTGACGGTACTGGAACCCGGAGGGGCAGCAGAAGGAAAAGAGCTAATGGCACAACCGAGGACCAGCTGACGTTACTGGGACACGGTTACTAAGCAGGAGGTACCTGTGCTCCAAAGCACTACCAAGGACCAGCAGACGTTGCTGGAACTCGGATACCAAGATGGAGGCACCTAGGCCAAAGGCACTGCGGAGAACCAGCTGACGGTACTGGAACCCGGAGGGGCAGCAGAAGGAAAAGAGCCAATGGCACAACCGAGGACCAGCTGACGTTACTGGGACACGGTTACTAAGCAGGAGGTACCTGTGCTCCAAAGCACTACCAAGGACCAGCAGACGTTGCTGGAACTCGGATACCAAGATGGAGGCACCTAGGCCAAAGGCACTGCGGAGAACCAGCTGACGGTACTGGAACCCGGAGGGGCAGCAGAAGGAAAAGAGCCAATGGCACAACCGAGGACCAGCTGACGTTACTGAACCCCAGTAACACAGGAGCAAGTGTTGACTGTGCTAACAGCACTTCCGAGCAACAACTGGCGGTGTTGGAGCCCAGGGTCAAGGAGGATGTTTAAATACTAGATCAAGTAATTTCCTTGTTACCTGTCAATTTTAAATGTCTATACTTCAAACAAGAGAAAGATAACCTTTACTACCATAAGATGATGATTTCATTTAAACTAATATCTAGATAAATAAAGAATTGACAAACATAAACACATACATTAACATGTTGAACAGCAATGCAAACCACAAAATAAATTAGTTAAGGAATCTGCTATACGGTTGTACATAAAAGCATACAAGTACATATCTGAATCCATTAATGATGGATAAGTAACAGTATGTACACCATTTTTATTGTATAGACAATGAATGTCTGACTTCAAAACATCATCAGCATTACAAGTTATCTGTGACATTACTAAAATGTTACATTTGCTGAATAATGTCACTAAACAGTTTATACAAAATTATACAATTTCCATCATGTAATACTCATAATATGTGGCAATAATCATGTTTATTAACAAACATAACCTTTAAAAAGTGCATAGTGCATAGTGAAAATTGCTATTTATGCCTGACTGTCGACTTGCAAGCATGACAACGGATAGATAAGGTATATATAGATGAGACTGCATAGCCACAGATGGTGAATGGCGATGTAATACTGTACCTCAATAAAGTGTGCGTCACTACTACATAATTTTTTTTATATAGCTTTATAAACAGGGTACGTGGATGTATGCTTGCGCCTTTGTTTTGACGCACAGACTGCCTTCCTGCTGAGACGCGTTGGGTAGTGAACAGTTGTGTGCAGTGTTCACTGTAGTCTGAGGTTTTCCTTTTTGGAGTGCAGATCACGCTCCAGTTAGTTCTTCAACCACTGCTGGTTGTAGTCTGCTGAGCGTGTGTCACTGGCACATCCTTGAAATTTTTCTCTAATTGTTGCTGCTCCACTCTATTACAAATAAATAAAATCTATTAGTGTGACGCGCTTCCATCCGTATACAATACATTGGTTGCAAACACTATAGAAGTACACAAAGGGGCCTTTCACACCTACTGAACAGTTGTGTGCAGTGTTCACTGCAGTCTCTGCGGAATAACCACACTTAGGCCTTATAACTTTTCAGACTTTCTTTATCAATCTACCAAGATGAAGAAGGCAGGGAGTAAGGCACGTGGTCGTGGAGTTTCTTCAGGGAGAGGACGTGGGGATTCTGTGGCTGCTGCGGCCCCCAGTGACACAGCATCCACCAGTTTTCCCCGGGCCGTGAGCGTTCCTTTATGCGCACTTTTGTAGGAGCTCGGAGTACCCCCCTGCTGCGGGAAGAACAAATTGAAGCCGTTGTTGTTTGGATCTCAGCCAATGCATCGACTTCAATTGCTTCCACCTCCTCTCAGGACCACAGCACTGTTGGGCAACCATCTGTCTCTTCACCGCCTGGCAAATTGCCCAGGCAGTCAGAGAGTTCTGTACAGGAGCCAGCTGAGTGTCTGCTTCTGTTCTCAGAATCTATTGGCTTGCAAACAGGGGCCCAGCCAAGCAGCATTCTGTAATGTGAAGAAGAGGGAGTATGCAGTGATGCGCAACAGCTGTGTCTCTCTGAATCTGAAGAGGCGGGTGAGACAGTGCCGATGGTCAGCACACCGCAGAACGCATCTGATGATGATGATGAGACCCAGGTGCCAGTTTCTGTTGAGCATGGTGCTGGCCAGACCACCCAACAGCAGGTGTTGGAAGAGGGTAGTGGAGATGATGAGGTCCAATACCCAACATGGCATGAAGAACAGGAAGGTGGTGGGAGCAGCTCAGAGGAATAATAATAATATTTATTTATATAGCGCCATCATATTCCGCAGCGCTTTACAGTTTAGCAGTTTCAGAACACAAGTCATAAGTAACAACGTTAACAATACAATAATTTAAGCTAAATAAGTCGCCCCTGCTCGTGACAGCTTACAATGTACAATGAGATGGGGGAGATACAAAGTATAGGTGTTTATATACAATGGTGCATTTACAATGATGTTCCAGCCATCTTAAGGGACTGAGGGATGGAGATAGTGAATGGGCTAGAGACACACACACACTTACACAGAATACATAGAATGACTTTGATTAGTGAATGTGATAGGCCGCTCTGAACAAATGTGTTTTGAGGGAGCGCCTGAAACCATGCAAATTGTGGATAGTCCTAATTTCTTGGGGTACAGCATTCCAGAGGATTGGCGTAGAGCAGGAGAAGTCTTGGAGTCGGGAGTGGGAGGTACGTATTAGTGCAGAGGTTAGTCGAAAGTCGTTTGCAGAGCGCAGCAGTCGGTTAGGCCGATAGATAGAAATGAGGGAGGAGATGTAGGAGGGGTGCTGCACTGTGGAGAGCTTTGTGGGTGAGAACCAGTACTTTGGTTGAAAGCTGGGAGAGGCCTAGAGAAATGGTTAGTGATAGAAGGAAGATAGAGGAAGACATTGCCCCAACGGTACAAACAGGAGGGAGAGTTAGGCTGCAGACTCGGTTGCCTGTAGCCTCCAGTTTGGCACCTGTTCGGAGCAGTTGTCTTCCAAAAGTCAAAACGTGCGCTCCCAGGACTTGCACTGCGTGGTCCTTTTTTCACACACTTGCACATGATATTTGCTATGTGAAATGCAAGCTGTGTAATCAAAAATTAAAAATAGCTAAAAGTGTCAGTCACCTCAATACCACAAATATGTGGAAACATGTGCGGACAAAGCACGTAGTTGAGTTACAAAGACACACTGGAGATGTAGGCCAACCTACAGCAGCACCTACATCTTCAGGTTGTGTTGAAGCCTCTTCATCGAGCTCACACACAGCTGGTTATGCTTCCTCACAGGATCGCCATGGAAGAACCTCGGCCACTGTTGTCCAGAGACAAACTGTTATTCCACACACAGCAGCAAGTTCCCTGTCATCCTCACACTCCCAGGCCACAAAACAGCCAGCGGTAGCACAGGCATGGGATAAAACACGGCCATACTCCGCAAACCATGCACGAGCACAGGCTCTGAATGCTGGCATTGCAAAACTCCTGTCCCTTGAAATGCTGTGATTCAGGCTGGTGGAGACAGACAGTTTCCGTAACTGAATATCATTGTCAATCCCACAATACAATGTGCCAAGCCGATTTCATTTCAGCAGGCAAGCCGTCCCTGGTCTGCAAAAGCATGTTGAGGGAAAAATTAAACATGCGCTACTAAAAGCCCTCAGTAGCAAGGTCCACCTGACCACCGATGCGTGGACCAGTACCCATTGTTATGATCTGCTACAACCAGTAAGGAAAGAAGGGAATTCTGTCCCTACAATACAACTAAGCTGAATCCCTACGATGTAACGGGGAACCTGATCCTGCGACCAGACCCCCTAAAGTCCTCATCTAGTGTGAACGAAGACCTATAGTTGCGAGGGAGTAATCCCTACAAGATCTAGGGACTGGGAGAAAAGGTGGACACCTCCTAACATAAATTGTAGCATGGATAATTAAACAGAAAAATAAATACTTTGTGATCCTAACATCAAGCAAAACTCACAGATTAAGGCACCTAAGCACCCGGCTAGCTTAACAGTAGATAATACAATGAAGTCAAGCAAAGCCAGAAGGGCGGAGCCAGACTAAATAGGGAAAAAAGGTCATGTGACCAGCAAACTGAAACAAAACCTAACAAGAGGGTTCTAACACCCATGGCCAGGGACAATACCTTTCCCTCACTGGCCATTGGGTCAATGTTGTGCAGCCGGGTACTGATCTTGCGAGTGGCGCTGTACGTGTTCTGCCAACTCCAAGGATTGCAGGAATCAAGTCTGTACACATTGATTCCTCCTATTCCAGTTCCTCAGAATCATCGCTGCAGGAGCCGTCACGGTCTACCTCCACATGGACCCGTGAACGTTTACCTGTTGCGACCGATATGAGCACAGCCGTGTCCAAATGTCAACAGGCCATCCTGAAATTAATTTCCATGGGGAATCTTAGCCACACAGCGCAGGAGCTCTGTAATGCCATAAAGCAGGAGAGCGACGTGTGGTTTTTGGAAGAGAATCTACAGGCAGGCTTGGTAGTGTGTGACAATGGCCGAAATCTGGTGTCAGCTCTGGGCCTTGGCAACCTCACTCACATACCATGTCTGTCATATGTGCTCAACTTGGTCGTGCAGAGTTTTTTGAGGGACTATCCGGATCTTGATGCACTGCTGCACAAGGTCCGCCTAGAGTGCGCTCACTTGCGACGTTCCAGCATGGCCAGATCGCTGATTGCAGCTCTGCAACGCAGATTTCACCTTCATGAACATCGCATTATATGTGACGTACCCACCAGGTGGAATTCCTCGTTACATATGTTGGAGCGGTTGTGTGAGCAGCAGCCAACAGTAATGGAGTATCAGCTGCATCAGGCGCAGTCAACTCGCAATTTGCGGCGTTCACACTTCACCACTACTGAGTGGGCCTCTATAATAAGAATAATAATATTATTTATTTATATAGCGCCATAATATTCCGCAGTGCTTTACAGTTTAACAGTTTCAAAACACGAGTCATAAGTAACAACGTTAACAATACAATAATTAAAGCAAAATCAGCCGCCCCTGCTGGTGAAAGCTTACAATCTACAATGAGGTGTGGGAGATACAAAGTACAGGTGTTTATATACAATGGTGTTTTTACAATGATGGTCCAGCCATTTTAAGGAAGTGAGGGATGCATGGAGATAGTGAATGGGTTACACACACAGAATTACACATAGAATGACTTTGATTAGTGAATGTGATAGGCCACTGTGAACAAATGTGTTTTGAGGGAGCGCCTGAAACCATCCAAATTGCGGATAGTCCTAATTTCTTGGGGTAGAGCATTCCAGAGGATTGGCGCAGCGCGGGTGAAGTCTTGGAGTTGGGAGTGGGAGGTACGGATTAGTGCAGAGGTTAGTCGAAGGTCGTTTGCAGAGTGCAGCAGTCGGTTAGGCCGATAAATATAAATAAGGGAGGAGATGTAGGGGGGTGCTGCGCTGTGGAGAGCTATGTTGGTGAGAACCAGTAATTAGAATTGGATCCTATAATGAATGGGCAGCCACTGCCAGTGTAATGAGTGGCGAATAACTCTATGAAGGATATCTGCCACGTTTTGCGTGTGTTTGATGAGTCAACGCGGATGGCGAGTGCAGATGATGCACTAGTCAGCCTGACTGTCCCCCTTATCTGCCTGCTTCAAAAAACACTGCAAGCACTAAGGCATGAGGTTTTGGAAGAGGTGGAGGATGAGGAGTCACAAATTCCATCACCTTCTGGACAGTCAGCGCAACGTGGTTCCTCACAAAGGGCTGGAGGACTTTCAAAGTACCATGCTGTATCAACAATTGAACCTCCAGAGTCGCTGTCTATATTTTCATAACCATTACAAACTTTTAATGTATTTACAAAGCACATAATGTACATTTTTTGTCTATCCTTTTGTAATGCTATTGTGTTTCCATAAACTGATGTTACAGAATTATGATACAAAGTTTTTAAATTTTGAGTTTTAAATTTTGTAAATTTATATGTATTTGAAGGACTTTGTGAGGAGGATGAGGAGGAGTCAATGGAGGAGGAAGACATCGCTCCAGAGGGAGGTAGACAATGCTCTAGTCAGTATGTAGACCAAGGGTGGGGTGATGCACAGCAGGCGGAGATGACGCCTCTTGCAGGGGACAACGTTTCTTGGCCAGTTGGGAGTCTGCAGCACATGGTTGATTTCATGCTGCAGTGGCTGAGAAACGACCGCCGCATCGAACACATTCACACCACGTCTGATTATTGGGTGTACACCCTCCTAGACCCTCGCTACCGGGACAACTTACAAAGCCTCATCACACCGTTGAACCGGGAGCGTAAAATGCGGAAGTACCAAGACACACTGGTGCAATCCATAATGTTCTCCATTCCAGCCGAGAGCACTGCTGCTGCTACTGATTTACAAAGCAGCTCTGTGCGTCGAGGCAGTGGAGACAGCTCTGCAACAAGAGGGAGCACAAGCAGCGCCTCTGCACAGGGCAAGAACAGTATGTTCCAAATGTGTCGAAGTTTTGTGGCAGCGCCACCAATGTCTACACCATCCGAGACGGCTCCAGTCAGCAGGAGGCAACATTTCCGTAAGATGGTGACAGACTACATGTCTTGCCCTCTCAGTGTACTCCCAGATGGCTCTTCCCCATTCAAGTTTTGTGTCTCTAAGCTGGATACATGGCCAGAGCTTAGCCAGTATGCATTGGAGGTGCTGGCTTGATCTGCTGGCAGTGTATTATCGGAGCGCGTCTTTACTGCTGCAGGTGGTGTACTAACAGACCGTTGCATGCGACTATCCTACGATAATGTAGAACGGCTTACTTTTCTGAAAATGAACTAGGCATGGATCTCGCCTGAATTTGCCTGTCCGGTTTCAGATTAACTAACTGGTTGACAACGTTTTCCATGTCTCCTGTTATGTTCATCTTTCTACCACCTGAGCTATACTCCCTGGGCTACAACACTGCCAGTTGCTGCTCAGAAGTGTCGTGTCCACAGACCAATACACAAGCTATAGTGATAGTGGGGTTCAGTAACGCCTGCTGTTCCCCTGCTGTGTGTCCGGCAAAAATTACTGCTACCTACCTACACATGTTTAAAAAAACATGACATGTTAAAGTGGCTAGTGCTACACATAGATATCAGGCTACACCCTTATTTCTAAGCTGTAAACAAGTGAAACGTCAAATTTAAAACCATTCAATGATTAGTGTTGGTAACAAATCTGTAACTAAATAATTGTGACATATTATGGCAGATATCCACATGTCTAACACAAATGCTAACACAAAAGCATACTTATGCTATAGGGTACTGATGGTGAACCTTCTCACTCCATAACTTTGACCAATCCAACTCACATCATGCCTCAAATGCTGCAATGTTGGAAGTGCATAATGTGGGTTGAACTTTGACAACAGCTGCAGTGCGAAGGTTATCCTTCTGTGTTCTTGGCTTTTAAATAAAAGCATACAAGTAAATATAATAATACATTGTTGATTAAGGGACATGATGTACACCTGTAATATTGTGCAAACAATGGATGTAGGACTATTCCTCTTCAACATTACTTATATTTGTGTCATTTGAAAAAATACATATTTTAGTTAAAAATTAAAAACCCATGTTCAGTAGCTGTGAAAGGCCCGTTTGTGTACTTCTATATTGTTTGCAACCAATGTATTGTATACGGATGGAAGCGCGTCACACTAATAGATTAGATTTATTTTAAATGGAATGTAGCAGAACCAATTGGAGATAAATGAAAAGGATGAGCCACTGAGACACGCTCAGCAGAGTACAAGCAGCAGTGCTTGAACATGTAACTGGAGCGTGATCTGCACTCAAAAAAGTAAAAAACACAGACTGAAGTGAACACTGAAACACAACTGTCCACAATCTGTGAAAAGCTCCTTTCTGTACTTCTATAGTGTTTGCAACCAATGTATTGTATACGGATGGAAGCGCGTCACACTAATAGATTAGATTTATTTTAAATGGAATGTAGCAGAACCAATTGGAGATAAATGAAAAGGATGAGCCACTGAGACACGCTCAGCAGAGTACAAGCAGCAGTGCTTGAACATGTAACTGGAGCGTGATCTGCACTCAAAAAAGTAAAAAACACAGACTGAAGTGAACACTGAAACACAACTGTCCACAATCTGTGAAAAGCTCCTTTCTGTACTTCTATAGTGTTTGCAACCAATGTATTGTATACGGATGGAAGCGCGTCACACTAATAGATTAGATTTATTTTAAATGGAATGTAGCAGAACCAATTGGAGATAAATGAAAAGGATGAGCCACTGAGACACGCTCAGCAGAGTACAAGCAGCAGTGCTTGAACATGTAACTGGAGCGTGATCTGCACTCAAAAAAGTAAAAAACACAGACTGAAGTGAACACTGAAACACAACTGTCCACAATCTGTGAAAAGCTCCTTTCTGTACTTCTATAGTGTTTGCAACCAATGTATTGTATACGGATGGAAGCGCGTCACACTAATACTATTAGTGTGACGCGCTTCCATCCGTATACAATACATTGGTTGCAAACACTATAGAAGTACAGAAAGGAGCTTTTCACAGATTGTGGACAGTTGTGTTTCAGTGTTCACTTCAGTCTGTGTTTTTTACTTTTTTGAGTGCAGATCACGCTCCAGTTACTTGTTCAAGCACTGCTGCTTGTACTCTGCTGAGCGTGTCTCAGTGGCTCATCCTTTTCATTTATCTCCAATTGGTTCTGCTACATTCCATTTAAAATAAATGTAATCTATTAGTCTAATAGATTAGATTTATTTTAAATGGAATGTAGCAGAACCAATTGGAGATAAATGAAAAGGATGAGCCACTGAGACACGCTCAGCAGAGTACAAGCAGCAGTGCTTGAACATGTAACTGGAGCGTGATCTGCACTAAAAAAAGTAAAAAACACAGACTGAAGTGAACACTGAAACACAACTGTCCACAATCTGTGAAAAGCTCCTTTGTGTAGTTCTATAGTGTTTGCAACCAATGTATTGTATACGGATGGAAGCACGTCACACTAATAGATTTGATTTTTTTTTCTAATATAATGGAGCTGCACCAATTCCACAAAATAAAAAAAAAAAAAAAAAAAAAAAGAGTCAGTGACACGTGCAGATGCCTACAAACAGCGGTGGATGCAGAGCAAACTGCAGCGTCACCTGCACTGTCACACACACACACCTTGCACAGAGCTGTTAAAACAACACTGGCAAAATGAAGCTTTACACAGCGGTTGGTAAACTAGCCTGCCTCAAGCACAGTAGTACACAAAATCGCAATATCTAACTGTCCCTCAGAGTGAGCAGAGTAGCGTTCTGTCCCTTACTGAGTTCACAGCACAGTGACGCTAAAATGGCGGCGGCGCCTTTTATAGTGCATTCTGACATCATTTCAGCAGCCAATCACAGCCATGCCATTAGTTAAGATGACCGCAGCATTACAGGATGTGCCCACACTTCGTAGGATTCCTCATTGGCTGACTAAAATCACATTGCCTCTCAAAGAATTATGGGAACTTCCGATTCCGGTATACGATATGGAAAAAGTATCGGAATTAAGTATCGGAATTCCGATAACGCGAATATCGGCCGATACCCGATACTTGCGGTATCGGAATGCTCAACACTACTAGTCACTGAGTCACTGATGCTGCCGCCGGCAGCTTCTCATTCATTCAGTGGTTTACACCCGGGTCGGTCGCATTAGCACTGCTCCCGGTTGTAAACTGCTTAACCCCTTGAGATGGATTACGGCATGGTACTTGACTGCACGGCAGAAAGGTATGGGTATATTGTTGCTGTTTTACTTTGTCTTTTTTCCAGGAGAACGAGGACTTCTCCTGGATAGGGAGCTTAATAAAGATGGAAAACCTGTGTGTTGTATTATTTCATTAAAATACTTTATTCTTAATGTATGTTTTTTTTAACCCTTTCATACTGTAAAATTAACCTCTTAACGTGGTTTGCACGTTAATGACCGGGCCAATTTTTACAATTCTGACCACTGTCCCTTTATGAGGTTATAACTCTGGAATGCTTCAATGGATCCCGGTGATTCTGAGATTGTTTTCTCATGACATATTGTACTTCATGATAGTGGTAAAAGACGGATTTTGGTAAGAACTTACCTGTAAAATCCTTTTCAGCGAAGAAGGAAGGGAGACACACTAGTCATTACTAGTGGGTAGGCGGAGCCCAGATGGGATAGACACCTCAGATTAAAAAGAGTGTTGACCGGCCCCTCCAGCTCGGGCTCCTCCTACTCCAGCTCTCCAGTCGTACACAAGCTAAGGAAGAACAAATATCACCAGAGGAGCAACATAACCCCTTCTGAAGGACTTCAGAGAAAAGACAAGAATACAGGTTATGCATGTAACAGGAAAAAACCACACAGTTCCAGGTACTACTCACTGAACCTGACTACTGCGATGAGCTGGCGATGCTGGAACAGAGCCTTAGCGTGCCGACCTCAGCCCAGATAATCGCTATCAGAGAAGGGTCACGCCGCATCTGAAAACACAACAACACACTTCTGCCATGGGAGGGATGTGTGTCTCCCTTCCTTCTTCGCTGAAAAGGATTTTACAGGTAAGTTCTTACCAAAATCCGTCTTTCAGCAGCAGATGAAGGAAGGGAGACACACTAGTCATTACTAGTGGGACGTCCCAAAGCAGTCCAAAAATTAAGGGTGGGAAAAAAAACAAAAAAGGCAGATCCCAACAACCTAGGTAAACGCGCAACTTGCGCTAAATACAAGTTAACGAGAACTTTAAACTACAGCCGCCTGCAGGACCCTACGTCCTAAGGCCGCATCAGCGGAAGCACTAACGTCCACCTTATAAAATTTTGTAAACATGTGGACAGAGCGCCAGGTCGCCGCCCGGCAGAGCCGAGCTGCCGAGGCCCCTTGATGAAAGGCCCACGATGAACCCACAGCCCTCGTGGAGTGAGCTCGGATCTTAATCGGGCAAGGTTTGCCCTTAAATCGGTAGGCCTCTAAAATGGCCGACCGAATCCAACGAGCTATAGAATCCTTGGAAGCTCGTTGACCACGCCAACGACCTGCTGGAATCACAAACAGAGAGTCCGACTTCTGAAAACCTTGAGTAATAGGCAAATAGAACTTCAAAGCCCGCACTAAATCCAATGTGTGCAAGGCCAGTTCCTTCGCATCCCTCGGCTCCAAACAGAGCGAGGGCAACACAATATTCTGGATAACATGAAATTGTGACACCACCTTAGTGTAGGAAGTCGCCTCGTGTGCGAAGTACTACGCGATCCGGGTGAAACTCCAGAAAAGGAGGCGAGCAAAAAAGAGCCGCCAAGTCAGAAAACCTTCTCAAAGAGGTGACCGCCACTAGGAAGGCAACCTTCCAAGAAGCAAAGAAAGGTTTACAGAATCCATAGGCTCAAAAGGCCCATGTTGAAGAGCCTCCAAAACAAGATTGAGCCGCCAAGGAGACACAGGCGCCTTCCGCGGCGGAAACTGACGGGTTACTCCGCGAAAAAAGGGAACGTACGTCCCTACGCGAGGCGATAGCCTTCCGAAACAGCAAGGACAGAGCAGAAACCTGACCCTTCAGAGTGCTAACTGCCAAACCCTTGTCCAGCCCGTACTGCAGAAAGGCCAACAAATTGGGAATGGAAGGAAATCCTCGGGTTCCTTGAAGAACCCGAACACCACGAAAAGAAGGCTTCCCAAGTCTTGTGATAAATCCTAGTAGTAGCCGGACCTCTGGCAGCTCGCAGAGTGGCAATGACTTCGGCTGAAAAAACCCTGACGGGTCAATATTTCGGTCTCAAGAGCCACGCCGTCAAACGCAGAGACTTCAAGTCCGGATGACGAACGGGCCCTTGGGTCAACAGGTCCGGGCGAAGAGGAAATGGAAATGGAGGTGCTGCCAGAAGCGACACCAGTGTCGAGAACCACGTCCTCCTTGGCCAATCTGGGGCTATCAACATAGCCGGGATTCTGATCCGACGCAACACCAGAGGAAGTAAGGATATCGGCGGGAACACATAGATTAGCTCGAATTGGCTCCACGGAGCCACCAGAGCATCCACCGCCGCAGCCTTCGGGTCCTTGTACCTGGACATGAGGGTCGGTAACTTGGCATTGAACCTGGATGCCATCAAATCCACTTGGGGAGTTCCCCAACGGGAGCACAGCAGTGCAAAAATTTTCGGATGAAGACTCCATTCTCCGGGATCCATCTTCTCGCGACTGAGGAAGTCCGCCGTGGTATTCTGGACTCCTGGAATGTGAATCGCAGAGATGGCCGGTACCCTGGCCTCGGCCCATACCAGGATCCGAGACACCTCCACCATGAGCCTGGAACTCCTCGTCCCGCCTTGATGGTTGATATACGCGACCGCCGTCGCGTTGTCTGTCTGCACTCGGACTGGTAGACCGCTTAAAGTGACCGTCCAGTGTTGGAGGCAAAGGAAAATTGCCCTCAATTCCAGGATGTTGATCGGTAGGACAGACTCTTCAGACGACCATATTCCCTGAATCCAGAGAACGTTCCAGACACCCCCCCAGTCCGTCAGGCTGGCATCGGTGGTTATGACCGACCACCTCGGAGGGAGAAATGACTTCCCCAGGGATAACGCTTCCGGACTTCCTAGAGACTCCCGCACCCTGTGGGAGATGATGACACTGCAATCCAGGGAAGCCTGCGATCGATCCCAAAGGCTCAGAATGACCCTGGAATGAAACTGGGCAAACAGAAGTGCCTCCATGGACGCCATCAAACCCAGAAGGTGCATACACCTTCGCAGGGACATTGCTGTCGAAGACTTCATAATCTGTACATGTCGAAGGAGACATGCTTGCTTGTCTGGAGGCAGGGACACCACTGCTCGTACCGAAACGCAGAGACTTCTGTCGAAATGCATCCCCAAAAACAGGATTGACTGCGACGGTTCCAAAGACGACTTTTCCCAATTGACCAGCCACCCGAAGTCCTCCAGGAGCTGAAGGGATAGATTGCGAGCCGTCACCGCCTCCTCCTTTGGGGACGCCACCATCAAAAGGTCGTCCAGGTAGGGAGAATCTAAACCCCCTGTCTTTGAAGAATTGCCATGAGAGGCGCCAGAATTTTTGTAAAAACTCTTGGCGCTGAGGCCAACCCGAATGGCAGAGCCACAAACTGGTAATGGTCCTGACCTATGGCAAAACGAAGTCAATTTGAATTGGAGCAGGCGACCCCCCACTCGAGAGCCCTCGAGTGAGACTCTGGCGTCAGTCCGCCTTAGCGGGCTTTTTGTTAGCTTCTCTCTTGTCTTGACGGAAACTTTGTTTCCAGGGAGTGCAGGATTTCTGAGAGGTCTCTTTTCCTGAAAAAGAGGGACGACCCGATCCCCAAGAGGGCTGACCGAACCGTCCCCTGGACCGAAAAGACCGCCGACTACTACCGGCACTAGTCCTGCCAGACGCAGAAGTCACAGCTCTTCGCTGCAGTAAAGCCGTTTCTATTGCCTTTGCCTTGGCACTCAGCTCCGTGAGGTCAGATCCAAATAGCTGACCACCTGCTTGAAAACCGCATCCCCGGTCCACTGTCTAAGCCACAGTGCTCTTTTGACTGTGAGCGCCGAGGATTGCGCCCTGGACAGCAGTGACGCAGTATCCTCCAACAACTTGAAAAGCCCATCTACCTCGATAGAGGGGATCCATCTTGCCACGCCGTCCGTAGACGGTCCAACCAGCTCAGGGAAACTTTACAAGCACACATGGTGCCCTGAATCCATGACCTGCGGCCTCGTAGTCGGATTTTTCTGCCATCTCCGTTTCCTGTCCAGCGGGTCCTGCAGACTCGCCTTCCCTCGCTAAGCTGGAATAAAGGGGCATCCACTTCAGGAGAAGGAATCCAATTATCAATCAACTCCGTAGAATACGGATACAGTCTGAAAAATCCGGGCCGACTTACCAGGACGTCTAGATACCTCCTCCGGTAACTGTAACGCCCTCATGGCACCAATAAAAGCCTTCGTACGGCCCAAAAGAGAGGCAGAGTGTCCCTGCCAATCCTCCTTGTCCGAATCGGACATCTTTACGCGGGAAGGAAGGCACCGGCTTGTGTCGCTTCCTGCCATGATAAGATCTAGCTGACACCCAATAACCTAGAAGGTCAGACAGGCCATCAATAGAACTAGCGAGGGCCTCCATTTTGACATCACTGGAACCTCCGACCGCTGTGACGTCGTCGAGGTCTGCGTGTCAGAAACGCGAGACTGATCCTGTAGCGGATCTGGGAGACGGTCCGCACTTCCTGGACCCTGATCTGACATGTCCTCACACAGTATATGGCAGGTTAAACCTGTCAGTAACTAGGACAGTGTGGTTTCTTAAAGAAGAAACGAACGCTGAAGGGTTAAAGCTCTTAAAGAGAGAGCTACCCCAGCTGTCCCCCATTAAGAGTTAACCGCCTAAGAAGGGTTAAAATCGCAGACTCCCCACAACCTCTTTATGAAAATGGTGTGCGAGCCCCAAGTGCCTCTTATAAGGCAGCAGCTACAGGACAGCTATGCCACAGTAAATCGCAACGACCGCCAAAGTCGTCAAGGAGATCGCTAACCGCCCATGCGCCGCCAATGAGATTGCCCAGATTGGCAGGCATCAGCGACATCCAAACGATCA
Source organism: Oophaga sylvatica (assembly GCA_033576555.1). Taxonomy (NCBI): domain Eukaryota; kingdom Metazoa; phylum Chordata; class Amphibia; order Anura; family Dendrobatidae; genus Oophaga; species Oophaga sylvatica. The sequence goes on from JARQOD010000003.1 coordinate 558,235,777, forward strand.
CACAAACGATCGCATCAGCACGCGTCGCCACCGGGATCGCCAGCGGGAACACATAGCGGCGGCAACTTTAATGTCGCAGACTCCCCACAACCTTTTTAATGGAAAGGGTGTGCGAGCCCCTCTTATGAGGTAACAGCTGCAGGACAGCGCAGTCTGTCACCCATTTGTGCCTCAGAAAGGCGCCTGCGCTGTGGGGGTGAGGGGGTTAAGCTTCTGCTCTGCAGAAGCGACTCACCCAGCTGGTCGCGGTGTAGCGTCTTGTCGGGAGGGGGGGAGAGTGGGGAGCCGGAGGAAGCTTTCCGCTCCCTGCTTCAGTATTGGCCGCCGCGCTGTGCCTCCGATGTGCTCCATGTAGAAAAGCCGGAAGATGAGACAGCAGTAAAGCGCGCGCTCAGAGCGCTGCGAAAATTAAAAAAAAAAGGCGCGCAACTCCTCTCTCCCCCGCTCCTATGTCCTGCAGGCATCCACCTGCGGACAAAAAACACTAGTCACCAACATGTATACATGTAACAGCGGCTGCTGCAGCAGTCGCTGAAGCACTCAAAACACATTAAAATGTGGAGTACTCACCCAGCTGAGCGCCACAGGGACCCCCAGGGATTTGTGGCGCTGTGCCCATCGCTTCCCCCCAGGGCGGGGAACGCAGTGACCCCAGATGCGCGGTTTGCGTCCCCGCCAGGGAAGCAATCCTCATCCCCCAGGGCCGGCAGGGTTCTGCAGGGACCTCCATACAGGGTATACAGATCCGCCAAGGGAGAGGTGGGGGTCCAGCAGCGCTGAGACCCCTGAGACCTCTAGACCCTGAGTCCAAGTCTCTGTCCGATAAAAATAAAATCTTCTGAGGAGCTGCTTTAGCAGCGACTATCCTCTGAGACCTCAAATTTTAGACTGGAGAGCTGGAGTAGGAGGAGCCCGAGCTGGAGGGGCCGGTCAACACTCTTTTTAATCTGAGGTGTCTATCCCATCTGGGCTCCGCCTACCCACTAGTAATGACTAGTGTGTCTCCCTTCCTTCATCTGCTGCTGAAATTTCTTCGATATAACTTGCATTTATTTATGAAAAAAAACAGAAATATGGAGAAAATTTTGAAATTTTCAAACTTTGAATTTTTATGCCCTTAAAACAGAGAAATATGTCACAAAATAGTTACTAAATAACATTTCCCACATGTCTACTTCACATCAGCACAATTTTGGAAACAAAATTTTCTTTTGCTAGGAAGTTATAAGGGTTAAAAGTTGACCAGCGATTTCTCATTTTTACAACACCATTTTTTTTTTAGGGACCACATCACATTTGAAGTCACTTTGAGGTGTCTATATGAAAGAAAATACCCAAAAGTGACACCATTCTAAAAACTACACCCCTCAAGGTGCTCAAAACCACATTCAAGAAGTTTATTAACCCTTCAGGTGCTTCATAGGAATTTTTGGAATGTTTAAAAAAAAATGAACATTTAACTTTTTTTCACAAAATATTTACTTCAGATCCAATTTTTTTTTTATTTTATCAAGGGTAGCAGGAGGAATTGGACCCCCAAAGTTGTGCAATTTGTCCTGATTACGCTGATACTCCATATGTGGGGGGGACCACTGTTTGGGCGCATGGCAGAGCTCGGAAGGGAAGGAGCGCCGTTTGACTTTTCAATGCAAAATTGGCTGGAATTGAGATTGGACGCCATGTTGCGTTTGAAGAGCCCCTGATGTGCCTAAACAGTGGAAACCCCCCACAAGTGACACCATTTTGGAAAGTAGACCCCCTAAGGAACTTATCTAGATGTGAAGTGAGCACTTTGAACCCCGAAGGGCTTCACAGAAATTTAGAGTCATAAAATTCAAAAATCATTTTTTCCACCAAAAAAAAAAATTTCCAGTTTGTCCAGGAGCGCTTTAGGCTGATTCATTAATTACTCCGAATATTTCAAGGAATATCCAATTTATTATAAACATACAAGCATAATGCGTTTCGGCTATACATAAAATTAGCCTTCATCAGGTAAAATCATATATATCTTTAAAAGACACATTTATATAAGAGGAAAAGGAAAAAAAAAAAAAAAAAGGGATCCAACCCTTCAATCAATTATCATCAATTAGGAAAGAACACCTGCACACCTCTCCAAACTATTGGGAGGCTAGTTGTAAATGGAGTCTATACTACTTAAAACCTCATTTTCTATATGTTTTTTCATTCCATATTCATTAAAAATGTGTTATATTTTTAAAATAAATTTTTTTTAATTAAAATAATTTGTCTTTTAGCATCAATATTTAAGATTTTGCTTATTATCTTATTTGATATATCTCTGGTGAGACAAAACTTTTTCCAACCCGTAAATAATTTCATTTTAATAATCATTAGATTACCTGATACCTGTCAGGACTAGGACTCATGCATTCATCTTCCCTATATCTTTATCGTACTTAACACATTTACTCTACAGAGCCACCAACAGGTAGGGTTTATGGATGCTTAATTTCTTACAATGGGATTTCTAGCCATTGATTTCACACCATGGGCGTACCCACCGTGGGGCAGCTGCCCCCCCCTAGAAGCAGGGGCGCACAATGAAAGAACTTGGAGCGCGGCCGGCCAGGAGGTCACACACAGCTGACAGGGGGCGGGCGGGACTCACTGCAGAGCAGGCTGAGACCCGTGGTGTTGCTATGGCACCCAGCTGCACGCTGGGATTGGATCCAGCCGGGGTTCAGAGGCGTGTCATGTACAGCGTGCAACGTAAGCACGCCTCTGTACACTGTCTGAACCAGGGGTCCTCAAACTACGGCCCGCTGGCCACATGCGGCCCGCCGAGGACATTTATCTGGCCCGTCGGCCCCGCCGACATTGAACGTCACTACAGTTCAATGCCAGCGGGTCCTTTAATCGCGGGGGGAGCTATAATGTGGTGAGGAAGGCCTTGTGGCCTTCCATAGGCAGCACAGACAACGTGATCGTCATCACGCCGCCTGCGCTCCCTGATGACGTCACGCCGCCTGTGCCAGGAGAAGACGGAGTCGAGCGCACGCTTCTTCAGAGCTGCAGGGGACATAGGTGAGTTCTGGCCTTTTTTTTATTTATATTTTTTTTTTTTAACGCCGGGCCCGGCCTATTGGGGCCTATGCTGCTTATGGGGGATTATGATGCCTATGGGGCATTATGCTGCCTATTGGGGACTACTATGCTGCCTATGGGGGATTATGCTGCCTATTGGGGCATTTACCTGCCTATTGGGGGATTATGCTGCCTATGGGGGACTATGCTGCCTATGGGGGATTATGCTGCCTATGGGGGATTATGCTGCCTATTGGGGATTATGCTGCTTATTGGGGACTATTATGATGCCTATTGGGGACTATTTTGCTGCCTATTGGAGACTATGCTGCTTATGGGGGATTATGCTGCTTATTGGGGACTATGCTGCCTATTGGGGATTATGCTGCCTATTGGGGACTATTTTGCTGCCTATTGGAGACTATGCTGCTTATGGGGGATTATGCTGCCTATTGGGGATTATGCTGCCTATTGGGGATTATGCTGCCTATTGGGGACTATTTTGCTGCCTATTGGAGACTATGCTGCTTATGGGGGATTATGCTGCTTATTGGGGACTATGCTGCCTATTGGGGGGTTATGCTGCCTATTGGGGGATTATGCTGCCTATTGGGGGATTATGCTACCAATGGGGGATTATGCTGCTTATGGGGGATTATGCTGCCTATTGGGGATTAATATGCTGCCTATGGGGGATTATGCTGCCTACTGAGGACTACTATGCTGCCTATTGGGGACTATGCTGCCTATTGGGACATTTACCTGCCTATTGAGGACATATGCTGCGTATTGGGGACCTATGCTGCCTATTGGGGACATTTACCTGCCTATTGGGGACCTATGCTGCCTATTGAGGACATATGCTGCCTATTGGGGACCTATGCTGCCTATTGGGGACCAATGCTGCCTATTGGGGACATTTACCTGCCTATTAGGGACTCTCGCACCACACCAGTCTGAGCCTGAGCTAAAAGCGGAGTTGCGCCAATATGTGCACTGATGAGGATGAAATGATATGGATTGGCAAGGCTGCAGTGATGGGCAGTGCAGGCTGTATGTCTCTGTGTGGGCAGTTTTATTGCTTGTATATTGTTTTTGTAGCGCTGTATAATATATTGGCATTTTACTAATAGCAATTTGGAATCCCTAGGAAATAATGATATCAAGAAAGAGAAAAATTGCTTCACTTATTACGACTAGCAGTGACAAATATGGACCCACCGAACATTGACCATCTCATTAGCCAAAAGCAGGTTCATAGTTCCCATTGAAATACCAGTAAGTTTGTTGATTTTTAACTTTACTTGTTCGTTATTTTAAATATTGTATTTGTTCCTGTTTTGTTTTTTTTTACTTCAAAATAAGAGTGTAGTATATGGTGTATACAGGGTCATACACATCGTGTGCGGTATATAGAGTGTATATACACTGCTGCAGGGTCGAACTGGCCCACCGGAGAACCGGAGGATTCTCCGGTGGGCCCTGGCATCTGGGGGGCCCTGGCACCTGCTGGCATACAGGGGCCAGTTGCCTAGGGCCCCCGCTGCTCCAGGGGCCCCAGCCGGTGGCGTGTCGCTAATAGCGGCACACCACGCAGCTGCCATGGGGGCCCCGTGCCAGCGGAGCAGCAGCGGGTTGACAGGAGGCAGGAGCCCCTGTCCCCGCTGCTAAAGAGAAATGAATATTCACTGCTTCCCACGCCTGGGCGTGGGAAGCAGTGAATATCATTACTTACCTGTCCCGTTCCACCGCTGCGCCGCTGTGTCCTCGGGTCCTCTTGCTGCGATGTTCAGGCAGAGGGCGCGATGACGTGGTTAGTGTGCGCCGCGCCCTCTGAGCATTCACTGCCGGAGGACCCGAAGACAGCGGCGATCAGCGGTGGAGCGGGTGACAGGTAAATCTCTCAGGTGCCGGGGCCCTGAGCCAGCAGTGACACCAGCACCTGTCCCCCATAGCGCGCCGGTGTCCCTGCCTGCTCAGGACACCAGCACCTGGCCCCGAGAGGTGAGTATGTTTTTTTTTTGCAGCAGCAGCTGCGGCAGCATAAAGGGGCCTATAAAATGCAGCATCTATGGGGGCACAATCTATGGGGGCATAATCTGTGAAGCTTCTATGGGGGCATAATCTATGGGGGCATAATCTATGGAGCATCTATGGGGGCATAATCTATGGAGCTTCTATGGGGGCATAATCTATGGGGGCATAATCTAAGGAGCATTTATGGGGCATAATCTATGGAGCATCTATAGGGGCATAATCTATGGGGGCACAATCTATGGAGCATCTATGGGGGCATAATCTATGGGGGCACAATCTATGGAGCATCTATGGGGGCACAATCTATGGAGCTTCTATGGGGGCATAATCTAAGGAGCATCTATGGGGCACAATCTATGGAGCTTCTATGGGGGCATAATCTAAGGAGCATCTATGGGGGCATAATCTAAGGAGCATTTATGGGGGCATAATCTATGGAGCATCTATAGGGGCATAATCTATGGGGGCACAATCTATGGAGCATCTATGGGGGCACAATATATGGAGCTTCTATGGGGGCACAATCTAAGGAACATCTATAGGGGCACAATCTATGGAGCTTCTATGGGGGCACAATCTATGGAGCTTCTATGGGGGCATAATCTAAGGAGCTTCTATGGGGGCATAATCTAAGGAGCTTCTATGGGGGCATAATCTAAGGAGCATCTATGGGGCATAATCTATGGAGCATCTATGGGGGCATAATCTATGGAGCATCTATGGGGGCATAATCTATGGAGCATCTATGGGGGCACAATCTATGGAGCATCTATGGGGGCATAATACATGGGCAGCATATGGGGCACAATCCATGGAGCATCTTGTGGGGCATAATACATGGGGCAGCATATGGGGCATAATCTCATTTTCCACCCTAGGCTTATACTCGAGTCGATAAGTTTTCCCAGTTTTTTGTGGCAAAATTAGGGGGGTCGGCTTATACTCGAGTATATATGGTATCTATCTATTATCTATCTATATCTATCTATATATATGTAGCATTATACCCTATGAGGGGGGCAGCATTATCCTCTATGAGGGGGGCAGCATTATCCCCTATGAGGGGGCTGCTTTATAATCTATGAGGGAGGCTACCCCAACTCCTGCTACATAATTAAGACGTGTACTACCTTATATTATACCCTGATATTAGTGTGTTTTACTGCACAATTGGTGGTCTTGTATTTATTTCTATGCAGCTAAATAGTGGGCCCCAAGAATGATTTTCTCTGGTGGGCCAAGGTGTTCCAGTCCGACGCTGCACTGCTGTATTATACTTTTCATATACAGGTTATGATGCCTCTTATTCTTTGTATAGAGGTTAGTGTGCCATGTATAATATATGGTATATACAGCGTAGTGTCGCATACACTGCCATATTATACAATATACAACAGTTCTAATGCTCCATACCTAATATGCAGTATAATGTACAGTGTATATGATGTAACCTGTATAAGATGTGACATTGGCTTGCCCTCCCTACTTTTGATCCTGGGTACGCCCATGTTTCACACAACTCATTATCATATACTAGAAGAAACATCTCATCAAAAATGACATATGATCACAGGCCTCCTTCTTATTTAACTTTTGTACCCTATCAGAAACATCTCCATTACCCAAACACAGGGTTACACGCTGAGTAACAAGACACAAAAAGGTGAGAAGTATTTCTATTTCAATCTGATATTATTAAAATTCTACACTTAGATCTGCGCCCTCCTTCTTTTTCCCTCTCTTGTCTTGTAGACCTCCTTGTCTCCAAAGACGGTATTGTTTTTTTTCCACAAAAAGGATCTTTTCACCCCTAATTTTTATTTTCCCAAGGGTAACAAGACCATAAAAGTTATTGTGCAATTTGTCCCGAGTACACTGATACCCCATATGTGGGGGTAAACCACTGTTTGGGCGCATGGCAGAGCTCGGAAGGCAAGGAGAACCGTTTGACTTTTTCAACGCAAAAGTGACAGGAATTGAGATCAGACGCCATGTCGCGTTTGGAGAGCCCCTGATGTGCCTGAAAATTGGAAACCCCCACAAGTGACCCTATTTTGGAAACTATACCCCCCAAGGAACTTATCTAGATGTGTGGGGAGAACTTTGAACCCCTAAGTGCTTCACAAAAGTTTAAAACGCCTGGTCGTGAAAATAAAAAAAAAAATCATTGTTTCCACAAACATGATCTTTTAGACCCCAATTTTTTATTTTCACAAGGGTAACAGGAGAAATTGGACCCCAAAAGTTGTTGTCCAATTTGTCCTGAGTACGCTGATACTCCATATGTGGGAAAAAACGACTACATGGGCACACGTTGGGGCTCGGAAGGGAAGTAGTAACGTTTTGGAGTGCAGACTTTGATGGAATGGTCTGCGGACGCCATGTCGCGTTTGGAGAGCCCCTGATGTGCCTTAACAGTGGAAACCCCCACAAGTGACCCCATTTTGGAAACTAGACCCTCCAAGGAACTTATCTAGATGTGTGGGGAGAACTTTGAACCCCCAAGAGCTTCACAGAAGTTTATAACGTAGAGCCATAAAAATTAAAAATCTTTTTTTTCCAGAAAAATGATATTTTTCACCCCCAATTTTTTATTTTCCCAAGGGAACAGAAGAAATTGGACCCCAAGAGTTATTGTGCAATTTGTCCTGAGTATGCTGATACCCCATATGTGGGGGTAAACCACTGTTTGGGCGCATGGCAGAGCTCGGAAGGGAAGGAGCACCGTTTGACTTTTTCAACGCAGAATTGGCTTGAATTGAGATCAGACGCCATGTCACATTTGGAGAGCCCCTGATGTGCCTAAACAGTGGAAACCCCCCAATTCTAACTCCAACCCTAACCACAAACCTAACCCTAACACACCCCTAACCCTAATCCTAACCTTAACGGGAAAATAGAAATAAATACATTTTTTAAATTTTAATTTTTTTTCCCTAACTAAAGGTGGTTTGATTTACTATTTATAGCGGGTTTTTATGATTGGCAGCTGTCACATGCTAAAAGACGATTTTTATTGCAAAAATAGTTTTTGCATCACCACATTTTGAGAGCTATAATTTTCCATATTTTGGCCCACAGAGTCATGTGAGGTCTTATTTTTTGCGGGATGAGTTGACGTTTTTATTGGTACCATTTTCGGGCACATGACATTTTGATCGCTTTTTATTACGATTTTTGGGAGGCAGAATGAACAAAAACCGCAATTCATGAATTTCTTTTGGGGGGTGTTTATACAGTGTGTGATAAAATTGATAAAGTAGCTTTATTCTTCGGGTCAGTACGATTACAGCGATACCTCATTTGTATCATTTTTTTATGTTTTGGCGCTTTTATACAATAAAAACTATTTTATATAAAAAAATAATAATTTTTGCATCGCTTTATTCTGCGAGCTATAACTTTTTGATTTTTTCGATGATGATGCTGTATGGCGGCTCGTTTTTTGCGGGACAAGATGACGTTTTCAGCGGTACCATGTTTAATTATATCCGTCTTTTTGATCGCGTGTTATTCCACTTTTTGTTCGGTGGTATGATAAAGCATTGTTTTTTTGCCTTTTTTTAATGGGTTCGCTAAAGGGGTTAACTAGTGGGACAGTTTTATACGGCGGGTCTTTACGGACGCGGCGATACTAAATATGTGTACTTTTATTTATTTTTTATGTACACAATAATGTGTTTATTGGGGAAATGTATATATATATTTTTTACATTGTCCCAGGGTGGGACATCACTATATAATGTCAGATTGCTGATATGACAGTTTGCAGAGCACTGTGTCAGATCAGCGATCTGACAGGCAGTGCAGGATGCTTGCCGGCGCCTGCTCTCAGCAGGCACTGACAAGCCATCTCCCTGCAGGACCTGGAATGACCCCGCGGTCATCTTGGATCCGGGGGCTTGCAAGGAGGAGGCCCTCGGAACAACGCAATCACATCGCGTTGCTCTGAGGGTCTCGGGGAAGCACGCAGGGAGCCCCCTCCCTGCCCGATGCTTCATGTTTGATTGCAGTGTGCCCGGGGTTAAAGTGTCGGGTGTCAGCTGTGAGAATCAGCTGACACCCAGCCACAATCAGCTGCGCTCCCGTGAGCGCGGCTGATCGCGTATGACGTACTATTCCGTCCATGGGAATTAAGTCCCAGGGCACATGGACGGAATATTACGTCTGATGGCAGAAAGGGGTTAATAATGGAGAGGTGTCTTATTGACACCTCTTCATTCTTAACCTGGCTTAATGTCACCTTACAATAGCAAGGTGACATTAACCCCTTATTACCCCATATGCCACCACTACAGGGCAGTGGGAATAGAGAGAGGCTAAGTGCCAGAATTGGAGCATCTTTGGTGCCTTTTCAGGGGTGGCTGGGGGCAGATGTTTTGAGCTGGGGGGGCAAAAACTATGGTCCCTTTCTAGGCTCTTAATATCTGCCCCCACTCACTGGCTTTCCCTCTAGAGAAGAAAATTGCACGGGAGCCCAAGTAATTTTTTTCCGTGAATACATCCTTTCATTAAATACCTACAGCTCCCAAATTTTACAGACACAGTACTAACAGTAGCAGTCACTGACATATATAAAGCAAAATGTTTTGCAATGGTTTACTGTATGTAAACCATGTCTCCTATCCTGTCGGCTACTGCAGAGATTCTACAGGAGCCGACAATTGAATTATCGCCTATTCTGCTATCTATTTCAATGCTATACAGTACAGACCAAAAGTTTGGACACACCTCATTTAAAGATTTTTCTGTATTTTCATGACTATGAAAATTGTACAGTCACACTGAAGGCATCAAAAGTATGAATTAACACATGTGGAATTATATACTTAACAAAAAAGTGTGAAACAACTGAAATTATGTCTTATATTCTAGGTTCTTCAAAGTAGCCACCTTTTGCTTTGATGACTGCTTTTCACACTCTTGGCATTCTCTTGATGAGCTTCAAGAGGTAGTCACCGGCAATGGTCTTACAACAATCTTGAAGGAGTTCCCAGAGATGCTTAGCACTTGTTGGCACTTTTGCCTTCACTCTGCTGTCCAGCTCACCCCAAACCATCTCGATTGGGTTCAGGTCTGGTGACTGTGGGGGCCAGGTCATCTGGCATAGCACCCCATCACTCTCCTTTTTGGTCAAATAGCCCTTACACAGCCTGGAGGTGTGTTTGGGGTCATTGTCTTGTTGAAAAATAAATGATGGTCCAACTAAATGCAAACCGGATGGAATAGCATGCCCTGCAAGATGCTGTGGTAGCCATGCTGCTTCAGTATGCCTTCAATTTTGAATAAATCCCCAACAGTGTCACCAGCAAAGCACCCCCACACCTTCACACCTCCTCCTCAATGCTTCACGGTGGGAACCATGCATGTAGAGTCCATCCGGTCACCTTTTCTGCGTCGCACAAAGACACAGTGGTTGGAACCAAAGATCTCAATTTTGGACTCATCAGACCAAAGCACAGATTTCCACTGGTCTAATGTCCATTCCTTGTGTTCTTTAGCCCAAACAAGTCTCGTCTGCTTGTTGCCTGTCTTTAGCAGTGGTTTCCTAGCAGCTATTTTACTTTGAAGGCCTGCTGCACAAAGTCTCCTCTTAAAGGGAATCTGTCACCCTAAATTGGCGGGATATTTAAATGATGGCAGTCAGGTCAGATGGGCGGTGTTTTGGGTACTTGCCTTAACATGTTGTTCGCCGTTGTCTCCATTATTTCTGGGAATTGTAGTCGTTGCCCTCCATATAACGCGCCTGCGCATTGCAATATTGAATTGCGCACGCGCAGTATGCTTTGCCCGCAGATTGCAATGCGCAGGCGCGTTATATGGAGGGCAACGACTACAATTCCCAGAAATAATGGAGACAGTGGCGAACAACATGTTAAGGCAAGTACCCAAAACACCGCCCATCTGACCTGACTGCCATCATTTAAATATCCCGCCAATTTAGGGTGACAGATTCCCTTTAACAGTTGTTGTAGAGATGTGTCTGCTGCTAGAACTCTGTGTGGCATTGACCTGGTCTCTAATCTGAGCTGCTGTTAACCTGCGATTTTCTGAGGCTGGTGACTCGGATAAACTTATCCTCAGAAGCAGAGGTGACTCTTGGTCTTCCTTTCCTGGTGCGGTCCTCATGTGAGCCATTTTCTTTGTAGCGCTTGATGGTTTTTGCAACTGCACTTGGGGACACTTTAAAAGTTTTCCCAAATTTTCGGACTGACTGACCTTCATTTCTTAAAGTAATGACGGCCACTCGTTTTTCTTTACTTAGCTGCTTTTTTCTTGCCATAATACACATTCTAACAGTCTATTCAGTAGGACTATCCGCTGTGTATCCACCAGACTTCTGGACAACACAACTGATGGTCCCAACCCCATTTATAAGGCCAAGAAATCCCACTTATTAAACCTGACAGGGCACACCTGTGAAGTGAAAACCATTCCAGGTGACTACCTCTTGAAGCTCATCAAGAGAATGCCAAGAGTGTGGAAAGCAGTAATCAAAGCAAAAGGTGGCTACTTTGAAGAACCTAGAATATAAGACATAATTTCAGTTGTTACACACTTTTTTGTTAAGTATATAATTACACATGTGTTAATTCATAGTTTTGATGCCTTCAGTGTGAATGTACAATTTTCAGTCGTGAAAATACAGAAAAATCTTTATATGAGGTGTGTCCAAACTTTTGACCTGTACTGTATTTTATATATATATATATATATATATATATATATATATATATATATATATATATACACACACACACACAGGGTGGTCCAAAAGTAGGTGGACAGTATGTGTAATAGGGTTATGAAGGGGGAGATTTATGTGGAGTGATGGAAAACAGTTTGAGGACCTGCGTTGATAAAATTTAAGGGCTTTTGTATTATTGTTCAGAATAAAATTTAATTGTCAATGTTATGCTTGTTAGTAAATATAATTTTATATATAAATCAAAATAAATGTTATTATTTTCTGTCCACCTACTTTTGGACCACCCTGTATGTATGTATGTATATATATATATATACCGTATATACATACACACACACACACATCCCTATACTATGTGTATACATGTGTTCTATCTATTCTATTTTAACCTATCAGTGTGATTTTACAGTATAGCGCACTGAATTGCCGGCTTTCCTAAGGACACCGGTGCGTATTTCTCGCAAGTCACCTGCATGGTCCGTGTGGAATTCGTTGTTTTCTCACACCCATAGACTTGCATGCTGCGATTTCTCTTGCACATATAATATGCCCGAGAAAAAAAAACTGATGATGGGAGCTGCCCCATAGATTAACATTGGTCCGAGTGATAAGCGATTTTTTCTCGCTTAGCACTCGTCAGTATTCCTCTCTAGTGTGACTCCGGCCTAACGAAAACATCAAAGGTTGAATGTGCAGGAAAACAAAAAGCTTCTAAAAGCCAAATGGTGCAAATACATGCAATTAGGGAAGAAAAAAAAAAATGGTCACCAGAAGTGGACAAGCTCTTTAGATTCACACACATACAGTTCCCTCTGCTGAGTTATTACTTTGGGGTTTTGTCAGGCAGATTACCTGAAAAAAGACAAATATTGCTGTGTCCACAGTGACTCCCTTGGCTTTACTCTACTGGGGCTCACGTCAGAATCTGGCTTTTCGGAGATCCCGACATAAGCCATGACGCCGTACTCCGCACAGGGCAATGTATGACCGTGAGCTAGGAATAAGCAATATATATCTCATTTACAATGGCGTGCCATGGGCGACGTATGCAATCTGTACGGCAGATGTCAGAGGCGTCCGTCGGATGCATATGCCAAACTGATCCCATAAACGCAGTGTGAATGGAGCCTAGGCACTAATTGTAAGACACACACTGTATTTAGTATGACCCCTAAAGAGGTTAAGACACAAAATTGCCCCCCCTATAAACTGCTGTACTTTACATAAGAAACACTTAAAAGGCACAGCTGAGGGGACGCAGGGCTCTTCAGATATGTGTCCCAGTTTAATTCCCACATAATGATCACAATTAGAGCCTCTCAGTCAACGAGGTGTGAAATCACTCATCACTGATAGTTTTTGTTGTGCAAGTGTGACCACATCTTTCATATTCTTCCAGTTGGGTTTTTATTAATGCTAATTGCCCCCTTTAAATTCCGGCTAGGAGACACCAGTTCACCTTTTGCACACCATCCATGACAATAGAAAGGGATGGGGTCTCCTATTCTCTTTGGAGCCTCTAAGATATTCCATTTTATTGGTCTATCCTCTGTAAAGCCTGTGTGATGTCCCAGGTTAAACCGTGACTTGGTCCGGCTGTAGTCACCTACTTGTCAATTTATGCACCTGGACCTGAAACTTTGTGACTTGTAAAAGATTTAATGACTTTGGCCTGCTCTTTGAAGGCTCATTGTTTGAGGGGTTAATGTGGTGCTGCCAATGACAATTTCACTGGCCTTCGTGACTGTGCCTTGTAGTCCTTTGTGAGCCTTTTGCACTTTAAAAAAAAACCCTCAATGCATCTGATTCCAGACAAAAATGAGAGAAAAGTAAGAATAATACACGAGGGCACCGGAGACCCAGTAACTGCTCATTTTTAGTATCCACTAATGTTATAAATACTGCATGAAAAGTGACTCAAACCAGTGATCTCTTACACATCACGGTCCGAGTGTGGACCTTCATGTACAAACCGGATCCCAAATCCACTACTCCATAGACATAAATGAAATTATTCAGTCCGTACCTGGGCCGTGATACAAAAGGCCATCCCCGTACCCGGGCCGTGATACAAAAGGCCGTACAGCCCTGAGCAGCCGCTCCCATCTTTCATCTGCCCTTGGACTCAAAGGTCCATAAATAATATAGAACGGGTGCAAAATGTAAGCTCAATGGAGAGACCACACTACTACTCACGAGAACTGAGGTCCGAATGATTATTCCTCTTACACAAATCATTGTGAATACAATTTGCCTTGTATTTTTGAGAAATTGCTTATTTTACCACCAACAAAATGATTATGATCTATGGTTTGGTTTAGGCTGTGTTCACACTGCATTTTGGAAGTTTTGTTTGCCTGCTCAGAATTAGGAATTCAAGTCCAAAACGGATCCAAGGCATAACTGATACAGCCGGAAGCAAAGGGGCCCTATTGATGGTTAAGGGGTTCATTTGGTTTCTGTTTGAGATCAGTTTTTAGAACGTAAGAAAGTCCAGCATGCAGAACGTTTTCCATCCTAAATCGGTTCACTTCTCATACTTTGCACTGACGAGGGCCAATAACCTGAAACACCGTGTCTGCAAATGGAGATTCTGATTTGGCTTTTATCCTAAGTCATATTACAAGACTCGTTAAAGGGTCGATTGTGACTTGTAGGATCTCTACTTCCAACAGGTGGCGCTATAGAGTTCAAGTCCTCTTTTTCTCTGAAGAGGCAATTTGCATATTAAATTTCCCAGAGGAGCATTGCACGGCGAATAAGCCTCCTTACTTTGACAAGCTAGAGCTGGTATGTCACTCTCCACAAGGAGAAATCTTACCCCTTAGGCTGGTTTTACACTTACCGTGTTTTTGTGGCCCCAATGCATTTCTATGGTGCCGCAAAAACGGCCCGCAAAAATTCTACTGAGGGCCGTATATACGGCCGTGAAAAAATATTGAGCTTGCTCGATATATTTCACGGCTTACGGACATGGCCCCCATAGAAAATGAATGACTTCCGCAAAATCGGAAGTTACTGTGTTCCGTAACTTCCAGTTTTGCAGAACGCCGTTTTTTTTCTTTCCAATACTTTTCGATATTATTGGAAACAGCGATCCACAAGTTTTTTGCGGTCCGTTATTGCGGCAGACCCTGAAAATTGCCACGAAACGGCCCGCAATAACGGGCCTCAAAATCACGGTAAGTGTAAAACCAGCCTTAGACTTCCATCCTATATAAACTGACACCAAACAGAAACCAAACTGTGGGGTTCCTGTGCTGCCAGTTGTATCACTTAGTCCTGGGTTCAAATCCCACCAAGGCCAATATCTTCAAGGAGTTAGTATGTTCTCCCCGTGTTTGCGTGGGTTTCCGATTTCCTCCCACACTCCAAAGACATACTAATAGGGAATCTAGATTGTGAGCCCCAATGGGGACAGTGATGATAATGTGTGCAAACTAAAGCGCTGCGGAATATGATGCACTATATAAAAATAAAGATTATTATTATGCAATAGATCAGTTTTGGGCACAAATTCCGTTTTGTTGCTAAAGTAGAACAGACAGATGTCCCTGTTTGGCTGGGTGTATCTGGAGAAGCTTCTCCTTGCATCTAAGAAGGTTGTAGCTTCATGCGAGTTCAAAATAAATACTAAAATTAGTAAAACTACGTTCACATGTCAGTAATGGATCCAATAAAACAAACAAAAAAAAACAATGCAAATAGATGGCGAACTGAACCCAAAGTTTCTGGTTTTAAAAGTTCTTGTCGAGAAAAAAATTCAAAACGAAACTTTCTTTTGTGTCCTTTTTGTTTCAGTCTTGAATGGATCCATCAACGTGTGCGCTCTGAGCATGTGCAGCGCTCATGAACAGATACAGTCATAGAAGACTAGTCTGTTTCCCATACATTTTGTTAAAAAAAACACCAGAAGCGTCTGTTTTGCCTTTTGTTTTGGGGGGGGGGAATGAAAAAAAACAAAAAATAACGTGTGCAGACAGCTATCGAAAAATGGATTGCAGATGATACAGATGGAGCTGGCTGACATCTAGAAAAAGATTTGCAGCCCTGCAAACCTCCCTATTTGCCAGTATCTCCAGTATGTGTACTCATTAGCAGGCCTGACGCAACGTCAGGCGTACGACACATCGTGATGGTGATGTTACACTGGACCTACAAATCAGAGGAGAAGGATTGCAGGGTCTGGTCCAGCGGCCATAGATTACTGACCTGGCCATTGGACGAGGGGGCTCTACAATCGTTTTGCTGAACCATAATAAAAACCCATTCAAATGAAGGGCCATCCACAAATGGATCAGAAAAACAGAAATAGAAATAGAGCAAATGTGGCAGCAAAACTCTAAATATGTGCAGGCAATAGTGATTATAATACACCATGAACGCACAGAGGAGTTTATAGTTAGTAACCACTTGCACAAGTAGAGATTGTACTAGTGATGAGCGAGCATGCTGGAATAAGGTGTTATCTGAGCATGCTCGGGTACTAATCGAGTGACTTCGGCATGCTCGAATAATACGTTCGAGTCCTCGCACCTGCATGTCTCGCGGTTGTTCGACAGCCACAACACATGCAGGGGTTGTGTAACAAACAGCTTTGATCGCACATGAGCATGTTGGATAGCCCCTTATCGGGCACGTTCGTTCATCACTAGTTATATTTACACATTTACAAGTATAATTTCATTTGGATAAAAAAAGCTGATCCTGACTCTTCCCAAAGATGCCTGTTGTGATCGCTTCCAGCGATGGTATGAGCGGCTCAGAAGTGAGAACAAGACGCAACATATATGTGAGCAGTATACTTTATTATATACCAAGAATAATAATGCAGACATGATTACATCAGATTCACAACTCTCATCATCCTTAATTATCATCTTCATATAAAAATACATCCTTTCAATTTTCCCAAAAGTTAGGAAACCTACTAGATGTCAGGCTTTGTATAAAATGAATGAAATTACAGTCCTCTCATCAACACTCTGACATTTTACTTCATTAAAATGGTGTCTCGTAACGGCAACTCCTGTGTGTGGTCTTTTAGGGTGTCAGAGGGGGTCCTGGTGAGGGATTCCACCTCTATGAGCCAGAGTAAGTTCTTACCAGGAAAACCAGCTACTGGGAACAGCAAGGGATGAACAACACAGCAGCTCCAAACTAAAAGGGGTCAATGAGGAGACACCCCATTTATGGCGGTGTTCACATTAGGCATCGTGGTTCAGTTTCATCAGGCTTCCATGGTTCTTCACAGGCAGAATAGTATCAGATAGGATAGGGGATAGGGGAAAATATGTGTAAGTGGGTTAAGAACTGGCTCATGGATAGGAAACAAAGGGTGGTTATTAATGGAGCACACTCGGACTGGGTCACGGTT
>JARQOD010000003.1:558253050-558285945 GCA_033576555.1 Oophaga sylvatica
TGAATCTTGGATTCTGTCTAGGGCTGGATTCTCCAAAAAGGTCGCCGCCACAATGGCTAGCGCCAGAAAACCCACCTCGGCTCGTATCTACCACGGTACTTGGAAGGTCTTTTTTACATGGTGCAGGGAACATGGTTATTCCCCACTTCACTTTTCAATCCCCAACATTCTGTCTTTTCTCCAAGCAGGCTTAGATTCAGGCTTAGCACCAAGTACTCTTAGGCGTCAAATTTCGGCCTTGTCGGTTCTTTTTCAGCGAAGGATCGCATCTAATTTACAGGTCAAGACCTTTATTCAGGGGTTGTCCATATAGTGCCCCCCTACAAGGCTCCCTTAGATGTTTGGGATCTCAATCTTGTTCTGGGAGTTCTGCAAGAATCTCCTTTTGAGCCTCTTCAGGAGGTTTCCCTGACATACCTTTCCTGGAAGGTGGTATTTTTAGTGGCCATAACATCCATAAGGCGGGTTTCGGAGCTGGCAGCACTATCCTGCCGAGCTCCGTACTTACTTTTCCACGTGATAAGGTAGTGCTTAGGCCAGCACCTCCTTTTTTGCCTAAAGTCGTGTCCTCATTTCACATCAAGAGGACATTGTTTTGCCCTCATTTTGCCCAGCTCCGACGCACCGGGTAGAAAAAGCTCTCCATAGCTGGATCTGGTGAGAGCACTCAGGAGATATGTATCTCGGACGGCATCCTTTAGGCAGACGGACACACTGTTTATCCTCCCTGAGGGTCGCAGGAAGGGACTCGCTGCGTCTAGGTCAACTTTAGCTAGATGGATACAGGTAACCATTCAAGAGGCCTACCGCATCAGAGGCGCGGTGGTTCCCGCAGGAATCAGGGCTCACTCCACCAGAGCAGTGGGTGCTTCCTGGGCTCTTCGGCATCAGGCTTCGGCGGAACAGGTTTGTAAGGCGGCAACCTGGTCCAGTTTGCATACTTTTTCAAAACATTATAATGTCCATACTCAGGCGTCAGCGGATGCTAGCCTGGGTAGAAGGCTTTCTTCAGGGCGCGGTAGCGCACCTATGAGCAATGCCTATGTATAATTGCACTGTGGAGTCAGTTTCCCACCCAAGTGGACTGCTTTGGGACGTCCCACAGTCCTGTGTCCCCCAATGAGACGAAGGAGAAATACGGATTTTTGTGTTACTCACCGTAAAATCCTTTTCTCCGAGACGCTCATTGGGGGACACAGCACCCTCCCTTATAGCCGGATGGCTTTGCTTTCTAAGCTAATTTTGTCTGCTTGGGTCTATATCAGTAGATTTACTTCTGGATATATTGTACCTGTATTAACACTGATTTTTGTTTTAGCCTCCTACTGCTTTTTGCACTAAACTGGGTTTGCCTGCGGCCAGTGCTGAGGTGTATACGGCGGAGGAGGAGCTAACCTTTTTTTATGTTTACTTAGTGTCAGCCTCCTAGCGGCAGTAGCATACACCTACAGTCCTGTGTCCCCCAATGAGCGTCTCGGAGAAAAGGATTTTACGGTGAGTAACACAAAAATCCGTATTTCACATTTGCGTTTGAGCGACCTGCGCACGGCCGCCGCTAAGCTCCGCCCCCGGCCGCGCGCAGGTATGCGTTTGCATGTTGCATGCTGCTTTTTGGTGCGCTCGGCGCACCGTCAAAATGACGCATGCGCCGCCAAACGCATACCTGCACACGGCCTGCATACCCAATGATAAAGATAGGGTACGCAGGTCGCATGCGTCGTCATGCGCCCATAGGCGGAGCCGCCGGGAGGAGGCGGGGGCGGAGCTTAGCGGCGGCTGTGCGCATACAGGCGCAGGTCGCTCAAACGCAAGTGTGAAAGCAGCCTTACATGTATTTTTTTTAAATTTATTGGTAAGGTTTTTGTTTTTATAACATATCACAATAAACATCACTAAACAAAATTAGTAATCTTCACACTGGCCACTGGGGCTTTTTTATACTCATACTTCCTGTACTTTTTAGGTACTCTTTATAGCAATTTCCTTCTAATCAGAGACAGGTAACATCTCTATACACAGCTAATCACAGGGGCCAATGGGATATCATGGCAGCCAGGGTCCTGAAGGCCCCCATGAATGACATCTCTGTCCTCCTGCGAACCAAGCTCTCGTGGCTGGGCTTCACATGAAGACTTGCCAGTAAATTTTTTTTTTTTTGTCTATACTCGGCAATACATTTGTATTGCAGATCATAGAACAAGCGTCCGCAGGTTCAAATTCCCCTAAGTGGTCTAAAAAAAAACAAAATAACATTCAACACATTGTTATAAAAGTTTTTAAGAACAAATGGAAAAAAAAGTGATAATAAACAGATGATAATTAGCCAGAGCCATGAACGCATTAATGAGTAAAAATAAAAAACACAATTTTTTTTTCTGGTCACCGCACCTTCTTAAAAAAAATTGCAATAGATAGCGATTAATATGTTGTATCCACACAGTCATGGATTAAATAAAAACTTCAGCTTTGCAAACAATAAGCAAGTCTTCCTACAGGTCCGTTGATGGAAAAGGTCTCAGAAATTGGCAAGACACAATTTTATGTTGTCAAATTTTGAATATTTTTTTTACTTTTCATAGGGAATCTAGCAGTGGGATTAACCCTCCTAAGCCGTCTATATGGGCATGTAGTTCATAGAGAGTTGAATAATATTCCAGAGAAATCTATTTTTTTTCCTATCTAAATGTCATTCTTTGCATTTTTTAAAATTACAAAAAGGAAAATGGGCCGATGCAAAAGTTTGGGCACCCTTGGAGATCTGAGTGCTCAGATAACTTTGACCAAGGTTTCAGACCTTAATTACCCTCTTAGGGTTATGGCTTGTTCACTACCATCATTAGGAAATTCGGCCAGGTGATGCAAATTTCCTAGCTTTATAAAAACCCAGCCTCCTCTAACCTGTGCCAAAAAAAAACAGCAGCCATTAGTTTTTCTAAGCAGCTGACTGGCACTCTGAAAATGAAAAGGGTGGAGGCCTACAAAGCAGGAGAAGGCTATAAGAGGATAGCAAAGCGTTTTCAAGTTTCCCTTTCCTCAGTTCAAAATGTAATTAAGAAATGACAGTTAACAGAAACAGTGCAGGTCAAGATAAGGTCTGGAAGACCAAGCAAAATTTTATTGAGAGCTGCTGTTAAGATTGGTAGAGAGGCAAATCAGAACCCATGCTTTACTACAAAAGACCTTCAGAAAGATTTAGCAGACTCTGGAGTTGTGGTACATTGTTCTACTGTTCAGAGACACCTGCACAAATATAGCCTTCATGAAAGAGACATTAGAAGAAAACCTCTCCTGATGCTGAATTTTATAGTGAGGATGCAGAAGTATGCAAAAGAACATCTAAACAAGCCTGATGCATTTTGGAAATGCAAAAGAAATGAAGAAAGAAAAAAAAAAGGGCACAGAATTTCAGGAAAAGAACATCTTGCCAACCATTAAGCATGGGAGTGGATCAATCATGCTTTGGAGTGGTGTTCCAGGCAGTGGCTCGGGGAACATTTCACATGTAGAGAGAAGAATGGATTCAATGAAATTTCCACAAATTCTGGATGCATACAACACCATCTGTATAGAAAGCTGAAATTGAAAAGATGATGACTTCTACAGATATAATGATCCTAAATGCACATCAAAATCCACAATAGACTACCTCAAAAGGCAGAAGCTGAAGGTTTTACAATGGCCCTCACAGTCCCCTGATCTGAACATCATTGAAAATCTGTGGCTAGATCTCAAGATAGCAGTGCATGCACGATGATCCAGGATTCTCAGAGAAGTGAAAGAATTTTCCAAGGAAGAATAGATGAAAATTCCTCAAACAAGAATTGAAAGTCTCTTGTCTGGCTACAAAAAGCATTGACAAGCTGTGATAAGGTTTCAAAAGGGGGTGCTACTAGGTACTAACCATGCAGAGTGCCCAAAGTTTGCACTGGCCAATTTTCCTTTTTGTAATTTTTAAAATGTAGTAGATGAATATATATACAGGGTGGGCCATTTATATGGATACGCCTAAATAAAATAGGAATGGTTGGTGATACCAATTTCCTGTTTGTGGCACATTAGTATATGGGAGGGGGAAAACTTTTCAAGACAGGTGGTGACCATGGCGGCCATTTTGAAGTCGGACATTTTGGATCCAACTTTATTTTTTTCAGTGGGAAGAGGGTCATGTGACACATCAAACTTACTGAGAATTTCACAAGAAAGCAATGGTGTGCTTGGTTTTAACCCATTAACGACCGCCGATACGCCTTTTAACGGTGGTAGTTAAGGGTACTTAAACCACAGCGCCGTTAATTAACGGCGCTGTGGAAAAAGTATATAGCGCCCCCAAGAGTTGGTGGTAGCCGAGACCCAGAGAACATGATTCCGGTCGGTTTTTACCGACCCCGCTTTTGCGATCGCCGTTATTAACTATATAACGGCGACCGCAAAAAAAAAAAAAAGCTGCGATTCTGCATTTAATTTCTCTCTCTGATGTGATCGCACATCAGTGGGGAGAGAAATAGGGTCCCCCGATCTGCCACCCGTACCTCCCGGTGTCCTCCCACAGCTCCCAGCCTCCCAGCGTCTTCTTCCTGTAAAAGAAAATGGCGGGCTCATGTCAGTGCGCCCGCCAAATCTTCCGGCCGGCAGACACATTCATTCAATGAAAGTACATTTTGATCACTGTGATAAACGCTATCACAGTGATCAAAATAAAAAAAAAAGTAAATAAACCCCCCCTTTATCACCCCCTTAGTTAGGGACACATAATAAAATAAAGAAAATGTATTCATTTTCATTTTTCCGTTAGGGTTATAATTAGGGTCAGGGTTACAATTAGGGTTGGGATTAGGGTTAGGGGTGTGTTGGGTTAGGGTTGGAGCTAGAATTGAGGGGTTTCCACTATTTCGGCACATCGGGGTCTCCAAACACAACGTGGCGTTCAAAAAGTCAAATGGTGCTCCCTCCCTTCCGAGCCCTGCCGTGCACCAAAACATTGGTTTACCCCAACATATGGGGTATCAGCGTACTCAGGATAAATTGCACACCAATTTTGGGGTTCTAGTTTCTCCTGTTACCCTTGGGAAAACAAAAAAATAGCTGGCTAAAAAAATCATTTTTGAGGAAAAAAATGATTTTTATTTTCACGACTCTGCGTTTATAAATTTCTGTGTAGCAGTTGGGGGTTCAAAGTGCTCACCACACATCTAGATAATTTCCTTGGGGGGTCTAGTTTCCAAAATGGTGTCACTTGTGGGGGGTTTCTACTGTTTAGGCACATCAGGGGCTCTTCAAACGCGACATGACACCCGCAGAACATTCGATCAAAGTCTGCATTCTAAAATGGCGCTCCTTCCTTCCAATCTCTCCCATGCGCCCAAACAGTGGTTCCCCCCCACATATGGAGTATCAGCGTACTCAGGAAAAATTGCACAACAACTTTTGGGGTCCAATTTCTCCTGTTACCCTTGGGAAAATAAAAAAATAGCGGGCTCAAAAATTATATTTGAGGCAAAAAATGATTTTTTATTTTCACGGCTCTACGTTATAAACTTCTGTGAAGCCCTTGAAGGTTCAAAGTGCTCACCACACATCTAGTAAGTTCCTTAGGGGGTCTAGTTTCCAAAGTGGGGTCACTTGTTGGGGGTTTCCACTGTTTAGGCACATCAGGGGCTCTCCAAACGCAACATGGCGTCCAGCCAGTTCTGCGTTGAAAAAGTCAAACGGCGCTCCTTCCCTTGCGACCTCTGCCGTGCGTCCAAAAGTGGTTTACCCCCACATATGGGGTATCGGCGTATTCAGGAAAAATTGCACAACAAATTTTGTGGTTCATTTTTTCTTTTAACACTTGTGAAAATAAAAAAAATGGTTCTGAAGTAAATTTTTTGCAAAAAAAGTTAAATGTTAATTTTTTCCTTCCACATTGCTTCAGTTCCTGTGAAGCACGTAAAGGGTTAATAAACTTCTTCAGTGTGGTTTTGAGCCCCTTGAGGGGTGCAATTTTTAGAATTGTGTCACTTTTGGGTATTTTTCTATCATATAGACCCCTCAAAGTGACTTCAAATGTGATGTCGTCCCTTAAAAAAAAAATGGTGTAGTAAAAATGAGAAATCGCTGGTCAACTTTTAACTCTTATAACTTCGCAAGAAAAAAAAATTTTGCTTCCAAAATTGTGCTGATGTAAAGTAGACATGTGGGAAATGTTATTTATTAAGAAATTTGTGTGACATATCTCTCTGATTTAAGGGCATAAAAATTTAAAGTTTGAAAATTGCTAAATTTTCAAAATTTTCGCCATATTTCGTTGTTTTTCATAAATAAACGCAAGTCATATAAAAAAATTTTACCACTATTGTGAAGTACAATATGTCACGAAAAAACAGTCTCAGAATCAACGGGATTCGTTAAAGCGTTCCAGAGTTATTACCTCATAAAGTGACAGTAGTCACAATTGTAAAAATTGGCCCAGTCATTAAGCTGCAAATTGGCTCTGTCACTAAGGGGTTAAAGTAACTTTATTCTTTCATGAGTTATTTACAAGTTTATGACCACTTATAAAATGTGTTCAAAGTGCTGCCCATTGTGTTGGATTGTCAATGCAACCCTCTTCTCCCACTGTTGACACACTGATAGCAACACAGCAGAAGAAATGCTAGCGCTTCCAATATCCGCTGTTTCAGATGCTGCACATCTCGTATCTTCACAGCATAGACAATTGCCTTCAGATGATCCCAAAGATAAAAGTCTAATGGGGTCAGATCGGGAGACCTTGGTGGCCATTCAACTGGCCCACGACGACCAATCCTGAGATAATCTTATAAATGTGCCCCTGCTGTGTACTGTGTAATGTCTGTGTCTGACCGTGCAGGAACATGGTCTGATCATTCCACAGCTCCTTGGCAGGGGAGGAATCAAAAGAGAATATACAGACATTACAGCACATGATCGCAGCTGATATTTTTTGTGAGGCAAAACTTTTACCTATCTTTAAGCAATGTTTTACCTGAAAGAAAGAATCCGCTCTGATCCCTTGTTGTAATGTCTGTATCCTCTTTTGCTCCCCCCCCCCCGCCCAAGAAATGTATGATCAGACCATGTTCCTGTACTGTCAGACACAGACATTACACAGTACACAGCAGGGACACATGTATAATATTATCTCAGCACAGGAACATTTTATTAAACACATCTAATTGTGGAAATTGTTATTTTTCCAAGATCTATCGATTCAAATGTTGATTAAAATTTTTTCATGAGAAAATCCCTTTAATTGCAGAAGTCAGAATACGTTTCTAAGTTGCACACACACTAAGTATCTGTATTGTCTCTTTAAAATATATTTGCCTTCTTAGTGCGTGAAGTTTTCACTGCCAAAAAACATTTAATATTTGGAGACTAGCACAAAGCAATGTATGTATTTAGTACAGACAGATGTGGATATATATATATGTATATATATATATATATATACCCTATACCTCCATTTTATTGAGTTGGACTAAAATGCAGCCTGCTTCACAGTAGAAACCCATGCTGTCTCTCTCTCTCTGTATATGTATGTATATATATAGATATAGGGTTTTTTTTTTATCCGCAGATTATTCATAAAACAGCTTGTCATCATCCTGGTGTAATATTTCTGGTTAGTTGTTTATTGCCATGCTGTACATTACCTACTCTTATTCTCTTCTATGACAGCCCAATATTCCAGCAACTTCCCAGTCCACTTATTCTCTATAAAAAGGATTTTAACTCCTAATTTTATATATTTCTTATTTTTGTATCAGGTTAGAAAAGCTGCTAAAGTGATAAACCCCGAGCTGATGTGCATGGCCTGTGGCTCCTACCGGCGACAGAAACCGACGTGCGGTGATGTTGATGTGTTAGTGACGCATCCTGATGGCAAGTCCCATAAGGGGGTTTTCAGCAAACTGATTGATGGCCTCAAATTGCAAGGTAAGGAAATCCTTACTGTTTGTGACATAAGAGGAAAACATATATAACCTGCATCACAAATCATATCCAAGCCCCTGTGATGTATTTATTTATGAGCCAGGAACGAGCACCCTGGCATCCAGGACACAGCCCTGTAATTTCCATGTGCTAATCATACCGTACTGCTCCTACGTACCAATCATTGCTGGATTTCATTCACCTGCCGTCAGGGACATCACAGAATAAAGAGAAATTGTCTTTTCTAATTAAAGCTACCAACCAAATATTTGATGTTCCTGCCCTATGTGTTTGATCCATCCAGGGTTCCTGACAGATGATTTGGTGAGCCATGAGGAGAACGGAAATCAGAAGAAGTACATGGGAGTATGTCGCTTGCCGGGGCCAGCTCAGCGGCACCGTAGACTGGATATCATCATAGTTCCTTACGGGGAGTTTGCCTGCGCCATTTTATATTTCACAGGTTCGGCTCACTTTAATCGATCCATGCGAGCTCTTGCAAAGACCAAGGGCATGAGTCTATCCGAGCATTCCCTCAACAAGGACGTGGTGCGTAACGGAAACCTGAAGGTAAATACTGGATACCCACTGCCAACACCAACGGAGAGACATGTGTTTGAGATCCTCGGGCTTCCCTTCAGAGAACCACACGAAAGAGATTGGTAGATTTTTTTTTTTTTTTAATTACCTCCTGGGTTATGTAACATTTGGTCTGTACATAGCTGGTCTTTCAATTATTCAGTGCATCATATGAAGTTTTATAGGAAGTCTGTCATCCCAAACTGACAGTAAAAACGAAGCACTTGGCCTTGTAGGGGATATAGCGCTATAAAAACCGCACATTCAGTGATCTAATTGCTCCTTCATTCTGCAGAAACTAAAGTTTAATCAAATATCCTAATTAGGGAGCTCGGTGTACACTTGTGAGGCCAAGAGACTCAGTGCAACGTTTTACCCTTCGTTCTTTTCATGCCCGCCTCCCTCATTGGTGATTGACTTTTCTCTGCAGACAATTAATGCTGTCAGTCACCTGTGAGAGAGGCAGGTCATGAAAAAAACAGCAGTTGGAACTGTGCACGGAGCTTCTTGGCCACACCCAGGGTGCACCAAGCACCTACATAGCATTTGTTTGATAAAACTTCAGTGTCTGGAGAACAGAGAAGTAACTAGAACACTATATATCCCCTACAAGGAGGTGTACTTAGGCTATACTGTCAGTTTAGGATGACAAACTCCCTGATTAATCCAAATAAGAGCCACCCAATATCAGCAGTCCAGCTGCCAAAGTGCCATGTTTTTAAGCCATATGACATTTGGACAGTTATTGTCTTGATCACACAACCTCTTATTGAAAATATATGAAAGAATCTCGAAGACGCATAACTTCCTGGGAGATAAGGAGCCGCCAGCAGTGACCGGCCACCACTTATTCTCCTCTCTCTATTAAGAGGAAGGAGAAGCTTACCCTCTGGCACTATTGGCAGCCCTGACTCCTGAAAATGCAATGAATTGTACACCATATGTCATGGCGCAGTGCTATTGTCACGTTTCTTCAGTTCACTATCAGTACCACAGGTCAGTTCCCAGACAACCACTAATATGTTTTTTCTCGCACTTTATACCTATGACCGATGTGACTGAATATGCTCATTCTTGTTTTCTAGAATACCTTAGAGGGGGCCTGATGCCACTGACCGATCTGGTTTAGTAAATACTTTTATTTCCCAGGAAATAACAATACTGGAGAAATGTTCTCTTAGAACCCTTTATTGTGCTGTGCCTCTGGGAAAAGTATGACTAAATCGATCATCAGCGGCCCCTCTGTTAGTGAGGACACATTCCTATACACCCTAGGGCTTTCTTCACACATTGGGTTTCTATGTCTATGCAGTCTGTTTTTTTTAAAGCTCACCTGTCACCTGTTTTGGCTGCTATAAGATGTGGCCACAGCCTTTCAGGGCTTATCTATAGCATTCTATAATGCTGTAGATAAGCCCCTGATCCGACCTGCAAGATAAGAAAAATGTTTTTTTTATTATACTCACCCGGGGGCAGTCCGGTCCAATGGGTGTTGCAGGTCCGGATCCGGCACCTCCCATCTTCTTGCAACGTCACCCTCCTGCTTGCTTCATGGCTCCCCGGCATCGTGCTCCTGTACATACGTACTTATCTGCCCTGTTGAGAGCAGAGCAAATTCCTGCAGTGCGCAGACCTTTTCCGGCGCCTGCGCACTGCAGGACTTTGCTCTGCCCTCAACAGGGCAGATAAGCACGCCTGCTGCGCAGCACGATGCTGGGAGTGATGAAGCAAGCAGGAGGGCTGCATCGCAAGAAGATGAGAGGCGCCGGACCTGCGACACCCATCGTAGCGGACCGCCCCCGTGGTGAGTATAATAAAACTTATTTTTCTTATCTTTCTGGTCGGATCGGGGCTTATCTACAGCATTATAGAATGCCATCGATAAATGGCAGCCAAAAGTGATGACAGGTTAGTTTTAAGGACCGCAAATGTAGAAATACGCACACCCATTGTATTCAATGTTGGTGCGCACATGTCAGGTTTTCCACTTGGACCATGTGTCCGTGTGAAAATCCTGCATGTGTTGCAGCTGTCGAACGGCTGCAAGACATGCACTCAAGTATTTTTTTTGAGCACACCGAAAATAGTAACATAGTTATTAAGGTTGAAGGAAGACTTTAAGTCCATCTAGTTCAACCCATATCCTATCCTAACCTGCCCTAACATGTTGATCCAGAGGAAGGCAAAAAGAACCCAAGTGGCAAACAGTAAGCTTCACATTGGGGAAAAAAATTCCTTCCCGACTCCACATACGGCAATCAGACTAGCTCCCTGGATCAACGCAATATCTAGGAAACTAGTGAATATAGCCTGTAATATTATACTTTTCAAGAAAGGCGTCCAGTCCCTTCTTAAATTTTAGTAAGGAATCACTCATTACAACATTAGACGGCAGAGAGTTCCATAGTCTCACTGCTCTTACAGTAAAGAATCTGCATCTGTGATTATGGCTAAACCTTCTTCCCTCCAGACGTAGAGGATGCCCCTCGTCCCCGTCACAGGTCTAAGAGTAAAAAGATCATTAGAAAGGTCTTTGTACTGTCTCCTCATATATTTATACATTGTAATAAGATCACCCCTAAGCCTTCGTTTTTCCAAACTAAATAACCCCAAGTGTAATAACCTGTCTTGGTATTGCAGACCCCCCAGTTCTCTAATAACTTTGGTCGCTCTTCTCTGCACCCGCTCCAGTTCAGCTATGTCTTTCTTATACACCGGAGACCAGAACTGCACACAGTATTCTAAGTGTGGTCGCACCAGTGACTTGTATAGAGGTAAAATTATGTTCTCCTCATGAGCATCTATGCCTCGTCTAATGCATCCCATTATTTTATTTGCCTTGGCAGCAGCTGCCTGACATTGGCCACTAAATGTGAGTTTGTCGTCCACCCATACACCCAGGTCTTTTTCAGTGACAGTTTTGCCCAGTGTTTTACAATTAAGCACATAATTATACATCTTATTTGTTCTACCCAAGTGCATGACCTTACATTTATCCCCATTAAAGCTCATTTGCCATTTATCAGCCCAAGCTTCTAGTTTACATAAATCCTCCTGTAATATAAAATTATCCTCCTCTGTATTTATTACCCTGCAGAGTTTAGTGTCATCTGCAAATATTGAAATACTACTCTGTATGCCCCCTACAAGGTCATTAATAAATATGTTAAAGAGAAGCGGCCCCAATACTGACCCCTGTGGTACCCCACTGCTAACCGTGACCCAGTCCGAGTGTGCTCCATTAATAACCACCCTTTGTTTCCTATCCATGAGCCAGTTCTTAACCCACTTACACATATTTTCCCCTATCCCCTATCCTATCTGATACTATTCTGCCTGTGAAGAACCATGGAAGCCTGATGAAACTGAACCACGATGCCTAATGTGAACACCGCCATAAATGGGGTGTCTCCTCATTGACCCCTTTTAGTTTGGAGCTGCTGTGTTGTTCATCCCTTGCTGTTCCCAGTAGCTGGTTTTCCTGGTAAGAACTTACTCTGGCTCATAGAGGTGGAATCCCTCACCAGGACCCCCTCTGACACCCTAAAAGACCACACACAGGAGTTGCCGTTACGAGACACCATTTTAATGAAGTAAAATGTCAGAGTGTTGATGAGAGGACTGTAATTTCATTCATTTTATACAAAGCCTGACATCTAGTAGGTTTCCTAACTTTTGGGAAAATTGAAAGGATGTATTTTTATATGAAGATGATAATTAAGGATGATGAGAGTTGTGAATCTGATGTAATCATGTCTGCATTATTATTCTTGGTATATAATAAAGTATACTGCTCACATATATGTTGCGTCTTGTTCTCACTTCTGAGCCGCTCATACCATCGCTGGAAGCGATCACAACAGGCATCTTTGGGAAGAGTCAGGATCAGCTTTTTTTATCCAAATGAAATTATACTTGTAAATGTGTAAATATAACTAGTGATGAACGAACGTGCCCGGATAAGGGGCTATCCAACATGCTCATGTGCGATCAAAGCTGTTTGTTACACAACCCCTGCATGTGTTGTGGCTGTCGAACAACCGCGAGACATGCAGGTGCGAGGACTCGAACGTATTATTCGAGCATGCCGAAGTCACTCGATTAGTACCCGAGCATGCTCAGATAACACCTTATTCCAGCATGCTCGCTCATCACTAGTACAATCTCTACTTGTGCAAGTGGTTACTAACTATAAACTCCTCTGTGCGTTCATGGTGTATTATAATCACTATTGCCTGCACATATTTAGAGTTTTGCTGCCACATTTGCTCTATTTCTATTTCTGTTTTTCTGATCCATTTGTGGATGGCCCCTTCATTTGAATGGGTTTTTATTATGGTTCAGCAAAACGATTGTAGAGCCCCCTCGTCCAATGGCCAGGTCAGTAATCTATGGCCGCTGGACCAGACCCTGCAATCCTTCTCCTCTGATTTGTAGGTCCAGTGTAACATCACCATCACGATGTGTCGTACGCCTGACGTTGCGTCAGGCCTGCTAATGAGTACACATACTGGAGATACTGGCAAATAGGGAGGTTTGCAGGGCTGCAAATCTTTTTCTAGATGTCAGCCAGCTCCATCTGTATCATCTGCAATCCATTTTTCGATAGCTGTCTGCACACGTTATTTTTTGTTTTTTTTCATTCCCCCCCCCCAAAACAAAAGGCAAAACAGACGCTTCTGGTGTTTTTTTTAACAAAATGTATGGGAAACAGACTAGTCTTCTATGACTGTATCTGTTCATGAGCGCTGCACATGCTCAGAGCGCACACGTTGATGGATCCATTCAAGACTGAAACAAAAAGGACACAAAAGAAAGTTTCGTTTTGAATTTTTTTCTCGACAAGAACTTTTAAAACCAGAAACTTTGGGTTCAGTTCGCCATCTATTTGCATTGTTTTTTTTTGTTTGTTTTATTGGATCCATTACTGACATGTGAACGTAGTTTTACTAATTTTAGTATTTATTTTGAACTCGCATGAAGCTACAACCTTCTTAGATGCAAGGAGAAGCTTCTCCAGATACACCCAGCCAAACAGGGACATCTGTCTGTTCTACTTTAGCAACAAAACGGAATTTGTGCCCAAAACTGATCTATTGCATAATAATAATCTTTATTTTTATATAGTGCATCATATTCCGCAGCGCTTTAGTTTGCACACATTATCATCACTGTCCCCATTGGGGCTCACAATCTAGATTCCCTATTAGTATGTCTTTGGAGTGTGGGAGGAAATCGGAAACCCACGCAAACACGGGGAGAACATACTAACTCCTTGAAGATATTGGCCTTGGTGGGATTTGAACCCAGGACTAAGTGATACAACTGGCAGCACAGGAACCCCACAGTTTGGTTTCTGTTTGGTGTCAGTTTATATAGGATGGAAGTCTAAGGCTGGTTTTACACTTACCGTGATTTTTGAGGCCCGTTATTGCGGGCCGTTTCGTGGCAATTTTCAGGGTCTGCCGCAATAACGGACCGCAAAAAACTTGTGGATCGCTGTTTCCAATAATATCGAAAAGTATTGGAAAGAAAAAAAACGGCGTTCTGCAAAACTGGAAGTTACGGAACACAGTAACTTCCGATTTTGCGGAAGTCATTCATTTTCTATGGGGGCCATGTCCGTAAGCCGTGAAATATATCGAGCAAGCTCAATATTTTTTCACGGCCGTATATACGGCCCTCAGTAGAATTTTTGCGGGCCGTTTTTGCGGCACCATAGAAATGCATTGGGGCCACAAAAACACGGTAAGTGTAAAACCAGCCTAAGGGGTAAGATTTCTCCTTGTGGAGAGTGACATACCAGCTCTAGCTTGTCAAAGTAAGGAGGCTTATTCGCCGTGCAATGCTCCTCTGGGAAATTTAATATGCAAATTGCCTCTTCAGAGAAAAAGAGGACTTGAACTCTATAGCGCCACCTGTTGGAAGTAGAGATCCTACAAGTCACAATCGACCCTTTAACGAGTCTTGTAATATGACTTAGGATAAAAGCCAAATCAGAATCTCCATTTGCAGACACGGTGTTTCAGGTTATTGGCCCTCGTCAGTGCAAAGTATGAGAAGTGAACCGATTTAGGATGGAAAACGTTCTGCATGCTGGACTTTCTTACGTTCTAAAAACTGATCTCAAACAGAAACCAAATGAACCCCTTAACCATCAATAGGGCCCCTTTGCTTCCGGCTGTATCAGTTATGCCTTGGATCCGTTTTGGACTTGAATTCCTAATTCTGAGCAGGCAAACAAAACTTCCAAAATGCAGTGTGAACACAGCCTAAACCAAACCATAGATCATAATCATTTTGTTGGTGGTAAAATAAGCAATTTCTCAAAAATACAAGGCAAATTGTATTCACAATGATTTGTGTAAGAGGAATAATCATTCGGACCTCAGTTCTCGTGAGTAGTAGTGTGGTCTCTCCATTGAGCTTACATTTTGCACCCGTTCTATATTATTTATGGACCTTTGAGTCCAAGGGCAGATGAAAGATGGGAGCGGCTGCTCAGGGCTGTACGGCCTTTTGTATCACGGCCCGGGTACGGGGATGGCCTTTTGTATCACGGCCCAGGTACGGACTGAATAATTTCATTTATGTCTATGGAGTAGTGGATTTGGGATCCGGTTTGTACATGAAGGTCCACACTCGGACCGTGATGTGTAAGAGATCACTGGTTTGAGTCACTTTTCATGCAGTATTTATAACATTAGTGGATACTAAAAATGAGCAGTTACTGGGTCTCCGGTGCCCTCGTGTATTATTCTTACTTTTCTCTCATTTTTGTCTGGAATCAGATGCATTGAGGGTTTTTTTTTTAAAGTGCAAAAGGCTCACAAAGGACTACAAGGCACAGTCACGAAGGCCAGTGAAATTGTCATTGGCAGCACCACATTAACCCCTCAAACAATGAGCCTTCAAAGAGCAGGCCAAAGTCATTAAATCTTTTACAAGTCACAAAGTTTCAGGTCCAGGTGCATAAATTGACAAGTAGGTGACTACAGCCGGACCAAGTCACGGTTTAACCTGGGACATCACACAGGCTTTACAGAGGATAGACCAATAAAATGGAATATCTTAGAGGCTCCAAAGAGAATAGGAGACCCCATCCCTTTCTATTGTCATGGATGGTGTGCAAAAGGTGAACTGGTGTCTCCTAGCCGGGAATTTAAAGGGGGCAATTAGCATTAATAAAAACCCAACTGGAAGAATATGAAAGATGTGGTCACACTTGCACAACAAAAACTATCAGTGATGAGTGATTTCACACCTCGTTGACTGAGAGGCTCTAATTGTGATCATTATGTGGGAATTAAACTGGGACACATATCTGAAGAGCCCTGCGTCCCCTCAGCTGTGCCTTTTAAGTGTTTCTTATGTAAAGTACAGCAGTTTATAGGGGGGGCAATTTTGTGTCTTAACCTCTTTAGGGGTCATACTAAATACAGTGTGTGTCTTACAAATTTGTGCCTAGGCTCCATTCACACTGCGTTTATGGGATCAGTTTGGCATATGCATCCGACGGACGCCTCTGACATCTGCCGTACAGATTGCATACGTCGCCCATGGCACGCCATTGTAAATGAGATATATATTGCTTATTCCTAGCTCACGGTCATACATTGCCCTGTGCGGAGTACGGCGTCATGGCTTATGTCGGGATCTCCGAAAAGCCAGATTCTGACGTGAGCCCCAGTAGAGTAAAGCCAAGGGAGTCACTGTGGACACAGCAATATTTGTCTTTTTTCAGGTAATCTGCCTGACAAAACCCCAAAGTAATAACTCAGCAGAGGGAACTGTATGTGTGTGAATCTAAAGAGCTTGTCCACTTCTGGTGACCATTTTTTTTTTCTTCCCTAATTGCATGTATTTGCACCATTTGGCTTTTAGAAGCTTTTTGTTTTCCTGCACATTCAACCTTTGATGTTTTCGTTAGGCCGGAGTCACACTAGAGAGGAATACTGACGAGTGCTAAGCGAGAAAAAATCGCTTATCACTCGGACCAATGTTAATCTATGGGGCAGCTCCCATCATCAGTTTTTTTTTCTCGGGCATATTATATGTGCAAGAGAAATCGCAGCATGCAAGTCTATGGGTGTGAGAAAACAACGAATTCCACACGGACCATGCAGGTGACTTGCGAGAAATACGCACCGGTGTCCTTAGGAAAGCCGGCAATTCAGTGCGCTATACTGTAAAATCACACTGATAGGTTAAAATAGAATAGATAGAACACATGTATACACATAGTATAGGGATGTGTGTGTGTGTGTATGTATATACGGTATATATATATATATACATACATACATACAGGGTGGTCCAAAAGTAGGTGGACAGAAAATAATAACATTTATTTTGATTTATATATAAAATTATATTTACTAACAAGCATAACATTGACAATTAAATTTTATTCTGAACAATAATACAAAAGCCCTTAAATTTTATCAACGCAGGTCCTCAAACTGTTTTCCATCACTCCACATAAATCTCCCCCTTCATAACCCTATTACACATACTGTCCACCTACTTTTGGACCACCCTGTGTGTGTGTGTGTATTATATATATATATATATATATATATATATATAATATATATATATATATATATATATACAGTACAGGTCAAAAGTTTGGACACACCTCATATAAAGATTTTTCTGTATTTTCACGACTGAAAATTGTACATTCACACTGAAGGCATCAAAACTATGAATTAACACATGTGTAATTATATACTTAACAAAAAAGTGTGTAACAACTGAAATTATGTCTTATATTCTAGGTTCTTCAAAGTAGCCACCTTTTGCTTTGATTACTGCTTTCCACACTCTTGGCATTCTCTTGATGAGCTTCAAGAGGTAGTCACCTGGAATGGTTTTCACTTCACAGGTGTGCCCTGTCAGGTTTAATAAGTGGGATTTCTTGGCCTTATAAATGGGGTTGGGACCATCAGTTGTGTTGTCCAGAAGTCTGGTGGATACACAGCGGATAGTCCTACTGAATAGACTGTTTAGAATGTGTATTATGGCAAGAAAAAAGCAGCTAAGTAAAGAAAAACGAGTGGCCGTCATTACTTTAAGAAATGAAGGTCAGTCAGTCCGAAAATTTGGGAAAACTTTTAAAGTGTCCCCAAGTGCAGTTGCAAAAACCATCAAGCGCTACAAAGAAAATGGCTCACATGAGGACCGCACCAGGAAAGGAAGACCAAGAGTCACCTCTGCTTCTGAGGATAAGTTTATCCGAGTCACCAGCCTCAGAAAATCGCAGGTTAACAGCAGCTCAGATTAGAGACCAGGTCAATGCCACACAGAGTTCTAGCAGCAGACACATCTCTACAACAACTGTTAAAGGGAATCTGTCACCCTAAATTGGCGGGATATTTAAATGATGGCAGTCAGGTCAGATGGGCGGTGTTTTGGGTACTTGCCTTAACATGTTGTTCGCCACTGTCTCCATTATTTCTGGGAATTGTAGTCGTTGCCCTCCATATAACGCGCC
This sequence comes from Oophaga sylvatica, assembly GCA_033576555.1. Classification (NCBI taxonomy): domain Eukaryota; kingdom Metazoa; phylum Chordata; class Amphibia; order Anura; family Dendrobatidae; genus Oophaga; species Oophaga sylvatica. Next base: position 558,271,064 of record JARQOD010000003.1, read on the forward strand.
TGCGCATTGCAATCTGCGGGCAAAGCATACTGCGCGTGCGCAATTCAATATTGCAATGCGCAGGCGCGTTATATGGAGGGCAACGACTACAATTCCCAGAAATAATGGAGACAACGGCGAACAACATGTTAAGGCAAGTACCCAAAAACCGCCCATCTGACCTGACTGCCATCATTTAAATATCCCGCCAATTTAGGGTGACAGATTCCCTTTAAGAGGAGACTTTGTGCAGCAGGCCTTCAAAGTAAAATAGCTGCTAGGAAACCACTGCTAAAGACAGGCAACAAGCAGACGAGACTTGTTTGGGCTAAAGAACACAAGGAATGGACATTAGACCAGTGGAAATCTGTGCTTTGGTCTGATGAGTCCAAAATTGAGATCTTTGGTTCCAACCACTGTGTCTTTGTGCGACGCAGAAAAGGTGACCGGATGGACTCTACATGCATGGTTCCCACCGTGAAGCATTGAGGAGGAGGTGTGAAGGTGTGGGGTGCTTTGCTGGTGACACTGTTGGGGATTTATTCAAAATTGAAGGCATACTGAAGCAGCATGGCTACCACAGCATCTTGCAGGGCATGCTATTCCATCCGGTTTGCATTTAGTTGGACCATCATTTATTTTTCAACAAGACAATGACCCCAAACACACCTCCAGGCTGTGTAAGGGCTATTTGACCAAAAAGGAGAGTGATGGGGTGCTATGCCAGATGACCTGGCCCCCACAGTCACCAGACCTGAACCCAATCGAGATGGTTTGGGGTGAGCTGGACAGCAGAGTGAAGGCAAAAGTGCCAACAAGTGCTAAGCATCTCTGGGAACTCCTTCAAGATTGTTGTAAGACCATTGCCGGTGACTACCTCTTGAAGCTCATCAAGAGAATGCCAAGAGTGTGAAAAGCAGTCATCAAAGCAAAAGGTGGCTACTTTGAAGAACCTAGAATATAAGACATAATTTCAGTTGTTTCACACTTTTTTGTTAAGTATATAATTCCACATGTGTTAATTCATACTTTTGATGCCTTCAGTGTGACTGTACAATTTTCATAGTCATGAAAATACAGAAAAATCTTTAAATGAGGTGTGTCCAAACTTTGGTCTGTACTGTATAGCATTGAAATAGATAGCAGAATAGGCGATAATTCAATTGTCGGCTCCTGTAGAATCTCTGCAGTAGCCGACAGGATAGGAGACATGGTTTACATACAGTAAACCATTGCAAAACATTTTGCTTTATATATGTCAGTGACTGCTACTGTTAGTACTGTGTCTGTAAAATTTGGGAGCTGTAGGTATTTAATGAAAGGATGTATTCACGGAAAAAAATTACTTGGGCTCCCGTGCAATTTTCTTCTCTAGAGGGAAAGCCAGTGAGTGGGGGCAGATATTAAGAGCCTAGAAAGGGACCATAGTTTTTGCCCCCCCAGCTCAAAACATCTGCCCCCAGCCACCCCTGAAAAGGCACCAAAGATGCTCCAATTCTGGCACTTAGCCTCTCTCTATTCCCACTGCCCTGTAGTGGTGGCATATGGGGTAATAAGGGGTTAATGTCACCTTGCTATTGTAAGGTGACATTAAGCCAGGTTAAGAATGAAGAGGTGTCAATAAGACACCTCTCCATTATTAACCCCTTTCTGCCATCAGACGTAATATTCCGTCCATGTGCCCTGGGACTTAATTCCCATGGACGGAATAGTACGTCATACGCGATCAGCCGCGCTCACGGGAGCGCAGCTGATTGTGGCTGGGTGTCAGCTGATTCTCACAGCTGACACCCGACACTTTAACCCCGGGCACACTGCAATCAAACATGAAGCATCGGGCAGGGAGGGGCTCCCTGCGTGCTTCCCCGAGACCCTCAGAGCAACGCGATGTGATTGCGTTGTTCCGAGGGCCTCCTCCTTGCAAGCCCCCGGATCCAAGATGACCGCGGGGTCATTCCAGGTCCTGCAGGGAGATGGCTTGTCAGTGCCTGCTGAGAGCAGGCGCCGGCAAGCATCCTGCACTGCCTGTCAGATCGCTGATCTGACACAGTGCTCTGCAAACTGTCATATCAGCAATCTGACATTATATAGTGATGTCCCACCCTGGGACAATGTAAAAAATATATATATACATTTCCCCAATAAACACATTATTGTGTACATAAAAAATAAATAAAAGTACACATATTTAGTATCGCCGCGTCCGTAAAGACCCGCCGTATAAAACTGTCCCACTAGTTAACCCCTTTAGCGAACCATTAAAAAAAGGCAAAAAAACAATGCTTTATCATACCACCGAACAAAAAGTGGAATAACACGCGATCAAAAAGACGGATATAATTAAACATGGTACCGCTGAAAACGTCATCTTGTCCCGCAAAAAACGAGCCGCCATACAGCATCATCATCGAAAAAATCAAAAAGTTATAGCTCGCAGAATAAAGCGATGCAAAAATTATTATTTTTTTATATAAAATAGTTTTTATTGTATAAAAGCGCCAAAACATAAAAAAATGATACAAATGAGGTATCGCTGTAATCGTACTGACCCGAAGAATAAAGCTACTTTATCAATTTTATCACACACTGTATAAACACCCCCCAAAAGAAATTCATGAATTGCGGTTTTTGTTCATTCTGCCTCCCAAAAATCGTAATAAAAAGCGATCAAAAATGTCATGTGCCCGAAAATGGTACCAATAAAAACGTCAACTCATCCCGCAAAAAATAAGACCTCACATGACTGTGGGCCAAAATATGGAAAATTATAGCTCTCAAAATGTGGTGATGCAAAAACTATTTTTTGCAATAAAAATCGTCTTTTAGCATGTGACAGCTGCCAATCATAAAAACCCGCTATAAATAGTAAATCAAACCACCTTTAGTTAGGGAAAAAAAATTAAAATTTAAAAAATGTATTTATTTCTATTTTCCCGTTAAGGTTAGGATTAGGGTTAGGGGTGTGTTAGGGTTAGGTTTGTGGTTAGGGTTGGAGTTAGAATTGGGGGTTTCCACTGTTTAGGCACATCAGGGGCTCTCCAAATGTGACATGGCGTCTGATCTCAATTCAAGCCAATTCTGCGTTGAAAAAGTCAAACGGTGCTCCTTCCCTTCCGAGCTCTGCCATGCGCCCAAACAGTGGTTTACCCCCACATATGGGGTATCAGCATACTCAGGACAAATTGCACAATAACTCTTGGGGTCCAATTTCTTCTGTTCCCTTGGGAAAATAAAAAATTGGGGGTGAAAAATATCATTTTTCTGGAAAAAAAAGATTTTTAATTTTTATGGCTCTACGTTATAAACTTCTGTGAAGCTCTTGGGGGTTCAAAGTTCTCCCCACACATCTAGATAAGTTCCTTGGAGGGTCTAGTTTCCAAAATGGGGTCACTTGTGGGGGTTTCCACTGTTAAGGCACATCAGGGGCTCTCCAAACGCGACATGGCGTCCGCAGACCATTCCATCAAAGTCTGCACTCCAAAACGTTACTACTTCCCTTCCGAGCCCCAACGTGTGCCCATGTAGTCGTTTTTTCCCACATATGGAGTATCAGCGTACTCAGGACAAATTGGACAACAACTTTTGGGGTCCAATTTCTCCTGTTACCCTTGTGAAAATAAAAAATTGGGGTCTAAAAGATCATGTTTGTGGAAACAATGATTTTTTTTTTTATTTTCACGACCAGGCGTTTTAAACTTTTGTGAAGCACTTAGGGGTTCAAAGTTCTCCCCACACATCTAGATAAGTTCCTTGGGGGGTATAGTTTCCAAAATAGGGTCACTTGTGGGGGGTTTCCAATTTTCAGGCACATCAGGGGCTCTCCAAACGCGACATGGCGTCTGATCTCAATTCCTGTCACTTTTGCGTTGAAAAAGTCAAACGGTTCTCCTTGCCTTCCGAGCTCTGCCATGCGCCCAAACAGTGGTTTACCCCCACATATGGGGTATCAGTGTACTCGGGACAAATTGCACAATAACTTTTATGGTCTTGTTACCCTTGGGAAAATAAAAATTAGGGGTGAAAAGATCCTTTTTGTGGAAAAAAAAACAATACCGTCTTTGGAGACAAGGAGGTCTACAAGACAAGAGAGGGAAAAAGAAGGAGGGCGCAGATCTAAGTGTAGAATTTTAATAATATCAGATTGAAATAGAAATACTTCTCACCTTTTTGTGTCTTGTTACTCAGCGTGTAACCCTGTGTTTGGGTAATGGAGATGTTTCTGATAGGGTACAAAAGTTAAATAAGAAGGAGGCCTGTGATCATATGTCATTTTTGATGAGATGTTTCTTCTAGTATATGATAATGAGTTGTGTGAAACATGGGCGTACCCAGGATCAAAAAGTAGGGAGGGCAAGCCAATGTCACATCTTATACAGGTTACATCATATACACTGTACATTATACTGCATATTAGGTATGGAGCATTAAAAACTGTTGTATATTGTATAATATGGCAGTGTATGCGACACTACGCTGTATATACCATATATTATACATGGCACACTAACCTCTATACAAAGAATAAGAGGCATCATAACCTGTATATGAAAAGTATAATACAGCAGTGCAGCGTCGGACTGGAACACCTTGGGCCCACCAGAGAAAATCATTCTTGGGGCCCACTATTTAGCTGCATAGAAATAAATACAAGACCACCAATTGTGCAGTAAAACACACTAATATCAGGGTATAATATAAGGTAGTACACGTCTTAATTATGTAGCAGGGTTGGGGTAGCCTCCCTCATAGATTATAAAGCAGCCCCCTCATAGGGATAATGCTGCCCCCTCATAGAGGATAATGCTGCCCCCCCTCATAGGGTATAATGCTACATATATATAGATAGATATAGATAGATAATAGATAGATACCATATATACTCGAGTATAAGCGACCCCCCTAATTTTGCCACAAAAAACTGGGAAAACTTATCGACTCGAGTATAAGCCTAGGGTGGAAATGAGATTATGCCCCATATGCTGCCCCATGTATTATGCCCCACAAGATGCTCCATGGATTGTGCCCCATATGCTGCCATGTATTATGCCCCCATAGATGCTCCATAGATTGTGCCCCCCTAGATGCTCCATAGATTATGCCCCATAGATGCTCCATAGATTATGCCCCCATAGATGCTCCATAGATTATGCCCCATAGATTTCTCCTTAGATTATGCCCCCATAGAAGCTCCTTAGATTATGCCCCCATAGAAGCTCCTTAGATTATGCCCCCATAGAAGCTCCATAGATTGTGCCCCCATAGAAGCTCCATAGATTGTGCCCCCATAGATGTTCCTTAGATTGTGCCCCCATAGAAGCTCCATATATTGTGCCCCCATAGATGCTCCATAGATTGTGCCCCCATAGATTATGCCCCTATAGATGCTCCATAGATTATGCCCCCATAAATGTCCTTAGATTATGCCCCCATAGATGCTCCTTAGATTATGCCCCCATAGAAGCTCCATAGATTGTGCCCCATAGATGCTCCTTAGATTATGCCCCATAGAAGCTCCATAGATTGTGCCCCCATAGATGCTCCATAGATTGTGCCCCCATAGATTATGCCCCCATAGATGCTCCATAGATTGTGCCCCCATAGATTATGCCCCTATAGATGCTCCATAGATTATGCCCCATAAATGCTCCTTAGATTATGCCCCCATAGATTATGCCCCATAGAAGCTCCATTAGATTATGCCCCATAGATGCTCCATAGATTATGCCCCCATAGATTATGCCCCCATAGAAGCTTCACAGATTATGCCCCCATAGATTGTGCCCCATAGATGCTGCATTTTATAGGCCCCTTTATGCTGCCGCAGCTGCTGCTGCAAAAAAAAAAACATACTCACCTCTCGGGGCCAGGTGCTGGTGTCCTGAGCAGGCAGGGACCCCGGCGCGCTATGGGGGACAGGTGCTGGTGTCACTGCTGGCTCAGGGCCCCGGCACCTGAGAGATTTACCTGTCACCCGCTCCACCGCTGATCGCGCTGTCTTCGGGTCCTCCGGCAGTGAATGCTCAGGGGCGCGGCGCACACTAACCACGTCATCGCGCCCTCTGCCTGAACATCGCAGCAAGAGGACCCGAGGACCACAGCGGCGCAGCGGTGGAACGGGGACAGGTAAGAAAATGATATTCACTGTTCCCACGCCCAGGGGGGGGAAGCAGTGAATATTCATTTCTCTTTAGCAGCGGGGGGACAGGGGCTCCTGCCCCCTTTGTCAACCCGCTGCTGCTCCGCTGGCACGGGGCCCCCATGGCAGCTGCGTGGTGTGCCGCTATTAGCGACACGCCACCGGCTGGGGGCCCCTGGAGCAGCGGGGGCCCTAGGCAACTGGCCCCTGTATGCCGCAGGTGCCAGGGGGCCCCCCAGATGCCAGGGCCCACCGGAGAATCCTCCGGTTCTCCGGTGGGCCAGTTCGACCTGCAGCAGTGTATATACACTCTATATACCGCACACGATGTGTATGACCCTGTATACACCATATACTACCTCTTATTTTGAAGTAAAAAAAAAACAAAACAGGAACAAATACAATATTTAAAATAACGAACAAGTAAAGTTAAAAATCAACAAACTTTGGTTTTCAATGGGAACTATGAACTGGTTTTGGCTAATGAGATGGTCAATGTTCGGTGGGTCCATATTTGTCACTGCTAGTCGTAATAAGTGAAGCAATTTTTCTTTCTTGATTTTCATTTATTTCCTAGGGATTCCAAATTGCTATTAGTAAAATGCCATATATTATACAGCGCTACAAAAACAATATACAAGCAATAAAACTGCCCACAGAGACATACAGCCTGCACTGCCATCACTGCAGCCTTGCCAATCCATATCATTTCATCCTCATCAGGTGCACATATTGGCGCAACTCCGCTTTTAGCTCGGGGCTCAGACTGGTGTGGTGCGAGAGTCCCTAATAGGCAGGTAAATGTCCCCAATAGGCGCATTGGTCCCAATAGGCAGCATAGGTCCCAATAGGCAGCATATGTCCTCAATAGGCAGCATAGGTCCCCAATAGGCAGGTGCCCAATAGGCACTTTCCCAATACGCAGCATATGTCCTCAATAGCAGGTAAATGTCCCAATAGGCAGCATAGTCCCCATTAGGCAGCATAGTAGTCCTCAGTAGGCAGCATAACCCCCCATAGGCAGCATATTAATCCCCAATAGGCAGCATAAATCCCCCATAAGCAGCATAATCCCCCATTGGTAGCATAATCCCCCAAAGGCAGCATAACCCCCCAATAGGCAGCATAACCCCCCAATAGGCAGCATAGTCCCCAATAAGCAGCATAATCCCCATAAGCAGCATAGTCTCCAATAGGCAGAAAAAATAGTCCCCAATAGGCAGTAATTCCCCAATAGGCAGCATAATCCCCAATAGGCAGCATAATCCCCCATAAGCAGCATAGTCTCCATAGGCAGCAAAATAGTCCCAATAGGCAGCATAACCCCAATAGGCAGCATAGTCCCCAATAAGCAGCATAATCCCCCATAAGCAGCTTAGTCTCCAATAGGCAGCAAAATAGTCCCCAATAGGCATCATAATAGTCCCCAATAAGCAGCATAATCCCCAATAGGCAGTTTAATCCCCCATAGGCAGCATAATCCCCCCATAGGCAGCATAGTCCCCCATAGGCAGCATAATCCCCAATAGGCAGGTAAATGCCCCAATAGGCAGCAAATCCCCAAGGCAGCAAGTAGTCCCAATAGGCAGCATAATGCCCCATAGGCATCATAATCCCCCATAAGCAGCATGGGCCCCCAATAGGCCGGGCCCGGCGTTAAAAAAAAAAAAATATAAATAAAAAAAAGGCCAGAACTCCCTATGTCCCCTGCAGCTCTGAAGAAGCGTGCGCTCGACTCCGTCTTCTCCTGGCACAGGCGGCGTGACGTCATCAGGGAGCGCAGGCGGCGTGATGACGATCACGTTGTCTGTGCTGCTATGGAAGGCCACAAGGCCTTCCTCACCACATTATTGCCCCCCCCCGATTTTAAAAGACCGCTGGCATTGAACTGTAGTGACGTTCAATGTCGGCGGGGCCGAGGGCCAGATAAATGTCCTCGGCGGGCCGCATGTGGCCAGCGGGCCGTTTGTTTGAGGCCCCTGGTTCAGACAGTGTACAGAGGCGTGCTTACGTTGCACGCTGTACATGACACGCCTCTGAACCCCGGCTGGATCCAATCCCAGCGTGCAGTGGGGTGCCATAGCAACACCACGGGTCTCAGCCTGCTCTGCAGTGAGTCCCGCCGCCCCCTGTCAGCTGTGTGTGACCTCCTGGCCGGCCGCGCTCCAAGTTCTTTCATTGTGCGCCCCGCTTCTAGGGGGGGGCAGCTGCCCCACGGTGGGTACGCCCATGGTGTGAAATCAATGGCTAGAAATCCCTTGTAAGAAATTAAGCATCCATAAACCCTACCCGTTGGTGGCTCTGTAGAGTAAATTGTGTTAAGTTTCGATAAAGATATAGGGAAGATGAATGCATGAGTCCTAGTCCTGACAGGTATCAGGTAATCTAATGATTATTAAAATGAAATTATTTACGGGTTGGAAAAAGTTTTGTCTCACCAGAGATATATCAAATAAGATAATAAGCAAAATCTTAAATATTGATGCTAAAAGACAAATTATTTTAATTAAAAAAAAATTTATTTTAAAAATATAACACATTTTTAATGAATATGGAATGAAAAAAACATATAGAAAATGAGGTTTTAAGTAGTATAGACTCCATTTACAACTAGCCTCCCAATAGTTTGGGAGGTGTGCAGGTGTTCTTTCCTAATTGATGATAATTGATTGAAGGGTTGGATCCCTTTTTTTTTTTTTTTTTTTCCTTTTCCTCTTATTTAAATGTGTCTTTTAAAGATATATATGATTTTACCTGATGAAGGCTAATTTTATGTATAGCCGAAACGCATTATGCTTGTATGTTTATAATAAAATTGGATATTCCTTGAAATTTCGGAGTAATTAATTGAATCAGCCTAAAGCGCTCCGGACAAACTGGAAATTTTTTTTTTTGGTGGAAAAATGATTTTTGAATTTTATGACTCTAAATTTCTGTGAAGCCCTTCGGGGTTCAAGTGCTCACTTCAATCTAGATAAGTTCCTTAGGGGGTCTACTTTCCAAAATGGTGTCACTTGTGGGGGGTTTCCACTGTTTAGGCAATCAGGGGCTCTTCAAAACGCAACATGGCGTCCAATTCTCAATTCCAGCCAATTTTGCATTGAAAAGTCAAACGGCGCTCCTTCCCTTCGAGCTCTGCCATTGCGCCCAAAACAGTGGTCCCCCCCACATATGGAGTATCAGCGTAATCAGGACAAATTGCACAACTTTGGGGGTCCAATTCCTCCTGCTACCCTTGATTAAAATAAAAAAAAAATTTGGATCTTGAAGTAAATATTTTGTAAAAAAAGTTAAATGTTCATTTTTTTTTTAAAACATTCCAAAATTCCTATGAAGCACCTGAAGGGTTAATAAACTTCTTGAATGTGGTTTTGAGCACCTTGGGGGTGTAGTTTTTAGAATGGTGTCACTTTTGGGTATTTTCTTTCATATAGACACCTCAAAGGACTTCAAATGTGATGTGGTCCCTAAAAAAAAAATTGGTGTTGTAAAAATGAGAAATCGCTGGTTCAACTTTTAACCCTTATAACTTCCTAGCAAAAGAAAATTTTGTTCCAAAATTGTGCTGATGTGAAGTAGACATGTGGGAAATGTTATTTAGTAACTATTTTGTGACATATTTCTCTGTTTTAAGGGCATAAAAATTCAAAGTTTGAAAATTTCAAAATTTTCTCCATATTTCTGTTTTTTTTCATAAAAAATGCAAGTTATATCGAAGAAAATTTCAGAGCTGAGATGAAGGAGGGAGACACACTAGTCATTATAGTGGGTAGGCGGAGCCCAGATGGGATAGACACTAGATTAAAAAGAGTGTTGACCGGCCCCTCCAGCTCGGCTCCTCCTACTCCAGCTCTCCGTCTAAATTTGAGGTCTCAGAGGATAGTCGCTGCTAAAGCAGCTCCTCAGAAGATTTTATTTTTATCGGACAGAGACTTTGGATCAGGGTCTAGAGGTCTAGGGGTCTCAGCGGCTGCTGGACCCCACCCTCTCCTTGGCGGATCTGTATACCCTGTATGGAGGCCCTGCAGAACCCTGCCGGCCCTGGGGGATGAGGATTGCTTCCCTGGCGGGGACGCAAACCGCGCATCTGGGGTCACTGCGTTCCCCGCCCTGGGGGGGAAGGATGGGCACAGCGCCACAAATCCCTGGGGGTCCCTGTGGCGCTCAGCTGGGTGAGTACTCCACATTTTAAATGTGTTTTGAGTGTTCAGCGACTGCTGCAGCAGCCGTGTTACATGTATTACATGTTGGTGACTAGTGTTTTTTGTCCGCAGGTGGATGCCTGCAGGACATAGGAGCGGGGGAGAGGGAGAGGAGTTGCGCGCCTTTTTTTTTTTAATTTTCGCAGCGCTCTGAGTGCGCGCTTTATGCTGTCTCATCTTCCGGCTTTTCACATGGAGCACATCGGAGGCACAGCGCGGCGGCCAATACTGAAGCAGGGAGCGGAAAGCTTCCTCCGGCTCCCCACTCTCCCCCCTCCCGACAAGACGCTACACCGCGACCAGCTGGGTGAGTCGCTTCTGCAGAGCAGAAGCTTAACCCCCTCACCCCCACAGCGCAGGCGCCTTTCTGAGGCAAAATGGGTGACGATGCGCTGTCCTGCAGCTGTTACCTCCTAAGGGGGCTTTGCAAAACCCTTTCCATTTAAAAAAGGTTTGGGGGGTCTGCCGACATTAAAGTTGCCGCCGGCTTTGTGTTCCGTGGCGATCCCGGGGCGACGGTGCTTTTGCGGATTTGTTTTGGGGTGATCGTTTGGGGTGTCGCTGATGCCTGCCATTGGGCAATCTCATTGGCGGCGCATGGGGGTTAGCGATCTCCTTGACGACTTTGGCGGTCGTTTTCGATTTACTGTGGGATAGCTTCTTTAGCTGGTGCCTTATAAGGGCACTTGGGGCTCGCCACCCTTTTCATAAAGAGGTTGTGGGGAGTCTGCGATTTTTTCCCCTTCTTGGCGGTTAACTCTTAATGGGGGACAGCTGGGGTAAGCTCTCTCTTTTAAGAGCTTTAAACCCTTCAGCGTTCGTTTTTTCTTTAAGAAACCACACTGTTTCCTAGTTACTGACAGGTTTAACCCCCTGCCATATACTGTTTGAGGACCCCCGTCAGTCAGGGTCCCGGAAGTGGGGACCGTTTTCCCGATCCGCTACCGGGGGCGTCTGCGTTTCGAACGCAGACCCCCACGACGTCACACGGTCGGAGGTTCCAGTGGGTCAAAATGGAGGCCTCCCCCAGTTTTTTTTAGGGGGCCGTTGACCCCTTTAGGTTTTGGGGGGGCGCTTTTAATTTTTTATTTTGGGGAAGCGACACAAACCCCGGGCTTCCTTCCCCGGGGAAAAATGTCCCCTTGGAAAGGAGGGGTTTGGGGGGGAAAACTGCCTCTCTTTTTTGGGCCCTTTTGAAGGTTTTATTTTTGGTTTTCCCTGAGGGGTTACAGTTACCCCGGGGAGGTTCTAGGTCCCCGGGAAGTCGGCCCCCGGTTTTTTTTGGGGTGATCCGATTCTAAGGAGTTGATTGATAAAATTTGGTTCTTTTTTTGAAAAAGGATTCCCCCCTTTTTCCCCCTTAAAAGAGGGGGGAAAGGGAGTCCAGGGAAAACCCCTGGGGAGGAAACGGGAAAAAGGCAAAAAAATCCCCCTCGAGGCCCCCGGTCTGGATTTTTGGGGAAAACCTGTGTGTTGTAAAAATTTTCCCGGTGGTTTCCGTTACGGACGGGGGTTTTGGCCCCAAAGGGGATTCCCCCCCATCGAGGTAGATGGGCTTTCAAGTTGTTGGAGGGGGCTGCGTCACTGCTGTCCGGGGGGGAATTTTCGGCGCAACAGTCAAAAAAAACACTGGGGCCCCTTGACGTGGACCGGGGGGGGCGTTTTTCAAGCAGGTGGTAGCATTTGGATTGACCTCACGGGCTGAGTGCCAAGGCAAAGGCAAGAAACGGCTTTACTGCACCCCAAAGGGTGGCTTTTGCGTTGGCGGGGCTTTTTGGGAGTGTCGGGGTTTTTTTTGGGCCCGGGGGACGGTTCGGTCACCCCCTTGGGGGGGGTCGGGCGTCCTCTTTTTCGGGGAAAAAGCCCCTTTAGAAATCCTGAAATCCCTGGAAAAAAAATTTCCCCTTTAAAAAAAAAAGAGAAGCAAACCCCAAAAAGGGGCCCAAAAGGGGGGACTGAGCCAGAGCTCACTCGAGGGCTCCGGTGGGGGGGTCGCCTGCTAAAAATTAATTTTTACTTCGTTTTGCCATAGGTCAGGCCATTACCGGGGTTTTGGCTCTGCCATTGGGGTTGGCCTCAGCCCCCAAATTTTTTTCCCAAAAATTTGGCCCCCTTATGCAAATTTTAAAAAACCCCGGGGGTTTAGTTTCCCACCTGGACGCCCCTTTTATGGTGGCGTCCCAAAAAGGAGGAGGCGGGGGGCGGCTCAAAAACTACCCCCTTAGCCCCGGGGATTCGGGTGGCTGGTAAATTTTTGGGGAAATCGTTTTGGGAAAAACCTGCAGTCAACCTTTTTTGGGGGGGTTTCTTTGGGGCAAAAAATCTCTGCGTTTGGGTTTCGAGCATGGTTTTCCCCCCCCAGAAAGCAAGATGTCTCCTTCGACATGTACAGTTTTTGAAGTTTTGGGGCAAAAAATTTCCCCCGCGAAGGTGTATGCCCCCTTTGGGTTTGATGGCGTTTTTGGGGCACTTTTTTTTCCCAGTTTCTTCCCCGGGGGCATTTGACCCTTTGGGTTTTTGTTTTGCAGGCTTCCCTGGATTGCAGTGTATCATCTCCCACAGGGTGGGGAAAATCTCTGGGGGAACCCGGGAAAAACTTTTTTCCCGGGGAAGAAATTTTCCCGGGGGGGTTTTGGCGGTAAAAACCCGATGCCAGCCTGAGGGAAATGGGGGGGTGTTGGAAACCCGTTTTTTTTTTTGGGAAAAAAGGGGGTCTGAAGAGTTGTCCCCCCCATCAACATCCTGGAATTGAGGGCAATTTTCCCCTTTCCTCCAAAAATGGACGGTTTTTTTTTAAGCGGGTTTTTCCAGTCCGAGGGCAGCGACAACGCGCGGCGGGGGGCGGTTTATTTAAAAACCTCAAGGCGGGACGAGGGGGTTCGGCTCATGGTGGAAGGGGGGTTCGGTTTTCCGGTATGGGCCGGGCCGGGGGGGGCCCCCCTCTGCGTTTTTAATTTTCCCCGGGGGCCCCATTCCACGGGGGGCTTCCCCAAAACCGCGAGAGTTTTGGTCCCCCGGGTTTTTTTTCATCCGAAATTTTTTGCCTGCGTTTTTCCCCTTTGGGGGAAATCCCCCCAATGGATTTGATGGATCCAGGTTCAAAAACCAAGGTTTCCCACCCTCATGTCCAGGTTTTAAGGACCCGAAGGCTGCGGCGGGGAGGGGCTGGTGGCTCCGGGAGCCAAATTCGAGGGGAATTTTATGTGTTTTTCCCCCCCAAAATTCCCCTTCTTCCCCGGTGTTGGGGGGATCAGAATTCCCCCGGTATGTTGATAGCCCCCTTGGCCAAGGAGGGGGTGGGGGTTTCGACATGGGGGGCGCTTTGGCAGCACCTCCATTTTCCCCTTTTCCCCTTCCCCCCCGGGCCTGTTGACCCCCAAGGGGGCCTTCCCCCATCCCCGGCTTTTTTGTCTCTGGGGTTTGACGGCGTTTTGGTTCTTGAGAGAAAAAAATTGGGCCCCCCAGGGGGTTTTTTAGGAAGTTTTTTCCCTTGCGAGTGCCGGGTCCCCGGTACTATAGGATTTTCACAAGACTTGGGGGGAACCTTTCTTTTGTGGTGTTTTTTTTTTTGGGTTTTTCAAGGAACCCCCGGATTTTTCCATTCCCAAAATTTGTTGGCCTTTCTGCAAAAACGGGCTGGACAAAAGGGGTTTTAGTTAGCATCTGAAGGGTAAAAGGGTTTTGCTCCTTTTCCCTTCTGTTTCGGAAGGCTATCGGCCCCCCGTAGGGGACGTTTTTTTTTTCGCGGGGAGTAAAACCCTTTTGTTTCCCCCCCGGAAAAGGGCCTGTGTCTCCTTGGCGGGGCAATCTTGTTTTGGAGGTCTTCAACCTGGGCCCCTTTTAGCCTATGGAATTTTTTTAAACTTTCTTTTTTTCTTGGAAAAGGGGTTCCTTCCCCCGGGCGGTCACCCCCTTTGAGAAAAGGTTTTTTGGATTGGCGGGGCTTTTTTGTCGCCCCTTTCCTTTTTTGGAGTTTCACCCGGATCGGTTGTATTTTTCACACGAGGCGACTTCCCCACTAAGGTGGTGTCACCAAAATTTTTTTTTTTCCCCAATATTGTGTTGCCCCCCCTCTGTTTTTGGGCCGAGGGAATGCGAAGGAACTGGGGGCCCTTCCCACAAAATTGGGGTTTGTGGGGTTTTTTAAATTCCCCAATTTTCCCCTTTTTCAAGGTTTTCAGAAAAGGACCTTTTTTTTTTATTTTCCGCAGGTCGTTGGGTGGGTTTTAAAGAGCTTCCCCAAAGGTTCTTAAAATCGTTGGATTCGGTCGGGGCCTTTTTTGGGGCCCAGAAAATTTAAAAAGGGAAAATTTCCCCCTTAAGATCGAGTATAGAGGGTGTGGGTTTCGTGGGCCCCTTTTCAAGGGGCCCCCGGGAGTCGGCTCTGCGGGCGGGGATGGCGTTGTCCATGTTTTAAAAAATTTTTAAAGGTTTTGGGTTAGTGCTTGTGTGGGTTAGGAGAGGGTTTGGGCGGTTTTAAAATTTAAAATTTTTGTTAATTGTATTTAGCGCCAAAATTTGGGGTTTTTTTAGGTTGTTGGGATCTGCCCCTTTTTTTTTTTTTT
>JARQOD010000003.1:558286045-558321913 GCA_033576555.1 Oophaga sylvatica
TTTTTGTCCTCATGTCCCATCAGGCCTCGGGCCTACTACCGCTACATTGATGACATTTTAATCATCTGGATGGAGTCTGAACAACAGCTAAAGACGTTCCATGAACAGTTCAACCAATTTCATCCAACCATCAACTTAACACTCAACTACTCCAGCACTGAAATTAACTTTTTAGACACCACCATTAAGCTAAAGAACAATGAAATAGAGACATCCCTGTATCAGAAGCCAATCGACCGTCCAACATACCTTAAATGGGACAGTTTCCATCCAAAACACATAAAAAACTCTATAGTCTACAGCCAAGCCATCAGATACAACCGTATATGTTCCAACCCCATGGATAGAGATGAACACCTTGGTCGCCTCAGAAAGACTTTTTTGAACCAGGGCTACCATCCAAGAACAATTGAAAACCAAATTACAAGAGCCACCAGAATATCAAGGAATCACCTGCTACATTACAAAACTAAAGAAGAAAATAACCGGGTGCCTCTAGTGGTCACCTACAATCCAAATCTGGAGATGCTAAGGGGAGCTGCACGGAAACTACAACCTTTACTACAAAAAGATGCCCGATTACAATCCATATTTCCAGACCCCCCACTACTATGTTTTAGGCAGCCCCCAAATCTAAGAAGCATCATTGTCAGAAGCTCCCTGTCCTCCCCAACAGCTGCAGGAACCTTTCCTTGCAAACAGAAGAAGTGTAAAACATGTGCATCTATAATGACCACGGACAAGATAAAGATACCCAACTCTCATCAGGACTACAAGATCCCAGGTACTTTCAGCTGCATCACATCTAATGTGGTGTACCTAATTATATGTACTAAATGTCCAACTGGGGGTCTGTATGTGGGGAGACTGGGCAAAAACTGAGAACAAGGATGAATTCTCATCGCCACACGATAAGAGAAAAAAGAATGGATTTACCTGTGGCAAATCACTTTTGTATGCCCGGTCATAGCATAATGGATATGGAATTACTGGTATTAAAATCTAACTTCAAATCTGAGAAAGATAGAAAGGTTTGGGAATACAAACTTATGATGACCTTTGACACTCTGAGTGCTGGAATGAACGTGTCACATGGATTCATGTCATTCTATATCAATTAAGAAATCTGCGTCTCTGACCTTCTAGGGGCATCAAAACACAATACCAGACCCCAATCAGAGGGTAATAAAACTCTCTCCTTATCTATGATCTTTCCAATATTTATGTTCATCCCTCTGCCATAATGACAGTTCTGCTTCACGTCACTTGTCTTACCTATTGCACTATTCCTGTGTCCTCTTGTGTATATATATATATGTGATTCTTCAGTTTTTGTTTTAGTCTTTGCCTGATGAAGAGACCGGAGTAGTCTCGAAAGCTTGCAATTTACCATCTTTTCAGTTAGCCATTAAAAGGTATCAACCACCGAGGACTCTCAAGTCTAAATATTTTTCTATCTACTGGCTAACACGGTACGAAGATACACATCTTTCCTATATCCAAATGAAACTCAGACATTGCTTTTCAACCATGCTTCCTCAGAATTTAAAAAAATAAAACTCATGAAATAGGCCTGGACAGAAATGATGGTACCCCTGAAACTAATGTGACAAAAGGGACATGTTAAATCAAGGTGTGTCCACTAATTAGCATCACAGGTGTGTATCACACTCATGGACCAGAGGAAGCAAAGGAAAGAGTTGTCTTAGGAGATTAGAAAGAAAATTATAGACACACATGTTAAAGGTAAAAGTTATAAGCAAAAAAGAAACAAATGGTGTCAGCTTACCCCAATCTCCACATTGCATGTATGTCTTCACTCCTCGCACGGAAATGGCAGAGCAACCAGAGCAGATGAGAACAAAAAGAAAAAAAATCCAGCGTAGAGTAGAAGTAATTAAAAAGTTCAATTCTTTAATAAATGCGATAAAAAATAAACAGCAATATACAAGCAGTACAGGTCCACAAAAATGTAGCAGAGCGATTAACGCGTTTCGACGTTAAGTCTTTCTCAAGATCTTGAGAAAGACTTAACGTCGAAACGCGTTGATCGCTCTGCTACATTTTTGTGGACCTGTACTGCTTGTATATTGCTGTTTATTTTTTATCACATTTATTAAAGAATTGAACTTTTTAATTACTTCTACTCTACGCTGGATTTTTTTTCTTTTTTCTCATCTGTAAAAGTTATAAGACCATCTCCAAGCAGCTTGATGATCCTGTGACTACAGTTGCATATATTATTCAGAAATGTAAGATCCATGGACTGTAGCCAACCTCCCGGGACGTGACCGCAGGAGGAAAATTGATGACAATCAAAGAGTGGATAATATGAATGGTAACAAAAGAGCCCAGAAAAACTCCTAAACAGATTAAAGGTGACTTCAAGCTCAAGGAACATCTGTGTCAGATCGCACCATCCGTCATTGTATGAGTCAAAGTGGACTTCATGGGAGACGACCAAGGAGGACACCATTCTTGAAAAAAAAATCATAAAAAAGCCTGACTTACATGTTGACAAACCACAAAGCTTCTGGGGAATGTCCTATGGACAGATGAGACAAAAATGGAACTTTTGGCAAAACACATCAGCTCTATGTTCACAGACGGAAAATGAAGCATATCAAGAAAAGAACACTGTCCCTACTGTGAAACATGGAGGAGGCTTTGTTATGTTCTGGGGCTGCCTTGCTGCATCTCGCACAGGGTGTCTAGAATCTTGCAGGTACAATGAAATCTCAAGACTATCAAGGGATTCTAGAGAGAAATGTGCTATCCAGTCTCAGAAAGCTTGGTCGCAGTCACAGGTCACGGGTCTTGCAACAGGATAATGACCCAAAACACACAGCTAATAACACCCAAGAATGGCTAAGAGGAAAACATTGGACTCTTCTGAAGTGGCCTTCTATGAGCCCTGACCTAAATCCTATTGAGCATCTTTGGAAAGAGCTGAAACATGCCGTCTGGAAAAGGCAACCTTCACACACGAGACAACTGGAGCAGTTTGCTCTTGAGGAGTGGGCCAAAAGACCTGTCAAGAGGTGCAGAAGTCTCATTGACAGTTACGGGAATCGTTTGATTGCAGTGATTGCCTCAAAAGTTGTGCAACAAATATTAAGTGAAGGGTACCATCATTTCTGTCCAGGCCTATTTCATGAGTTTTATTTTTTTTTAAATTCCGTGGAAGCATGGTTGAAAAGCAATGTCTGACTTCATTTGTTCATTTTCATAGATTTTGATTTATTACTTTTGTCAGATTCAAGTTATTTCTGTCACCATTGTGGGTTTTTGTGTCATTAAACGAGGGTACCAACAATTTTGACCACATGTGTAATACCTTTTTTTTCCGTTTGCTCTGTGACTAATAAAGGGAACCTATCATCACGTTTGTCCCATATGATCTGGCTTACCGGTGCTGGCCCTATCTGACAGCATTCTACAATTCTGGGTATACTGTATGTCTCAATGCTTTATTATACTCACCTATGGGTCGGTCCATTCCGATGGACGTCACTGTTCTAGAACCGGCACCTACTCTGTTCTTGCTTCGTATGGATGAACCTTCTACTTCATCCACACCGTGTCGTTGGTGTCGTGCTCCATCTCCTATGCAGAGAACTGCGCCTGCACAGGAGCGCGATGCCGAGGACGCTGTGTGGATGACGTAGAACGCGTCATCCACTCAAGCAACAAGAGATGACGCGCCGGATCAAAACCAGGATGCCCATCGGATCGACCGATTCGCCTCGTAATTGTGTGTAATGAAAGCTATTTTTTGTGTTATGCAGAGCACCTTGGGGACATATGTGCAGCATTCTAGAAGGCTGTATATGACGTCTTACAAGTGCTGGCCCTGATTTATATGGGATAAACCTGGTGACAGGCTCACTGTAAGAAGCGGGTGTCCAGTAATGGACAACTCCTTTTAGTCCTCTCTTTTGAGGACAGACACCATGATGGTGGTAAGAAACCTTACTACAAATAGGAATACTGCTAATCTAATGACATTTACGTTAAGCCTGAGGATAGTAACTGTGAGTGTTATAACATAGAAAAGATTTGCAGTAATATGCAAGAATCCTAATGAAATGAACAGACCGACTGAGTCCTCCAGACTCTGTGACTTACCAGTCCGACACATAGAGGAGGATCCTAAGCAGGGGACCATTTTTTATACCATGCATATGCCCCACTAGGACATGTGGACCTTTCAATAAATTAATTTTTAGTAGTATTATTATAACAAATTTTTTTTAGGATGTGTTTAAGGTTTCAATATCCATTTAGGTAGTTTGGAGCCAAGAAGGTCACGTTCGGCCTGTAACCACTTAACAGAAATACATGAAAATAAAATATGCGACCAAGTGTGTGGGCAGCTGTTTCTTTAAGTTAAGATGAATTTTACCCAAAGTATGTGGCTGTGTCTGTATTCACTCCTGACTGACCAAAACAGGTGGGTCAGGAGTGTTTGGTGGGGGGCCAAATGACCTGGCAAAATCAGCAGACCCTTTTGAAGGGTATAGTATGTGGTCTCTTCATGTATTGGGTAGGAATTCCAGATATATTGTCTCGGAAGCACGTGGCATTCAGAATACATCACTCATCTGATCTTTTTTTTCTACTGGAGGCGAATAAAGAAGATCAGAAAATGTATTGGCAAATCTGCAAATGTCTGTACAAAAGCTCCTAGGGATCGATTGTATCAGCGTCAGTAGGAGCCCAGCGATTTCTATCGTAAGGGTTAGTGCATTGGTGGTTTTATACTGTAATGGTTGGAAGCACACAATACCATATTACAATAGTTTACAATGTTACAGATCAATAATCGTATGTTTTTGGTTTGCTTGAAAAGGTTTTCCTTAGTGTAGACCCCTAACATTTAGTAGGTGGGTGTCCAATCTCCAAAGCCCCCCACAATCATTCACGTGAACAATAGGATATACATATGCATACAACGAATCAGTTTTTGGCTTCCTGACGACCCCTTTAAGTGTATGTGCTATGTATAAACATGTACATACACGATGCGTCAGAATGCTAATGAATACATAAACTCCGCTTTATTATTATTATTATTTATTTATATAGCACCATTGATTCCATGGTGCTGTACATGAGAAGTGGTTACATACAAATTACAGGTATCACTTACAGTAAACAAACTAACAATGACAGACTGATACAGAGGGGAGAGGACCCTGCCCTTTCGGGCTTACATTCTACAGGATGGGGACAGAGACAGTAGGTCGGGGGGTTGCAGCAGTTCCGGTGTTGGTTGGCAGCTTTAGCTGTAATCATTAAAATCGTAAAGTAGTTAGTTAACATTTTTTTTAATCAAAAAGTGCAAAAGCCATTCAGATGCAACGTGGTGTACCTAAATATGGCTGGTCCATATCACTAATGTCCTACCTCTCCATGTGCCAGTGCAGGCCTCATCTGAGCTTGGGAAGTGAAAGGAAACAAGGCATGGCTCAGAATTAGGCCTGGTTTGGGAGGGATGTGTGGATAACTGTGCTGAGCCCTGGAAGGGCCACACCAACCAATATGTACTGCAAAAAGAAAAAAAATAGGGCCCGCACATCATTAGTCTTAAATTAACATGCATACACTATGTGGCCAACATACAAATGTATGCTTATATATACACATGTATGTATATATTTATATATTGCCCATACAACGTATCTGTGTACCTGTACATTAATTTAATACTAAAGGTGTGCGGGCTCTATGTTATTTTTTATTTTTCAATGTGTACAGTCGTGGCCAAAAGTTTTGAAGCTGGCACAAATTTTCATTTTCGCAAAGTTTTGTTGCTTCAGTTTTCATAGTAGCATTTTCCATTAAAAGGAACAAGTCGCCATTTTTTTCCCGATATAACCTACGGCACCACCTTTCAGCCCCATGTGACCTTGTTCTATAATGCTGCACATATGACTCCAATTTACCCTGCAAGTAAAAAAAAAAAAAAAAAAAAAAAGACCTGTTATTATACGGGGCGGTCTGATCCAATGGGCGTCGCTGTCTTGGTCCGTGCCTCCTCTCTTCTTGCGATGGCATCCTCATTCTGTGCTTCGTGTGTATGACGCATCCTACATCATCCACACCGTGTTCCCCTTCGCGCTTCAGGCACACCTCTCTCTGCATTACCAGGGGGCAGAGCAAAGTACCGCAGGGCGCATGCGCCAGCGCTCTTTTCACCTTTCCCGGCTCATGTGCGCTGCAGTACTTTGCTCTACATAACTGCATAATCTCATTGCAGCTGCTGAAGAACCTCTTTTTTAAAGATATAAAAACAATTAATCTGTGATACTTGCTTGTACAGAAAGGGATGAGTGGCACCTATGTAGCACCACTTATCTCTATAACATCCTGCGTATAACATAAGAATCTGATTATACGAGACTTATTTACAGGCACTTTAAAAGAAATGTCCTACTGATGGGTATTTTTTACTTATATAGCAACATAGGATCACGAGCCTAATTTCTTACATGAACACTAAAAAAGCAAAATTTCAATGAAGTGAATTTGACCGCCATGATCTATCAGTTACAGCCATTCTTCAGTTCAGAGATATATCTAAATTTCAGCATATTTCAGTACTGTATTTTTCCCGGACAGGCCATATGGTAATGCTATTCAGTGCAACATAATCTACAACGTATGCCAGTAGTTGCTTCCCTAGGTAATCCTAGCCTCTGACCTATGACTAACTGCATTTCAATGCACCATAATATGTATGTGAATATACAGTTTGCTTGTAGGTGAGTGGGTGTTTGTTAAATTACTATACGTACATGCTACCATGTCCACTCTGTATTTATTGCAGGTTGACTTATATTTTTAAGTGTAAACAGCTTAGAAAAACAGAAACGTCTTAATTACATAACCATATGCAGCATATTATACACATGATCACAGTTTATTTTCCTTGATGCTGCTGCCTGTTGCTTGACATCGTTTTTCTCATTATTTTTTTCCATCCTACACAAGACTGTGATGCGGTGATGGACAGATCGTACGTACACAGCAGTCAGCTGTCCATCTCTGCGGAGAGGGGCTGTGATAAGATGGGGTATCTATTTATGACTACACATGTACACTGTGGGAGAAATCTATCAAGACTGTTTTTTCACACATCAGTCTTGAGCCGGCTGTAATACAGTGCGCTAGATTTGAAAAATGGGTTCTCCAGTGAAAGCAAGTTATCAGCTATCTAAAAGATAGATGATGATTTATTGATTGGCAGAGGTCTGACCGCTGGGCCCGGCAATGATCGCAGAACCGGAACTTTTTTCTCCGTCAAAATGAGCGGCAGTGTTCATACTGGACCACCGCTCCATTCATTCCCAATGGTGCTGTCAAGCTCTAATGGTATGTTCCCACGGTCAGTGTTAGGCAGCGCTTTGGTCGCATCACATGTCCGCTCCATTCAAAGCGCTGCCGGCTGTTGAACGCAGGTAATTTCACATGTGTTCATTGAACCGTGCGGAATCACCGCATCCAGTACATTGTATGGGGACATTATCTTGCGGAGACTCACGTCTCCGCAAGATAAATTGACATGCTGCGGTCTGTAAAGACGTGCCACATGTGCGTCTCCGCAGCAAAGCCGCGAGTACTGGAGCATGCATGGTGGAGATGGGATTTCTTCAAATCCCATAAACTATGTTGTGACATCTGGTTGCTAAGGGTTGGACACCTCAGATGTATGCAGCGTTCAACCCACAGCGTTTACTGACCGTGGGACATTACCCTGATTTTCGTGGCAGAGAATGAATGGACCGGCTTGCACACTTCTGCTTCATTTTAAGGGGGCTAAAAGTGCCCTGTCTGGGATAAAGGTTCCTTGTTTTGCTGATTAGTCAGAGTTCTAGTGGTTGGACACCAAGTTGTCTCCTATCCTGAGGATAGATGATAACTTGTTTTCACTGGAGAACCTGTTAAAGAGTTATATGCTTCATAATAAATTTTACACATCTTTTGGGCCATCTGCGCACTAGAAAATTAAATCTATACTAGCCATGTATTCAATTTAGAAAGTCATGAAACATTAAATTATTCAATCTTTGTAGCTTGATTTACTGTTTGTTTTTCATAATTTTTACATTTTTATTTAAATCTGACCATTATCTGGCTGTGTTGTATTGTTGAAGAAGCACTCATTTTTCCCTTCACTGCATCCACACCTTAATTGTTTATAACACTCTGCACTTATTTTACACATTAATCTCATTATACATCAGCACAACATCTCATGACTAGATAAAGTATACACCTTCTTTGCTGGACTGACACTGTGATTATTCTTCCCTCTATATTATAATCTTTATTTTATCCAAAATTGGCACAGATATTAAAATTATATAGTCAAGGAAGCTGAAATGCTATCTTCTTTATTTGACTACTGTGACAGTAGCTGTGTAATCATCATCATTATCTGTGATAGGAGCTTTTATCTTCCATCTGTGGAGAACTTCAGTTGTACAGTCCATGCATTTTCCTCATACAGGTAGTACTAGTGACTGAGTCCCTTCAGAGAACATAAAGGCATGTAATTTCCAGAGAAAAGGGTCACCATGTGATCATATGATCTAGCTGAAGTGAAGGTAAAAAAAATAATAATAAAAGATGGACTGGAACTTTAAAAAAAAAAAAATTTAATTAAATCACTTTTTTGACAGTTAAGTAAAACTGTTTCATAAAATACATTTTACTGTAAGTAACTTTATTTTTTATTTATAATCTTCACTTTTACTTTTGTATTCTGTTTCTTTAACATAGAAGGTAACAGGTGTGTTACAGCAGTTCTAAAAAATGTTGTGATCAGCTGTCTCAAGCAGAGCAGACGAGCACAATTAATAAATTGTCGTGTCAGGTTCCACATTTTGCATTTTTCAGCTTCCAGTTTGGTTTCAGTTTTTCTTATTCTGCGGTTAAGAATTCTTGGACGGTAGAAACAACGCTGCGAGCAAAGCAAAAGAATTCAAGTAAACTTCAACCTCTGCGATCTGTCGTCTTTAGGAAAGTCAGATTAAAAAATGAATTATTTCATCACATAAGGAAATAGTGCAGTTACTTTCTTCTTTCTTGAAATTCATCGGCAAAAACAAAATAAGTGTTCATCATCCGTTAAGAAACTGGAAAGAAGAGGAAACCTGGAAGACGCAAGCCTTGTTTATTTAGCAGATTTGTTAAACGTCCTTTTGGTAATGAATGAATGTTCTCTACCTGGAAAAAAAACAAACCTAAGAGAACGTGCCATCCTTAACTGCTTTTCCCAGAGAAGCCGAAACAGATAATAAAGCTGTAGAAAATAGGATTAAGGTATTGAACAGGCAGGATTTAGTCTGATCTTTCAATAATACCAAAGCCTGACTGAAGAGAGAATCAAGAGCCAGAAAGCATGCAGCCAACACAAGACTTGACTATGTCGGCTAAACGTCCAACCTGTCACAGCTGAAAAGTGCCGGTCTATTTTTCTTTTATGTTTTTCTTTCTAATGTAGAAGTCTATGTGTGAAGTTTATCCCTTTTTCATGCCTTTTTTAATCCAAGAAACAATAGAGGCGGGTGGCCGTTTAGTGAAAGGTATGAATATACTTGTGCTCTTTCATTAGCACATCTGAGTTTTGTATTTTTTTTTTTTTTTTTTCCACTTTTTAAACTTGATGTCTAGTCTTAAAAGGTGTTTAG
Source organism: Oophaga sylvatica (assembly GCA_033576555.1). NCBI lineage: Eukaryota > Metazoa > Chordata > Amphibia > Anura > Dendrobatidae > Oophaga > Oophaga sylvatica. The sequence goes on from JARQOD010000003.1 coordinate 558,295,744, forward strand.
ATTAATAAATGATGATAGTTTTCTTGCTTTTAATTAATAGGATTGGATCAGGCAGTTGTGATTAACGGGCAGTAGGCAATGTTTCATACAGGGTTGGCAGTAGTTATAAAAAAATAATAATAAAGAGTTCTGTACTTTTTACCAAATTATATAGCGTATTTTTGTACAGGTCAAGTTCCCTTTTAAATATCTTAGAGATGTGAAAAGTTGCTTAGATTGGTGGTCATTGCTAAAACGAAGAGGTCATTGCCTCCCCTGAGCCCCAATCTTTTCATCCTTATGCGCATTACACTCCCATTGCAGTGAATGGGACTTTTTTTGACTGCAAACTCTCAGGTGCTGCTTCCTTCTATCAGTTTATGGGTCGTCACTGGACTTAGCCCTTCACCAGTGACATCTTTGAACATTTTAGATGTTTGCTTTCAAGTCCTTAAAAAAAAGATTTTAGTTATAAAAGTTCATTAAAAGGATTATTGGATGATCTCGATTAATTAGAGGAGTACCTTGAAAAAAAAAAGACTGATCACAAAGGGTATTTCTGCTAAGATGCCCAGCAATCAGCTGCTGATAAACCTGGGAATAATTGATCAGTTTCCCCCTGCAGCGCCACCACAGTTGAAATTAAGCATTACACAGTGCCCATTCAAATCAATTGGTTGCTGTGTAAAACAGGACAGGTTCTCCAGAGTGAGACATGCTCTTTGTAGTCAAGAGATGAGCATCCTGAAAGTGGACCTGAACATTTCTTAATTGAATATGCCAAATATGTTTTTCTAAACTAGAAACCTAAGGAGACTTTATGATACATACTAAATACTTATTTTATCTTCAGTCTTTTCCAAGCAGCAAAATTATAACTGGGCTGTTGCCAAATGGTGGACACTGTAGGGGGCAAGGGTTATGTAATACTGATAGACGGTTTTTAGGAGTATTAGTATGGGTAGGCAGCTGGTAGGAATATTAGTATGGGTAGGCAGCTGGTAGGAGTATTAGTACGGGTAGGCAGCTAGTAGGAGTATTAGTATGGGTAGGCAGCTGGTAGGAGTATTAGTATGGGTAGGCAGCTGGTAGGAGTATTAGTATGGGTCGGCAGCTGTTAAGAATATTAGTATGGGTAGGCAGCTGGTAGGAGTATTAGTACAGGTAGATGGCTAGTAGGACTATTAGTATGGGTAGGCAGCTGGTAGGAATATTAGTATGGGTAGGCAGCTGGTAGGAATATTAGTATGGGTAGGCAGCTGGTAGGAGTATTAGTATGGGTCGGCAGCTGTTAAGAATATTAGTATGGGTAGGCAGCTGGTAGGAGGATTAGTACAGGTAGATGGCTAGTAGGACTATTAGTATGGGTAGGCAGCTGGTAGGAATATTAGTATGGGTAGGCAGCTGGTAGGAATATTAGTATGGGTAGGCAGCTGGTAGGAGTATTAGTATGGGTCGGCAGCTGGTAGGAGTATTAGTATGGGTCGGCAGCTGGTAGGAGTATTACTATGGTTAGGCTGGTAAGAGTATTAGTATGGATAGGCAGCTGGTAGGAGTATTAGTATGGGTAGGCAGCTGGTAGGAATATTAGTATGGGTAGGCAGCTGGTAGGAATATTAGTATGGGTAGGAAGCTGGTAGGAGTATTAGTATGGGTCGGCAGCTGGTAGGAGTATTAGTATGGGTCGGCAGCTGGTAGGAGTATTACTATGGTTAGGCTGGTAAGAGTATTAGTATGGATAGGCAGCTGGTAGGAGTATTAGTATGGGTAGACAGCTGGTAGGAGTATTAGTATGGGTCGGCAGTTGGTAGGAGTATTAGTACAGGTATATGGCTAGTAGGAGTATTAGTATGGGTAGGCAGCTGGTAGGAATATTAGTATGGGTAGGTAGCTGGTAGGAGTATTAGTATGGGTAGGCAGCTAGTAGGAGTATTAGTATGGGTAGGCAGCTGGTAGGAATATTAGTATGGGTAGGCAGCTGTTAGGAGTATTAGTGCAGGTAGGCAGCTGGTAGGAGTATTAGTACGAGTAGGCAGCTGGTAGGAGTATTAGTACAGTTAGGCAGCTGGTAGGAATATTAATATGGGTAGACAAGCTAGTAGGAGTATTACTATGGTTAGGCTGGTAAGAGTATTAGTATGGATAGGCAGCTGGTAGGAGTATTAGTATGGGTAGGCAGCTGGTAGGAGTATTAGTATGGGTCGGCAGCAGGTAGGAGTATTAGTACAGGTATATGGCTAGTAGGAGTATTAGTATGGGTAGGCAGCTGGTAGGAGTATTAGTATGGGTAGGCAGCTGGTAGGAGTATTAGTACAGTTAGGCAGCTGGTAGGAATATTAATATGGGTAGACAAGCTAGTAGGAGTATTACTATGGTTAGGCTGGTAAGAGTATTAGTATGAATAGGCAGCTGGTAGGAGTATTAGAATGGGTAGGCAGCTGGTAGGAGTATTAGTATGGGTAGGCAGCTGGTAGGAGTATTAGTATGGATAGGTAGCTGGTAGGAGTATTAGTATGGGTAGACGGCTAGTAGGAGTATTAGTATGGGTAGGCAGCTGACAGGAGTATTAGTATGGGTAGGTAGCTGGTAGGAGTATTAATATGGGTAGACGGCTAGTAGGAGTATTAGTATGGGTAGGCAGCTGGTAGGAGTATTAGTGTGGGCACATGGCTGACAGGAGTATTAGTACGGGTAGACTGCTGACAGGAGTATCAGGACGGGTAGATGGCTGGTAGGAATATTAGTACTGGTATATGGCTGACAGGAGTATCAGGATGGGTAGGTAGCTGGTAGGAGTATTAGTACGGGTAGACTGCTGGTAGGAGTATTAGTGTGGGCACATGGCTGACAGGAGTATTAGTACTGGTATATGGCTGACAGGAGTATCAGGATGGGTAGACGGCTGGTATATTTAGGTTCCCCCTATCTACTATTGATTTAATATTAATATAAATTTGAAGTACCAGAGTTTACAGTCATTCCACTTTTATTTTTATCTTTGATACAAAACATTTTTATGTTGCTGATGTAATACATTTTGGAAAGTTTATAAAGTGTATATTGTCCTCTTTTCGGGCTGTAATTCTTTCCAGTTTTGTTAGATTAGCACTGATTGGTGCCTATTGAGAAATAGAACGTTACTTTTCCTGAAAAAAATCAGAATGAAAATGAAGGCTAGAGCCTGCTTACTGGTGTAATCAAAGCAGATTAAGAAAAATTAGCGCTTGGCAGATTATACTCTTGACTCATTTAACAATAATGTAAATCCTGTAATTAAGCTGACGAAGTCATACTTTGCATTTGTTAAGGGGAGTTTGTTCTGAACAGGTAAGCTGTTGTTATTGTTACTAGTTCTATTATTTCCCTGGAGATTTACATTACTCATTACACGTTTCGCTGTGAAGAAGTAGTCGCACAGCGATTTAGCCAGTGGTACTTGTGCATCACATTGTATACAGCAAAATCAGAGCTACACCGAGAGAAAGGAAGCTAAAAATATATTTCTTTAAATTGACTCTTTGCTTAAGTCATTTTAAATTGTCTAAAAGTTACTTTGTAGATGACACTATAATTTAACAACATATACCTGCCACACATTTTTTCATTGCATTTTTTTTTTCATTTTAACATTTCAGGAGCCATAACGTGTCAATTTATTTTTTTGTCGATGCAGCTGTGTGAGGGTTTGATTTTTTTTTTTCCAGTATGAATTGTAAAGCGTTAACTTTATTCTGTGTGTCAGCACGATTATGGTGCTAATAAATTCTTGTAGTTTTATTCATTCTTTACTACTTCTATACCATAAATCATTTTGTTTTTGTATATGACAGTCATAGGTTTTAGGACTCATGCAGATGTCCGTGGAGCTTTGTCTGATCATGGACCGCAAAGCACGGACTGGCCGCTGATATCCCGATCGGAGCATGACCGCTTAATATATTTCTATTAGGCTGTCACGCTCAGGTCAGGAGACCTTCTGCCAGTCCATGCATTGCAGTCCGTGATCGGACCAAGGTAATACATAGCCTTTCTGGCATAACGGCAAAACAAAAAATAACACAGTCCATATACCTGCAAGATTCTCCCGCTCAGGATACCACAACTTTCAGCTCCCTCTGGAGCTCCAGACTGGAGACTTCCTGGTCTCCAAACACACAGACGCAGAGAAAAAAACTCAGTGGCTGGACATTTAACTTGCCGAACCACACCTTTGAGATGGAGATATGGTGAGTAACTATCCTACCCATCTATTACAGCTACTCACAAAAAACCCAACCCTGTCATGGCTGATAAACCCCTCAGCACATAACATGCTGGAGAGAAACTGCTGGGTTTTACATCACACAAGATAGCAACCTTTGTGATACATACTGTATCCCCCGTCACATACATTGCTAGTGACCGTGTCACAATATATAAGTATATATAATATAGAAAACCGATGCCAGTATTATAGCTTTTTTTGGTCATCTCCACTACAAAAACGGAAAGTGGCACCAGTGGAAACATCATTTTGTTTTCACTGGTATATACACTGCTCAAAAAATAAAGGGAACACTTAAACAACAGAATATAACTCCAAGTAAATCAAACTTCTGTGAAATCAAACTGTCCACTTAGGAAGCAACACTGATTGACAATCAATTTCGCATGCTGTTGTGCAAATGGAATAGACAACAGATGGAAATTATTGGCAATTATCAAGACACACTCAATAAAGGAGTGGTTCTGCAGGTGGGGACAACAGACCACATCCCAGTAACAATGCTTTCTGGCTGATGTTTTGGTCACTTTTGAATGTTGGTTGTGCTTTCACACTCGTGGTAGCATAAGACGGACTCTACAACCCACACAAGTGGCTCAGATAGTGCAGCTCATCCAGAATGGCACCTCAATGCGAGCTGTGGCATCAAAAGTAAAAGAAAAGTCAAAGATGCTATAGGATTTTTACAGGATGAAAATGATGAAATGGTAAGAAAGGATGTTGAGAAGGCTGAACTTTTAAATTCCTATTTTGCATCTGTTTTCTCTCAGAAAGGAAATGTAACATCAACTGATCTTCACTGTCCTATTAAAGGAATAGAAGAATCCAGGATATCTATAAACAGAAAGACAGTGAGGAAACACTTAGCTAACCTAAATGAATTCAAGTCTCCAGGCCCAGATGAATTACACCCCAGAATACTGAAGGAGATAGCAGAAGAAATTCTTGAACCACTGTCCATAATCTTTGAAAATTCTTGGAGAACAGGTGAAGTCCCAGAAGACTGGAGAAGAGCAAATGTTGTTCCTATCTTCAAAAAGGGGAAGAAGGTGGACCCAGGGAACTACAGGCCGGTGAGTCTGACTTCTATACCAGGAAAGATCTTTGAACAAATTATTAAAGAACATGTATGTAAGTACCTGCATAAGAATGAAGTGATTAAACAGAGTCAGCATGGGTTTGTAACTAATAAGTCATGTCAGACTAACTTAATTTCCTTCTATGACAGAATCACTGACTGGGTGGATCAGGGAAATGCTGTAGATATAGTATATCTTGACTTCAGCAAAGCATTTGACAAAGTATCTCACACAATCCTTATTGAAAAAATGACTAAGTATGGAATGGACAAGGCAACTGTTAGGTGGATTCATAACTGGCTTAGTGATCGGACTCAAAGAGTGGTTGTAAATGGCTGCACATCCAGTTGGAAGAATGTCTCAAGTGGGGTACCACAAGGCTCTGTTTTGGGCCCTGTATTGTTCAACATCTTTATCAATGATTTAGATGAAGGAATTGAGGGTAAACTGATCAAATTTGCTGATGACACAAAGCTAGGAGGGGTAGCTAATACTAGAGAAGAGAGAGAGAGGATTCAAAAAGATATAAATAAACTGGAGCAGTGGGCAGCAACTAACAGAATGGTTTTTAACAGGGAAAAATGCAAAGTACTACATCTGGGCAATAAAAAATGAAAAAAGCATATACAAAATGGGAGGAATAGGGCTAAGTAACAGCACATGTGAAAAAGACTTGGGTATACTAATTGATCATAGACTGAACATGAGTCAACAGTGTGATGCAGCAGCAAAAAAGGCAAATACAATTCTAGGATGTATCAACAGAAGCATACAGTCTAGATCACGTGAGGTCATTATTGCCCTCTACTCCTCTTTGGTCAGACCTCATCTGGAATACTGTGTCCAGTTTTGGGCACCACATTTTAAAAAAGACATCAACAAACTGGAGCAAGTTCAGAGAAGAGCCACCAGAATGGTGACCGGTCTGCAAACCATGTCCTATGAGGAACGGTTGCAGGATTTGGGAATGTTTAGCTTGCAAAAAAGAAGACTGAGAGGAGACTTAATAGCTGTCTACAAATATCTCAAGGGCTGTCACATTGTAGAAGGATCATCTTTATTCTCATTTGCACAAGGAAAGACTAGAAGCAATGGGATGAAACTGAATGGGAGGAGACACAGATTAGATATTAGAAAAAACTTTTTGACAGTTAGGGTGATCAAGGAGTGGAACAGGCTGCCACGAGAAGTGGTAAATTCTCCTTCAATGGAAGTCTTCAAACAGAGGCTGGACAGACATCTGTCTGGGATGATTTAGAGAATCCTGCTTTGAGCAGGGGGTTGGACCAGATGGCCCAGGAGGTCCCTTCCAACTCTACCATTCTATGATTCTATGATTCTAAGGTTTGCTGTGTCTGTCAGCGTAGTGTCCAGAAGCTGGAGAGCAGACAGGCCAATACACCAGGAGACGTGGAGGGGGCCGTAGGAGGGCAACAACCCAGCAGCAGGACCGCTACCTCCGCCTTTGTGCCAGGAGTAACAGGAGGAGCACTGCCAGAGCCCTGCAAAATGACCTCCAGCAAGCCACAAATGTGCATGTGTCTGCACAAACGGTTAGAAACCAACTCCATGAGGATGGTCTGAGTGCCAGGACGTCCACAGATGGGGATTGTTCTCACAGCCCAACACCGTGCAGGACGCTAGGCATTTGCCACAGAACACCAGGATTAGCAAATTCACCACTGGCTCCCTGTGCTCTTCACAGATGAAAGCAGGTTCACACTGAGCACATGTGACAGAATCTGGAGATGCAGTGGAGAGTGATCTGCTGCCTGCAACATCCTTCAGCATGACCGGTTTGGCAGTGGGTTAGTAATGGTGTGGGGTGGCATTTCTTGTGCTCGGCAGAGGTATCCTGACTGCCATTAAGTACCGAGATGAGATCCTCAGACCCCTTGTGAGACCATATGCTGGTGTGGTTGGCAGGACAATGCCAGACCTCATGTCGCTGGAGTGTGTCAGCAGTTTCTGCATGATGAAGGCATTGAAGCTATGGACTGGCCCGCATGTTCCCCAGACCTGAATCCGATTGAGCACATCTGGGACATCATGTCTCGCTCCATCCACCAACGTCACGTTGCACTACAGACTGTCCAGGAGTTGACGGATGCTTTAGTCCAGGTCTGGGAGGAGATCCCTCAGAAGACCATCCGCCGCCTCATCAGGAGCATGCCCAGGCGCTGTAGGGAGGTCATACAGGCACGTGGAGGCCACACACAGTGCTGAGCATCATTTTGACTTGTTTTAAGGACATTACATTCCAGTTTAATTTTGTATGTGACTCCAAATCTAGGCCTCCATTGGTTAATAAATTTGATTTCCGTTGATGATTTTTGTGTGATTTTGTTTTTTGCTTGCATTTTCTTTACATTTATTTGGGTGAAAAAAAAAGCAGTAAAAGTACTTAAAGAATTGACATGCTGCAAAAAATGGCCAGGAGCTCAAAAAACACTTTGCTTGCACTGTAAAACGCATTTTTTTTTCAGCACACGAAAAAAACGCTGCAAAATCGCCATGTCTTAATATACTCATATGCTGCATGATAATCAAGCCTTTGGGAGCTCAGGCAGTAAAGTAGTTCCTGTGTGTGCTAAGGCAACTTTTATAGTCCTCCATATGCTAATTACCTGGGAATAGTCTGGCAGGGGATCTATTCATCCAGAGAAGTCCGGCATCAGATGCTGTACTCATGCTCAGGGGTCCGACCGCAGATGCTGTAATCATGCTCAGGGGTCCGACCTCAGATGCTGTACTCATGCTCAGGGGTCCGACCTCAGATGCTGTACTCATGCTCAGGGGTCCGACCGCAGATGCTGTAATCATGCTCAGGCTGTACTCATGCTCAGGGGTCCGACCTCAGATGCTGTTCTCATGCTTAGGGGTCAGACCTCAGATGCTGTACTCATGCTCGGGTCCAGCCTCAGATGCTGTACTCATGCTCGGGTCCAGCCTCAGATGCTGTACTCATGCTTGGGTCCAGCCTCAGATGCTGTACTCATGCTCAGGGGTCCGACCTCAGATGCTGTACTCATGCTCAGGGGTCCCACCTCAGATGCTGTACTCCTGCTCAGGGGTCCAGCCTCAGATGCTGTACTCATGCTCGGGTCCGGCCTCAGATGCTGTACTCATGCTCGTCTCCGGCCTCAGATGCTGTACTCCTGCTCAGAGGTCCGGCCTCAGATGCTGTACTCCTGCTCAGAGGTCCGGCCTCAGATGCTGTACTCATGCTCGGTTCCAGCCTCAGATGCTGTACTCATGCTCGGGTCCAGCCTCAGATGCTGTACTCCTGCTCGGGTCCAGCCTCAGATGCTGCACTCCTGCTCAGAGGTCCGGCCTCAGATGCTGTACTCATGCTCAGAGGTCCGGCTTCAGATGCTGTACTCATGCTTAGAGGCCCGGCCTCAGATGCTGTACTCATGCTCAGACTGTACTCATGCTCAGGGGTCCGACCTCAGATGCTGTACTCATGCTTAGGGGTCCGACCTCAGATGCTGTACTCATGATCAGGCTGTACTCATGCTCAGGGGTCCGACCTCAGATGCTGTACTCATGCTCAGGGGTCCAGCCTCAGATGCTGTACTCATGCTCAGGGGTCCGGCCTCAGATGCTGTACTCATGCTCAGGGGTCCGGCCTCAGATGCTGTACTCATGCTTAGGGGTCAGACCTCAGATGCTGTACTCATGCTTAGGGGTCCGGGGCAGATGCTGTACTCATGCTTGGATCCAGCCTCAGATGCTGTACTCATGCTTGGGCCCAGCCTCAGATGCTGTACTCATGCTCAGGGGTCCGACCTCAGATGCTGTACTCATGCTTAGGGGTCCGACCTCAGATGCTGTACTCATGCTCAGGCTGTACTCTTGCTCAGGGGTCCGGCCTCAGATGCTGTACTCTTGCTCAGGGGTCCGGCCTCAGATGCTGTACTCATGCTCAGGGGTCCGGCCTCAGATGCTGTACTCATGCTCAGGAGTCCGGCCTCAGATGCTGTACTCATGCTTAGGGGTCAGACCTCAGATGCTGTACTCATGCTTAGGGGTCCGGGCGCAGATGCTGTACTCATGCTTGGATCCAGCCTCAGATGCTGTACTCATGCTTGGGTCCAGCCTCAGATGCTGTACTCATGCTCAGGGGTCCGACCTCAGATGCTGTACTCATGCTCGGCTCCGGCCTCAGATGCTGTACTCATGCTCGGCTCCGGCCTCAGATGCTGTACTCATGCTCGGCTCCGGCCTCAGATGCTGTACTCATGCTCAGGTGTCCGGCCTCAGATGCTGTACTCATGCTCAGGTGTCCGGCTACAGATGCTGTACTCCTGCTCAGGTGTCCGGCTTCAGATGCTGTACTGCTGCTCAGAGGTCCGGCCTCAGGTGCTGTACTCCTGCTCAGGTGTCCGGCCTCATATGCTGTACTCATACTCACAAGTCCGGCCTCAAATGCTGTACTCGTTCTCAGGCGGTGTCATTACAGCATCTGAAGCCGGACTTTTTTGGGTAAAGCTACGCCCCTCTAGATTAGTCTTATGTAATTAGCATAGCCGGAGAGCGGCAATAAAACTTGTGCTGGCACACAGGAACTACTTATACTACTATATAATTGCCGGTAGAAGGAGCACAGTAGGCAGTGTGGAGGAGTACACCAGTCCAGAAGGTGAATACAGGTTTTGTTTTTTTTCCCCCGACCCTGGGCCACTACACAATATGTTTTTATATAGGGAAAATCCCCTTTTAACAAAAATATTGACATGTTGTGTTCATTGATTATTCACTTTATTATCGCTTTACAAGTATCATCTAGGTCCTTGGCTTTATAAACCTCTTCTATTTGTTGAGTGTTCTCTGATCGCAGCGGCGGTGCTTTGATTTGGTCACATCACATGTTATGACCAGGAATGGTAATGTTTGTGGATACATTACAAAGTCAGGAAATGTCGGGTTCTGTTCTGCGACGTCTTCAGATTGTGCCTTGTGATACCCACCTATTTAAATTCCTTAATAAGACTGTGTACACAGGCCAAGGGGTGTTATACAGAGGTGGGGCGTGGAGCCTGCTTTTAGATAAACATATGTCAAAAAATGCAGAAATGGTGTTGACAAGATATAGAATAAGCATTAAATGCTCATTAAACCTAAAATTTACATTCTCAATTGAGAACAATAATTCTGGGGTTGGAGATGGTAAGAACAAACTTCAAAGGCAGCAGGTCTAAAAAAAGAAAAAAAATTATCAAGGGCGACGTCAAATACTCAAGAAATTAAAACAAAGCCTGCCTAAACCACCTGCATTCTCACTCCTATGGGAAAAGGCACTCAGTACTGTCATTTTTGGCTCATAATATTTGCTGCCACATAGAGAAAGGTGCATCGTTGTATCCCGGGCACAAGTGACTGGTGCATAACAATGTAACTTTGATGTTTCCAAAGAGACGAGGTTATAAACCCTATATACAACTACAACATGATAATGCTCACAATGTTATGTTTCCAAATAATGTTACCGTGTGTAACCTCTTATACAGATATACTCAACTTGATTCCTGAAGAAGTTGCGTGACATCCTGAATCCTGATTGTATTTTACACTACCAAATCTACAGAAACATTACTAGAAATTGATCATTTTTAATAAAAATAACCCTCATATCTAGCATCCTGAATATACACATGATGTCCTAAAATTTATTATTTCACTCGTGCATACAATTCATCGGTTTTATATTTCTGTGATTTACTATTTCCAGTTGGCCCATCGTTAATTTTTAATTATTTCTTACTATTGTATTGAAAAGGGTCAAATAAAGATGTCTTAAAAAAAGATGCTGCCCTATAGTGCGCAGTATCGCAAGCCACAGTATCCCTTTAACCCCTTAGTGATTGGGCCAATTTTTTAAAATCTGACGCGTCTCTTTATCTAATAATAACTCTGTAATTCTTCAACATATCCTACTGATTTTTAGATTGTTTTTTCGAGACACATCATACTTTACGATAATGATAAATTTAGGTCGATATGTTTTGCGTTTATTTCTAAAAGTATCAGAAATTTAGCAAAAAAAAATAGCAATTTTCAAATTTTTAATGATTATCCCTTTAATCCAGACAGTCATACCACACAAAAACATTAATAAATTACAATTTCCCTTATGTCTACTTTGCATCAGCACCATTTGTAAAATGTACCGTAGTTTTATTTTGAAAGCATTTTAGAAAGTTTAGAAAGGTAGCAGTAATTTTACATTTTTTTCAAGGAAATTTATTTTTTAGGAACCTGTTCAGTTTTGAAGTGGCTATATATTGGAAACCCCCAAAAGTGATACCATTTTAAAAACCGCACCCCTCAAGGTATTCAGGATTGCTTTCAGGTAGTTCATAAACCCTTTAGGTGCTTTTCAGGAATTAATGCAAAGTGGCATAACAGGAATGAAAAAGTTTGTTTTTACAACCTAAATTTTGATAACTTTTGGACAAGTGACTATAGCTGACAGGCTTTAAGGCCATTATTTGGCTGTGAACTGCCATAGCAAACATCAGGACCACATGATTGAGATATCAGGGTGCCAATGGGGTTAAAGAGGAAGCCCCCACACTCTGTTAACCATGTACATGTCGGTATAGACAGCAGCATTTAAGGAGTTAAACAACCATAGTTGGTGCCAATACTGATCGTGGCTGATGCAGCGTTATCAGCTATAGTGCACAGCCAACAGCTACAGGATTGTCACCCATCAGGGGATGCAATTCTCTGTTATCACAGATCAGTAAAAAAAAAAGATGTAGTGGTGGTCACGAAGGGGTTGACTCGGACCCCCCTCTCTGAGCCATTAAAGAGCACCTGTCACCTATCTGGGGCTGCCTTTTTATGTAATACACTTTTACGGGTTTTTTAAATATAAGCTATTGTCAAAAGTCTGCAGAAGGAACCTTATTGCATATATCAAGAGCAACCTTGATCCACAACCCTCTTCGGCCCCGATGACAGTGAAATAGCTAAATCTTTCAAGTAATGGTGAGATCTGTCTCTTTGCATCCTTCACTAAGCAGGTACAGAACGGTGACATCATTAGTGTGGTTAACGTTTGATAACAACTTAATAAAGGATGCGGCAGTTGTAGGTTAGAGCAAAGAGCGAGATCTCTCGATAACATGTTTGTCTGCATCCCGGGATCCCACAACCCAAAAGTTCAAGCCTTCGTTTTGCTTGAATGTCGGGGGCCATTAGTGTTCCTTTTGCACACTTTTGACATTAACGTTCGGTATATTTTGACCAATAGTTTGACATTGTCTATACTTTTTCCCTACAAAAACTTGCTTGCTTGTTGTACTCTTTAGATTAAGGTTGATGAAGTTGAACAATTTCAGCCAAATCGATCGGTCGTCTGGTAAAAAAACATAAGAACATTTATTTTATGAGATTTTACACAGATTGTTAAAAAATTAAGTTCATGGTTGACTTTTTTTCAGCTGAAAGTCAAACTAGAGGTTGTATATTTTGTCATTTGTCCATTATTTCAACTACTGTAACTGGTAATATGGAGTTAAATGTCGGTGGCTTTGTCGGTATAACCGATCGCACAACCAGCAGCATACTTTCATGTGTATGGGTGGCCTGAACTTTCCTTTCTTGCCCCAGCCTGGCTTTAGTGCTCTGCAGCTTATAAACTTGATCCCAACTATGAAAAGTAACCTCTATGAAGAGAAAACCCATTACTATAGGAATTTCTAGTTCAGTTATTATTTGGTATTTTTGCATTTCCTCGAACCTCCGCTAGGCTTGCATCCACATTGTGTCTTTCTGTATGTAATGTGCTCTCGGCATATCTCTATTTCGTATTCTATAGATCGCAGCTTTATTACTCATTCATCTGTTTACATAAAGAGAAAAGCAGACGTTGAGTTTGATCTTTGTTAGTTTAACCAATAAAGCACACATCCCACTCTTCTCACTGCAAGAACCACAGAATCTTGCGGTTGACTTTCTGGAAGAAAGAAGTCCAAGTACTTAAGTGCCTCTTCACCAGATTTGAGGATCATGACAGATTTTCTCTCTTCGCCCCCTCTAGTATTTACTGAGGGATTTGCCCGGTTAAGTGGAGTGTTCCTAAAGAGACATCTCTTTAAAGTTATGCACAGCGATGTAACACAATACTTCAAATTTTACCGTCCATGCAGATCAGGGCAGGGTTCCCAAAGAGGAGATTTGCCTGGCAGGGGTCAGTGGCAAACTCTTGTACACACCATTACGAGAATACTCAGTGGTATCTGTTGCACTTCTTGCCATCTGCAAAGAAAATACAGACCAAAAAAATCTTGTCCTTTAAGAGATTTTGTCTGAAATATTGGCCATTTTTGTATGTTTTGACAGGTTTAATGCTAGCCCTGAGCTAAACATAAAGCTTAGTTCTAACAAAGGAGGGATAACCTAGTCTTAACGGTAAAGGTGCAAAAAAAAATTTTGTTTCTCCAAGCCAAGATTTTCTTTAGAAATCTAACACATAAAATTAAATTAATTTTCATATTTGTAAACTGGAAAACCAGTCAGGTGAAATAACTTCATTTTTGGGGGGTCTAAACTCACATGGTGGCCCACAGTTTCCTTTGGAACAGGTTCTCTTTAAATCAGCTGGCTTACAATACCATATGATTTGTAAGTTTATATTGCACAAGCATATTTTTCATCACTCACTTTAGCCCAATTCGTAATCTAATCTCTCACTTTGTGGCCAATTTAACAGCAAGGCAACTAACCTAACAGTACATTTTTTGGAGTGTAGGAAGAACTTGAAGTACCTGGAGACAATCCACTCTTGCATAGAGAGAACATAAAATCTCCATGCAAATATTGTCCTTGGTCAAATTCGAACCCACAATCCGAATGCTGCGGGGGCAAGAAAGCAAACTGCTTATCCACTTTGTGGTTCTGCCCCAAATCGTAGATGCAATTGCATCCACTAAATTTCCCCCTGAAGTACAATGAGTGGGCTAGTTGCAATGGGCTTTGTACCCCGTTCAACCACATTGGAGAAGTTGTCTTTCCGGCTTCCCGTCTGTAATTTTGTGAACTGCTTATTTGGATCCACTAATTAAACTTTGATAGATTTCTTCGGCCTGTCTTGGAGGTATATTCTTCCCAAAGTCTCCCTTGAAAAAGTATTTCTTATGCCAAAGTTTGTATAAGTTTAGATCAGAGTCATTTTGTAGCTATACTGGTAGTTGTAACAATTGAGCTACTGTCCACACTTCCGATGAGACCAGATGGTGTTGCATTACAGACTGTCAAAACGAGCCTGAATATAGTGGTCAATAGCCATACTGTTTACAAGCAAAAGCGTGCGGCAATCTCCTGCACATGCGGTTGTAGTCTGGATGTGTCTGTCCCGCTGCACTGTTGATCTCTCCTCCTTTTTGGACTGCAGCTGTCACTTGGATCAACCGATCAATCAATAGCTAGAAAAAGTTTCTATACGGTCCAAGAAAACAAAGATAAAGTGGCCAACCATTTTTAGACAGATCTACTGCCATACAGAAAATGCCATGTAACATAGTTTTGTTTTGTTTTTTTAGAATCTGGGGTTTATGACTACTTTGGAACTTTGTTTTAATAAGATCCTTAAGATTTCTATTTTTCTTTTTTAAAAATTTGTTTGTAATGTGTCACATAGATAATAAAAGAATTAAGAATCAAAGATGTTCACATTATTAGACTAACTATAATGATGATGCCATGGCTAAATCAATATCTCTTGAATGCTTTCTATAGCTTGAAGTGTTATTAAATGATTTGAGGAAACGTCTGTCTGGTTGCAGTAAGTTTGTGTTTCTTGGGCAAATTGGTTGTCTTTTTGCTAAGTTTAGCCACCATGTTACATTTGTTTGCCCACTGAGACTCCACCGATGCTTTTTCTCCTTGTATAAATCGATTCCCACACAAGAGGCGTAAACGCAGGGATCTGTACTGAGAGCCACCTTGGCGATTTCACCCTGAAAATCACAGTTTGAGTGAATTGCCACAAAGCTGAGAATTCTTGACATTCTTTTTTTCATAAAGGGGTTAAATGTCTGAATTTGGGGTCACAGTGTTATACAAATTGCAATCTAATCGTTTTTACAAGAACACACGTGCAATAAGAAAAGAAATGGAAGACAAGAAAAGGAGACAGACGGCTTGTTTTTTTTGTCCTCTCTTCCAAAAGTTTTGACCAATTGTCTTGTCCCCTTAGAGGGAGAGAGAACATTGCTTTATCATTAAATTGGTCCATAAGCAGAGGGGCTCAGTGCCATTTCTGTTTGTTTTCCTAAATAAAAGACCCAGTGGGGTCTCCCTTGTACCACCCTGGCTTTATTTAACGAAGCTGGCTGTTTCCCATAGCCCAGCATGTCCGTTTATACACTGAACTTAACCTTACGGGAACCCGGACAACAAAACGTGACAGGGTCTCTTAGCAGGGATGGTAAAGAAATTGTATCTTTTTTTTATTGGTCCATTTAAAATGTGTGTGGCCAATTCAGTGAAAAGGAGGCAAACTTCCATTATGAGCTCCAACATAAAACATGTTTTCATTTGGTCAATTGCTTGCATACGCAGTGACATTTAATTAATAGATAAAGGAAAAGAAAATATTAAAGATTTTTACTGATTTGAGCCATTTTCAACAAGTTGGTATGAAGAAGACAATGTTTTATCCTCGTGTTACATTAAGGTGTAAGCTTATGGTGGCTGCAACATTTGTTTTTTATGTTCTTACAGTATTTTGAAGACAAATTATCCGCTACAGTGAAATATAGTGTGCTGTGGTATACAGCTGTCTTATATTTTCTCGATAGCAACCTCTGTTTGTATTAACATACACAACGCTTTGCTTTGTGGTGCCTCCGTGAGTGTGTAAAATATTTAGACTTGAGAGTCCTCAGTGGTTGATACCTTTTAATGGCTAACTGAAAAGATGGTAACAAATTGCAAGCTTTCCAGACTACTCCGGTCTCTTCATCAGGCAAAGACTAATACAACATCTGAAGAATCACATGAGTGTGTATCATGTATTCCTCCTTAAGGTGCCTCATTGTTCTTTTTGGCCCTTTTTGCCTATAACTACATATAGAGTCCATCACTGCCTAGAATCCAGCAGCACAAAACACAGCATACAACGTCCCTATCATTCCTCATGATGATGATCATGACTCCCATGTAGTCTGGCAGTTCTCGTTCTTAGGCCAGGGTCAGACATGCGATAAACATGCACGAGTCTCGCATGTCAATACCCGGCACTGCCTCCGGCACTCGGGACCGGAGTGTGCGGCTGCATAGAAATACATGCATGTCTGACCCCGGCCTTAAAGCGATTCTCCACCCTGGCACTAAAAAGTGACGACGGTAAACATTTGTTATGTACAGTCCACTTTGACTTTTGATTCCTCTTGCACGGAGACTGGTGCTCTTGTCCTCTTGCATCCAAGATGACAGCAACAGTGGCATAGGGAACAGCAAAGGAGGCAGCGGAGGAATGGTTCAGACTTAAAAAAAAAACCTCTGCACTACAGGATCAGTCTTGGATACAGAAGGATGGAAAAGGATGGCAAACTGAGGGCACCAGGCTTTGTAACCATATGTGGCAAGCCAGGGTGGAGGGTCGCTTTAGGACTGGGAGGTTATTCTCAGTATTCTCAACTTTTTAAAGGATGCCACTCGCTAGCTGACACATGAGGCTTCCTAGATAGCCAACACCATAGCATATCCCGGATGGATTACAGCAGAGAGGAGTCTTCTCTTTCCACTCTGATCACTCTACATATTCTTCATAATCCAAAGTAAAAAAAGATAATTCTTCTAGCCCAACACCTTAAGACACATATTTTACATACATCTCTCATTTGTATAGCTTCCCTGCTACTGATACTATTGGTTATTTTTTTTATATAAGATGTTTGAGCCTTTTCCAGATCCACCCTCCATGCCTTTGTCTGGAGACTACTATGTCTGACTTCCAGCAACAGGTTCATTTTAATACAGAGACCGATCTCCTCCTACTTAGTTTGTGCTATGATAGAACAACGCTGACTGACTCAGGCTTACGATAGTAATTATGCTAATTTTGTTGTAATTGTTGCTAATGGGTTAATATTACTGAGTTAAGGACTTACCGTACTTGCATTTTTTCTTATGGTACCGGAATATGTCTTGATGATTGCTATATTTTGTCACTTTGTCCAAAAAAAGTACAAAACTAACTTTGCACTTAGAATGGCTAGAAGTGAAATGTTGCCAATATTATAAGGATATCTAAAATATGGATAGTGCCACCACATCATAGATGGTTAATAACTGGGAATAACAACTTTTATGTATGTTCCAGAGCCAAGAAAATAAAAATTAACAACATTATTAAATTTGAGTAATTAGTAATTTAACCTAAATCAATCATTTCAATCCTAAAATGTACATTCTCATATATTCATGCTCCAGTTTTCTTTTCATATTATTGTAATTGACAATGACCCATAAACTCCTCCATCAAAAGTAGGAGTCCCATTAAATTTTTACTAGTGACTATGAAAAATTAAACCATAACGCATCCCAACGCTATTGAATAGTAGGAAGAGGCAGGATTCACCCCCCCAAACTATTTATATGTGTATGTAGCTTTTACAAAGACAAGTCCAGCAATCCCTTTACATGGCCACTCCACTCCTTCATTACTGAGAAATCAGAGTTTAAATTGATATGTGAATGAGGCTGAAGCCTCTGTCGCTCCAGCTCTATTCCCTTTCCAGCGTCGCCTTATCCTTCTTTATCTGAAGTCCCAGATCACAAAGGTGGTCAGTCAAGCAGGAGGAGGAGGCGCTGAGTGAGGAGCAGAGCTGGAGTGACAGAGGCTTTGGATCTACCATAATCCCTCAAACTCATTTGCATATCAATTCAAATGCTGATTTCTCGGCAACAGAGCAGGGAACTGGGCGTAATAAGGCAGGACTTATCTGTGAAAGATCTACATGCCCGTATTAGTAGTTTGGTGGGGATGAAATCCTGTTGACATATTCTGTTTAAACAGTGCATTTAGGAATCTTTTTTGAGGACTTTGGGCATTAACCCTAGGATGCTTGATGTCACAAATCTACACTTTTACGTAACTTTTAGGCCCCCCGTGCAAATCATATGTAGAAACTCACATAAATAACTTTTACAAGTTTATTTCAAAATTGCAAAATAAGATATGAATAATGCTCAGCATTTTAATTATAATTTTTTGCAGAAAACGCCAAAAAACATTTTTTTTCCAAATTTCAAACTAAGATATGATCCACCCTCCCCCCCCCCCCCCCCGTCCCTCCGCCAGCAACCCTGACTACAAAGAAAGTACCTTGAGGCACAAACACTGCTGAGTACCTGTTGAAAATAGCAGGGGCCTTAAAGGCCCCACGTTCCGTACAGATGTTGTTTTCCCCAAAAAAAAGGATTGTTACACCAAAATGCCTATCAAAAAAATTATATGAACAGCTGGATATTACCAACAACGACATACTTGAGGAATACCTAGAGTTTCAAAATTCTAACTAAAGTAATTTTGCAGTTAATTGCCAAAAAGTAAGCACGGGGCCTAAAAGGCCCCGGATCCGCATTCTAGGGTTTTTACGGAAGAATTTGTGATGTCTTGGTGAAGATGGATTGTTATACAGAAAGTGTAGCTCTGTTCGTCGGATACTGTGAGTTTCGTAATGACTTTTGTCCTCATGGAAGTTGTGTTCGGTGCATGAATACTCCCACTTGGGGTAAACCATAAAGGGGCATCACTCTATTATATCCTTCCCGGTGATTTTTATACTTATACTTTTATACTTAGAAGCGTACTATTATCTTATCTGCTTTCTAGGTTCCCTCCTTCCAATATTTAATTGGGTTTTTTTGGCTCTGGAGGCTTACAATGATGTTAAAAGAAATGCACAGCTCCAGGGAAGGCTCTGCCAGCTTTAGCTTGCCACAATAGGTCTCCTGCTGGATAATTAAGGAGAGCTGTTGAGACAGGGCTTCATATGAGATGTGCTGGATGGACTCGCTGATGTGTTTTCTTTCACAGTGGGTGGGATATATCACCCATCTACTGTAAGAAAAAAAAATGTGATTTTATTAATATTGCAGAGTTGAAAAATACCCTGCATATTTTTGGCTTGGTAAAGTGTCCAGTATGTAACATAGCAGCAGCATCATAATAAAGCGAGAAGTGACTGATATAATGGTGCATGGTAAAATACACAAAGCGAATTAACGACAGCTGGCTAATTATATCCACGCTATCCAAATATTGGAGGGACACTCCATACTTTTCCTCTAGATCTGTCTACCCTTCTCAGTGTCTACTTGGCTGTTAACTGCATGCTGCACACCAAGAAGTAGATTATTTCATGTATTTGTGCAATATAGACATTAATAATTGGTATGTTTGGGTGATTTATATCGTAATGTATAAAAGAAAAACTATACAAAGGTATAAGCATACGTGATAAAACTTCACGCAGTGAGCCGTAACTGACCATCTTTGAGCATGCAATCTCTTGGGAGGGCTGTATGGTCTCCTGGGTACATTACTTGCCGCACAGCCCCAGCACCAATACATGTGTTATAAAGGGGTTGTCCATGATTAGAAAAACCCTGTCTGTTTTTCTTTCAGGAACAGCGCCACTGTGACCATGGGAAGTATGTGATATTGCAACTCAGGCTCCATTCACTTCTATGGGGCCAAGTTACAATAGCAGACACAACCCACGCTTCTGTTTTCCCAAATTCTCGAAGATCATTAAGGGGTTTTCTTTTTTAGAAAAGAAAATCTCATTGCAGCTGCCAGTGGTAAAAAATAACAAATACAGTATGCACATACAGTATTTACCCTATAAAAGAAAGTGTTTGGGTTTTTTGCTGCATTTGTTTCTACTATAAAAATAAAAAAAAAAAAAATTTTCTCATTTGTTTTTTGTTTCTACTTTTTATGACAGTTATTATATATCCAAGGTTATACAGGTTTTTTTTAATTTACTGTTTTTCTCAGGGTTACTAATATACATTTTTGCTGCTTTTCACTCCTTATAAAGTAAAGACACTTTGATAACGTACAGATTTGCTTATTACTGAAATCTGTTATACAGGTTGTGCATTTTTTTAGATTGATTTGCTATTTTCTTTAGTGAGTTATTTTTGTACATTTTGGAGCTTTGTTCCTCCATATACAGTGAAGCAATTGTCATGCCGTTAAGATTCCCCTGCTGTTGAAAATCCAAGGCAGAAATTAAGGTTCGGCCAGGATTTACGTGTAGAAACTCTGCTTTCTACTGCTGATTCCCCACAAGTGGACCAGCCTCCTTGATTTATATCTTTTCTCTGTGGCACAAATAATAAACTTGCTGTGGATATAAAATTGGCAGTTTCGGGCAGAAATTTTGTGGTCCACTGAATGGGTAATGCATTGGGTATTCACGTCGGCAGGTTCTAGCTAGATATTTGGATAATATCTGCTCTTAAATTGTCAAAAGCTTAACTGAGCGACCTATGACGTTTGACTTAATTGCAGTTGTATAGAATCTCTTGTAACATATTGTTTTTTGGGACCCCAGATATATCAGAGCTTTCCTGAGACAAAGTACTCTAAGTTCTCAAAGTAGTCTAGTACAAACTACTCTACGTACCCTACTATCTAGTACAAACTACTCTAAGTACTCAAAGTACTCTAAGGTGTAAAGTGTATTCTCATCTCGCAGAAGCATTCCTCAACGTGTACCCACCATGGCATTGCACCCCTGACTTTATTAGCATTCCTGGACCTTTTCCTTATATACTGTACCTGTTTTATACTTAGTCAATGAGAGCTGTACTTGTCACAGAAATCTACAAATATGGATGAGGCCGTCAAGAGACATGGACTTGAATGACATTATTGTGACACTAAAATGTGCTCTGCTTTCTTATACCAGATACCTCTTGTGAAATTACACTTTTCCGTCTTGTGGTTCTCAACGTGGAGGCCAATACTGAGAGAAAAGCTGGCGTTCCTGCAGCCGGATAAAGCAATCTCCCTCCGCAGACCTGCCTCTCCCTTTGTTACCCTCCAATTCACCCTACACACAGACACCCTAAGCTTTCTTTCACTGCAGGTTCCTTCATGCTCATGTCCCCAAGCTGTGTAAGCTGGGTGGGCAGACCATAAAAAGCTGGGATATCCCACCCTCTGTAAATTGCAAACCCTGCGCTTAGCTTTGATGTACACAATGCAGCCACATAATAACAAATTTAGCACTCAGGTGTTAGGAAGAAAAGAAACTGTGAGAGGTTGTTACACTCTGCGGGTATCATAGAGAGGCTTTTATTGTTTCACATTTCTCTCAAAAAGTATCTGTTTTCATTTCCATCCTTACAAATACACATTGATTTTATCAAGCCGGCAAGTTATCGTATGTTTTTGAGATTTTTAATGTCATTTTTATTTATTTAATAATTAAATATTTATTTTACATAAGTTCGAGCTGGGATATGATTTATTTTGATGGTTATTTCTTTATACTTTTGATTTATGCTGGTAATTTGTGATTTGTGTAAGAGATGATGGAAGTAGGTATTACCAGGTGTCCAGCAGGTTATACTGAACAAGTCATGTAAGTGAAGGGGTCTTGTTTCCTCTTATTATCGGTTTATAGTGCATGTTATACCGTGGATCATGTCCAGCTGTTGTTGGACACATTGGGTTTTACAAGTAAGGGAAATGCTGGTAACAGTCTTGATTTTTGTATAATTTTGTGTTTTTCCGGAACATGACTATGCCTCTAGAACGTAGTGCGGACCTGTCAGTCGTAGTGCAGTAGCCCCCTCACTTCTAGCTCCTTATATTGTCACCAGCACCGCACTGACCAGTATCGTGAGTGATTTATTATTTAGTTGTTTTTTCTTAAACATTTTTTTCTTAAACGTTATGTTTTCAACATAGGCCTTCAGGAGCGCACTGCCTAACGGATTTCTGCTTGCCGGAGATGGTGTGATCCTGATGATTGACAGTTTGCACCAGGGGTATAGTTGAGCCAACCGCTGGTCCACACTGAGATTTCTTATGCTGCAGGCCAAGGAAAGGGACTGAGGCCGGCCACATCCTACCAGCCTCAGAGGTGCAATTACAAGCTGTATAGCAACAGAGGTGGCCGGTAACCTAGGCAATGAGCAGCGAACCTTAGAATTATGAATATAAAAATTAAGCAAATTGCAACATTCACAATTTTAATTATTTATGATGTTGAGAAAACCCCTGTATTTACCTCTTCATGTAGTGATTTATCTAATATTACTATTATTATTTTATAGAACCTGGCGCTCTCCATGTGAAAGTTGTCAAAGTTTTTCTTTCTTTAACTAAAATTTTCCTGAATTTAGATTCCATAATCTTAAACAAATTTTTTCTGATTAAGTGTAAAAACTGGTGGCCTTTACGGGGTAGACGTTCGGTAAATATTTTGAAGTACAGAAAATTATAATATATTTCATAGCTCTTTAATACAAGCTGGTGTACTTTATCTGTATAAGAAAATTAAAGATATTAAACATATATTACTTTTTATGCAGAAGATTTTTTCATTGTTTCAGGCTTGCCTGGATGAAAATTTTTCTAAAGAAAAACGATTCTATAGAACATCAAAAAAAGGAACATATAGCACAAGTTTAAGAAGGCTTCTAATGTTATGTTTATAAAGCCTAATAATTGTGCAATGAAACGTTTTTTCAAAATAAATAACTAAAGATTAGAGATGAGCGAACCCGAACAGTAAAGTTCGGGGTCCATACCGAACACCTACTGTTTGGACACGGACTTTACCAGGAAGTCAATGTTAGGGTATGTCCACATGTTCAGTATTAGGCAGCGGTTTTTGAACAGAGGTAGGGATGGGCGAACCCGAACTGTAAAGGTCCCGTGTCACAGTTCGGTTCTAGGGCCATTAATTATACTAACCTGTCCAGCGACGCGTCTTCCCTTCCCGTCTTCACGTCCCGCTGTCTTCCAGCCGCATCTGCTTCCGGGGCTGCTCATTAATTGCCGGCAGTATTCACTGTAGTCGGCAGTCTTCGGCTTTTTCCGGCAGTGTTCATGCAGTGACGTCACCGCACGAACAAGACCGGAAAAAGCCGAAGACTGCCGAGTGCACTGAATACTGCCGTCTGTTATTGAGCTGCGCCGGGAGTCAGCGGACGGGAAGACGCGTCGCTGGACAGGTAATTATAATTATAGTAAAGGGCCCATATTTGTAAAGTCCAAGTTCGGGGTTCGGACGCAAGTTCGCGTCATCTCCAGGCTCCGAACTCGAACTTTGCAAAAAACTCGGGCAATCCCGCCGATCCCAAACATCGGGGGGTTCGCCCATCACTAAACGCAGGTGATTCCGCAAGTGTTCATTGAACCGTGCGGAATTACTGTGTCCTGGTACATTGGACGGGTGAAATGTATCTTATAGACATGTTGCGGTCTGGAAAGATGCTCCACGTGTCAGTCTCTGCAGGGAAGCCGCGGGTACCGGTGCAGGCACAGTGGGCATGGGATTTCTTGAAATCCTATCCACTATGCTGTAACATCTGGCCGCTGCGGGTTGGACGCTGCAGATGCACCCCAAACACCGGGTATTTCTCTCCCTGTGATGTGCATGACAGCACAGCAAGCACTGCCTCTGATCGATGGTAAAATCATTATCGACAGTCAGACAGCCACAGTTCCCATGCTGTCAAATGACAGCATGAGCTTGCTGCTGTCATCGGAGGTAAAAAGTTTACCTCCGATCACTCGTCTGCTGATCGTAATACTACACCCATCAGCTTCCGCCTGCTGCTGCTAATAACAGTGAGATCAGGCGGTGGCTGATATATTCATCAGCCGTCATCTGCACTCTAAATAATAAAAAAAATTAAAAAACGGTGTGGGATCACATGTATTTTTGATAACCAGCCAGACAAATCTGACAGCTGCGGGCTGCAAGCCTCAGCTGTCAGCGTGTTAGCACGGCTAGTTATCAAGAATAGAGGGGTCCCCACGCCGTATTTTTTTTAACTATTTAAATAAACAATTTTAAAAAACAGCGTGGCCCCCGCCCCCGATTTTTGACAACCAGCCAAGCTAAACCAGACAGCTGGGGCTGGTATGGGGCCATGGATCTTGACCTCCCCAGCCTATTAAATGTGCCAATTCTGGCTCTTTGCCCGGCTCTACCCACATGCTCTGTGGCAGTGGCAAGTGGGGTTCATATTTGTGGGGTTGATGTCACCTTTGTATCGTCCGGTGACATCAAGCTCACGACTTAATAATGGAGAGTCATCTATAAGACGCCTATCCATTTCTAATCCTATAGTTGTATTGTAAAAAAACAGACAGCCAGAATAAAGTCCTATATTTGAAATTAAAAAAACACACTTTTACTTTTTTATTTAAAAATAACAAACACAGGCTGTGTGCACACGTTCAGGATTTTTCGTGTTTTTTCTGCGGCAAAAACGCAAGCAGTAAGCATTCTATTATTAGAATGCATTCTGCAATTTTCGTGCATATGGTGCGTTTTTTTCCGCAAAAAAACGCATTGCGGTAAAAAACGCAGCATGTTCATTAATTTCGCTGTAAATCTGCTAAAGATAGGGTGCGCAGGTCGCATGCAGCGTCATGCGCCCATAGGCGTAGCGAGCGGGAGGAGGCGCGGCCGGGGGCCGAGCCTAGCGGCGGCCCCCGGCGCTGACCGTCGCAGGTCGGTCAGACGCTGGTGTGAAACCAGCCTAACTGGGAGAAATTTCTCAGAACATAACCGAGCCTCGTCCATGTTTCACAGTAAGTACGGTGATCTTTTCTTTTCAGGTTTCATTTTTGCATCTGTAAACATAAAGCTGTTGTCTCTTGCCAAATTGCCTCAGTTTTGTCTCATCTGTACAAAGGGCATTCTCCCAGAAGCTTTGTGTATTGTCTGCATTTTGACAAATTTCAGTCTCGCTTTTTTATTATTTGCTTCCTTCTCTGTTTCCTCCACAGTCGCCTTACATAAAGTCCACTTTTGACAAGACAGTGACTGATGGTGCGATCTGACTCAGATAGACTTGACCTTGGAGTTCACTTCTAATCTTTTTGGAAGTTCAGCTGTAGTAACAGGAACATCAAGTTGTTTGGAGATAGTCTTAGAACCTTTACCTTTACATGTTTGTCTGTAATCTTCGAATTTCCTGAAACACCTCTCTTCATACCTTTTTTCATCCGTTTGTTGTGGTATACACAATGATATCAAACAGCACAATGACTACTTCTCACCCTCCAAATATTCAGACTGACTGATGACAAGTTTACCTGTGATGCTAATCACAAGACGCGCCTTATAATAATAATAATAATAATAATTTTATTTCTATAGCGCCAACATATTCTGCAGCACTTTACATTATAGAGTGGACTTGTACAGACAATAGACATTACAGCATAACAATAAACACAGATCAAAGTAGATACCAAGAGGAATGAGGGCCCTGCTCGCAAGCTTACAATCTATGAGGAAAAAGGGGAGACACAAAAGGTGGATGGTAACAATTGCTCTCATTGTTCAAACCAGCCATAGTGTAAGAATCGGGTGTTCATGTAATGCTGCATGAACTGGTTATCAGCTTAAGTATGTAACAGTACAGACACAGAGGGCTATTAAATGCATAAAGCGGGTGAGGACATGATGCGAGGAACCTGGTTATGGTAAAAATTTTGAATGGATAGTTAAGTTAATGCGTTCAGGTGGTAGGCCAGTCTGAACAAATGTGTTTATAGGGCACGCTTAAAACTGTGAAGATTGGGGATTAATTGTATTAACCTGTTTAGTGCATTCCAAAA
>JARQOD010000003.1:558322013-558457024 GCA_033576555.1 Oophaga sylvatica
ATATAATTAATACAATGTGATTTTCTGGATTTTATTTTTGATATTGTCTCTCAATGTTAAAATAAACCTAATCTTAAAATTGTAGACTGTGCATGTCTGTGGGCAAACTTACAAAATCAGCAAGGGATCAAATAATTATTTCCTTCACTGTAAAGCAGATCAAAGTGGACTAAGCTTGTTGATTTTGGAATCATCTGCAGACCTTCTAATCTAAATAGGGGCAAAATAGGCATTGCTTAACGAGACCAAGAGTAAAGGAAAGTTTTAAGCTTTAGTTTTGATTCCTCTATAAGCCAGAGTTGGTGCTAAGTTATGCCGTAAGTTTCTGGCAGCAAGTTCTTCTCACCCTATGGTCAACAGCTATCCAAAGCAGGCCATATACATGCAATAGCTGATCGACGAACGTACATTCGGCAAACTGCTATCTACTCCTATCAACTGCTCAATTCACACGAGTGGCAAGCTGAAACGAGCGTTCATGTGGTTCCAACGAGAAAGGAAAAAGCTGCTGCCAGATTCCTCTGGCAGTGGCTTCTTTTAGCTAAAAACAAGAGGATCGGATGCTACCCACACCCATACCTTGTTGACTGTGAGCCCTCACGGGCAGGGTCCTCTATCCTCCTGTACCATTCGGTGACTTGTATTAAGATTATTATACTTATCTTTTATTATGGATACCCCTTTTCACATGTAAAGCGCCATGGAATAAATAGTGCCTTAATAATAAATAATAATGTTGAAATTCTAACAGACTCATCCTTCTTCTCTTGAAACATGATCAGTCAGGGAAAGTTGGGAGGACCCATACACGTCATATGTTCAGCCAGACCTGCCAAAATCAGCGGGTTCAACCCACTTTCATGCAAAGCGAATAGGAACTCTTAGTTGTTATATAGACATAAACATTTCATAGCATCAATGTTTAAGTATTTTTAGACAGTTAAAAGGGGTATAAAAAAGATATGTATAAGCCACATAAAACAAAGAGCTCTTTTGAATAGCGGACAGTGATTTTCGATTTCAGATCTTGCAATTGCTCAGGAGTCCGAGTAGCATACAAACAGCGGGTGAAATAAGTATTGCACACTACCAATTTTCTATATACCATATATACTCATGCATAAGACGACCCGTGTATAAGCCAACCCCCTAATTTTGCCACAAAAAAATGGGAAAACTTGACTCGTGTATAAGCCTACGGTGGAAAATGCAGCAGCTACTCGTAAATTTTCAAAAATAAAAATAGATACCAATAAAAGTAAAATTAATTGACACATCAGGAGGTTAAATGTTTTTGAATATCCATATTGAATCAGGAGCCCCATATAATACTCCATACAGTTCATGGTGGCCCCATAAGATGCTCCATACAAAATACTCCCCATATAACGCTGCATAAAGGTTAATAGTGGCCCCATAAGATGCTCCTTAGAATAATATGCCCCATATGCTGCTCCATAAAGGTTATGCCCCCATAAGATGCTCTGTTATGTTTCGGTAGCTGAGGAGAAATTGCAAAAATAGCCAAAGTAGCAATACACCAGAGAGGCTGGAAACTATTGGATTGCAGGACCCTAAACTAACCGCAACACTAGAAGTAGCCGTGGAGCGTACCTACTGTGATCCTAGACGCCTCGTCACAGCCGGAGAGATAGCCACACCTAAAGGCAGAAAGATGAAAGCTATCTGCCCCGTAGCAGAACTCCCAGAGAAATAGGAAGCCCCCAAATGGCAGTTAGACAAGAAGAAAATACGAACACAGACAGAAAATAGAATGAGCAAACGCTGGGGCCCAATCGGTCTAGATAGAAAAGTATAGGAAAGAATTCTGACTGCAACCCAAAAAAACCCTGACAAAAATACCAACACTTCTGATTAACAAAAAACCTGAGATCACACGATCTCTACCACCTAAATCAGATCTCTGGTGTAACACACAGCAATTCAGCAAATAAAAAGTGACAAGGAACAGAGCAAAAGTGCAAACACAAACTGAGCACAATTGCAGCGCCAGGCCCCAAAAGGGGAACAGGCTGAAGTCCACTGCAAGGCATCACTTATCTGAATCAAAGCAGGAATGCAAAGCTGAGCTCCAAGCAAGACCTGGAAGAACAATTGATTACCGGCAAGGCTGATAGGAGTTCAGGTCACTTATATCAAGCCAGTCATCTCCACCTGATGCCCATTTCTTAATTGGTTCAATACCCTCAGCAACCACCGGAGGGAGCCCCAGCTCCAAAGTCATCTCTAAGACATTCACAACAATGCTCCATAGATTATGCCCCCATAAAATGCTCCATAGATTATGCCCCCATAAGATGCTCCATAGATTATGCCCCCATAAGATGCTCCATAGAATAGGCCCCAAATGCTGCCGCTGCTGCAAATGAAAAAAAAAAAATGACATACTCACCTCTTGCCGCTTGGGACCAGGTGCCGGTGTCCTGAGCAGGTGGGACACCGGCACACTATGGGGGACAGGTGCCGGTGTCACCGCTGGCTTTTTAGGATCATTGTCTTGCTAAAATGTTCACTCTTGTTTTATTTTCATCATCCTGTTAGATGGCAGCAGATTCTTATCAAGAATGCCTGGGTACATTTGTCCATTCATTCTTCCTTCAATCATCTGAAGTTTGCCAGTGCCGTATACTGAAAAACAGCCCCACACCATGATGTTCCCACCTCCAAACTTCACTGTTGGTATGATGTTTTTGAGGTAATATTAAGTGCCTTTTAACCTCCAAACGTGTATTATGGCATCCAAAAGGTTACATTTTGGTCTCATCTGACCAGACTATCTTCTTCCAGTCTTTCACAGACTTGTCTAAATGTTGTTGAGCAAATTGTAAATGCGCTTGAACGTGCTTTTTGTTCAGCGATTCTTGCGTGGTGAGCATGCATACAGGCCATGGAGGCTGAGAAGATTACTTATTGTTTTCCTTGAAACAATTGTACCTGCTGATTCCAGGTCTTTCAGTAGCTTTCCACAGATGGTCTTTGGCTCTTGAACAACTCTTCTTCTGATAATTCTTTTCACTCCTCTGTCTGAAATATTTGGGGGACCACCTGATCATGGCTGGTTTATGGTGAAATTATGTTCTTTCCACTTCCGGATTATGGCCCCAGCAGTGCTCACTGGAACCTTCAGTTTAGAAATTCTTTTGTAACCAGTGCCATCAGTAATGTTTTGCAACAATAAGGTTGCTAACGTCTTGAGACAGCTCCTTGCTTTTACCAATCATAAGAAGTTTTTTGTGTGGCACCTTGGGAATGAGACACCTTTTTATAGGCAGTCAGTTGAACCAGCTGATATTATTTTTCACTAAGTGTCACTAAGTGTCACTAAGCGTCAGGACTGCTTTCTAATTATTGATAGATTTCAGCTGGTGTCATGACTTTCCATGGGTTTTTGCACCTCTCTTTCTTCATGTATTCAATACTTTTTCATTGTGTTCTTTCTCACTATGACACATAATTTATGGATATCTATGGTTTCATTTCTTTGCCAATGTGGATTGGATGGGCTGTTACCATCATCTGGAGAGAATTTCATGTCAATAGCACCTTTAGAAATATATTTACCTAGAAAACTGGTGATGTGTTCAATACTAATTTTGATCATAGTAGTTAAAATCATGTGATCAGTAGGTAATAAAAAGAAATTGCAAAAGAAAAAAAATGGACTAAAAAGCCACATTACTGACATTTACAAATGGCCGGTGGAAACCTCAGTCTTTTTTGTCTATCAACAGTTGCAATATGAAGATGTGCATTTTTACTACCCGACAAGCGTATCCAAACTTTTCTTTGCTTCATTAGAATAATCACCTTTTTATTCAAGATGATACATATGTTCAGCACGTAGATTATGGATCTGCCATGAGATAATAAATTGTTCGTGGCTGTCAAGCACCACCTGTTTCTTTTTTTTTTCTTCAAATTGCCCCTGAGAGCAAATTGTGGGAATGAGAAGACTGACCGTTATTTTTTTTTTTTTTTGTAACACTAATTACTTACCCAACTCTAGAAAAAGAAGCAAAAAATGTGTTGGGCTTTACAAAGCTTAAATGAGGGGAAAATAATAAAGGGAGGAAAAAAAAAAGCAGAAATGCACACGGAGTGACAGAGGAAAAGAAGAGAGAGAGAGAGAGAGAGAGTGAGCGAGGGAGAGAGAGAGAAGGAGGGGTGAGGGAATATAGGAAAGCAAGAGATGCATTTCAAAGTTTCTATAGCAATTTGAGGCAGAAAGAAAAGCCGGCCTAATGTGAAATCATACGAAGGTCAAAGGTGAGTCTCTCGCTCTTGTGAGAAAGTGGTGAATCAGGACGGTTTATCAAACGATCATTTTCTTTTGAAACTGGGAGGCAGCAACTGGGACAATTCTGCAGATGTGCTTGATGGGTTTTAGACAAAAATGGCTCTCTCTTTAAGGCTCTCATCGGGGGTTACTTCTCCCTCCACTGCCTCTCGGGCCCTCCCCTCCCTTCTTCAGTGGTCAGCTGAGACCCCCACCCACTGATCCCTTTTGTATTCTTGGCCTTTGGACATACTGACAGAGCCCTTTATGAGACCCCAATCAAGACCCCCATGTTACAGGTACCTAGTAGAGATACCAGACCTTTTCAAATGAGAATCAACAAGGAAAATCTGCTTCCTATTGTCCCTGTGCACTACTAAGTGAGATGAAAGGGAGAGGCCGCGCTCCCTCCAACGACAGCCTGCCAATCACACCAAGTGAGGAAAGGCCACAATGTGGAAATTCTTTTGACCTACACCTAATCAAAGATGCTCTATGCCGGAGAGAACATATTATTAAGTATTTGTTCTCAAATACATCGCTTTACTTACAAGTGTATCCAGCCTGGGAAGAAAAAGGTCCCAGAGTCCTAAATCATTCCCTCATTTGTCCTCCTTTATCACGTACATCTACAGTTCATTGTATCAGTGTGTAAGGCTAATAATACAGAGAGCTGTAACCTTCAACCCATTTATTTATTTATTTATTTTTTTCAACCACAAACTCAATTAATATTTGTGCAGTAAAGGTGGAAGATTAAAGAAGTAATATTTGCTGAAAAAAAATGTATATTTAAAAAAAACATGTAAAAAAAAGGTTCCAATTTGTTACTTTCAAATTAGGCGCAGACGACCGTATTTTTCTCTCAATCTGAGAAAAACGGTCATATTGTGCTGATCAGGTTCAGCCTGTGACCCGATTTTCACGACAGTCTGTGACCATACTCGGATTTTTTTTTCATGGTCCCATAGACATGAATTGGTAAGCGCCATCTGGTTTTCAGTGGCAAATCATCCATGCTGTGATTTTTTTTTTCACAAAAAAAAATAAAAAATCGGACGTGCCCAGCCCCATTGAATAACACAGGTACGAGTGTGAACCGTCAAAACCACGGACAACGCTCGTCCTATAAAAACGGTGGCGTGCACGAACCCTCACAAGAAGAAAATCAATCTGCAATGGTGTTCACTGAAATGGAGAGTGTGGGGGGGTGAAATCCTGACCAGGAACGCTACGCAGGATGGAGAATTCCTTTTAATGATCACATGGGTTAACAAAAAAAAAAATTTTTTTTGCAGGTGCCAAAGTTTTTTGAATGGATTTATGGTATTTTGAGGGTGCTGAAATGAAAAATCCCATTCCTTTTGCTGAATTGACTGTAGAAGCAAAAAGGGGTTGGCCTATGATGGAGATTTAGCACTATCTATGGACTCAGTGTTAAGGCAAGTTCACACTGGGCGTTTTTGCTGTTTTTTATGCTAATTTTCAGCTGCTTTTACAGTACCAGCAAAGCCTAGGAGATTTCAGAAATCTCATGCACACAGTTTTTTTGTGTCATCAGGATTTTGTGTCATCAGGATTTTGTGCCTTGCTGCTTTTTTTTGGAAATAAAGCAAGTCACTTCTTTCAGCGTTTTTGCAGCGTTTTTCATCCATTGGCTTGAATGGGTGTTGAAAAAAACGCAGCAAAAACGCAGCAAAAACGCAGGTATCATTAGAAAAGTCATGGACATTAGCATGAACAAAGAGACACAAAAAAAAAGCAGTAAAAACGCACAAAAACTGCATAAAAAAATGTACCCAAACCTGCATTTTTGCCGCAGCTTCTTTCCTGCCAGGTTTTGCTGCGGAAAAAAAAGCAGAAAAAACACCCAGTGTGAACTTACCCTAAATTTCTGGCTGCCATTTCCCCTATTTCCTCTGGCTGTGACCTCAGCGAGGAAAACTTTTACCTCTTTCACTTTTTACCTTCGGCTCTGTCCGTCAGTCCCATAGACATTAATTAAAAAGTCAGGGTACATGTCAGACCACGCTTTATTCTAAGGCTGGAGTCACACACAACCACAAAAAATCGGTCCGTTTTAGACGGTCGACAATCGGATCAAAATAAAAACATCACACATCCTTCTGGCATCCGATTTTCCTTCAAAGATGCGATTTAATCACATGTGTGTGTACCTTGTAACATCCGATTTTCATCCGACTTGCGAGATTTTCTCGCAGGCTTGCAAAACTGACATATAATGGATCCAAAAGAATAGTATTTAAATGCCAAAAGAAAGAATAGATATATACACATAGAGCACATATATATATATATAATATATATATATGTCATTGTGACATATATATATATACATATATTTATAATTCTTACACTTCTACATACTGTTATAGCCGCTAATTCAATTGCCGGCTTCAGTGAAATCACAGAAGCCGACATGAAATGATACATTGTTTCCACACATTTAACCATGTCATTTCCTGTATTTTTATATATGTTTGAAACATACAATTACATGAGTATATGTGTGCTAAATTTCAGACATGTAGGGGTTAATTAAAGGTGTAAATTCGTTGAAAAAAAATGCGTGGGCTCCCGCTGTATTTTCTCCACCAGACAGACAAAGCCAGCGAGTGGGGGCAGATAATAATAGCCTAGGGAGGGTACATTTTTTTTGTGCCCCCCCTGGCTACTAACATCTGCCCCCAGACACCCCAGAAAGGGCAAATCTCTAATTAGATTCGCCCTTTCTGGCACTTTGCCCGTCTATTCCCATTGCCCTGTAGCGGTGGCGAATGGGTTAATAATCTGGCGTTAATGTCACCTTAGTATTGAAACACGGATTTTGGTAAGAACTTACCTGTAAAATCCTTTTCAGCGAAGGAAGGAAGAGAGACACAGTATTCATTACTGATGGGTAGGCGGAGCCCCAGATCAGGATGTCACCTCAGATCAAAAGAGTGCTGACTGGCTGGCCCCTCCAGCTCGGGCTCCTCCTACTCAGCTCCAGTCGTACCAAAGCTTTTAGGAAAAGAGCCAAGATCACCAGCGGAGCAACATAACCCCTTCTGAAGGAACTTCAGAGAAAAAACACAAGGATACAGGTTATGCATGCAAAGAAAGCCAAAAACCACAGAGTTCCAGGTACTACTCACGGAACCTGACTACTGCGATGAGCTGGCGATGCTGGAACAGAGCCTTAGCGCGCTGACCTCAGCCCAGATAATCGCTATCAGATAAGGGTCGCGCTGCATCTGAAAACATCAACACACTTCTGCCTTGGGAGGGTGCTGTGTCTCTCTTCCTTCCTTCGCTGAAAAGGATTTTACAGGTAAGTTCTTACCAAAATCCGTGTTTCAGCTGCAGATGGAAGGAAGAGAGCCACAGTATTCATTGCTGATGGACGTCCCAAAGCAGTTCAAAAATAAGGGTGGGAAAAAACCAACAAGAGGCAGAAACCCAACAACCTTAACAACAAAGCGCAACCAGCGCTAAACACAAGTTCATCCAGAACTTTAAACTACAGCTGCCTGCAGGACCCTACGTCCGAGGGCTGCATCAGCGGAAGCACTGACGTCCACTTTATAAAACTTCGTAAACGTGTGGACAGAGCGCCAAGTCGCCGCCCGGCAGAGCTGCACTGCCGAAGCACCTTGGTGAAAAGCCCACGATGAAGCCACAGCCCTCGTGGAATGGGCTTGAATCTTAATCGGGCAAGATTCAACCTGAAGACGGTAAGCTTCCAATATAGCTGACCGAATCCAACGAGCTATAGAATCCTTGGAAGCTCGTTGACCACGCCGACGACCGACTGGAACCACAAATAGGGAGTCCGTCTTACGAAAACCTTGAGTAATAGATAGATAAAACTTCAAGGCCCGCACTAAATCCAATGTGTGTAAAGCACGCTCTTTCACATTCTTCGGATCCGGGCAGAATGAAGGCAACACAATATCCAGGTTGACATGAAATTGTGACACCACTTTAGGCAAAAAATCACCCCGAGTGCGAAGCACTACACGATCCGGAAAAAACTCCAGAAAAGGAGGCGAACAAGAAAGAGCTGCCAACTCAGAAACTCTCCTCAAGGAAGTGACTGCAACAAGGAAAGCCACCTTCCAAGAAAGTAAAGAAAGGCTAGCAGAAACCATAGGCTCAAAAGGTTTATGCTGAAGAGCCTCCAAAACAAGGTTGAGCCGCCAAGGAGACACGGGTGCCTTCCGCGGCGGGAACTTACGAGATATACCTCGGAAAAAGGAGAGCACGTCTCTATTTGAAGCAATGGTTCTCCGGAACAATAAGGACAGAGCAGAAATCTGACCTTTCAGGGTGCTGACTGCCAAACCCTTGTCTAGCCCATGCTGCAGAAAAGCCAACAGGTTGGGAATGGAAAATTTTCTCGGGTTCCGAGAGGACCCCAAACACCACGAAAACAAGGTTTCCCAAATTTTGTGGTAAATCCTAGTAGTAGCCGGACTTCTTGCAGCACGAAGGGTAGCAATGACCTCGGCTGAGAAACCTCTACGGGTCAAGATTTCGGTCTCAAGAGCCACGCCGTCAAACGCAGGGACATCAAGTCCGGATGACAAACGGGCCCCTGAGTCAACAAGTCCGGTTGAAGAGGGAGTGGAAAAGGAGGTGCCGCCAACAGCGACATTATTGTCGAGAACCACACCCTTCTTGGCCAGTCTGGAGCTATCAAAATAGCTGGAATTCTCTCTAGTCTGATCCGACGCAGTACTAGAGGAAGTAAGGATATCGGCGGGAATACATAGATCAGCTCGAACTGATCCCACTGAGCCACTAGAGCATCCACCGCCACAGCCTTCGGGTCCTTGTACCTGGACATGAACGTCGGTAACTTGGCATTGGACCTGGATGCCATCAAATCCACTTGTGGGGTTCCCCAGCGAGAGCACAGTAGTGCAAAAACTTCCGGGTGGAGGCTCCATTCCCCGGGATCCATCCTTCTGCGACTGAGAAAGTCCGCTGTAATATTCTGAACCCCTGGAATGTGAATCGCCGAAATGGCTGGTACACTGGCCTCTGCCCAAATCAGAATTCGGGACACCTCTACCATGAGTCTGGAACTCCTTGTCCCACCTTGGTGATTGATATACGCGACAGCCGTCGCATTGTCTGTCTGCACTCGGACTGGCAGACCGCTCAAAGGGACCGTCCAATGTTGGAGGCAAAGGAAAATCGCCCTCAATTCCAGGATGTTGATCGGAAGAACAGACTCTTCCGATGACCATACCCCCTGAATCCAGAGATTGTTCCAAACACCCCCCCAGCCCGTCAGGCTGGCATCGGTGGTTATGACTGACCACTTCGGAGGGAGGAAAGACTTCCCCAGGGAGAATGCCCCTGGACGTAACCACCATTCTAGAGAATCCCGCACCGCGCGAGAAATGGTGACACTGCAATCCAGCGATTGCGACTGGTTCCACCGACTCAAGATGAACCTTTGAAGAGTCCTGGAATGGAACTGGGCAAAAGGAATTGCCTCCATGGACGCCACCATCAGTCCCAGAAGACGCATACACTTCCGTAGGGACATTGCCGTTGAGGATTTCATAATCTGTACATGTCGAAGAAGACATGACTGTTTGTCTGGTGGTAGGGAAACTACCGACCGAAACGTGTCGAGATGCATTCCCAAAAAGAGGATTGTCCTCGATGGTTCCAGGGACGACTTCTCCCAATTGACCAGCCAACCGAAGTCCTTCAGAAACTGAAGAGACAAATCCCGAGCCGTCAACGCCTCCTCCTCCGAGGAAGCCACGATCAAAAGATCGTCCAGATAAGGGAGAATCGTAATCCCCTGTCTTCGAAGGATTGCCATGAGGGGCGCCAGAATTTTTGTAAAGACCCTTGGCGCTGAGGCTAAGCCGAACGGCAGAGCCACGAACTGGTAATGATTCTGATCTATGGCAAATCGAAGAAAGCGCTGATGAGCCTTTCCGATGGGAATATGCAAATAGGCGTCGCGAATGTCGATTGACACCAGAAAATCGTTCTGTGACAGAGCTGCCACAACGGAACGAAGCGACTCCATGCGAAATTTCCGGGCATGGACATGCCGGTTTAATCGCTTGAGATCCAGAATCGGGCGAAATTTGTTCTCCTTTTTGGGAACTATAAAAAGGTTGGAATAAAAACCTTTCCCTCGGTCCTCTGACGGAACCGGTATCACTACACCCTTTTGTAGCAGAGATTCAACCTCTCGCTGTAGAGCGACAACAAGCTCGGGTTCCGACGGAACGTGAGATTGACAAAAAACATTTGGGGGTCGAGAAGCAAACTCTATGAAATAGCCTGCCGACACTATCCGCGTTACCCAGGAATCTGGAACGCGAGCCATCCAAGTCTCCTTGAAAAGAAGCAGGCGACCCCCCACTCGAGAATCCTCGAGTGGACCCCTGGCGTCAATCCGACTTTGCGGGCTTCTTGTCAAGTTCCCGCTTGTCCTGGCGGAAACTCTGCTTCCAGGGAGTACGAGTTTTCTGAGAGGATTTCTTTCCTGAGAAGGAAGGACGACCCGATCCCCACGAGGAGTGACTAGATCGTCCTCGGCCCCGAAAGGACCGCCGACCACTATAGACACCAGGCTTACTGGACACCGAGGCCATGGCCCTACGCTGTGGTAATGCTGATTCCTTCGCCTTAGCCTTGGAAATCAGCTCTGTGAGGTTGGATCCAAAAAGATGGCCACCCTTGTAAGGTAAGGCCAACAACCCTTGTTTGGAAACTGCGTCCCCGGCCCACTGTCTGAGCCATAAAG
This sequence comes from Oophaga sylvatica, assembly GCA_033576555.1. NCBI lineage: Eukaryota > Metazoa > Chordata > Amphibia > Anura > Dendrobatidae > Oophaga > Oophaga sylvatica. The sequence goes on from JARQOD010000003.1 coordinate 558,333,098, forward strand.
CTCTTCTGACTGTGACCGCTGAAGCTTGCGCTTTGGCCAGCAGAGATGCCGTATCCAGACCGGCATCAAATATATAACAGGCTGCCGTTTCTAACCATTCACAAGTTTCCCGTATCTCAGATAACGGAGATTCATTTTGCAACTCCGTCTTCAGACGTGCCAACCAGCCTAGAGAAGCTCTAGCAGCACACATGGATCCTAGCACTGCTCGGAATCCATGACCCGCAGCCTCATAGCTTGCTTTTGCCGCCAATTCTGCTTTTCTATCCAAAGGCTCCTGTAAGCTCGCTTTTCCCTTAATAGGGAGTAGTGAGGATTTACTAAGCTGAGGTAAAGACACATCCACTTCAGGAGCAGAAGTCCAATTAGCCTTTAACTCCGCAGAGCAAGGATAAAGTGTATCAAAGAAATGCGTTCCATGAAAACGCTTATCTGGACACAGACGTTCCTCCTCTATTACACTATTAAGCTCATCCAGAGCTGGCAATGTTGTACGCGAAGCACAGGACTCCTGGAACATGCGTGCTGATTTACCAGGATGACTAGTTACCTCCTCCGGTAACTGTAATATATCTCTCATGGCTTCAATTAATGCCTCCGTACGCTTCGCCATAGAGGAACGCCCCTGCGGCTCGTCCGCATCTGAATCGGATATTTCTCCATCCGAATTTAAAGGGGAACTCTGCCCAATATCAGATACATCTGACTCGCTCCGTGTAGAGGCCGGTAACGGCCTGCGTCGCTTCCTCTGAGAGGAATTAGCAGACACATATTGACCTAAAAGGTCAGACAAGTTGTGGAGGTCTGCGTATCTGATTGCCGTAATGGCACTGGGACATGGTCCGCGGCATCTGAACTCTGTTCAGACATGTCTCACCTGTATGAGCAGGTCAAAGCGGTAATACCAGCAAAAACTATGCGTTTTTTTTTTTTTTTTTAAACGCTGAAGGGTTAACGCTCCACCAAGCAGGGTTACCCCAGCGGTATTCAGTCAAAAAATTTAGCTGGTAGAAATAACCCTCAGAGGGGTTAATATTGCAAACTCACCACAATACACGGATTTTGGTAAAGACTTACCTGTAAAATCCTTTTCAGCGAAGGAAGGAAGAGAGACACAGTATTCATTACTGATGGGTAGGCGGAGCCCCAGATCAGGATGTTACCTCAGATCAAAAGAGTGATGACTGGCTGGCCCCTCCAGCTCGGGCTCCTCCTACTCAGCTCCAGTCGTATCAAAGCTTTTAGGAAAAGAGCCAAGATCACCAGCGGAGCAACATAACCCCTTCTGAAGGAACTTCAGAGAAAAAACACAAGGATACAGGTTATGCATGCAAAGAAAGCCAAAAACCACAGAGTTCCAGGTACTACTCACGGAACCTGACTACTGCGATGAGCTGGCGATGCTGGAACAGAGCCTTAGCGCGCTGACCTCAGCCCAGATAATCGCTATCAGATAAGGGTCGCGCTGCATCTGAAAACATCAACACACTTCTGCCGTGGGAGGGTGCTGTGTCTCTCTTCCTTCCTTCGCTGAAAAGGATTTTACAGGTAAGTCTTTACCAAAATCCGTGTTTCAGCTGCAGATGAAGGAAGAGAGCCACAGTATTCATTACTGATGGGACGTCCCAAAGCAGTTCAAAAATAAGGGTGGGAAAAAACCAACAAAAGGCAGAAACCCAACAACCTTAACAACAAAGCGCAACCAGCGCTAAACACAAGTTCATCCAGAACTTTAAACTACAGCTGCCTGCAGGACCCTACGTCCGAGGGCTGCATCAGCGGAAGCACTGACGTCCACTTTATAAAATCTTGTAAACGTGTGGACAGAGCGCCAAGTCGCCGCTCGGCAAAGCTGCACTGCCGAAGCACCTTGATGAAAAGCCCACGATGAAGCCACAGCTCTCGTGGAATGGGCTCGAATCTTAATCGGGCAAGATTCACCCCGAAGACGGTAAGCTTCCAAAATAGCTGACCGGATCCAACGAGCTATAGAACCCTTGGAAGCTCGTTGACCACGCCGACGACCTGCCGGAACCACAAACAGGGAGTCCGTCTTACGAAAACCTTGAGTAATAGATAGATAAAACTTCAAGGCCCGCACTAAATCCAATGTGTGTAAATCTCGCTCTTTCGTATTCTTCGGATCCGGACAGAGTGAAGGCAACACAATATCCTGGTTAACATGAAATTGTGACACCACTTTAGGCAAAAAATCACCCCGAGTGCGAAGCACTACACGATCCGGAAAAAACTCCAGAAAAGGAGGCGAGCAAGAAAGAGCTGCCAATTCAGAAACTCTCCTCAAGGAAGTGACTGCAACAAGGAAAGCCACCTTCCAAGAAAGTAAAGAAAGGCTAGCAGAAACCATAGGTTCAAAAGGTTTATGCTGAAGAGCCTCCAAAACAAGGTTGAGCCGCCAAGGAACACGGGTGCCTTCCGCGGCGGAAACTTACGAGAGATACCTCGGAAAAAAGAGATCACGTCTCTATTCGAAGCAATGGTTCTCCGGAACAATAAGGACAGAGCAGAAATCTGACCTTTCAGAGTGCTAACTGCCAAACCCTTGTCTAGCCCATGCTGCAGAAAAGCCAACAGGTTGGGAATGGAAAATTTTCTCGGGTTCCGAGAAGACCCCAAACACCACGAAAAGAAGGTTTCCCAAATTTTGTGGTAAATCCTAGAAGTAGACGGACATCTTGCAGCACGAAGGGTAGCAATGACCTCGGCTGAAAAACCTCTACGGGTCAAGATCTCGGTCTCAAGAGCCACGCCGTCAAACGCAGGGACATCAAGTCCGGATGACAAATGGGCCCCTGAGTCAACAAGTCCGGTTGAAGAGGGAGTGGAAACGGAGGTGCCGCCAACAGCGACATTATTGTCGAGAACCACACCCTTCTTGGCCAGTCTGGAGCTATCAGAATAGCTGGAATTCTCTCTAGTCTGATCCGACGCAGCACTAGAGGAAGTAAGGATATCGGCGGGAATACATAGATCAGCTTGAACTGATCCCACTGAGCCACTAGAGCATCCACCGCCACCGCCTTCGGGTCCTTGTACCTGGACATGAATGTCGGTAACTTGGCATTGGACCTGGAAGCCATCAAATCCACTTGGGGGGTTCCCCAGCGAGAGCACAGTAGCGCAAAGACTTCCGGGTGGAGGCTCCATTCCCCGGGATCCATCCTTCTGCGACTGAGAAAGTCCGCTGTAATATTCTGAACCCCTGGAATGTGAATCGCCGAAATGGCTGGTACATTGGCCTCTGCCCAAATCAGAATTCGGGACACCTCTACCATGAGTCTGGAACTCCTTGTCCCACCTTGGTGATTGATATACGCGACAGCCGTCGCATTGTCTGTCTGCACACGGACTGGCAGACCGCTCAAAGGGACCGTCCAATGTTGGAGGCAAAGAAAAATCGCCCTCAATTCCAGGATGTTGATCGGAAGCACAGACTCTTCCGGTGACCATACCCCCTGAATCCAGAGATTGTTCCAAACACCCCCCCAGCCCGTCAGGCTGGCATCGGTGGTTATGACTGACCACTTCAGAGGGAGGAAAGACTTCCCCAGGGAGAATGCCCCTGGACGTAACCACCATTCTAGAGAATCCCGCACCGCGCGAGAAATGGTGACACTGCAATCCAGCGATTGCGACTGATTCCATCGACTCAAGATGAACCTTTGAAGAGTCCTGGAGTGGAACTGGGCAAAAGGAATTGCCTCCATGGACGCCACCATCAGTCCCAGAAGACGCATACACTTCCGTAGGGACATTGCCGTTGAGGATGTCATAATCTGTACATGTCGAAGAAGACATGACTGTTTGTCTGGTGGTAGGGAAACTACCGACCGAAACGTGTCGAGATGCATTCCCAAAAAGAGAATTGTCCTCGATGGTTCCAGGGACGACTTCTCCCAATTGACCAGCCAACCGAAGTCTTTCAGAAACTGAAGAGACAAATCCCGAGCCGTCAATGCCTCCTCCTCCGAGGAAGCCACGATCAAAAGATCGTCCAGATAAGGGAGAATCGTAATCCCCTGTCTTCGAAGGAGTGCCATGAGGGGCGCCAGAATTTTTGTAAAGACCCTTGGCGCTGAGGCTAAGCCGAACGGCAGAGCCACGAACTGGTAATGATTCTGACCTATGGCAAATCGAAGAAAGCGCTGATGAGCCTTTCCGATGGGAATATGCAAATAGGCGTCGCGAATGTCGATTGACACCAGAAAATCGTTCTGTGACAGAGCTGCCACAACGGAACGAAGCGACTCCATGCGAAATTTCCGAGCATGGACATGCCGGTTCAATCGCTTGAGATCCAGAATCGGGCGAAATTTGTTCTCCTTTTTGAGAACTATAAAAAGGTTGGAATAAAAACCTTTCCCTCGGTCCTCTGACGGAACCGGTATCACTACACCCTTTTGTAGTAGCGATTCGACCTCTCGCTGTAGAGCGACAACAAGCTCGGGTTCCGACGGAACGCGAGATTGACAAAAAACATTTGGGGGTTGAGAAGCAAACTCTATGAAATAGCCTGCCGACACTATCCGCGTTACCCAGGAATCTGGAACGCGAGCCATCCAAGTCTCCTTGAAAAGAAGCAGGCGACCCCCCACTCGAGAATTCTCGAGTGGACCCCTGGCGTCAATCCGACTTTGCGGTTTTCTTGTCAAGTTCCCGCTTGTTCTGGCGGAAACTCTGCTTCCAGGGAGTACGAGTTTTCTGAGAGGATTTCTTTCCTGAGAAAGAAGGACGACCCGATCCCCACGAGGAGTGACTAGATCGTCCTCGGCCCCGAAAGGACCGCCGACCACTATAAACACCAGGCTTACTGGACACCGAGGCCATGGCCCTTCGCTGTGGTAATGCTGATTCCTTCGCCTTAGCCTTGGAAATCAGCTCTGTGAGGTCGGATCCAAAAAGATGGCCACCCTTGTAAGGTAAGGCCAACAACCCTTGTTTGGAAACTGCGTCCCCGGCCCACTGTCTGAGCCATAAAGCTCTTCTGACTGTGACCGCTGAAGCTTGCGCTTTGGCCAGCAGAGATGCCGTATCCAGACCGGCATCAAAGATATAACAGGCTGCCGTTTCTAACCATTCACAAGTTTCCCGTATCTCAGATAACGGAGATTCATTTTGCAACTCCGTCTTCAGACGTGCCAACCAGCTTAGAGAAGCTCTAGCAGCACACATGGATCCTAGCACTGCTCGAAATCCATGACCCGCAGCCTCATAGCTTGCTTTTGCCGCCAATTCTGCCTTTCTATCCAAAGGCTCCTGTAAGCTCGCTTTTCCCTTAATAGGGAGTAGTGAGGATTTACTAAGCTGCGATAAAGACACATCCACTTCAGGAGCAGAAGTCCAATTAGCCTTTAACTCCGTAGAGCAAGGATAAAGTGTATCAAAGAAATGCGTTCCATGAAAACGCTTATCTGGACATAGACGTTCCTCCTCTATTACACCATTAAGCTCATCCAGAGCTGGCAATGTTGTGCGCGAAGCACGGGACTCCTGGAACATGCGTGCTGATTTACCAGGACGACTAGTTACCTCCTCCGGTAACTGTAGAATATCTCTCATGGCTTCAATTAATGCCTCCGTACGCTTCGTCATAGAGGAACGCCCCTGCGGCTCGTCCGCATCTGAATCGGATATTTCTCCATCCGAATATAAAGGGGAACTCTGCCCAATATCAGATACATCTGACTCGCTCCGTGTAGAGGCCGGTAACGGCCTGCGTCGCTTCCTCTGAGAGGAATTAGCAGACACATATTGACCTAAAAGGTCAGATAAGTTATTAATCGATCGAGCGATATCATCCAATTTTCCACCGCTGTCGACCGCAGCGCTAGACGCTGTGGAGGTCTGCGTATCTGATTGCCGCAATGGCACTGGGACGTGATCCGCGGCATCTGAACTCTGTTCAGACATGTCTCATCTGTATGAGCAGGTCAAAGCGGTAATACCAGCAAAAAAACTATGCGGTTTTTTTTTTTTTTTTTTTTCAAACGCTGAAGGGTTAACGCTCCACCAAGCAGAGTTACCCCAGCGGTATTCAGTCAGCAAATTTAGCAGGTAGAAATAACCCTCAAAGGGGTTAATATTGCAAACTCACCAAAATATATATATATTTGTGAGCCCCAGCCAATTTTTATGTCTCTGATGAGACTGCAGCTGCAGGATAGCGATCGCTGCGCTGCGGGGTGAGGAATTCACACTCACCCAGCTGGCCGTGGTGTCTATATGAGGAGGGGAGCGGTCCGAGGAGCCCAGGAGCCTGAGTAATGGCCGCCACAGTGAGGGGGTCGCAGGAGAAAAGCCAGAGCGCGCGTCTTCCTGCTCAAAAGACCGGGATAGATAGGCCACGCCCCCTGCTAGCTCAAATAATGAGCGCGAACTCTCCCCGCTCCTGCTCCCTCTCTGTCCTGCAGCTATCTGCCTGCGGACAAAAAATCACCACATCTTCATGTAGTAGCGCTGTCACAGCAGCGCTGAAGCATACTGACATTACATGTAGTAGCGCTGTCACAGCAGCGCTGAAGCTTACTGACATTTACATGTAGTAGCGCTGTCACAGCAGCGCTGAAGCATACTGACATTACATGTAGTAGCGCTGTCACAGCAGCGCTGACGCATACTGACATAGTAACGCTGACATTAGTAATAGCGCTGCTCATTCAGACGCTAAAGCACTCACACATAATTATTATTAAAATTTGTGTGGAGTACTCACCAGCCAAGGCGCCACAGGGACCCTCAGGGGTTTCTGGCGCAGTGCCCATGCTTCCCCCCAGGGCGAAGAACGCAGTGACCGCACGTGTGGTTTGCGTTCCCGCCAGGGAAGCTCTCCTCATCCCCCAGGGCCGGCAAGGATTCTGCAGGGACTTTGAGTAAATACAGATCCGCCAAGGGAGAGGTTGGGGTACAGCAGCGCTGATACCCCTGAGACCTCTAGACCAACTAGTGATCCAAGTCTCCTGTCCGAATATTAAAATAATAAAATTTTCTGAGGAGCTGCATTAGCAGCGACCATCCTCTGGACCTCAAATCTTAGACTGGAGCTGAGTAGGAGGAGCCCGAGCTGGAGGGGCCAGCCAGTCATCACTCTTTTGATCTGAGGTAACATCCTGATCTGGGGCTCCGCCTACCCATCAGTAATGAATACTGTGGCTCTCTTCCTTCATCTGCAGCTGAAATATATATTTGTGAGCCCCAGCCAATTTTTATGTCTCTAATGGGACTGCAGCTGCAGGATAGCGATCGCTGCGCTGCGGGGTGAGGAATCAGCACTCACCCAGCTGGCCGTGGTGTCTTATGAGGAGAGGAGCGGTCTGAGGAGCCCAGGAGCCTGTGTAATGGCCGCCACAGTGAGGGAGTCGCAGGAGAAACGCCAGAGCGCGCGTCTTCCTGCTCAGAAGACCGGGAATAGTTAGGCCACGCCCCCGCCAGCTCGAATATTGAGCGCGAACTCCCCCGCTCCTGCTCCCTCTCTGTCCTGCAGGTATCTGCCTGCGGACAAAAAATCACCACATCTACTTGTAACAGCGCTGTCACAGCAGCGCTGAAGCATACTGACATACAAGTAATAGCGCTGCTTACTCAGACGCTAAAGCACTCACACATAATTATAATAAAAAATTTTGTGTGGAGTACTCACCAGCCAAGGCGCCACAGGGACCCTCAGGGGTTTCTGGCGCTGTGCCCATGCTCCCCCCCAGGGCGAGGAACGCAGTGACCGCACGTGTGGTTTGCGTCCCGCCAGGGAAGCTCTCCTCATCCCCCAGGGCCGGCAAGGATTCTGCAGGGACTTTGAGTAAATACAGATCCGCCAAGGGAGAGGTTGGGGTACAGCAGCGCTGGTACCCCTGAGACCTCTAGACCAACTAGTGATCCAAGTCTCCTGTCCGAATATAAAATAATAAAATCTTCTGAGGAGCTGCATTAGCAGCGACCATCCTCTGGACCTCAAATCTTAGACTGGAGCTGAGTAGGAGGAGCCCGAGCTGGAGGGGCCAGCCAGTCAGCACTCTTTTGATCTGAGGTGACATCCTGATCTGGGGCTCCGCCTACCCATCAGTAATGAATACTGTGGCTCTCTTCCTTCCATCTGCAGCTGAAAGGTGACCTTAAGGCAGGTTAATAATTGATAGCTGTCAATTAGACAACTATCAATTATTAATCCTATTGTATGAAAGAAAAATCAAACACACACAGTTTAATAAAAAATAAGTTTAATGAAATAATCACACAGTTTTTGACCATATTTTATTTTCCTGCTAAAACCATTTCCTGTAATAAAAATAAAATAAAAAAGCAAAATTATACTTACCAATCCGATGTACAGTCAGGTCCCACGGTGTAATCCATCAGAAAGGGTTAACAGGTTACAGGTCGCAGAGAGCTAATAATGCTGTCTCAGACCTGTATTCCCCTGAATGAATAAGTTCCTCTCCAGCGAAAGTATAGGAATAGATTCATGAATGGAGCTTAATTGATTTATTGGCAATTTAACTTTAGTGACCTGACCTAAAGGGAAAGTGGACACAATCAATTAAGCTTCATTCATGAAACACATCCTCTCCTGTCGCCAGGAGAGGCACTTATTCATTCAGGAGCTTTGAGCTGAGCAGCGTGGGACGTGACAGATCGGCGGAATAGGTAAGAATAATGTTGTTTTATTTTTTTTCTTTATTTTAGGAGATCAATGGCTTCGCACGGATTAAGTGTAAAATAAAATATGGTCAAAAAAATGTGTTTTTATTTCATTAAAATTATTTATTCTTAAAGTGTGTGTGTGTGTTTTTTTATTTACTTCAATAGGATTAATAATTGATAGTTGTCTAATTGACAGCTCTCAATTATTAACCTACCTTAAGGTCACCTTTCAATTGCAAGGTGACAGTAAGGTGAGATTATTAACCCATTCGCCACCGCTACAGGGCAATGGGAATAGACGGGCAAAGTGCCAGAAAGGGCGAATCTAATTATAGATTTGCCCTTTCTGGGGTGTCTGGGGGCAGATGTTAGTAGCCAGGGGGGGCACAAAAAATGTACCCTCCCTAGGCTGTTATTATCTGCCCCCACTCGCTTTGCTTTGTCTGTCTGGTGGAGAAAATACAGCGGGAGCCCACGCATTTTTTTTCAACGAAATTACACCTTTAATTAACCCCTACATGTCTGAAATTTTGCACAAATACACTCATGTAATTGTAAGTTCTAAACAAATATCAAAATACAGGAAATGACATGGTTAACTGTGTGGAAACAATGTATCATTTCATGTCGGCTTCTGTGATTTCACAAAACCCGGCAATTGAATTAGCGGCTATAACAGTATGTAGAAGTCTAGGAACTATAAATATATGTATATATACATGTCACAATGACATGTATATATATATATATATATATGTGTTCTATGTGTATATATCTATTCTTTCTAGTCTTTATTAAAGCTGTCAGTGTGATTTTACAGTATAGCCGGGGATGAATTGCCGGCTTTTCTAAAGGACACCGATGCGGTTTCATCGCAAGTCACACAGTGTGGTCCGTTTGTAATCCGATTTTTCATCGCTCCCATAGACTTGCATTGGCGATTGTCGACCGACAATCGGTGACAATCGCAGCATGCTGCGATTGTACACGGACGTTTAAAACGGACCACAAAAATCGGATACTGGGAGCTGCTCCATAGATTAACATAGGTCCGACTGCAATGCGATTTTTCATCGCATTGCAGTCGTCCGATTCTGTCGCCAGTGTGACGCCGGCCTTACTCTCCCTCCCTGCAATCCCGCGGGGAGGGAAAATGGGACCTGGAGATCACAGATTTTGTCACTGGTGGAGATTTAAAAGGTTGCCATATTGCTAGGCTATGCCGTCACTTTATAACCAGTGGGGATCTGATCTCCGGGACCTCCAATGAACCCGTGGGTAAGAAGGCAGCATCTCCAGTTTAGAGTTGTCTTGCATATCTGGGTGGTCATAAGTAGAGTTGAGTGAATTATTTAAAATTCGGTTCCAATTAAGATCGGAGACGAGTATTGTTTTTGCAATAGTAGCTGAATGTCACTGGAGTCCATGGGAGTAGAAATGTCCGAATATGTTCGGAACCGATCATCAAACATAAATTCGGCACGAATAGGGTACCAATATGGCAAATTCAGATTCGGCAACAGATTCCTAACATATTTGGAAGTCATAAGCAACACTGAGCAGGGAAGTCTAATGCTATGTTCACACAATAAGCTTTTGATGTTGCAGATTTTCTGCAAATTAGGTTGCTTGTGTTTTTCAGTGCATTTTTACCACATTTTTGAAACTGCTATTTTGCCTCTTTTTGGATTGTCATGTGTTAAAGTTGCTTTGCTTTTGATACTTCCTACTATTTGGCTTGGACAAAACTTTATTGATACAGTGATGTGAAGATTGCATGTGTCTTTGATGCGTTTCTGCGGCAAAAACTCACTAAAAGCACATGGGCGATTTTTACCTGCGGATTTTCTGCATCTAATGCAAGTCTATGAAAAAATATTGTGGATTTTAAACCGGCACCGCAGTTCAGTTTACGCTGAGTAATATCTCCTGCCCATTGTGCTTTTATTTCTATAAATACCGTCCACTTTGCTTGAACTGTAAGACGCAGCTTTTTTGATAGAGCGAAAATGCACAGCCTCAAAAACTCATGGTGTGCACACAGGCTTATAGAGAAAATTTTCAGGATCAGTGGCGGGTTACACAGATCGGAGGTAGTGTCACATCCTGTTGATAATTTACAAGGTGGCGATACACCACTCTTTAACAATAATAAAAAAAAAAAATAGCTCATTGGTGGAGCTGTTAGGAACACATTCCCATGAAGGGACAGCTGGGTGACGTTCGTAAAGTTTAAGCACTGTAAGCACAAAATTCGTTCATTAGGAGTCCCAAGAAATTAGTTTTTATTGGCCAAACAGTTGCACACGGAACTAAAGTTATTATTGAATCTACAATAGGTCTGTTTATTACAGTAAGGAAAATCCTAATGCAGCAGAAAATCGATGGTAAGAACCATTTGCTTCCACTGTGATATACAGTGGGCACGGAAAGTATTCAGACCCCTTTAAATTTTTCACTGTTTCATTGTAGCCATTTGGTAAACGCAAAAAAGATATTTTTTTTCTCATTAATGTACACTCTGCACCCCATCTTGACTGAAAAAAATAGAAATGTAGAAATTTTTGCAAATTTATTAAAAAAGAAAAACTGAAATATCACATGGTCATAAGTATTCAGTCCCTTTGATCAGTATTGAGTAGAAGCACCATTTGAGCTAGTACAGCCATGAGTCTTCTTGGGAGTGATGCAACAAGTTTTTCACACCTGGATTTGGGGATCCTCTGCCATTCTTCCTTGCAGATCCTCTCCAGTTCTGTCAGGTTGGATGGTGAACGTTGGTGGACAGCCATTTTCAGGTCTCTCCAGAAATGCTCAATTGGGTTTAGGTCAGGGCTCTGAGTGGGCCAATCAAGAATGGTCACAGAGTTGGTTTGAAGCCACTCCTTTGTTATTTTAGCTGTGTGCTTAGGGTCATTGTCTTGTTGGAAGGTGAACCTTCGGCCAAGTCTGAGGTCCAGAGCACTCTGGAAGAGGTTTTCATCCAGGATATCTCTGTACTTGGCCGCATTCATGTTTCCTTCAATTGCAACCAGTCGTCCTGTCCCTGCAGCTGAAAAACACTCCCATAGCATGATGCATGCCACCACCATGTTTCACAGTTGGGATTGTATTGGGCAGGTGATGAGTAGTGCCTGGTTTTCTCCACATATACCGCTTAGAATTATCACCAAAAAGATCTATCTTCGTCTCATCAGACCAGAGAATCTTATTTCTCAGTCTGGGAGTCCATCATATTTTTTTTAGCAAAATCTATGCGGGCTTTCATAGGTTTGGCACTGAGGTTTCCATCGGGCCACTCTGCGATAAAGGCCCGACTGGTGGAGGGTTGAAGTGATAGTTGACTTTATGGAACTTTCTCCCATCTCCCTTCTGCATCTGTGGCGCTCAGCCACAGTGATCTTGGGATTCTTCTTTACCTCTCTCACCAAGGCTCTTCTCCCACGATTGCTCAGTTTGGCTGGACGGCCAGGTCTTGGAAGATTTCTGGTTGTCCAAACTTCTTCCATTTAAGGATTATGAAGGCCACTGTGCTCTCAGGAACCTTGAGTTCTGCAGAAATTATTTTGTAGCCTTGGCCAGATCTGTGCCTTGCCACAATTCTGTCTCTGAGTTCCTTGGCCAGTTCATTTGACCTCATGATTCTCACTTGGTCTGACATGCACTGTGAGCTGTGAGGTCTTATATAGACAGGTGTGTGCCTTTACAAATCAAGTATCAGTTTAATTAAACACAGCTGGACTCCAATGTAGTAGAACCATCTCAAAGAGGATCACAAGGAAATGGACAGCATGTGACTTGAATATGAGTGTCTGAGCAAAGGGTCTAAATACTTATGACTAGAGATGAGCGACTTTGCCTCCGGGAGGGTCGAGTCGGGTTTCGGACCACCCGACTTTCTCAAAAGTCGAGTCAAACGAAATCGGCCGACTATAGGAAAAAGTCGGAGTTCCGACTGAAACCTGACCCGACCCCAATGCAAGTCAATGGGGAAGAAAAGTCGTCAGGGAGTGGAGGACAGTAAACACACCTATAGTGCCCATTTCAATGCCAACAACAGCAATTCTTATTCCTTAAGCGTGTCAACTTTAATTTACTTTTTAATAATAGTAACGCATTGAAAACTGGGGGTTATCTGGCTAAAGTTGTGGGGGCAGGGCTGTCTCCAGGTTTTCGTGGGTCCCGGGCGAAAGTGTCAGTGGGCCCTTTTAACACATACCACAATTCATGATGCTCCGATACGGCAGAGAAATATAGGTATAGTACAATGCCAAATACTTCACTTCTTACATTACATGAGTGATATCTACACCATGTTCCAAATTATTATGCAAATTGGTTTTAAGTGTCATAGCGTTTTTTCTTTTTTTTTGTAAATGAAACCTATTGATGGTATTGTGTCTCAGGGTTCTTTGGATCACTGAAATCAATCTCAGATACCTGTGATAATTACCGTAGTTTGCCATGTGAGCCCAATAAAAGGAAAACTGGATGTTCCACACTATTAAGCAGGCCAGAGTTTTCAAGTAACATGAGAAAGAAAAAGGATCTCTCTGCTGCTGAAAAGCATCAAATAGTGCAATGCCTTGGTCAAGGGATGAAAACATTAGATATTTCCCAAAAACTTAAGCGTGATCATCGTACTGTTAAGAGATTTGTGGCTGATTCTGAGCACAGACATGTTCGTGCTGATAAAGGCAGAATGAGGAAGGTTTCTGCCAGGCAAGTTCATCGGATTAAGAGAGCAGCTGCTAAAAAGCCATTACAAACCAGCAAACAGATATTTGAAGCTGCTGGTGCCTCTGGAGTCCCTCGAACCTCAAAGTGTAGGAACCTTCAAAGGCTTGCTGTGGTGCATATACCTACTATTCGGCCATCCCTAAACAGTGCTAACAAGCAGAAACGCTTGCAGTGGGCCCAGACATACATGAAGACTAATTTTCAAACAGTCTTGATTACTGATGAGTGTCGAGCAACCCTGAATGGTCCAGATGTATGGAGTAGTGGATGGTTGGTGGATGGCCACCATGTCCCAACAAGGATGCAACGTCAGCAAGGAGGTGGAGGAGTCATGTTTTGGGCTGGAATCATGGGGAAACAGCTGGTAGGGCCCTTTAAGGTTCCTGAAGGTTTGAAAATGACCTCTGCAAAGTATATACAGTTTCTGACTGACAACTTTCTTCCACGATATGAAAAGCAGAAATGTGCCTTCAGGAGCAAAATCATCTTCATGCATGACAATGCACCATCTCATGCTGCAAAGAATACCTCTGAGTCATTGGCTGCTATGGGCATAAAAGGAGATAAACTCATGGTGTGGCCACCAACTTCCCCTGACTTCAACCCTATAGAGAACCTTTGGAGTATCATCAAGCAAAATATCTATGAGGGTGGGAGGCAGTTCACATCAAAACTGCAGCTTTGGGAGGCTATTCTGACTTCATGCAAAGAAATATAAGCAGAAACTCTCCAAAAACTCACAAGTTCAATGGATGCAAGAATTGTGAAGGTGATATCAAAGAAGGGTTCCTATGTTAACATGTAACTTGGCCTGTTAGGATGTTTTGGAGTTAAATAGCTTTTTTGTTCAGTGAATGTGACCTCCTAATGCTGCAAATTCCACAAATGAGCATTTTCAGTTCTTTAAAACAGATCAAATATTCAGAAATTCTACTGTGCCTAATAATTTGGAACAGTGCATTTTGAGTTTTTATTCATTTTGGAGATTATACTGTTATCATTGGGAGGTTTCTTCAATAAAATTCGATGTACCGTATATACTCGAATATAAGCCGAGATTTTCAGCCCATTTTTTAGGGCTGAAAGTCCCCCTCTCGGCTTATATTCGAGTCATATACCAGGGGGTCGGCGGAGGAGGGGGAGCGCAGCTGTCCTGTGTACTCACCCTTCCGCCGGCCCGGTCTCTGCAGCCCCTGCACTTCTCCCACGGTCCCGGCGCCAGTATTCAGCCTTCAGTGTTACCGCTCATTAAAGTCATGAATATGCACATATTCATGACTTTAATGAGCGGTAACACGTGACGCTGAACACTGGCGCCGGGACCGTGGGAGAAGAGCAGGGTAGAGACCGCGCCAGCGGAAGGGTAAGTATAAGCGATACTTACCTGCCCCGTTCCGCTGTGTCCTCGGGTCCTCTTGCTGTTATGATCAGGCAGAGGGCGCGATGACGTAGTTACTGTGCGCAGCGCCCTCTGCCTGTTCATTGACTGCTGGAGGACCCGGAAGACGGCGGCGAGCAGCGGTGACAGGTAAATATCGCTGGTGCCGGGGCCCTGAGCGATCGGTGACACCGGCACCTGTCCCCCATAGCGCGCCGGTGTCCCCGCCTGCTCAGGACACCGGCACCTGGCCTCCCAGCAACGAGAGGTGAGTATACCTTTTTTTTTTTTTTCGGTTGCAGCAGCAATTGAGGCCTATACTGTGGAGCATCTATGGGGAATAATCTATGGGGCATTATCTATGGGGGAATAATCTATGGGGCATTATCTATGGGGGCATAATCTATGGGGGAATAATCTATGGGGCATTATCTATGGGGGCATAATCTATGGGGCATTATCTATGGGGGAATAATCTATGGGGGAATAATCTATGGGGCATTATCTACGGGGGCATAATCTATGGGAGAATAATCTATGGGGCATTATCTATGGGGGCATAATCTATGGGGCATTATCTATGGGGGAATAATCTATGGGGCATTATCTATGGGGGAATAATCTATGGGGGCATAATCTATGGGGCATTATCTATGGGGGCATAATCTATGGGGCATTATCTATGGGGGCATAATCTATGGGGGAATAATCTATGGGGCATAATCTATGGAGCATCTATGGGGGCATAATACATGGGCAGCATATAGGGCATAATCTCATTTTCCACCCTAGGCTTATACTCGAGTCAGTAAGTTTTTCCAGTTTTTTGTGGCAAAATTAGGGGGGTCGGCTTATACTCGGGTCGGCTTATACTCGAGTATATACGGTATACTCTAACGGGTGATGACTTTTATTAGACTGACTGTCATTTGCAACGACCACTTAGGAAAATCAGAGAAAAATATGATTTGCATAATAATTTGGAACATGGTGTATTGTAAATTCTACAATAGCTCAAAAACCGGACAGAGAAGTCCTCCATACAGTATTATGGGCACCACATAGTGCGACATACAGAATAATGAGCCCCATATGATGCGCCATATATAATGGGCCCCATATGATGCTCCAGTAAATGAAGTGCCCCATCGATGATGCTCCAGTGTATGATGCGCCTATATAATGCTCCATATATAATGGGCCCCATATGATGCTCCAGTATATAATGAGCCCCGTATATGATGCTCCAGTGTATGATGGGCCACATTTATAATGCTCCAGTGTATGATGATCCCCATATATAATGCTCAAGTGTATAATGGGCCCTATCAATGATGCTCAAAAATTGATGGGCCCCATATATTATTCTCCAGTGTATAATGCTCCCCATATATTGCTCCAAACATTAAAAAAAATGAAATACCTCTCCTCGCTGGGCACTGCTCTACTCTGGACTCCTCAGTGTCGCCATCTTCCAGCTCTCTGCACTGTGACTGTTCAGGCAGAGGGTGCACAGACGTGACGTCATCGTGCTCTTTGACCTGAATGTCACTGTCAGGAAACGCGGAAGACGTCACAGCGGTGGAGCAGGGAGAGGTAAGTATTGCAAGTGCTGGGGCCCTGAGCAAGCAGGGGGAGGGCATACTCGTGGGCGCTGGCACTCGCACAGGGCCCCTCATAGTACGCCGGTGTCTCTGACGGAGAGAGGGCCCCCCCATCTGCTCAGGGCCCCGGCACTTGCCCGGGTGCGCCAGGAGCGGACGCCGGCCCTGGGGGGGGGGGGTACAGCCCAGTTAGGGAGGTGGAAAAACTGGCATATGTTGAGGTGTAGGCTAAACGTTCAGTAGCTGCAAATGGAGGAATTGGAGAAGTCGAAGGAAGAGGAGGACAAAGCGAGCCATTTTGCTGGCAACCTATGTGTCATCAGGTGGTACAAAATCCTTCTGGAGGAGGAGGGTCGAACGCCTACAGCCAAATGTTGCCTATACCGTGGGCTAGGCAGTACTTTTCTAGAAAAGAAGTGCCGATTGGGTAGGTCATAGTGTGGGGCAGTGTAGGCCATGAGCTCTCGGAACGCTGCGCTTTCAATCAAACGGAAGGGCATCATCTCTAATGAGATCAGTTTGGCAATGTAGGCGTTCAAAGCCATAGTACGCGGATGAGTACTTTCTTATCCTACTCAGAGTGTCTGCTAGGGTGAGCTGGACTTGAGAGCTGCATATGGGGGAACTAGCGGTGGACATGGCGGACTGAGATGGGGTTGGTGATGGTGGTGGTGGCGATGGCCTAGATTCAGTCTTTCGTTGGAAAAACATTGTGATTCCCTGACTGCTTTGGCCATGCAACGACACCAACATTTCTTGCTGGTGGTGTGCTAACCGGTGGGCTTACAGTGGGGGAAGCGATATAGCGTTGCTGGCTACCTTCAGTCGGAGCAGGTGAAGGTGCTACCTGAGGTTTAGTAGTCCGTCCACGCTTGCAAGTGCATGGTGTTTAAATGTCTAAGCATGCAACTGGTATTCACATTTTAGAGATTTTTCCCTCGGCTAAAGGTCCTTCGCACTTCTTACAGATAACCTTTGCCTCATCCATAGGATTTTGGTCAAAAAAGTGCCACACTGCACTCTTCCTACTATGGGATAAATTTTCAGGGCTTGCACGCTGTGCTAATTTGACCATCTGGCCAAGCTGTCCTGCAACTCTTTGTTTTTTTAACACTTTTTTGGACTGCTACGGGCCTGCCAGGTAACCGCAGCTGCAATGTCGATGCCTGCTGCAGATCCTTCTCCTCTTCTGAGCTATTGCCAGCGGCACCCTCTTCCCCAATGGATGTCAATCCGGGTTAACAACTGGGTCATCCATCACCTCCTCTTCAATTTCATCTGCACCTTCCTCTGTGTCACCGTGTAAGGTGATATAGTATGCGGGAAGGGACACGTGAGTTTCAACAGGGTCAGAATCTGGCTCAGTAGATTGCGAGGGCAATGCAGTGGTCTGGGTGAATGTACCAGCAGAATCATATAGCAGTGGCTGTGCATCAGTGCACTCCATGTCATTCATCTTGGACTGGGGAATTCAGGATTTCACTTGATAACCCAGGCATGGTATGTGAAAAGAGCTCCATGGAGTAATCTGAAGTGTGGCCTGCCGCATCATTCACTTTTGGTGGGAGTGAATGACACAAGGAAAGGTGTAGTTCCTGACCAGGAGCCTGCACTGATGACTTAGTGCTTGCATTTTTTGAAACTTCAGAAGAGGAGGAGATAGAGCTGGAGGCTGTTTCGGCAATGTAAGCCAAAAACTGTTCTTTATGCTCCGGGTTTAAAAGCGGTTTATCTACTCCCAGAAAAGGGAGCCTTCCAGGCTTTCTTGAGCCAGACGATGACGCAGGCTCAACACCTCCTGCCTTAGGTGCTATTGTGCTTTTGGCACTACCAGCAGATGCACCACCACCACCATCAGTACCAGCTGGCCACCCCGCCCACGTCCGCGGCCTCTTCCACCATACTTCCTCATGTTTGGGAAAATATACCAAAAATACCAGCAGATATATGGTACTTTATGAGGAGCGTACAGCTGTATATGGTGTAGGAGAAAATTTAAATCTCCGTAAATATATCCGGAGTCACACACAGACGCTCACCCAGTATGGATTTGACCGTAATACAAAAGGCAGAAAAACGGTACTGTATCAGAAGCGTACAGATGTATACAGTGTAGGGGAAAATTTAAATCTCCGTATACATTTCCGGAGTCACACACAGATAGTCAGCATGTATTTGTCCGTGATACAGCCGGTACACGGCAGTGTGTGAGGAGCGTACAGCTCTATACGGTGTGGGAAAAAAATGAACGCTCGGTAACTGTGCAGAAAAAAAAGTATAAAAGTATTAGTGCTGTGTAAGAAGGAGTCTGCACAGCAGTGTACACACAGCAATACAGCTATCAGGCAGCCTAATAACCAGCGCTGTTGCACACAAGAAAATTCTCCCCTGTCACTGCACACTAACTGTACAGCACAATTGCTATCAGCACAAGCACATAAGAACTTCTCTTTCCAGCCCTAACTCTCTCCCTACTGATAAACAGCAAGCAACCTCTCCCTACTGTTAAGATTGGCAGAAGTAAAATGGAGGTCTGCGGTCAGGGTTTTTAGACACTATGATGCCACCCAAAGCAAGCCAATCACTGCAATGCCCTTCTCTAAGATGGTGGTGGATGCTGCCCATGTCATCTCGTTGCCCACAGTGTACGTCCTTGTTCATTGGCTGAAAAAAGGCGCCTGCAAGCATTCTGGGAAATCCGACTTTGGCGCATGTTTTGACGACCGCATGGCCGACTTCACGCTATGGTCGGAGACCCGACTTTGGCGAATTTTCAGCCCTTACATTCACATGATGAGTCGATCACAGCATCCAGGTGAAGATTTGATGGGGCATGTACATGTACATGGTGCACTGTAATCTTGCTTATGGTTATTACGGTGCAAGTTAGCTTGAAATAGAAAAAACATTCTTCAAATTTTGGAAGAACCTCCCCTTGGGATGAGCCACCATGATTAACATGCCATAAATCGCCCAACATTAGTGCTAGATCTCAAAGACTATACGAGCGCAAAAATCACGTCAGTCATGTTCGAACTAAGGATCTTTATAGAAGACTGCAGACTGCTACACGCCCAAAGACTAATATTACAAGGCCTTCACAAGCCTAGGGCCAAGTATTCTATCCCCTTTCTGCCATCAGTAGAATTATCCCGTCCATGTGACCTGGGCCCTTATGACCATGGACGGGATAGTATGTCACATGCGATTGGACGAGCTCCCGGGGAGCGCGTCCAAGTGTCAGCTGATTATCAGAGCTGACACCCGGCACATTAACCCCTGGCACAGGGAAGCATCGCGCAGGGAGGGTGCTTCCGTGAGACCCTCAGAACAGCGCGATGTATCGTGCTGTTTCCGAGGGACCCTCCTCCCTGCAGGACCCCGGTTCCAAGATGACCGCGGGTCCTTCGGGGTCTTGCAGCGAGGCGGCTTCCTCAGTGCCTACTGAGAGCAGGCACTGAGAAAGCCTGCAGCAGTGCCTGTCACATCGCTGGGCTGACAGAGTGCTGTGCACACTGTCAGACCAGCGATTTGACTTTATATAGTGATGTCCCACCCTTTGACAAAGTAAAAAAGTTAAAAAAAAGAAAATAACATGTGTAAAAAAAAATTCATAAATAAGAAAAAAAATTATATATATTCCCCAATAAATTCATTTCTTCATGTAAATAAAAAAAAAAAAAAAACAATAAAAGTACACATATTTGGTATCGCCGCGTCCGTAACGACCCGCCCTATAGAACGGTCCCCTTTAGTGAACCCCTTAAAAAAAATAAAATAAAAAAAAACAAAGCAAAAAACAATGCTTTATCCTCATACCGCCGAGCAAAAAGTGGAATAACGCGATCAAAAAGACCGATATAAATAAACATGGTACCGCTGAAAACGTCATCTTGTCTCGCAAAAAACAAGCTGCCATACAGCATCATCAGCGAAAAAATAGAAAATTTAAAGCTCGCAGAATAGAGCGATGCAAAAATAATTATTTTTTATATAAAATTGTTTTTCTTGTATAAAAGCGCCAAAACATAAAAAAATGATATAAATGAGGTATCGCCGTAATCGTACTAACCCGAAGAATAAAACTGCTTTATCAATTTTACCACAGGCGGAACAATGTAAACGCCCCCCCAAAAGAAATTCATGAATTGCTTATTTTTTTTGTTCATTCAAACCTCCCAAAAATCAAAATAAAAAGCGATCAAAAAATGGCACGTGCCCAAAAATGCTACCAATAAAAATGTCAACTCGTACCGCAAAAAATAAGACGTCACATGACTCTGTGGGGCAAAATATGCAAAACTTATAGCTCTCAAAATGTGGTGATGCAAAAACTATTTTTTGCAATAAAAAGCGTCTTTTAGCGTGACAGCTGCCAAACATAAAACCCAGCTTTAAATAGTAAATCAAACCCCGCTTTATCACACGCTTTTTTAGGGAAAAATGATAAAATTAAAAAAATTTATTTATCTCCATTTTTCCATTAGGGTTAGGGTTGGGGCTAAAGTTAGGGTTAGGGTTGGGACTAAAGTTAAGGTTAGGGTTGGGATTAGGGTTTGGGGTGTGTTAGGGTTAGGTTTGTGGTTAGGGTTATGGTTAGGACTAGGGTTAGGGGTGTGTTGCGGTTAGGGTTGGAGTTAGAATTGGGGGTTTCCACTGTTTAGGCACATTAGGCGCTCTCCAAATGTGACATGGCGTCTGATCTCAATTCCAGCCAATTCTGCGTTGAAAAAGTCAAACGGTGCTCCTTCCCTTCTGAGCTCTGCCATGCGCCCAAACAGTAGTTTACCCCCACATATGGGGTATCAGCGTACTCAGGACAAATTGCACAATAACTCTTGGGGTCCAATTTCTTCTGTTACCCTTGGGAAAATAAAACATTGGGAGCAAAAATATCATTTTTGTAAAAAAAAAAAAAAAAAAAAAGATTTTTCTATTTTTACAGCTGTACTTTATAAACTTCTGTGAAGCACGTGGGGCTTCATAGCGCTCACCACACATCTAGATAAGTTCCTTGTGGGGTCTATTTTACAAAACATGGTCACTTGTGGGAGTTTCCACTGTTTAGGCACATCAGGGGCTCTCCAAATGCGACATGACGCCCGCAGACCATTCCATCAAAGTCTGCAATCCAAAACGTCACTACTTCCCTTCCGAGCCCTGTGCACATACAGTAGTTTTCTCCCACATATAGGGTATCAGCGTACTCAGGACAAATTGGACAACAACTTTTGGGTCCAATTTCTCCTTGTTCCCTTGGGAAAATAAAAAGTTGGGGACTAAAAGATCATGTTTGTGGAAAAAATATGATTTTTTTATTTTCATGCTAAACTTTAGTGAAACACCTGGGGGTTCAAAGTTCTCACCAAACATCTAGATAAGCTCCTTGAGGGGTCTAGTTTCCAAAATGGTGTCATTTGTGGGGGATTTCTACTGTTTAGGCACATCATGGGCTCTCCAAACATGACGTGGCGTCCAGCCAATTCTGCGTTGAAAAGTCAAACGGTGCTCCTTCCCTTCCGAGCTCTGCCATACACCCAAACAGTGGCTTACCCCCACATATGGGGTATCAGCGTACTCAGGACAAATTGCACAATAACTTTTGGGGTCTTGTTACCCTTGGGAAAAAAAAATTGGGGTGAAAAGATCATTTTTGTGGAAAAAATATGATTTTTTAATTTTACGGCTCTACGTTATAAACTTGTGTGAAGCACTTGGGGGTTAAAATTGCTCACCACAGATCTAGATAAGTTCCTTAGGGGGTCTAGTTTCCAAAATGGGGTCACTTGTGGGGGGTTTCCACTGTTTAGGCAAATCAGGGGCTCTCCAAATGCAACATGGCGTCCAATCTCAATTCCAGCCAATTTTGGTTGGAAAAAGTCAAATGGCACTCCTTCCATTCTGAGCTCTGCCGTGCGCCCAAACAGTGGTTCCCCCCAACATATGGGGTATCAGCGTACTCACAACAAAATGGACAACAACTTTTGCGGTCCAATTTCTCCTGTTACCCTTGAGAAAATAAAAAATTGGTGACTAAAAGATAATTTTTGTGGGAAAAAAATAGGATTTTGTATTTTCATGCCCGGGCATTATAAACTTGTGTGAAGCACTTGGGGGTTCAAAGTGCTCACCATAGATCTAGATAAGTTCCTTAGGGGGTCTAGTTTCCAAAACGGGATCACTTGTGGGGGGTTTCCACTGTTTAGGCTCATCTGGGACACTGCAAACGGAACATGACACCCATCAACGTCTGCATTCCAAAACGATACTTCCTTTCCAAGCCCTGCCGTGCGCCCAAACAGTCCCCCCCCCCACATATGGGGTATCAGCATACTCAGAAAAAATTGGACAACTTTTGGGGTCCAATTTCCTTGGGAAAAATAAAAAATGTGGGACTAAAAAATCATTTTTGTGGAATTTTTTTCTTTTTTCCACACCCAGGCATTATAAACTTTTGTGAAACACTTGGGGTTTCAAAGTGCTCACAACAGATCTAGATAAGTTCCATAGGGGGTCTAGTTTCCAAAATGGAGTCAGTTGTGGGGGGTTTCCACTGTTTAGGCGCATCAGGGGCTCTCCAACGTGACATTGCGTCCAATCTCAATTCCAGCTAATTTTGGTTTGAAAAAGTCAAACGGCGCTCCTTCCTTTACGAGCTCTGCGGTGTGACCAAACAGTGGTTTTTCCCACATATGGGGTACTGCCGTACTCAGGAGAAATTGCACAACAACTTTATCTGTCCATTTTCTCCTTTTACCCTTGTGAAAATAAAAAAAGTTTGTAAAAGATCATTTTTGTGACTAAAAAGTTAATTGTTCATTTTTTCCTTCCTCGTTGCTTCAGCTCTTGTGAAGCACCTGAAGAGTTAATAAACTTCTTGAATGTGGTTTTGAGTACCTTGAGGGGTGCAGTTTTTAGAATGGTGTCACTTTTGGGTATTTTCTGCCATATAGACCCCTCAAAGTGACTTCAAATGTGAGGTGGTCCCTTAAAAAAAATGGTTTTGTAAATTTTGTTGTAAAAATGAGAAATCGCTGGTCAACTTTTAACCCTTATAATTTCCTAACAAAATGTAAAGTGTAAATGTAAAATGTAAATGTGATGTAAAGTAGACATGTGGGAAATGTTATTTATTAACTATTTTGTGTGACATATTTCTCTGTTTTAAGGGAATAAAAATTCAAAGTTTGAAAATTGCAAAATTTTCTAAATTTTCGACATATTTGCGTTTTTTTCAAAAATAAACACAAGTTATAGCGAAGAAATTTTACCACTAACGTGAAGTACAATATGTCACGAGAAAACAATCTCAGAATCGCGAATATCCGTTGAAGCGTTCCAGAGTTATAACCTCATAAAGAGACAGTGGTCAGAATTGTAAAAATTGGCCTGGTCATTAACGTGCAAACCACCCTTGGGGGTAAAGGGGCTATACATTATGTATTGTGTTTTTTTTCTACTTTTAACTCATTAGATATAGAAAGAGTCCGGATTTGCATGGAGAGGTCTCTAAGTTTTCACACTTTCACGTCAATAAGATGGCATTATAAATCATCGCTTTATCCATACACCCCCCGAGCTGTAATACCCAGGCAGCTGTTTAGTGGAGAGATGCTTAGCTACCAGATTACAAGAATTTATTCTGCCATTAAGGATTAAAAGCTGAAATAATAACATTTATTACAGATATAAGTATCCCAATGTGGGTAAATGAAGAGCGAATCTTTATACAATGTAGAAAATCAGTACATACATTTCAAATAAGAGAAACTAATTCCTGGAGAAGACTCCCACTGGCTTTTATTCGGCTTATGTCTAAAGCTCTAAAATAGCAAAATAAATCAACTTTATGCCACGTTACTAGAGCCGAGTGGGTTACTCCCAATTCCTCGCATCTTTTCTGTCAGAAATAAAAGTCTAACAAGCCGCCTGTGTGGGGCAATGGGGCACAAAATATAGAGGATTACCAGCCTTCTATACTTACACCAAGACCATTCCCTCACTGTGCGTACATGAGCTTCCCGACAACCTCTGCTCCTCACTGTTACATGACATCCGCATTGATTTTCCACTGTCACGTCTCAGCCATGGTTAACCTTTGGGATTCGGTAAAGTTCTTACCCGAACCAAACTTTGGACTAAAGTTCGGTCGAACCCGAACTTCCACGAGTCTGCTGATCCCTAGTAATAAGACGTCCCTTCGAATGTCATCCTATCAGCTTGGCCCGTCGGAGGACTCTACTACATTCATCTGACTTTATGTATATTTTACAGTCAATTGTTATAACCTTTTACCCTCTTAAAGGGATTTTTGTTATAAAACATCTTCGGACATGTACGAATGACATTAGAGGGGGACAAAGCCACAAATGAAAAAACAGTTGGCAGTGAATATTTCACCATTTAAAAGGAAATCTACATCTTTCATAAAAAAAAAAAAAAAACAGCCTTAAATGACGAACGGATCAAACATTTTAGTGAAACTCAATTGCAACAATTATTTTCAGCTGAAAGTACACACAAAAAGAGAAAAAAAAAATTAAGAAAAAAAAGGCTCGAGGGTGGAGGGTCAAAAGGGAAACTGCTAAAAAAAAATATCAGAAATAAAGAAAAAAAAAAATCATAACATCATAGATACTTTCCTTTCCAACCAAAAGTTCAGCACTTCAACAAGATCTCTGGTGCCATTTTCTGCTGGCGCAGAACCTGCTGGAGTAAAGGCTCTATACACATTAATGTTGACCGATAGTCAAATGAGCATGGGGGTTCCCGATAGACGATTGTGGGAAAAAGAGAAGGATTCGGCATGTCTGATTTTGGACTGGCGAATCCTTTTGTTCTCTAAAAGTTAAGTGGCCACCAGAGATGTCTGGCAGTGGCTCTGTCATAGAGAACACAGTAGCACTCGGACGAGTGAGAGTTGGACGAGAGTGCTGTCAGCCGAACAATCGTCTAAACCATCATTCAACCAAATGCTATCTAATGACTATGGGGGGTTTAAAGGGGTATCTCTGAGATCCTATCCCAATATATAGTAGGTATAATAATAATATTGGCAAACACCTCCAATTAGAAATGTAGTATAGTTCTTCTGATAAGCTATGTTGCTTGCCCCATGTGCAGGGCTTTGCAGTCGCTCAGGTATCCGTGGTTACGACTACTAACAACTAGCTGTCACTATATCAGTGGTTGTAACCATGGATTTCTAAGCTAATACAATGCCCAACATGGGGAACGTGACATAGCAAATCAGAAGAACTATACTATATTTCTAATTGGAGGTATTTACTAATGTTATTATTACACCTACTACAAAAATTGGGATAGGATTAGGATCTTGGAGATGAGAATAACCCTTTAAGAGTAACAGTGCACATCAGTGCGAGGGGCTTCTCTGTGCAAACAATAAGGTACAAATGAAAAGAGTGAAACGATTATGCATGTTAGTGTGATAAAAAAAATATACTAAATTTAACAGCTATATGCTGAAATAACAGCAGAATGAAAAGAAAAATTATACAAAAATAAAAACTTAAAATTATTTAGCATTTTGGCTTTTTTTTAGTTAGTTAATTGCCTTCTTGACCAGCAGTTAATAACAATCTAAAAATTGTTAAAAGTGTCACACTTGAAAAATACTTTTGACATCTCAAAGTACGAGGGTCAATAAAGGAAGCCTGAGATGCTGGGGAAGCAATCATCTCAGTAGTGAGCTGGAGGTGATACTGTCCTATATTGTGCGGCAGATTTCTATTTTCAGATAGACAATGGCGTCACCATGAAGAAAACGCTCTCTATCAAGTAGAGGGTGAACTAGGCTGCGATCAGACAGCGCTGCCCAAATCTCAAGATATCTGTAGATTGTGAGCCCTCGTGGGCAGGGTCCTCTCTCCTCCTGGACCAGTCGTGACTTCTATTGTTAAAGATTACTGTATTTGCTTTTTGTTATGTATACCCCTCCTCACATGTTGTAAAGCGCCCTGGAATGAATGGCGCAATAATAATAATAATAATAATATTAGAGGTTTCCTAGACATCCCCACTGCCTATAAATGTCCATTCTGGCCATGTCCTTTTAACAAATATGATGCATTATATTGGACTGTTGTTTCCCTTAAAGGAGTTGTCCGTTTTGGTTTATGCTGTTTTGAGGGCTCCCCTGACATTCAGCTGATCGTTGGGTATCCCCTTCAGCGAGGAAACCCAGTGATCAGCTTAATGTCAGTGGAGCCCCCGCTGAAGGGACTACAGTGATCAGTGATAATGTGTGGTAAACTGGCAGCAAGGGTGTAATGGGGATGTGTGCCACTGGGTCAACCCATTCATAAATACCATAGTCAAATAAAAAAAACCCTGATACTCCCCTCCTGCCGTCAGGTCTCCTGGCACTCGCGTGAGATTATGCCACGTGACGGCTGTTGCCAATAAGCAGCCATTAATGCGCTGCTTCACGCACTTTTCCTCGGACGTCTATGAGAAGTGAGCGCCGTAACCCATTAGAGGCCACTGATTGGCCGCAGTGCTCACAACAGGGGCACAGTGACTTACTGGTTAACACTGTTGCATTGCAGAACCGGGGTCCTGGGTCCAAATCCCACCAAGAAAACCTCTGCAAGGAGTTTGCATATTCTCCCCGTGTTAGCCTGGGTGTCCTCTGGGTTCTCCGGTTTCCCCCATACATACTTTAGATTGTGAGCCCCAGTGGGGACAGCAATGATGATGTCTCAAAAGTGCTGTGGCGCTATGTAAGCGAGTATAATGAATAAATTAAATGGCTCCTTCACTTTCGGGATGATGAGGATCCTTAACGGGGACCCCACAGAAATCCCTAGTGATGTATTTTAACACTTAGACAGGCCATTGGGTTGAAAGGACTGGAGTGACCAGCAGGACCATAGACAACGGGGTAACAGGTGAACAAAGTCTAGGATTCTACAGTAAATTATTATCCGCACTAAAAAACAAACCTTACTGATTTGTGAACAAACATTTATCTGTTGGTGAAACTGGAGAGATGTAGAAAGATAGCCTCCTATAGCGGCAGGATTTATAGCCCCTGTCTGCTCTTTTGCTCTGCTTCATCACCCAAGAGAAAAAAAGGGGAAAAGAAAGTAATTTTAACATTAACTACACACTTCCACCCGGGGATGCGATTCCTAAATTATCTGTTGGCAGGGTACTGATCAAAGCTGGAAAAACAAAGGCACACTGCCCAGCACCAGCAAGCGAAACAGTATCACTCACCAGATAAAAGACGGAAACAAATGATCACACCTACACACAAATTGTTATAGAAGCACCCCATGAATGTGTGTATCTGTATCTATAGATATGTAAAGACAGGGATGTAGAGAGGGAGAGAAATAAAAGAGTGGGAGATGAAAGAAAAAAATACAGAGAAAGAAATAAAGACAGAATTTTACAGAAGGAAAAAAGAGAAAAAGAAAACAAATGAGAGAAGAACAAAAGTGTAATGGATTGGTGAAATAAAAAAAATAAAAAGAGAATAGAGAAATAACCCCCCCCACCAAACAAAAAAAGTGAAGAAGTGATGATAGCATAAAAAAAAAAAAGATAATAAAAACAGATAGAAGAGAAATGAAAAAAAAAGACTAAAAAAAGAGAACAAAAAGAAAAAGGAAGGAAGAAAAGAAAAGAAGGGAGTAAATTATGACTTTTTGTCCCTTACACAAACATTTTTTTACTATGAAAAAAATCACATATATACATAGGTAAGGTAGAATAAAAAAAATAATAAGAAGAAGAATTAGGATCCACTGTCCCATTTCATAGAGACTAGCATTCTGCACACTAGCCTTGAAGGCTCTGTCTAAGCAAGACGTGAGTAATTCACTAAAAGTCACAGACCTCTTAAAGGGGTTGTCCACTACTTGGAAAACCACTTCTCAATTGCTATATTGCCCCCCCAACATCACACTAGTCCCGGGAGACCAAGTATCGTCATTGCTGGAGTGGCGCCAGAGGTCCGTATAGAATGTTATTTTATTTATAATTATCAATTATATTACAATTATTTATTTAGGGGGAATATAGCATTTGAGAAGGGGCTGTCTGAGAAGTGGACAAACCTTTTAGGAGGTCTGTGCCGTTTAATGAATTTAGCGCCTCTTTCAGCGGCTGTGCTCAGCCTTAGAAATGTACTCAATTCATGGCCTGGATTACATTACCGTGGTAATTTCATGCCACTTTTGTGGCGTAAATTATGATGAATTTGTGGCCGCACTGCTCCTCGCTGCGCTTCATCCACTTTCCAAAAAATAATTTAAATACAATATTAAGAGAAGTTTGATATCCCATGTGCCATTTCCAGGCGCAGATGAAAAGGAATCTTAGCGCCAGTTGACTAATTGGCAGATTGCTGAACAGTCTGCTCTTATTTCTATTTCTTTTAATAAGTCACAAGCAACACAACTATCTTAAAAGTAAAAATCTCGTAGTGATGTCTCTATTTTTTGATTTAGAAAAAAAAAAAAAGTTGCAGGGTCTTCTGTTAGGCTGGACCACCATACTGCTGATTTTACAATCCTTCAACCCTCTGCGGGATCTTAATCAGTTATACACGGCAGACTAGAAGGGCACGGATGATCCTTGGATGTTAATTTAATGGGTCTATCAGTGCATAAATGATTGCCCTATGGGATAGATTTCCTAAAAGCAACATGTGTTCCCCTGTGTGATCATGATGAGGCATGAACAAATACCATTATCTGTGAAGCTCTCTGGACCCATATGGAGGACACACGCTGGACGTGGAGGTTGGGTCAAGGGTTCTTCAGCTGTTACAATCCTGCCAGGGCCACAAGTCTTCTGGGTTTTGCTACAAGCAGTCTGATCTCTGGAACTGCTCGTCCATGCTAAAAAGAGGCGCAGTTATTATTTTAGGAAATGTATCTTCTTCTGATCTCTCTACACTCTTCTGAACACCGATTTTGCCTCTTCTCTCTTCTCCTATTGTAGATCACCCAAGCCCGTTGTTCAATGACAGGTTTACAGGCCGGCTGACACCTTTACTCCCAGGAATTTTAATTAACTTCTCTCATCATCAATATGTTAAAGAGCGGGTTTCCATTATCTGAGGTCAGTAGTGTGTTGCAGGCCCTGCTATACCAGCCATCAAATTGAAGAATTAATGACGTGGATAATGGTCTCTAATTCAAGAAGAATTTGCATGGAGTGGAGAGCAGATAGATAATTGGGGTGGAGGGAAACCTTATGGTCTCACATAAAAATGGGTGACTGATTTAAACCTTAGTCAATGGAGGGACTGCAGCCCCTCCGCTAAAGACACATCTATCATTCATCCCTATAAAGGAAACACAGTTAGTAAATATTGTGACAGTAAGAGTGTGGACATCTACGGTCAACAGCTTCAAAATGGAGCCGGGGGCGCAAAGGTGATGCATGGCCTAACAAGGAACGAGCTTAAAGGGTCATCACCTACACCCATCATGATACTCAGTAAAGAAAGCAAATAAAAATAACATATTGCCCTATTTATCAAAAACTTTAATCCAGATTTCTGTTGTAAAAAGCTTTGAAGAGTCACAAAGTATTAAGGAAACACAAGGCTGCGTTAAACATACCTTTTGGCGTTCTCAAGCCATTTTTGCCCAGTTACGACAAAGTGGGCAGAGCTTGGGTGGAAAGGGAGAATGGCAACAGCCTCATTAAATTAATGATGAGTGGTAGTGTTTGCTACGTGACAAATCTTCCTCCAGTCCCCAACTGTGGTATAATTTGTGTCAATGAGCAAATTTTTCAGATTCTTCAGATTCATTAAGAGGTGTGTGCTTCCTAATGAATCAGGAGCATCTGACTCCAACACGCTCCATCTTCAAGGCTGGCATGAAAACCGCCCGTCTTGATGAATGGGGGCCAGGGTCTCTACAGTACCACGGCAGGCTTTTCGGAGAAGCATACAATTCCGAAGAAGGCTCTAGCACATTAGAAATTTGTCACCAAACAATTGTTTGATATCCTCCGCGACCCCATACATAGGAACGCTCCTGCCTGATGTGACGTCATCGTTGCATCGAGACAGACACGTGATGTCGTACCAGGCCTCCTAATCAGAAGAGATGCCGGCATACAATTAACCGTTCACAGATCTCCTGTCCTGATGTGGCTGCTGAAAATCCATTCGCTCCTCTCTAGAGTATTTGTAAGGCTGGTGGTATTTTTTTAAATGTTCGGCGTCCAAAAGATGAAGACGGTTAGCGGAGGACTCCTGGTAAGATCCATACTGGGCTGTACAACAGTCAGGAGTGTTTACTGTGCTTGGAACAAAAAGGCTACACTAACTTACTGTATACGACAAGTGCCCAATATTTTGTGACCCCCATCCAGGCAATGCACAGGACCCTAGAAAGAACCATCGTGTGCACTTTTGTACTGATCAGACAGAGCTCTGTATAGAAGTCTGTCCACATCCTTGCATACTTCTCCTGTGCTCCAATTGTGATTTCAAAGAAGATTCACATGCCGAAAATAAATTACATTATTTATTTTGTGACATTGTTTAGGGAATACTAGAATAAAAAAAAAAATGAGTTTTGGAAAAGTTGGTGTGCGAGGACAGAAAATTACTTTTCCATGAACTTTTCAATCCCATTAGTCTGGAGAAGAAATAAATCGTAAATTCTGTAAAATAACAGCAACTGAGTAATCTAGGCTAAAAGGCAACATAAAAACGAAGCTGAAGACCCGTAGTCTATCCAACTTCTATTACAGATTAAAACTTGATCTATCATTTGAAAACCTGACAAAACGCAGGCCTCTGAGCAACTCGGCGCCGATCTGTCACTCTGCTGTGGCACGTTACTGTATAACAAAGCCCGTGCGGCAGCGTTTAACACGTACCTGGAGGAGGACGAGGGGTTTTCTATGGTATGGTAAGAATACACAGGGTAGCACATATTGGCTTTCATTTATTTACAAGCTGAAGAGGGAAAACTTCACCGCTAAACTTACGATCCACAAATTTCCAATAAAACCTATGTATACGTCATCTGATCGCCTCTCAGAGCCAGGACTATCGCTCAGAGGTCACCTCTAACCCACCTATCCAAGGAAGGTAGGGCAGAACTGCGCCACAGACAATGGTCTTGGCTTTGTTTTCCCCCCTCTTTTTTTCAAATTCAAGAATGAGGTCTTGTTATTTGCAGAAAAATTATTTTTTACGACATTTTGGGCAACAAAGTTTTATTTAACCATTTAAAGACCAAGCCATTTTTCCCGTTCACAATTGGATACAATTTTGGTTTTATCTCAAAAACATAGCTTTCGAGTCTGGGTGTACTATCAGGTTCAGTTAGTCCAAAAGTGCATTGTTTTTTTTCATAATATATTGGGTTTAATTCTTCTTTTCGCATTTTTTGTAGGGGTGGGGGGATGGTATCAGAGTAAACTTTAAAGAAAGGACAAAAAAAAAAAAAAAGATAGCCCAATTGATTATAGATTGGTGCCTTTTCTGATGTTTTCATTCTTCTTCTTTTCAATGGCTTTAGGTTCATTGTATGTGTTCTCCTGTGGTTTTTTTTTTATTTTCTTCACTGGGAGCAACATTTGGGGGTCTACAGGTATTTTCAGCTAACTGATCAATTGATATTTTTACAAGAAGTTGCCACATTTTGTGCAAATTTACTGTGATATTTTAGCAGGACAAGTGACTTTTTGTTCTAAAAGGGTGTAAAAAAAAACCCAAATAAATAAAAGACGGATTTTGGTAAGAACTTACCTGTAAAATCCTTTTCAGCCAAGGAAGGAAAGGAGACACACTAGTTCATAACTAGTGGGTAGGCGGAGCCCCAGATAGGATTGACACCTCAGATTAAAAAGAGTGTTGACCGGCCCCACCAGCTCGGGCTCCTCCTACTCAGCTCTTCAGTCGTACCCAAGCTTAAGGAAGAACAATATCACCAGCGAAGCAACATAACCCTTCTGAAGGACTTCAGAGAAAAAAACATAAGAGTACAGGTTATGCATGCATTTGGCAAAAAAAAAAATCACACAGTTCCAGGTACTACTCACTGAACCTGACTACTGCGATAAGCTGGCAATGCTGGAACAGAGCCGTAGAGCGTCGACCTCAGTCCAGATAATCGCTATCAGAGAAGGGTCACGCTGCATCTGTAAATACAACAACACACTTCTGCCATGGGAGGGAGCTGTGTCTCCTTTCCTTCCTTCGCTGAAAAGGATTTTACAGGTAAGTTCTTACCAAAATCCGTCTTTCAGCAGCAGGTGGAAGGAAAGGAGACACACTAGTTCATAACTAGTGGGACGTCCCAAAGCAGTACAAAAATTAGGGTGGGAAAAAACCAAAATAGGCAGAAACCCAACAACCTAGATAAATGCGCCACAGGCGCCAAATACAAGTTAACTAAAAACTTTAAATTACCGCTGCCTGCAGGACCCTACGTCCTAAGGCCGCATCAGCAGAAGCACTGACGTCCACCTTATAAAACTTTGTAAATGTGTGGACGGAACGCCAGGTCGCCGCTCGGCAGAGCTGAGCTGCCGAAGCCCTTGATGAAAGGCCCACGATGAAGCCACAGCCCTCGTGGAGTGAGCTCGAATCTTAATCGGGCAAGGTTCGCCTTTAAGACGGTAAGCCTCCAAAATGGCCGACCGAATCCAACGAGCTATAGAGTCCTTGGAAACTCGTTGATCACGCCTACGACCTGCTGTAATCACAAACAGAGAATCTGACTTTCGAAAACCTTGAGTAATAGACAAATAGAACTTCAAGGCCCGCACTAAATCCAATTTGTGCAAGTCCCGTTCCCTTGCATTCCTTGGGCCCGGGCAACACAATATCCTGGTTAACATGAAATTGCGACACCACCTTAGGTAGAAAGTCGCTTCGTGTGCGAAGCACTACTCGATCCGGGTAAAACTCCAGGAAAGGAGGCGAGCAGAAAAGAGCTGCCAACTCAGAAAACCTTTCTTAAAGAGGTTACCGCCACTAAGAAGGCAACCGTCCAAGAAAGTAAAGAAAGGTTAGCAGAACCCATAGGCTCAAAAGGTACATGCTGAAGAGCCTCCAAGACAAGGTTGAGCCGCCAAGGAGACACAGGCGCCTTCCGCGGTGGAAACTGACGGGTTACTCCGCGAAAAAAGGAACGTACGTCCCTACGCGAG
This sequence comes from Oophaga sylvatica, assembly GCA_033576555.1. Taxonomy (NCBI): domain Eukaryota; kingdom Metazoa; phylum Chordata; class Amphibia; order Anura; family Dendrobatidae; genus Oophaga; species Oophaga sylvatica. The sequence goes on from JARQOD010000003.1 coordinate 558,366,638, forward strand.
GCGATAGCCTTCCGAAACAGCAAGGACAGGGCAGAAACCTGACCTTTCAGAGTGCTAACTGCCAAACCTTTGTCCAGGCCGTACTGCAGCAAAGCCAACAAATTTGGAATGGAAAAAAATCCTCGGATTCCTTGAAGAACCCGACCACCACGAAAAGAAGGCTTCCCAAGTCTTGTGATAAATCTTAGTAGTAGCCGGACCTCTGCAGCTCGCAGAGTGGTAATGACTTCGGCTGAAAAACCTACACGGGTCAATATTTCGGTCTCAAGAGCCACGCCGTCAAACGCAGAGACTTCAAGTCCGGATGACGAACGGGCCCCTGGGTTAACCGGTCCGGGCGAGGAGGAAGTGGGAATGGCGGTGCCACCAAAAGCGACACCAGTGTCGAGAACCACGTCCTCCTTGGCCCATCCGGGGCTATCAACATAGCCGGAATTCTCTCCAGTCTGATCCGACGCAGCACCAGAGGAAGTAAAGATATCGGCGGAAACACAGACTAGCTCGAAATGGTCCCACGGAGCCACCAGAGCAACCATAGCCACAGCCTTCGGGTCCTTGTACCTGGACATGAAGGTCGGTAGTTTGGCATTGAACCTGGATGCCATCAAATCTACTTGGGGAGTTCCCCAACGGGAGCACAGCAGAGCAAAAATTTTCGGATGAAGACTCCATTCTCCAGGATCCATCTTCTCGCGACTGAGGAAGTCCGCCGTGGTATTCTGGCCTCCTGGAATGTGAATCGCAGAGATGGCTGGAACCCTGGTCTCGGCCCATAGCAGGATCTGAGACACCTCCATCATGAGCCTGGAGCTCCTTGTCTCGCCTTGGTGGTTGATATACGCGACCGCCGTCGCGTTGTCTGTCTGCACTCGGACTGGCAAACCGCTCAAAGGGACCGTCCAGTGTTGGAGGCAAAGGAAAATTTCCCTCAATTCCAGGATGTTGATCGGTAGAACAGACTCTTCCGATGACCATACTCCAAAGATCGTTCCAGACACCCCCCCAGCCCGTCAGGCTGGCATCGGTGGTTATGACCGACCACCTCGGAGGGAGGAAAGATTTCCCCAGGGATAACGCTCCTGGACGTAACCACCATCCTAGGGATTCTCGCACCCTGTGAGAGATGATGACGCTGCAATCCAGAGAAGCTTGCGATCGATCCCAACGACTCAGAATGAGCCTTTGGAAGGCCCTGGAATGAAATTGGGCAAACGGAAGTGCCTCCATGGACGCCACCATCAAACCCAGAAGGCGCATACACTTCCGAAGGGACATTGCTGTCGCAGACTTCATAATCTGTACATGTCGGAAGAGACATGCCCGCTTGTCTGGAGGAAGGGACACCACCGTCCGTACCGTGTCGAAATGCATCCCCAAAAACAGGATTGACTGCGACGGTTCCAGAGACGACTTCTCCCAATTGACCAGCCACCCGAAATCCTCCAGGAGCTGAAGGGATAGATTGCGAGCCGTCCCCGCCTCCTCCTTTGAGGACGCCACAATCAAAAGATCGTCCAGGTAGGGAAATCGTAACCCCCTGTCTTTGAAGAATTGCCATGAGGGGCGCCAGAATTTTTGTAAAAACTCTGGGCGCCGAGGCCTAGCCGAATGGCAGAGCCACAAACTGGTAATGGTCCTGACCTATGGCAAAACGAAGGAAGCGCCGGTGTGCCCTTCCGACGGGAACATGCAAATAAGCGTCGCGAATGTCGATTGACCAAAAAGACGTTCTGCGACAGGACTGCCACAACGGAGCGAAGCAACTCCATGCGGAATTTTCGGGTGTAGACATGCCGATTCAATCTTTGAGATCCAGAATAGGGCGAAATTTGTCCTCCTTTTTGGGGACCACAAAGAGGTTGGAATAAAAATCCTCTTCCCCGGTCCTCTGCGGAACCGGTATCACCACACCCTTCTGCAGAAGGGAATCGACCTCTCGTAGCAGAGCGGCAAATAGTTCGGCCCTGACGGAATGCGTGATTGGCAAAAAAAAAAAACTGTCCGGGGGTCGGAGAAAGAAACTCTATGAAGTAGCCTGCCAACACAACCTGTGTCACCCAGGCGTCCGACACACGGGAAACCCAAGTCGGTTTGAATTTGAGTAAACGACCCTCCACTCGAGAGCGTTCGAGTGAGACCCAGACGTCAGACCGCTTTAGCGGGTTTTTTTTTTTTTGCCAGCTTCTGTCTTAATGGAAGTTCTGTTTCCAGGGTATGCGGAATTTCTGAGAATTCCCCTTTTTTTTTTTTAAAAAAAGAGAGGAACGACCCAAACCCCAGAGGGTTGACCGGATCATCCCCTAAACCGAAAGGACCGCCGACAACTACCGGTACTAGTCCTGCCAGACGCAGAAGTCACAGCTCTGCGCTGCGGTAAAGCTGTTTCTTTTGCCTCAGCAATCAGCTCTGTGAGGTCAGATTCAAATAGCTGACCACTTTATAAGCTAAAGATAGCAAACCCTGCTTGAAAACCGCGTTCCACTGTCTAAGCCACAGTGCTCTTCTGACTGTGACTGCCGAGGATTGCGCCCTGGATAGCAGTGACGCAGTATCCTTCAACTTGAAAAGCCCATCTACCTCGATAGAGGGGATCCATCTTGTCACGCCGTCCGTAGACGGTCCAAAGGGCTCAGGGAAACTTTGCAAGTACACATAGATCCTTAATACTGAATCCATGACCCGCGGTCTCGCAGATGGATATTGTTGCCATCTCCATTTTTCTGTCAAGCAGGTCCTGCAGACTCGCCTTCCTTTACCAGGAAGATTTGCTAAGCTGGGATAAAGGGACATTCACTTCAGGAGATCCAATTAACAATCAACTCCGTAGAAGACGGATACAGTTTGTAAAGCCGTCGTGACCTATGCGACTCCTGAAGCCTCCGGGCCGACTTACCAGGACGTCTAGTTACCTCTCTCCGGTAACTGTAACGCCCTCATGGCTCCATTAGTACGGCCCATGAGAGGTAGAGTGTCCCTGCCGATCCTCCTTGTCCGAAACGGACATCTTCGCTACGCGAGAAGGAAGGCACCGATTTGTGTCGCTTCCTTGAGAGGATCTAGCTGACACTCCATAACCTAGAAACCACTGGAACCTCCGACCGCTGCGCATGACGCCGTCGAGGTTTGCGTGTCAGATAGTCCGCATCTGTCATGTCCTTGCACAGTATATGGCAGGTTACCTGTCAGTAACTAGAACAGTGCGTTTCTTAAAGAAAAACAATCGCTGAAGGGTTAAAGCTCTTAAAGAGAGAGCTACCCCAGCTTTAATAGTTAACCGCCTAAGAAGGGGTTAAAGTAGCAGACTCCCCACAACCTTGATAATGAAAAAGTTGTGCGAGCCCCAAGTGCCTCTTATAAGGCAGCAGCTGCAGGACAGCTATGCCACATTAAACAGAAAAAACGTTCCACAAGATCGCTAAAAAATTGCGCTGTTTTGTATATCGCAATGACCGACAAAGTTGTTAAGGAGATCGCTAACCGCTTATGCGATGTTAATGAGATCACCCAGATTGGCAGCTACTAGCGACATTAAAAAATGATCACACAAACGATCGCATTAGTATGCGTCGTTATCAGGATCGTTAGTGGGAACGTATAGTGGCAGTATTAAAATCGCAGACTCCCCACAACCTCTTTATTATTATTGAAAAGAGTGTGCGAGCCCCTTATTCGATAACAGCCGCAGGACAGCGCAGTCTGTCACTCATTAGTGCCCCAGAAGGCGCCTGCGCTGTGGGGGTGAAGGGGTTAAGCTTCTGCCCGGAGGGTAGAAGCGACTCACCCAGCTGGTCACTGTGGTAACGTTGCCGGGAGGGGAGGAGAGAAAAAAGCCCGAGGAAGTTTCAGCCTGACTTCAGTAATGGCCACCACGCTGTGCCTCCGTGTGCTCCATGAGGGAAGCCGGAAATGGAGACTGCAGTAAAGCGCGCGCTCAGAGCGGCGCGAAAATTCAAATAAAAAGGCGCGCATCCTCTCTCCTATGTCCTGCAGGCATTAACCTGCGGACAAAAAACACAGTCACCGACATGTAATGTACAGCGGCTGCCGCAGCAGTCGCTTAAGCACTCACACACACATTAACCCCTTCATGACCCAGCCTATTTTGACCTTAAAGACCTTGCCATTTTTTGCAATTCTGACCAGTGTCCCTTTATGAGGTAATAACTCAGGAACGCTTCAACGGATCCCAGCGATTCTGAGATTTTTTTTTCGTGACATATTGGGCTTCATGTTAGTGGTAAATTTAAGTCGATAATTTTTGCGTTTATTTGTGAAAAAAATGGAAATTTGGCGAAAATTTTGAAAATTTTGTAATTTTCAAATTTTTAATTTTTATTCTGTTAAACTAGAGAGTTATGTGACACAAAATAGTTAATAAATAACATTTCCCACATGTCTACTTTACATCAGCACAATTTTGGGAACAACATTTTTTTTTGTTAGGAAGTTATAAGGGTTAAAAGTTGACCAGCGATTTCTCATTTTTACAGCAAAATTTACAAAACCATTTTTTTTAGGGACCACCTCACATTTGAAGTCACTTTGAGGGGTCTATATGGCAGAAAATACCCAAAAGTGACACCTTTATAAAAACTGCACCCCTCAAGCTACTCAAAACTACATTCAAGAAGATTATTAACCCTTCAGGTGCTTCACAGGAACTAAAGCAACGTGTAAGGAAAAAATGGACATTTTAATTTTTCCAACAAAAATTTTCTTTTAGCATCAATTTTTTCATTTTTACATGGGCATCAGGATAAAATGGATCCTAAAATTTGTTGGGCAATTTCTCCTGAGTACACAGATACCTCATATGTGGTCATAAACCACTGTATGGGCGCACGGCAGGGCTCAGAAGGGAAGGAGCGCCATTTGACATTTTGAATGGAAAATATGCTGGAATATTTAGCGGTTGCCATGTCACATTTGGAGAGTCCCTGTGTGCCTAAACATTGGAGTCCCCCACAAGTGACCCATTTTGGAAACTAGACCCCTAAGGAACTTATCTAGATGCATAGTGATCATTTTGAACCCCAGGTGCTTCACAAATTGATCTGTAAAAAAAGAAAGTACTTTTTTTTCACAAAAATTTTCTTTTAGCCTCAGTTTTTTCATTTTCACATGGGCAACAGTATAAATTGGATCCTAAAATTTGTTGGGCAATTTCTCCTGAGTACACAGATACCTCATATGTGGTCATAAACCACTGTTTGGGCGCATGGCAGGGCTCAGAAGGGAAGCAGCGCCATTTGACTTTTTGAATGGAAAATATGCTGGAATATTTAGAAGTTGCCATGTCGCATTTGGAGAGTCCCTGTGTGCCTAAACATTGGAGCTCCCCCACAAGTGACCCCATTTTGGAAACTAGACCCCTAAGGAACTTATCTAGATGCATAGTGATCATTTTGAACCCCAGGTGCTTCACAAATTGATCTGTAAAAAAAAGAAAGTACTTTTTTTTCACAAAAATTTTCTTTTAGCCTCAGTTTTTTCATTTTCACATGGGCAACAGTATAAATTGGATCCTAAAATTTGTTGGGCAATTTCTCCTGAGTACACAGATACCTCATATGTGGTCATAAACCACTGTTTGGGCGCATGGCAGGGCTCAGAAGGGAAGCAGCGCCATTTGACTTTTTGAATGGAAAATATGCTGGAATATTTAGCGGTTGCCATGTCGCATTTGGAGAGTCCCTGTGTGCCTAAACATTGGAGCTCCCCCACAAGTGACCCCATTTTGGAAACTAGACCCCTAAGGAACTTATCTAGATGCATAGTGAGCACTTTGAACCCCCAGGTGCTTCACAAATTGATCCGTAAAAAAAAGAAAGTACTTTTTTTTCACAAAAATTTTCTTTTAGCCTCAGTTTTTTTCATTTTCACATGGGCAACAGTATAAATTGGATCCTAAAATTTGTTGGGCAATTTCTCCTGAGTACACAGATACCTCATATGTGGTCATAAACCACTGTTTGGGCGCACGGCAGGGCTCAGAAGGGAAGGAGCGCCATTTGACTTTTTGAATGGAAAATATGCTGGAATATTTAGCGGTTGCCATGTCGCATTTGGAGAGTCCCTGTGTGCCTAAACATTGGAGCTCCCCACAAGTGACCCCCTTTTGGAAACTAGACCCCCTAAGGAACTTATCTAGATGCATAGTGAGCACTTTGAACCCCTCAGGTGCTTTACAGAAGTTTATAACGCAGAGCCGTGAAAATAAAATATCATTTTTTTTTCTCAAAAAATGATTTTTTAGCCCACTATTTTTTATTTTCACAATGGTTACAGGAGAAATTGGACCCCGAAAGTTGTTGTCCAGTTTGTCCTGAGTACGCTAGTACCCCATATGTGGGGGGAACCACTGTTTGGGCACACGTCAGGGCTCGGAAGGGATGTAGTGACGCTTTGAAATGCCAACTTGATGGAATGGTCTGCGGGCATCTTGTTACGTTTGCAGAGCCCCTGATGCGCCTAAACAGTAGAAACTCCCCACAAGTGACCCCATTTTGGAAACTAGACACCGCAAAGAACTTATCTAGATGTGTGGTGAGCACTTTGAACCCCAAGGGCTACACAGAAGTTTATAACGCCCGGGCATGAAAATAAAAAAATCATATTTTTTCCACAATCAGGATCTTTTAGTCCCCAATTTTTTTATTTTCGCAAGGGTAACATGAGAAATTAGACCCCAAAAGTTGTTGTCCAATTTGTCCTGAGTATGCTGATATCCCATATGTGGGAGAAAACTACTGTATGGGCACACGTCGGGGCTCGGATGGGAAGTAGTGACCTTTTGAAATGCCCACTTGATGGAATGGTCTTCGGGCGTCATGTTACGTTTGCAGAGTCACTGATGTGCCTAAACAGTAGAAACTCCCCACAAGTGACCCCATTTTGGAAACTAGATCCCCCAAGGAACTCCTCTAGATGTGTGGTGAGCACTTTGAATCTCCAAGTCATTCACAGAAGTTTATAACGCAGAGCCGTGAAAATATAAAATCATTTTTTTTTCCACAAAAATAATTTTTAGTCCCCAATTTTTTTTCCCAATGTTAACAGGAGAAATTAGAACCCCCAAAGTTGTTGTGCAATTTGTCCTGAGTACGCTGATACCTCATATGTGGGGATAAACCACTGTTTGGGCATACGTCGGGGCTTGGAATAAAGGGAGCACTGTTTGACTTTTTGAACGCAAAATTTGCAGGAATCAATGGTGGCGCCATGTCGCGTATGGAGACCCCCTGATGTGCCTAAATAGTGGAAACCCCTCAATTCTAACTCCAACCCTAACCCCAACACACCCTAACGCCTACACACACCTAACCCTAATACAAACCCTAATCATAACCCTAACCCCAACACACCCCTAACCCTAATCCCAACTCTAACCATAAACCTAACTACAAGCCTAACCCAAATTCCAACCCTAACCCTAATTCCAACCCTAACCCAAATTCCAACCCTAACCGTAATTCTAACCTTAGCCCTAATGCTAACACTAACCCTAGTTCTAACCCTAAGGCTGGGTTCATATTGCGTTTTACCAGCCGTTCAACACGTAGCGTTGACCGGCTGGTAACGGTATAGCATAACGCGATCGCGTTATGCTATACCCGCTAGCGCAGATGAATCAGCAGATAATCAGCCGCGGATCAGCAGCAAAATCAGTCGCGGATCAGCAGCGAAATCCGCCGCGGATCAGCAGCGAAATCCGCCGCGGATCCGCAGCGAAATCCGCCGCGGATCAGCAGCGATGTCCGCCGCGGATCAGCAGCGAAGTCCGCCGCGGATCAGCAGCGAAATCCGCCGCGGATCAGCAGCGAAATCCGCGCGGATCAGCAGCGAAATCCGCCGCCGATCAGCAGCGAAATCCGCCGCCGATCAGCAGCGAAATCCGCTGCGGATCAGCAGCGAAATCCGCCGCGATCAGCAGCGAAATCCGCCGCAGATCAGCAGCGAAATCCGCCGCCGATCAGCAGCGAAGTCCGCCGCGGATCAGCAGCGATGTCCGCCGCGGATCAGCAGCGAAGTCCGCCGCGGATCAGCAGCGAAATCCGCCGCGGATCAGCAGCGAAATCCGCCGCGGATCAGCAGCGAAATCCGCCGCGGATAAGCAGCGATATCCGCCGCGGATCCGCAGCAAAATCAGCTGCGGATCAGCAGCAAAATCCGCTAGGAAAAAAAAAAAAAATTCTTTATTTTTTTTATTTGTCCCTACCTATGATAAAGGGGGGGTTCATTTACTTTTTTTTATTTTGATCACTGTGACAGTTTATCACAGTGATCAAAATAAATTTTTGAACACTGGGGGGCGCACTGCGCCGGCCGGCGGGCGCACTGCGCATGCGCCCGCCATTTTCCAATATGGCGGCGCCCATGAAGAGGCCCGGGCGGACGCCGGGCCCGATCGTGGGACATCGGTGGATCGGGAGAGGTGAGTAGGGGGGTCGGAAGGCTGGGGGGGGGGATAGGAAGTGGGGGCAGTGGACCAAAAGAGGAGGGGAGCTGTAAGTGACGGCGGTGACCGATCGCTGCCATCTTTCGGTGGCGGCGGCCGATCACCGCCGTGACTCGGTGTGGGGGGGTCAGGGCTCGGTCTCCAGCCATGGCAGATGCTATTGCAGCATCGGCCATGGCTGGATTGTAATATGATTGTATATATGATTGTAAAATGATTTTATATTTTCACGGCTCTGCGTTATAAATTGGTGAAATATTACACATTGCTCTGATTGGCTGTTTCACTTTTAACAGCCAATCAGAGCGATCGTGGCCACGGGGGGGTTAAGCCAACCCCCCTGTGGTGAAGCACAAAGGGTCCTGTAACTGCGGGTCGGGTGACCTTTGAGTGACCCCGGTCTCCCGGCCCGCAGGGACGAGATCCTTTCATGACGCCACATAGGCGTCATGGGTCGGATTGGCACAGGTTTTCATGACGCCTACGTGGCGTCATGGGTCGGGAAGGGGTTAATAAAAATGCGGGGTACTCACCAGCCGAAGCGCCACAGGGACCTCCAGGGGTTTCTGGCGCTATGCCCATGCTTCCCCCCAGGGCGGGGAACGCAGTGACCCTGTGCGCGGTTTGCATCCCCGCCAGGGAAGCCATCCTCATCCCCCGGGCCGGCAGGGTTCTGCAGGGACCACCATATAGGGTAATACAGATCCGCCAAGGGAGAGGTTGGGGTCCAGCAGCGCTGAGACCCCTGAGACCTCTAGACCACTTCTGGTGATCCAAGTCTCTTGTCCAATAAAAAATAATAAAATCTTCTGAGGAGCTGCTTCCAGCAGCGACCATCCTCTGAGACCTCAAATTTTAGACTGAAGAGCTGAGTAGGAGGAGCCCGAGCTGGTGGGGCCGGTCAACACTCTTTTTAATCTGAGGTGTCAATCCTATCTGGGGCTCCGCCTACCCACTAGTTATGAACTAGTGTGTCTCCTTTCCTTCCACCTGCTGCTGAAAAAGCATTTTTCCTTATGCACAAAATTCATGAACCGCGTGCACATTTTAAAAAATTTGGGGCAAGAAACGTTAATGAATACTACAAGACAAAATAAGAAAAGCGAGTTAAAAAAACACACACACAAAAATGATGACCTGGGACACAAATTCATGCACTGGTTCACCACAGGGTAAAATGCCCTGGACTACAACATCTAAGCAGGGGGTCCGCTAACTCTCTCTAACCCGGCCTGCATGTATCTCAATGTCTGACGAAGGGTATGATCGGGTATGACTGAGCAATTCTGGATTAGGTTTCATCTCACGATTAAACGATCTTTGAACTATTACTAATGGAGTTATACGGATGTATTATTTTGTGCCATCATGGAAGGGATTAGAAGTCGTGGTGGTGATCTGTGTGTTTATTTTTAAGTTTACCATTTTTTTTGTCTTTATTGTATTTTACACTTTCAGCCTCCTAGAAGACCTTTGGGGGAACCTTTTCACACCTTTTTCACTGGAGATTTTCCCAATAAGTGGGACAAATTCCAGCCTCCTGGGAAACACAGCAGAGCTGAGCTGGTCCGTGCAGGTCTCCAGCACCCAGCCATCATGTTATCACTGGAACATGGGTCTGAAGAGTCAGAACTACTTGCCAAAGTTGGGCGCTGTGTAGACAGAGATCAGTAAGGCAGGGATGGCAACAGTCTCTACCTTGCCTAAGGGGAGTCAATACCTCTTTGGTATCCCACCTGAAAAGCCACAAACTTTACAGAATCATTCAGAAACATCCAAGTAGTGTTACATATGGAGCAGGTAGACATTTATTGATTGCAGGGTGATACTTAGGTGTATTTGCAGAAAATCTTTCTTCCTTCAGGATATATGGAGACGTTTGATTTTGGAGCAGAAAAATCTGCTGCAAATACTCAAGTGTTGGCAGTATAAATTAAACACTGAGTAAAATATGCACATTTTTTTCCCCATTCATTTGAATGAATGAAAAACGTTGCAAAGAGGCTGAAGGAATCGACATGCTACAGATTTCTTGAAAAAAAAAAAAAAAAACCACTTTGAACGTTCAAATCTGCAAGGAAAAAAAATAAGCAGCGCGTGCATGAAATTATAGGAATCTCATTCACTTTGCTGGTACTGTTAGACGCTGCGTTTTTTTTCCCGCAACTAAGACATGCAGCCAAAACGCAACGTGTGAATAAACCCTTGTGCAGAGTTATAGCAATGGGATAGATCCAACATAAAAAAGGTAAAGATTAATGAAATACTAAAGCACTGAATACTTCCGTTACCTCAAAACAGGGTTTATGGCAACCGACCAAACTCTGTCTTCTGTCTGAATGGTGTGCAGCCATCGGCCGTCTGCGTTGGATGAAAGAGACCACACCTGAAACGTTTGCAGAAGGTAGAAAATTAACAGCGTGATGCAGAAACACATGATTACAAAGGTTCCTCAAGGTTTTATCCTTTCTGGTATGAAACCCTTATATAGAAGCCCCGTATCTGTGCAATACTTATCATCTAGTGTGACATTTTCTACATATACGCTACATTTCTGAAAACAAGGCTGCAAGTGACATAAAACTGAATACGCTCAATGCTTCTCAGCCCATCGCTGGAGATGGCTTTCCCTGTAAGCAGAAGATCTCCTCTGATGAATGTTTGTGTTTTTATGTCTAAGCTCCTTCTTTATGCACAAAAGATCCCCAAATCTTCAGAATTCTTTTCGCGTACGTGTTTGTTGACCACAAAGGGGATTGTGTTTTAGTCGTGTCAACAGGAATTTACTATCGCACCACGAGTAACTGAATGAAGGTGGCAAGCTTAACTAGGCTAAGCTTCCCTATCTTCAACAGGTTAAAAATATTGCTGGGAGCAGCCTATCTCTGGCCTATCAGTCAGGAATGTACATTAGCAGCTTCTCCGGGCTTAATAGTACTCAACACTCCAGCGCGCTCCGTCCCTGCCACACTCTCTGCATTTAGTGCTCCCGTCAGCTTGCGATTTCTCCGCTTCGTCTACAAAATGGACCGTGCAAATTTATTGCAGCCGGTGACGGATAAATATTCATTGTCAAATCATAAAAAGAGTAAACTGGAAAGAACCCCCCTGTAAAACAGGATTCGTGTGCATGCGCTGACGGGGCCATTAACTATAATGGTGCACACGGAGGCGCTGTCTGCAGCGGCGTACATAATTTTATGGCATATAAGACTACTGGAGGCGGACACTTTGTTCGGACACAAGTCCCGACAAGACCACTGAACAGGACGAAGAACGCAGTGTTAAAGGGCCCTAAGATAAACTGCAGAAATCTGATGCTTTTTAATAGTTCCTAACCATGGTGATACATGGGTTTACATAGGAGCTGTATACACAAAATGGTTCGGACCAGCCACAAAGCTCCCCAGGTCAAGGAAGAATCTGGCCAGTACTGAAAACACAAGGACATTTACAGGAGGTCTCCACTCTTCGGATATTGATGGACTTTTCTAAGAATAGGTAATAATATCCAATTGGCGGAGATCTGACACCCCCACTCATCAGCTGTTTGTAGTAGCACCAGAACGGCACGTTGTACATGATACTGGCTGTTCCTAATGCCATTCAGCACCAGAGCACCGGAGGACGGCCCCTACACAGTGTCCGGCCCCATAAACTCCTTACACCCAGCTGCCACCGGCAGAGCTGCAAACATCTGTGCCTTCTATTGGACCTCCACCAGCCTCACAATGATGAACCCAGGGTAGCTCATCAGTATCTACATAATAGACAACCCCTCTAACTTTCTTCCTACAGTTTCCATACAGGGCACTATGTAATTTACACTTTCTGCAGGTTTGGTCGTATTGTTTACACTGGTTAAGAGAAATAAAGTCCTCTTCATTGCTGGATGAGGGCAAGGACAACAACTACGAACACCTGCTCCACTTTTACCAGTGATTTCTACCTGAAAGGCAGTGAAATAGTAATGCTTTGCTGTAAACCTAATAAACTAAAATAATGATGTAAAAACTTGTGAAATGAAAAGAAGACTTTCTGAACGCAGACTAGTTTACGTAGGGCTCAGCCTTCAGAAACGGACTCGCTCATTAACCCTTTCAAAAATGCGCGCTTAGATCAAACGCTCCCAATTCCCGCGTGAGTAACAGTAGTACAACCAGCTGGAAACAAGATTTCTGCTTGACATTGCTCTGGAGAAACCAGTTTGAGTGTTTTAACTGCAATGTCAGATTATTCCCGGCAGACACCGCCTGGAAGTGTTTTATAGAGTTCTACAGCTCGGGAGGGAGGAGGGAAAATAGAATATCTGTCCGAGACTAGTGTCTGCTGTAACAGTGCAGGACGTCTCATCTTCACAATACCTTTCGCCCTTTTCCAGATACAGCTACTTTTTAAAAATAATGAAACATTTCATTACTTTGGAACCTAGTGGTCTCTTATGGCCCATTTAGAAGAGCCAACAATTGACAAACAAGTTCTCCTAGCAACACTCATCCTAACAGGATGGCAGCCACCAGTAGTAGGAAGGACAAATCTGATTAAAATGGTGCTGATGCTCCAGGTGTTGTACGTGCTGCACAATGCCCCCATATGGTTACCTAAACGGTGGTTCCGTACAATCAATTCTATATTTAGGGATCTTGTGTGGGGGAAAAAAACAACAGAGGATTAGACTGGAAATATTACAGAGGCCCAAAGATGGGGGGTGGCACTCCCGAGCCTGTGGATTTATTATCTAGCAGCTCAGGGCCAACAGCTGAGGGGATTGGGAGAGGGCACAGGTTCGGTGTGGCGGATATTGACTCGGGTACTGCGGAGAGACTCATTGGTTCAAGGACTGGAAGCAGGTAGTTTTAGGAAACTGGGGCTGTCATCCCCCACTCTGGCCCTGATACACAAGGTGTGGGAGGAGATTAAAAGGATTAGGGGAGTGGAGACCCTGACTAATTATTCCCCTATATGGCAAAATTAAAAACTGACGGAGTTTGACAAAATGGGGTGTAGTGAAATATGTGTATGTATGCATATATAACCAGCAGTAAGTACGTTTGTCTTAAGGGTATGCCACACTAAGCGAGATCGCTAGCGAGATCGCTACTGCGTCACCATTTATGACGCAGTAGCGATCTCGTTAGCGAGTTAGCTGTGTGTGACGTAGCAGCGATGTGACCCCTGCTGAGATGTCGCTGATCGCTTATGAACGTTCTGAGCAGTTTTTTGGTCACTGGTGTCCCGCTGGTGAGCCTGAATCGCTGAGTGTGACACCCTTTATGAACGACTTCACCAGCGTCGCAGGTGGGACTAGGTTTTCCCAACGACCACAGAGGTCGTTATACAGATCGCTGATGAGTTGTGTTTGGAATCACAGATCGCTGATGAGTTGTGTTTGGAATCTAACTAGCGATCACATAGCGATCGCACTAGCGATCTCGCCAGGTTAAGTCGTTATCGTGATCGCTAGTGCGATCACTAAAGCTACTGCCACACTAAGCTATCCCGCTAGCGATCTCGTTAGCGTTGCATACTAATGAGATCGCTAGCGGGATTGTTTCTATATCGCTAAATGCTGCCGCATTTAGCGATATAGTTAACGACGCTATCGCCGTTAGCGTTCTTCTTAACGACTTTAGCGGTACAAAAGTACCGCTAAATCGCTAAGAAAAGGTGCCACACAGCGATAAGATACTTACCCAGCGGGAGCGCCAGCGATGAAATAGGGTCCGGAGCGATTCCAGCGACGAGCGAGATCACAGCAGGAAGCTCGTCGCTGGAAGCTGCCGCACTGAACAACATCGCTAACGGGATCGCTAAATAGTGACGTTTTTTAGCGATCCCGTTAGCGATATTGTTTAGTGTGGCATACCCTTAAGTGTGGCAGTGCCTTTAGGCTGCAGCTCTCCACACAGGTCATGACCTCATGTTAGCCTGACTGGCAGTCTCCTAGTCTCCAATCTCTCCAGGGTGCCTTCCTGAGAGCACATAGAATTGGAGCATTTCACACCTTCTGGCTCTTTTGAAGTCAGATGTCAATGCTAGCTATCTATGAGAAAGTTTACACCAGAGGTTCAGAGAGAAAATAATGTATTCATTGGTAGCATGGCATGGTCCACTCAGAAACCAGCAATTAGAATATTATAATGAGAGGCTGGTCTAGAAATTGGATTCCCAAGTCATATCTATAAATTAGACTTCCACACAAAAGAACCGTGTCATATATGAGGGCAGCCAAGCTGATGTGATCATCTCATATTCCCCCCTCCCTCGGGGGCAGAGTACCAGAATGCAAAGTTCAATATTTCTGTAAGTTTTTCTCCCTGTTATTTTATACTGTTTTGCATATTTGTATGTCCCTTGTTATTTCCATTTTTATATCCCTTTTATTGTAAGCACTGTACCTTTTATATTAAAGCTTTAAACTTTAATAAGTCTGAACCTTGTTGCTCTAAATAATCCATAGCTTTAGAAGTGTGTGCTCCTGGTGATTGGCACATAGTAGTAATATTTCCGGGACTCATCGCCCGTGTGTTCGATGAGTGGTGGCAGCGTGTATGAGCGGGGTGTTTGGTCAGTGTCGGGGTGTGATTTATGCTCCCATTGCAGCATAGGACAGAGGTTGAATGCTGGACTGAGTGAGAGGAGATAGATTAACCCTTGCAGGCGCAACCCCAGACCGTGTGTGTTGGTTATTCGTGACATGGGGGAATTTAAAAACTGGACAAGGAAAGGAATTCATTACATGGCCCAATTACAGGACTCGCGAGAAATAGTGACTTTTGAGAAACTACAGGAGGAACATGAGTTATCTGAGATCTGTAGATTCCAGTATAGACAGTTCTGTCACGCCTACATAACGCAGAGTAAGACGGTTTCTATGAGGGTCCAAAAAGACATATTGGTGGACTGTGTGTAGTGATGGGGGAACAAAAGGAGTTATGTCAAGTATTCATAAGGCCTTAATGCACACCTTTTTAATCAATTACCAGATTAAGGCTAAAGAGAAGTGGGAAGACAAATTGGGATCAATAGAAGAGGATAAATGGGAGGCAATTATGGAATACATACCCCAATTGTCACTGAGTGAGCCAGGTAGACTCTCACAAATATATGTGCTCCATAGAGTATACAGGACCCCTGAAACACTGTATAGGGCAGGACTGAGATGGACGTCTGGATACCCTTGTTGTCCGGCTGATGGGGCCGGGATCTTACATATGCTGTTGCAGTGCCCCAGGCTGTACTCATTCTGGACAGCGGCTATTAACACTATAGAGGGAGCGTATGACTGTAGAATTGAGAGGGATCCTGTGGTTTGTATTTTAGGTCATGTGGAGAAGATTCAGATTCAAAATCAGTTCAAATTGGCGATAGCTAGGTTGTTATACTTTGCACATAAATAGCCAGACATTGGATAAATGAAGAACCGCCGACGATACAAGAATTTTTTAGACAATCAGACTTTATTGTAAATATGGAAAAAGGTATTTATGCCAAAAGGAAAAGGGGAATAAATGTTCAATGCATTGTGGACACCGTGGGTGGAGACGATGATCCCAAAAGGAGGACGTACTTCTGAGTATTTGTCGCTGATGTTTCTATAAGGGGAGGGGATGTGCTGTAATTGAAAATATGTGACCTTGTAATGTCTGGACTCTGTTTTTTTGTTTGAATTTCGTTAATAATAATTTATCTGATTCAAAAAAAGACAATGAATGGAGCAGAGGTTGAAGATGCCAATACTCAAGATCACTGGACTCGTACACTCTAGGAATAAACAGAATCGGCACAAGGAAAACTCTACATTTTTATTATCACTGATCCGAATGAGGAATAAAAAGTTAAATTGGTTTCCAGCAGCACTGTCAGCAGCTTGTGTATGATATTGCAGCTGAGCCCCATGCACTTCAATGAAGCTAGCACAACCCATAGACAATTTTGAGGCTATTTCTGGCAGATAACAACCATGTTTTTTGTGCGATTATAATCCTGTACAATCCCTTTATATAGACTCTGTCAACAGGTTTTTACAATCTGACAGCAGCTTGATGTAGCGGCAGAGACCCCGTTTCCAGTCATGTTTCACTTACTGGGCTTTGCTTTGCTGTTTCAATAAAATTAGCGTTTTATCAGCAGTAGATTATCACTACAAAACTAGTTGTCTTGTGCCTCCTGGCCAACCTCACCCCAACACTGATTGGTAGATTTCTTCCTATGCACAGTGTAAACAGAAAGCTGCCAATCAGGGGTGTGGGCGGGGTTATACAGAGCTCAACATTCCAAGCACTGCTAGATCTACAGGAGAGAAAACAGGGATTGTATCACAACTGCTGTACCCATTAGACTAAGTGACACATCGCTGGACTAAGAGTCTCTATCTCTACACAAGGCTGCTGTCAGATTACATAGCAAAACCTGCTAATGATTTCCCTTTAAATAATTCTTCAGTCATATATTATAACAATGCATATTTATGCCCTAATATAGTGACTTTTACAGACTCACTAAGGTATACCCTAGTGATTGCGCCACCAGTATTCCGCATGATCGCTGCGGCATAGAGGCCTGCCCAAATGCATGCAGCACGGATGTATGTCCTGGTGTATAAAGCAGTCATAAATGTGCCCTGCTGTATAGTAACAGCTAAATTATGACCTAATCTGTGCATATATGTCTTGATTGTGTTTTTTTTTACATTTATTTAGAAGAATTTCAGATTAGAAATTCCTGCTACTATCAGCAAAAGGTTAAACGGCATTGAATCTCCATGAAATATAGGAGAGGACTAGCACAGAGTACAGTGTGGCTCCCGTCCAGCTGCCGCTTTCCACTACCAGGGCCTTTTTAGCTAATCAGCTTTCAGCATGAGTGTGAGTAATGTGCCTCACTGCGGTGTTCAGTCTCTCCTGTCCACCGTCTATCAGGGAGACGGGCGGTCAGAGGGAACGATTGAGCGACAGCTTCACGAGGACTTACCCTGGCAGTCCTGTCCCTGGAGCCGCTGACTATAACTCCTCCGTGACAATCCACGCAGTTCACGTCTTGCTCGTGTGCGGAGAACTGTATGCTGGCAGCGCTGTGAAGATTATGAAGGGCGATCTTTCCATCCCTGCAGAAAGATCAGAGATTCGTTACTGAATCCATGGAGAGAAGTGTCCCGCAGAGCGGGTGATACTAGATAAGGCCTGCAGGTACGCCCCGAGCTCTGCGTGTAAATCACCTTAAAGAACATCGAGAACAAGAACTTAAAAACTAACAATCATTTTAATTTTTATTATATAAAATCAATAGTACATGTGAAAAATAATTTGTAATCATTGTGATCAGAGAAATCCCCTTAGTGACAGAGCCAATTTGGTACTTAATGACCGGACCAATTTTCTAATTCTGACCAGTGTCACTTTATGAGGTTATGACTCTGGAACGCTTCAACGGATCCGCTGATCCTGAGAATGTTTATTTGTGACATATTGTACTTCATGTTAGTGGTGAAACTTCTTCGAATATGACTTACATTTATTTATGAAAAAAAGAGGAAATTTGGCCAAAATTTGGAAAATTTTGCAAATTTTCAAACTTCTAATTTTTGTGCCCTTAAATCAGAGAGTCATATCGCACAAAATAGTTAATAAATAACATTTCCCACAGGTCTACTTTACATTTTGGAAACAATTTTTTTTGTTAGTAAGTTATAAGGGTTAAAAGTTGACCAGCGATTTCTCATTTTTCCTAAAAAAAATTTTTACAAAACCATTTTTTTTTTTTTAGGGACCACCTCACATTTGAAGTGAGTTTGGGGGGTCAATATAATAGAAAATACCCAAAAGTGACACCATTCTAAAAACTGCACCCTCAAGGTGCGCAAAACCACATTCAGGTAGCTTATTAACTCTTCAGGTGCTTCACAAGAACTAAAAAAATGTTGAAGGAAATGAACATTTTACTTTCTTCACAAAAAAAATTACAGTACCTTTGAATCAAAGTTTTTTTATTTTCACAAGGTTATCAGGAGAAAATGGACCACAAAATGTGTTGTGCAATTTCTCCTAAGTACGCCGATACCCCGTATGTAGGGGAAAGCCACTGTTTGGGCTCACGGCAGGGCACAGAAGTGAGAGAGCACCGTTTGACTTATTGAATGCAGAATTGGCTGAAATCAATGGTGGGTGCCATGTTGCGTTTGGAGAACCCCTGATGTACCTAACAGTGGAAACCCCGAATTCTAACTCCAACCTCAACACAGCCCAAAACCCAACCCTAACCTCAAACACCCCTAACCCTAACCCCAATACAACCCTAACCCTAGCCCCAACATTAGCTCCAACCCTAACCCTAGCACTAACCCTAGCCCCAAACCTAAATATAACCCCAACCATAACCCTAGCCCCAGCCCTAACCCTAGCTATAACCCCAACTATAACCCTAACCATAACCCTAACTTTAATGGAAAAAAATAATAAGGGGGTGATAAAAAAAATCGTGAATCAAACTTCCCTTTATTTTGATCACTGTGATAGGGTAATAGGAAATCTCCTATTGTTGCCGGGTGCCAGCCGTCAGATCTCGGGGGGGCGCACTGCGCATGCGCCGCCATTTTTTTCCTGGAAGATGACGCCGAGGGCCAGGGGACACAGCTGGAGGGACCGGAAGACACCGCAGGTACCGGGAGGGCTGGGGGCACCCCATTTCTCTCTACTCTGATGTGCTAGATCATATCAGAGGAGAGAGAAATAAATAGGAAATCAGACTTTTTTGGCGGTTGCCGTTATTCCGTGAATAACGGTGATCGCAACACTGGGGTCGTTAAAAAACCACCCGAATCATGTTCCCCGAGTCTATGCCGAGACCTCGGAGATTTTACGACGCTGGGGGGTGTTAAAAAGCGGCGCTGAGGAATAAGTACCCTTAACTGTCGCCGTTAACAGGCATATGAGCGGTCGTTAAGGGGTTAAAAGGGAAGCTGTCACCAGGATTTTTCCACCCGAGCAGCATGATGTAGGGGCAGAGACACTGATTCCACTGTTGTATCACTTGCTGTGTTACTTGCAGCAGATTTTTAGTAAAATCATTGGATCTGGGAGATAAAACGCGAATTTTATCAAAAGTGCAGCAAGCAACACAGTAAGTAATACACTGCTGGAATCCGGGTCTCTGTCTCTACATTATGGGTGCTCACAGATGGGGTAGCAAACACCTGGTGACAGATTTCTTTTAAAGAACGGATTTGGAACTTGACCACCGTAAACGAAAATGGATAGAGACTGCCACGCTTTGTGGTCCCAAACTGCGAGCCTGTGTGGTCTTCTGTGGAAAAGAAAAGACAAAGTTTTCCAGCTACCGCCAAAATAAAAAATTAAACTTCTATATAAAAATATTAAAAACATAACTTATTGATATGCAATAAAAACAGAAAAATTACATAACACTAGGCCTAGGCGTTTTGAGCATTTCCACGCTCTTAGCCAGTAGGGGTCTTCTTCTTGGTGACGACAATGTCATAGCCTTTAGTCTTTGCCTCTATCTAGCTACAGCAACTCTATACCTTAGGCTGGAGTCACAATAGCGTATGGGATTGGATGCGAGAGCATTGGATACGATATGCTAATGACCCTCAGTTCCTGCTCTGCTGCGAGCGGGAGCCAAGTGTTGTGCTGCTGTGCTCCGAGCCTCTAGCACGGTGAGGATCCGAGCATGGCTGCGGAGAAGGCGGAGAAAGTAATTTGTATATCTCCTCTGCTGGCGGCGTCGGCATATATCGTACTGCACTCGGGTGATATCCGAGTGCTGTGCGCTGTGTCACTAGCACCCATAGACTTACATGGGTGCGACTGAGCAGAGACTTGGCTGATTACAGTATGCTGTGATTGTTCTCACAAGCCGAATAAGCATGAGAAAATAATCACAGATGTGAGCTGCCCCATAGAGTGACACTGGGCCGAGTGCTGGGCGATGTTTTCTCGCATAGCACTCGGCCATACTGTACGAGATAATTCTCTCATGCCGAATCGGCAACTGCAACTGGCATCGAGACTTAGCCGAGTCTAGGCTCACTCGCACCCATATAAGTCTATGGGTGTGAGTGACACAAAGCACAGCACTCTGATATCATCACAGTGCGGTGCGATATACGCCGGCAGCGGAGGACATGGAGAAATTACTTTCTCCGCCTCCTCCGCAGATGTGCTCTGATCCTCACTGTGCGAGAGGCTCAGAGCACAGACGCTCGTCTCCTGCTCGCAGCAGAGCAGGAGCCGAGGGTCATTAGCATATCGCATCCGATGCCACACGCTAGTGTGACTACAGCCTGTGTGATGAACTGACTCGTTGGAAATCTCACGCTATGACAAATACGTAAGGAAAGTTAAAATATGACTTAATCATAGATCATAGAATGGTAGAGTTGGAAGGGACCTCCTGGGTCATCTGGTCCAACCCCCTGCTCAAAGCAGGATTCACTAAATCATCCCAGACAGATGTCTGTCCAGTCTCTGTTTGAACACTTCCATTGAAGGAGAACTCACCACCTTAAGAGGGATCTATCCAAATTTTAGACCCTTTACAAATAACTTCTTGTCATCACAGAATGGTGTTCACTAAATAAGATCCTCATCTATGTGACGGGAGGAAGGGCCATGCTGTAATACTTAGGGTGGTCTTGTATTTGTATGGTAGCCTTTTAAGGCTAGGGCACCATGTGTCTCGCGACACTGACACCTTATGATTTCATATCTGTGACCTTCCACGACTTCAACACAGTTGCCAATGCTCCCGAATGTGTAGGATTTTCTGTCGCTGGCGGCAAATCAGATGCAGTTCACTCGCAATAGGAGTCAATGCAAGTTGAACAAATGTTATTGGTCGGGCGACTTCTCTGAGGATTGCTGTTGAGTTGTGCAGCACCGGCCTGAGGCTATGTTCACACCTTGAGTATTCGCAGTACATTTTTCTGCACCAGAAAACAGCGTCTTGGCAGGAGAAATGCAGAGTAAAATACGCCGGCTTTTATGTGCTCCCCCTACATTCATTTAAATATATGAAAAACGCTGCAAAAACGCTGAAGGAGTTTGACTTGCTGCAGATTTGGAAAAACACTTTGATGCTGCAAATCTGCAAAGAAGTCTCATTCACTTTGCTGGTACTGTAAAACGCTGCCAGAAAAACGTGCGGGGGCGAGTGTGGAACAGAAAAAAAAACAGGTGTGAACAAGCCATAAGACCTGAATGGCAGTGGGAAGAAGCAGGACCCGGCGAGATCAGCTGATCGCGGTCTCTATGTGAAAAAGTCTGTAATTGATGGACTTGTCTCTATGCTTGCATTGGATGCACTTATTAAGGCTGGGTGGCCATGGTCAAACCCTTGAATTAGTCCTATAGTGTATGTGCCCGGGGTTAGGATTTGGAATTTGGACTTGAAACCCTTTGATTTTACAGATAATGTTGGCCACTATATTAAATCCCAACATACTGAATGAGCTAGTAATAAATAAATGATGATTATATAGGGCAGATGATTTGTGCTTTGCATCAGCACCGAGTCCTGCAATCATACCGATGAGTCAAGACGAGTGATAGCACAGGAAAAAGACGATTAGAACATACATTAGGGATCAAAGGACATCTTACTTATAAGGTTTCCAGCTATAAAATTCTGCTCAAAGCAAACATAATTGCTATAATTCCTTTACATGCCCATGTCCAGGCTTACTGAACTAAGGATTCCATTAAAAATTCCACTCCAACACTTTTTTTTTCTTCTTCTTCCCATGACTTTGAGGATGCGGAATGGATCCCCGGCTGAGGTCTTAACATTTTCCGATGCAGTTGGCATTAAACACAAAAGGTGATGCTGCAGAGCTGCACTCCCCCCCTGCCTCCGCAGGCTCATCCGCTGAACTCACCTGTGAGCAATGCAGCAGAGCTCACCGTGGAATGAGTCACACCATTCATCTCTTTTATGAACAGGATTATCTTCTAACACTCTTCTGCTCGTACTGACATTTTAGTGTGAATCTTCAAAAAGCCATGACCTCAGCCCAGGTTTAGGCTTCAGATACATTGTACCTTTGAAGAACTACATTGTCTTAGTTCTACGTGTTGGGGCAAAAGTTGCATCCTTCCGTGACGAATGGGCGCTACACCGGAGATCAAAAAAGTACTAAAAATGCCAAAGCCCAGGAATGACAAACAATAGTAGATAAGCAACCTCAGGGAATGTTAGCCTTACACTTGGCATACGAGATTTGCTCCCTCCAGTTTGTATAACTGCATGTGGCCATGAAAGAGATGGGTCCCCTACTACTCTGGAAGCCCTGGCCGGACAGATTCAGCTATATATTTATATTGGGTTTTCCTTTTATATCAATGCCATTTTAATATGATAATCGAGCTGAACTTCACTTTTAGGAAGTCATCATGCCACTTTTTTTTGCGACATACAAAAAGAATCCAGAGTTATCCGAGTCACGCTAAAGCGTTTCCAGCACTTTTCTAACTAGACAGTGCCCAGGCGATCAACTTTTCAGAAGGGTTAATGAGCCGACACTGATAAATCTCCTACATTGGGTGCCATGCAATACTAATCACCCCTACAGCAGCTCGGTCCATGGACTTTTCTCGGGGAAGGAGCTAGACCTAGGACAGACGAGTCCGTTTATACAGAATCAAGACGTGCTCCGGTTTATAATCTAGCGATTACTAATACTAAACCATGGCCCTAACCTGCCCATACACCTAAGATAACGGACCCAACCCAAGCATGCATGCCTATGGGGAGATCAGAGATCTCTTGGGGAAAAGTAGAGCAAGCTTCTTGATAATATTTTTTACGCAAACATTTTTTTATTATTAAGAACTCATTTTAGGAATGAAAATGGTGGGCATATCCTCCCTAGCTGCCTAATCTATTCTGAAATGCACGTGGGGTTCATCATAAATGAATGTGAGGCCATACATAGAAATACAGAACTGCAGTTGATAGAAAATGGAGCATGTGTATCCACCTAAGACCAGCCCTATGGCGATGTATTGAGATCTGGAAAGATCAGCTACTCGTCTCCACATTAACAGACTGTAAACGATGTCTGTAGTCACATCCTGCGGTCACGCTTTCTTCCACTTCTTGCAGATTTGCCAATTGCATGCTAACGTATGTATGCATTATGGATAACGCAAAAGTAAATTGCATCAACATACCCTCCGCCACTGATGATATGAGAATCAGAGATGACAAAGCGACAGACATCTTCCTGATGACCCAAGAACATTGCAAAGGGTCTTTTGTGAAGTCGGCCGCCATTGGTGTGCAGCTGGTGGGCTCGGATTTCTTCAGCCTGAGTAAAATATAACACGTTCCCGTCTAGTTGCAGCCAGGGCATCAAACTAGAAGAAGGGAGAAAAGTGAAATCATACGAGAAAAATAAGGTAATAAAACACTTGCATTCTATGCAACCCTGGGATATGCCAGAACCAGAATGTTGGGTGGTGGGTGTCTAACAAGTGGGACCCAGAGACCAGTCCACAGAGGTCTACAGAGGCATCTGATGTATATAAAGGGATATTTATTAATGGCATATACGCCATGTGCACAGATCAACAAGGTGCAAACAGAGCCTAAATGTGATGGGACAACCTACAACTGCTTCCAGCTGCCCAACATGCAACTTTGGGATGAGGATGCAATGTGATGTGTGGCAAGACCAAAAATAATGCAAAACAATGGACTGTATGCAATTCTGCCATGTCCTACGTCTTTTTTTGGCATTTGTGATTAAAGTGATCACCATAACATATGGGATTTTTTTCTCCATAGGTAATAATTGTATTTTCAGCACGGCAACAGTTACACAGAGCTGCACATCGGCACTGTGAGCGGCACTATATGGGGGCCTTTGTGTGTGGCACAATTAGGAACCACTACATGGAGAGGGCTCCTATAGGCAACGTATGCCAGAACCCACAGCTTAGCTGCAGTATACAATTTACATAGTGAAATCAGAGACTGACATTAAGTTGCCACTTCTTAAAAAGAGGCTGTGCAGCAGCTGTGGTTTGCATGCTTATTAGTAATGCACTTTGTGATTTCTCCTCTCAGGAGCCGCTTACCCCTATTCACTGAACTATGAAGTCACCTGTACTTACTATATATGTAGAATTTACAGGAGGGGGCACAGTGGTTGCAGCACCACGATACTTAACAGGTTAACTTATGGGCTGAATCTTTGACTTTCATCCCATGAGTAGTGAAACCACAAATCCTGCTCCTACTGCGCAGGACAATGATTTGGGTGAAGGCGCGCAGGTGAATAAATACCACAAACCACAGAGAGGTGTATAATCCGCCTGTGGATTTGGTTTACAGCATCTCTGGCCCTGTAGGATTTCTAAACTATAGACCACAGGACGGCCTGGATGTCAGATGAAGCAGAGCCAGGGAGCAGGCAGAGCGCCGTAAGGGCAGCGCCACGTTGGGTGCCAAGTTCATACTCCTGTAACGAAATACATCAGGATCATTGTCTGCGGGCTCAGAGATCAAAAAAGTTATGGGATTTGTTGGGACTTTTTGTCCTGGGGGGAGGATGTTGCTGCCTTTTTCCTTACAGTCAAAACTGTGTCCAGATTTTACATTTCTATGAGATTTGCTTTAATAGTTTACATTAGGAGATGCTTTCTGTGCTTTTTTTTTTTAAATGCAAGATTATATTCCTGATTTAATTGATTTAAAGGGGTTGTCTACTGCTTGGACAGCCACTTCCTAAATGCCACAGTTCCCCAAGTAAAATAATAAAAGCTTATAACT
Source organism: Oophaga sylvatica (assembly GCA_033576555.1). Lineage (NCBI taxonomy): Eukaryota > Metazoa > Chordata > Amphibia > Anura > Dendrobatidae > Oophaga > Oophaga sylvatica. The sequence continues at coordinate 558,391,887 of JARQOD010000003.1, forward strand.
CGTATTCACCTCCTGCTCCGGCGTTGTTCAGAGCGGATGTGAGCAGCAGCCGATCACCAACCGCTGAGGTCACATGTTATGGCACATGTGCGCTGCAGCCAATGTCACACAAGATCCGGGAGACCTGGCGCTAACATCACTGGAACGGCACTAATGAAGGAGGTGGGTATAAGCTTCATTTATTTCACTCCGGGGACTCGGGCGTTAAAGAACGACTTGTCCCCTTTACGTAAGAAAGAACACAGGTATTTCTAAGCCCGCATTCACACACCTGTTTTTCTCATGCGTGTGCTGCCATTCACACAAGGTTTTTTTTTTATATAAAGGATCCGTGTGTCCCTTCTGTTACATGTGACTTATTCCAACCCATCTTTGAGGATCAGGCTTGTTTGCTCAAGTTTCAGCATATCCATCAATAACGGGTCATCCATTTTTTATCACTTTTCCATCCGTTTTTAACGGATCCATTGCTCATTGTTAATGAGAAAAAATATATATATTTCCGCTTATCTGCTTGTCTTTAAAAACAGATGAGAAAAAAACAAGCAAAAATGGACATAGAATGGATGATACACGAGAGAAAAACGGTCAGTTCCTGATGGATATAGAAAATGGAAATGGATGTGTGAATGTAGCGTAAGCCCTATCCATTTTTGGGGAAGCTGGGTGACAACTAGTGATGAGCGAGTATGTTCGTTGCTCAGGTGGTCTCCGAGTATTTGGAAGTGCTCGGAGATTTAGTTTAGGTCGCCGCAGCTGCATGATTTGTGGCTACTAACAGCTTGAATACATGTGGGGATTGCCTTTTTGTTAGGGAATCCCCACATGTATTCAGGCTGTCTAGCAGTCGCAAATCATGCAGCTGCAGCGACCTAAACTAAATCTCCGAGCACTTCCAAATACTCGGAGATCACCCGAGCATGCTCGGGAAAACTTGAGCAACGAGCATACTCGTTCACCACTAGTGACAACCAACATGGCCATAATTAAAGGGAACCTGTCAGACCCGATCACACTATTAACCTGCAGATATAGGGTTAATCCATAGCTTAATAGTGTTATGACGGAGCCTGCCACTGTACTGAAAGTGCGGCGCTGAGAGAAAATGAACTTTACCATTTCTCCCGGGAGCTGCTAGCTTTCAGTCATGCATGCTGAGAGCAGCGGATGGAAGCACGCACCCACACTGACGGACAGCCGGCTGAACTCTCATTTTTCCCCAGTGAGATCAAAATGGTTCATCACCGAAAAATGCATAAAAAAAATGCATCAAAACAAAGAAAAAAATGCCTTCTGCTGTGGGTTTCTGAAAAAACAAAACTGCATCTAAAACGCTGCATGTGAACATACTATAATGGATGAAGGACTCCTAGTCAGTGAGCGCCCGGCCTGCAGGATAATCCGGCCAGGATCACAATTCTGACTATTGATGAGTAACTATTACTGACTATTGAATGGTATCACAATCCCAGGGCGCTGATTAAACATCACGTCATAAAAGAAGCAATTATTAGAAAATTTTCATTTGAAAACATCTTCTCCATCCAGTGCATATCTCACCTACTCAGTGACCAGCGTGATTAATAAAAAGTCTGTATTTCAAGGCAGGAAATGAGATATGGTAATATTCCCCACGTGGTGGGGCTCAGGCACTGGTCACCCTTCAGGCATTTCTACACTTAACGCCAGGCGTCTAGCTGCTCAATGACAGCAGAGTCATTTCCCGGCGAACTCTGTCATCACAAACAGATGATTATGAAGCGGCCGTGGCAGACGCAGGGGATGTTTTATGGGGCAGCGGTTCCTGCTCGCACACATTCATCTTTGCTTCTTCGCTTGCAGAGCAGCAGGTACAAAGCGATCCGCTCCACGAGTCTTGAGGTTTTTACTCTTTTCTTAATTGCGACATATATCACTGCGGTCGATACATGAAACTGTGGATTGTGTCGTGTGCCGCCTTATACTTAACTGTAAATTGTATTTTTTCCCCCCCATTTTGCAACCTTCTTCCTTCTGGTGAAGACACCCACCTCCTCAGCACCTGGACACGTATCAAAGGGGATGACTACAAAAGCCCCCGATGTCAGCAGCTCTCAGATCGTGGAAATGGATTGTGCCTATATGTCAGAGCTGTGTGTAAATATGGCTCCCTGTGGAGACAAACTGGACTTTAAAACTGATTTATATAGGACATTAATCCACAGAAAAATCAGCTTTAAAATACACTGCCATCAATAAGAAGACGTGGCTGATGCCGACAGATGAGGCATGTTATGGAAATGGAACTAGAAGTGGAATTAGTGAGGTTTATTAAGGTACTAGGCCCTTCTGCAGCCCATTTTCATATATGTTAGGGCAAATTGATGTAATAAATGAGGATCTCCTACTCAAGATGACCTGCACTACGAGCCATAGTGGAAGTTTCTCCGTTATGTAATACATACGTAGTACTGAGCTACGGACTATTCACTGATGGTCACATGCAATGCCAAGTGTATCCTGTAGTGGCCACTGCAAGGACACTGAGCAGCTGACAGTAACTTCTACAGATGGTTGCAGTGGTGACCCTAAGGGGTGGTCCGGGACTTTAATATTGACGGGCTATCCTTAAGTGGGTCATCAATGTCTGATCGGTGAGGGTGCGACACCCGGCACCCCATCAGATTAGCTGTTCCCGATGCTGGCGGTGGCTGGAGCTGCTCAGTCGCGGAGCTGAACAGTCTGTACAGTGCCCACGCCGAGTGCTGCATACCCGCCACCATTCGAATAAAAGGGCGGACGCGCAGTAACCGGCCTCTCCCAGTAATCTGAGCAGTCCCGGCTGAGGACAGCACTTGGAACAGGAAGAACGTTAATGAGATTTTAAAATACTCATTCATTTTGCTGTTTCTGGAAAATGCTGCATTTTTCCTAGCGTGTATAAAAAAAGCATAAAAAACGCTACGTGTTAACTAGCCCCGATAGACAGACATAAAGTTGATACAACATACTATATAGCTATGCAGCTTTGCGTTAGTAATAATTGAGATAAAATATAATAACTGGGCTCACACTTAATAGAACAATAAGACAAACACGTAAGCAAAACACTTTAGAGAAAGTACACTATAAGAAAGAAGTGGTGTCACTTGCTTGCGTTTCCACTTGAGTAGGACATCCCGCCGACAGCGTCCATTTTTCCAGTTTTGAGAAACCCGTACTCTTTCCTTCACAGGAATTCCAGAAGCCCTGCAGACAAAGACCGATGTTATTCCGCAAATCCTCGTCTGAAAAGCCGTTTGGTTGACATAAGGAATTATACCATTTTGCCTGTCCAACTTCAAGGAAAAGTAAAGCTATCGTACATTTTCCTATAGTAAGGACAGTTCAATCCAAAAAAGGAACAGTATAAAATAGAAAAAAAATATATATTAATATAACATACATACATTAATATAATATACATATGATCTATACAATCACCTCAACCTCATCCAGCCCACTGGAAAACACATTTAAAAGACTTAAAAGACACACAGTGGAGAAAATTATTTGATACACTGCCGATTTTGCAACTTTTCCCACCTACAAAGAATGGAGAGGTCTGTAATTTTTATCATAGATACACTTCAATTGTCAAAGACAGAAATGTAAAAATAAAAAACAGAAAATCACATTGTGTGATTTTTAAATAATTAAAATTGCATTTTATTGCATGAAATAAATATAAGATCACCTACCAACCAGCAAGAATTCTGGCTCCCATAGACCTGTTAGTTTTTCTTTAAGAAGCCCTGCACTCATTACCTGTATTAATTGCACCTGTGTAAATTCATTACCTGTATAAAAGACACCTGTCCACACAGTCAATCACTCTCCAATCTCTCCACCATGGCCAAGACCAAAGAGCTGTCTAAGGACACCAGGGACAAAATTGTAGACCTGCATAAGGCTGGGACGGGCTACAGGACAACAGGCAAGCAGCTTGGTAAGAAGGCAACAATTATTGGCATAATTATTAGAAAATGGAAGAAACACAAGATGATTATCAATCTTCCTCGGTCTGGGGCTCCATGAACCATCTTGTCTCATGGGGTAAGGATGATTCTGAGAAATGTCTGGAATCAGTCCAGAACTACACGGTAGGACCCGGTCAATGACCTGTAGAGAGCTGGGACCACAGTTTCAAACATTACAGTCAGTACCACACTACGCCGCCATGGATTAAAATCTTGCAGGGCAGGCAAAGTCCCCCTGCTCACGCCAGAACATGTCCAGGCCAGTTTGAAGTTCACCAATGACCATCTGGATGATTCAGAGGAGGCATGGGAGAAGGTCATGTGGTCATATGAGACCAAAATAGATCTTTTTGGAATCAACTCCACCTGCCGTGTTTGGAGGAAGAAGAGGGATGAGTACAACCCCAAGAACAACATCCTAACAGTAAAGCATTGTGGGGAAACATCAAACTTTAGGGATATTTTTTTTTTGGACAGGACGACTGCACTGTATTGAAGGGAGGATTGATGGTGTTATGTATCGCAAGATTTTGGCCAACAACCTCCTTCCCTCAGTAAGAGCATTGAAGATGGGTCGTGGCTGCGTCTTCCAGCATGACAATGACCAAAACACACAACCAGGGCAACTAAGGAGTGACTCTGTAAGAAGCATTTCAGGACTGGAGTGGCCCAGCCAGTCTCCAGACCTGAACCCAATAGAAAATCTTTGGAGGGAGATGACACTCAATGTTTCTCAGTGACAGCTCCGAAACCTGAAAGATCTGGAGAAGATCTGTATGGAGGAGTGGGCCAAAATCCCTGCTGCAGTGTGTGCAAACTTGGTCAAGAACTACAGGAAATGTCTGTCCTCTGTAATTGCAAACAAAGGATTCTGTACCAAATATTAAGTTCCGTTTTTCCATGGTATCAAATACTTATTTCATGCAATAAATTGCAAATTAATTATGAAAAAAATCATACAATGTGATTTTCTGAAATTTTTTTGTTAAGATTTTGAAGTGTACCTATGATAAAAATTACAGACCGCTCCATTCTTTATAGGTGGGAAAACTTGCAAAATCGGCAGTGTATCAAATACTTATTTTTCCCAAAACATCCCCCATCCATCCTAGATACTCGCATTTCTTAGCAGTTCTGGGGCATGTGGACATCCACAGATTTAGACCTTAGAACTACTTAGATTAAAAGACAAAAGTATCTATAAAACTTGTGCAGCTGAGAGCGACAACTGTCCATAAATGTCTGTTCACACGGGCGGATACACTGCAGTTTGTCAGGGTCAGCACAAATTAAGTTTACCGTACATGGATTTTAGGAGCGCATTCTGCTATGAAATCACAGTGGAAACTCCCCACAAATCACTTTCTATGGTTTTGAATGGGAAACCAGTAGTCCCGTTGACGCGGCCGCAAATTTTTCAGACGTGGATTTGAAATCTGTTTTAAACAGTGACGTCACCTACTGAAGTCACTTTCAAGGGGTTAGTCCGAGTGCAGGTCCATGGCAGGCCAAACTACAAGTCTACAGTAGAAACTTATGGGTCAGCATGGATTTCTGATGGAGATTTCAATCAAATGCAGACAAGATCTTTCTACATTTCTTTTTTTTTTTTTATAGAAAACGGAATGAGACTTTACAAAATCGTATCTTGACAAGGGCCAACACAAGTCTGTGGGTCCATCAATCACCTGTACAGCACATGGATGACTTTCATATTTAACATAAAGTATAGGAGAAGCTGTAATTTATTTATCCATCTGTAGAAAACACTGATGACCGATGGTAAAACGGACACATGGACCAAACACTGATGACACTGATGATAAAGCGGACACATGGACCAAACACTGACGACACTAATGGTAAAGCGGACACATGGACCAAACACTGACGACACTAATGGTAAAAACAGACACATGGACCAAACACTGACAGCACACTGGTGGTAAAAACAGACAAACGGACCAAAACCTGATGACACTGACGGTAAAATAGACACACGGACCAAATACTGATAGTAAAACGGACACATGGACCAAACACTGATGACATTTAAGAGAGTGTGCCCGGTTTTCTATATCATACTCCACGGTTTGGGAACCTACCGGAGGCACCTTCACCACTGGCTGTGCTAGCATTTTTTCTTTTATATTGGTGAAACCAGCCTAAGGTCTCATTCACACGTCAGTATTTGGTCAGTATTTTCCATCAGTGTTTGTAGGCCAAAACCAGGAGTGGAACTTATAGAGAAAATCTAGAATTGAAAGATTGACACCTGTTCTGTGTTTTGGAGACACTTCTGGTTTTGGCATACAAATACTGATCAATATACTGATGTGTGAATGAGGCATAAACCAGAATTTGTTTTTCAGTAGAAATTATTATATGATGAGCAGATCTATCTTCCATCGGTAGTTTTATATTAAACAGCCCGCAAAGTCCAAGGTGTGCAAACTCTTGAGCCTGAAAAGTGAAAGGCTAATTCAGCTTTGCTAAATCTGTGTGAATTATTAGTGGGGCAGCTACACCCCACAATTATTCACTTATCATCTATCCTGTGGATGGGAGGCAAATGTTAATTATTGGACATCCCTTTTAAAGGGAATCTGTCAGTAGGATCAACCCTCCTCTGCCATCTATATGTGCATGCAGGTCACAGGAAGTTTGATACCTTGATATCTGCGATCCAATGTCTTATTTCAGAGAAATACACATTTTTTAAAAAAAATATGTAAATGAACTGTTAAGATCTATGGGCCGGACATAGATCTCATAGATTTTCCTGAGAATCTGCCTCCAAAGCTTATTGTAAATTAATAAGTGTTACCAGTGTGAGACGTATTGAGTCTGTTCTCCTGATCTACAAGTCTCACACTTGTAACGTCCCCTTTAAAATAAGCTCTGGAGGCAGATTCTCAGGAAGATCTATATCCGGCCCATAGATCTTAACAGCTCACTTACATATTAAGAAAAATGTGGATTTCTCTGGAATAGGACATTGGATCACAGATGAAGGTGTCATTTTATTCAACTCTCTATGACCTACATGTCCATATAGATAGCTTAGGAGGATTTAGCCTACTGGCAGGTAGCCTTTAAAAGGGATGTCCAATAAACAACATTTATCTCCCATCCATTAAGGTCTCATTCATATAACACACCACTATCTGATTTAGGCCGGGGTCACACATGCGAGAGACTCGCACGATTCTCGTGCGAGTCTCTCGCATGAACACCCGGCACTGCCGCCAGCACTCAGACCGGAGCATGCGGCTTCATGTATTTCTATGCAGCCGCACGCTCCAGTCCAAGAGCTGGAGTCAGTGCCGGGTATTCATGCGAGAGACTCGCACGAGAATCGAGCGAGTTTCTCGCATGTGTGACCCCGGCCTAATACAGAAAATCTCCTAATGCCTTTGCACAAGAACAGAGGAATATTGAGCTAAAGCAGACCCCGTACACCTATCTAAATTAACCCTTAGACTATTCTTCTCCTAGGACAGTCTCTGACAAGCATTTGGATTAATAATTGATTAATGACTAATTGGTATGATGTCATTTTTTAGGCATGTTGCTACATTCTTAAGTGTCCTATACGGTATTGAATAAAAGTTACCGACTGGAGCTTTTCTGTGGATCCTGTCTGTGTGTAATTGTATTTATTGTTACCCTTCGTCCAAACATGGAGGGAGATGTTTCCATCACAGAGATTGACGCAAATCTTATCGATTCCACAGTAAAACCTGAGGCGACGATTTTGCTGTGTATTCAACACAAATTTCACCCTTCATACACTAAATGGCTGAAATCCGGAAAACCTGCCACATTTTATACAGCAGAATAACTATTTTGTGGATTCAAAAATCCGTGCTGTGCGAGTTTTCCTGTACGGAATATGTTCACTACAAGCGAATGGAGTTATTAAAAACCAATGAACATGTATAGCACTCTAGTTCTTCAATTTGCGAAAAAATCTGGTTCATCCAGACGTCACAATACAAACCCGCCGTAAATTACAGTGCGTGAGAATGGGGTGTTCGACGAGTCATCCGGGTGTTGTACAAATTTTCTACATAGAAAAGCGAGCATGGTGCAGATTTCCAGATCAAAGGCGTTAAAGCCGTTGTCAAAAATCAGCACAATGAGAATGTAAGGATTTTTCCGCAGAATCGCCGCAGATTTATCCTACAATATTTCTGGATTTATCCACGTTTCTATGCTGATCAAAACGGGATCATTCACCAGATTTAGGCCTCATTTACACATCCATTTTTTCATGTGCATTTTCTATTCATGTTTGTCATGGATAGAACATATGCCTCAATCTGTGGCCATGTTCACATGGGAGTTTCTTTTTGTTGTTTTTATTTGTTTTTTTTTAAAGATAAAAACAAAGTGAGAAAATACTTTGCAGTTAGTAAATAAATAGCAATAGTACATGTAAATAACATAGGGACACTGTTTTTATCATCCCATCATGACAAAGTGACCCCAATCGGTATGGTCCTATCTCTAGTATTACACCTCATTATGTTAGCAGACCTTAATGTAGATGGGGGCAGAGCAGGACCCAGCCCGGACTCAGATGGGAGCAGTGCAGGACCCAGCCCGGACTCAGATGGGAGCAGAGCAGGACCCAGCCCGGACTCTCAGGAGGAGCCGACATGGCAGGAACCCAGCCCGGACTCAGATGGGGGCAGAGCAGGACCCAGCCCGGACTCAGATGGGGGCAGAGCAGGACCCAGCCCGGACTCAGATGGGGGCAGAGCAGGACCCAGCCCGGACTCAGATGGGGGCAGAGCAGGACCCAGCCCGGACTCAGATGGGGCAGAGCAGGACCCAGCCCGGACTCAGATGGGGGCAGAGCAGGACCCAGCCCGGACTCAGATGGGGGCAGAGCAGGACCCAGGGGGCAGCAGGACCAGCAAGATGGGGGCAGAGCAGGACCCAGCCCGGACTCAGATGGGGGCAGAGCAGGACCCAGCCCGGACTCAGATGGGGGCAGAGCAGGACCCAGCCCGGACTCAGATGGGGGCAGAGCAGGACCCAGCCCGGACTCAGATGGGGGCAGAGCAGGACCCAGCCCGGACTCAGATGGGGCAGAGCAGGACCCAGCCCGGACTCAGATGGGGGCAGAGGCAGGACCCAGCCCGGACTCAGATGGGGGCAGAGCAGGACCCAGCCCGGACTCAGATGGGGGCAGAGCAGGACCCAGCCCGGACTCAGATGGGGGCAGAGCAGGACCCAGCCCGGACTCAGATGGGGGCAGAGCAGGACCCAGCCCGGACTCAGATGGGGCAGAGCAGGACCCAGCCCGGACTCAGATGGGGGCAGAGCAGGACCCAGCCCGGACTCAGATGGGGGCAGAGCAGGACCCAGCCCGGACTCAGATGGGGGCAGAGCAGGACCCAGCCCGGACTCAGATGGGGGCAGAGCAGGACCCAGCCCGGACTCAGATGGGGGCAGAGCAGGACCCAGCCCGGACTCAGATGGGGGCAGAGCAGGACCCAGCCCGGACTCAGATGGGGGCAGAGCAGGACCCAGCCCGGACTCAGATGGGGGCAGAGCAGGACCCAGCCCGGACTCAGATGGGGCAGAGCAGGACCCAGCCCGGACTCAGATGGGGGCAGAGCAGGACCCAGCCCGGACTCAGATGGGGGCAGAGCAGGACCCAGCCCGGACTCAGATGGGGCAGAGCAGGACCCAGCCCGGACTCAGATGGGGAGCAGAGCAGGACCCAGCCCGGACTCAGATGGGAGCAGAGCAGGACCCAGCCCGGACTCAGATGGGAGCAGAGCAGGACCCAGCCCGGACTCAGATGGGAGCAGAGCAGGACCCAGCCCGGACTCAGATGGGAGCAGAGCAGGACCCAGCCCGGACTCAGATGGGAGCAGAGCAGGACCCAGCCCGGACTCAGATGGGAGCAGAGCAGGACCCAGCCCGGACTCAGATGGGAGCAGAGCAGGACCAGCCCGGACTTAGATGGACCCAGCCCGGACTTAGATGACCCAGCCCGGACTTAGATGACCCAGCCCGGACTTAGATGACCCAGCCCGGACTTAGATGACCCAGCCCGGACTTAGATGACCCAGCCCGGACTTAGATGACCCAGCCCGGACTTAGATGACCCAGCCCGGACTTAGATGACCCAGCCCGGACTTAGATGACCCAGCCCGGACTTAGATGACCCAGCCCGGACTTAGATGACCCAGCCCGGACTTAGATGACCCAGCCCGGACTTAGATGACCAGCCGACTTAGATGACCCAGCCGGACTTAGATGACCCAGCCCGGACTTAGAGATGACCCAGCCCGGACTTAGATGACCCAGCCCGGACTTAGATGACCCAGCCCGAACTTAGATGACCCAGCCCGGACTTAGATGACCCAGCCCGGACTTAGATGACCCAGCCCGGACTTAGATGACCCAGTCCGGACTTAGATGACCCAGTCCGGACTTAGATGGGGGCAGAGCAGTACCCAGCCCGGACTTAGATGGGGGCAGAGCAGGACCCAGCCTGGACTTAGATGGGGGCAGAGCAGGACCCAGCCAGGACTTAGATGGGGGCAGAACAGGACCCAGCCCGGACTGTTCAGACACCTGCCCGGCTATACATAGACAAAATGCCCAGAGATAGGACCATCCCAACTAAGGTACACCTTGTCGCGCTGGGACAGCTTTTACTCTTTTTTTGATCAAAACAGTATCAACTAAGCACCCTATGTTATTTACATGTACTATTACTATTTATTTAGTTACGGCAGGGTATTTGCTCGTTTTGTTTTCATCTTAGGTTTTGTTTTTTAGGTGTCCGCAGTGTGACCATGCACCTACACGTTGCACTTATACCCTTACACAATCATATGTTCTGGCTCATATCTGCAGTTTTCTTTTTGCTTTTTTTTGCAGATTGTCTGCAAATAAAAAAATTAAAAGTCACATGTCAAATTTTGATGTCCGTGCTGGTTCAAATTGTGCTGATTAAACAGACACCGCTTGGATGCCATCCATCCACGTGTCGTCCGAGGGCTGTCTGTCATTTATGATTTTAGAGTGAACTCTTCAGATGATTCATGCTGCCCGAACCACAGGTAGCATGAATCAATTTCTGCCTGCACAATTGGAGCCATGACTGTTTTATTCTGAAATACTGCAGAGTTTTAAAAGAAAAGAACAATTGGTGTGTACTATATTTTCACTTTCCACTAATATGTGAAAAAGAATCGGGAAGGGTTGAAATATCCTACTTTGTCGCCCATGTCTCCAATCCTCACACCATGTGTTTTGTGTTTGCTGCACAAATAAATATTCCTTGATTTAACACCTTTAGGACTTCAGGAGAGTGCAGTTGTAACTCTTTTAATAGTTGGCAGGGACTATGCGCCTCCATCCGAAGCAGGACAGGTCTCTCCCTATACACACATTGGCAGTGATCTGTCAGTCTAGGGGAGAGGGGATGGGAGAGGCCGCCAGGGTCCTGCCTCAGATTGGTCATCTGAGACGCATGGTCCTGGTCGACTACTAAAAATATGTTTTTATAAAACATCTATGGATACGATAACACGGCCAGATCCCATGGTTTGAGCAACTTTTTTTGGCATGAGAAAAAAAAAATGCCAAGTTGAAAAATGGACACATGGGACAAATAATAAAAGGATTAAAAAAAAAAATAAATCAAAATTGTTCCGTTTGAATTAGACTATACTGTTTATGGAAAGAAAAAACACAAGCAAATCCAATAACTGGTAAATATTAAAATATAGACTAACGTCAATTATTCTACTAAAAAATCCCTTTGGACCACAAGATGAAAAAAAAAAAAAACAGACACAAAAAGAATAGGAACAACGATGGGTAAAACTTGCAGCCCATTAGCGGCGGCTTTGAGAGGAGCGGCCACATAAAAAACGATTAGTCCCGTGTATATAAACATCACACCTTGCTGTTAATACATGTAGGAATCTCTAACCTGGCCTCGGGGCCTGCCTAAATCTCCATTTTCCCAGCCCTTTCTTAAAGCCCAGGGCTCATTTTTCTCTCGTCTCCCTCTTCTCCATCTTCCGGCACTTAGAGACCATTATAATTTGACTGCATTCCTGGGCATCTGACCTGTTTTAAACAAAACAAAAAGCAAAAGCTTTTCGATCATTTAAATGTTCGCCGGCACCTGGCCTATGATCAGCAAAGCTAGACCAGAGAATAATTTAGAGGTCTTACAACTGCTCTACTGAGGAAGGATTCCAGAAATTAAAAAGAAAAAAAAAAAGTAATAATTGTGTTGGTTCCCAGCAGCAGAAAAAAAAAACCCCTGCAGCCGTAGCCCGAAGAATAGTTCAGTCCCCGTGTGACATTAAATTCAATGTACACACAATACGATCCCCCACCTATATATCAATAACTGCACTTGTGCTGAACTTTATGGCTAGTGCTTGGAAAACTCAGCGCAAAAACAAAAGTCAATGGAGCGGAACGTCCCCAATGGAATATAGATGCCAAAATGTATCAAAAAGTAACAATCGCAGGCTGAAGAAGTAATTGGGGGAGAGAAAGGAAAAAAAAAAAAAAAAAAAACTGTTTTCAGCATTCAAGTAAATTGGTTACCCAAACAGAGCATGCCATAGCACAGAAACAGACCACACATCGTGCTAATCTCTCCCCTCCGAGCCGAACGCAGGGGGACCTGGAACGTTCATGCTTATTTTAACTTTATGGAAGGATATCCGAATGAGGCGAAGGCAGGGTGAATGGAGATATAGCATTGTGCAGGCGAGTCAGAAAAATAAAAATACTTAGAAAATAATATATGTATTATTTAGAGTCAACGGATTATAGGAACGGCTGTAAAGTTGAAAAATGCAGCAATAAACCAGCTCTTTAAATACCAGAGACTGGCTCACATCCACAAGCCAATACGGTCCCTCCATCTTGAAGTAAGTCATCCTAACTAGTTAGCGGCCATAAATCGTTTTCAGTAGGACTAGGTGATCATATAATGTGCATGTGGACACCCGGACTCTCAGCCGTCAGGGAACAAAAGGGCGGGGATAAAATCCATACACATGATCCTTTTGGCTTTCTGCTCTCTACCCTTCACCATTGAAAAGACATGAACGCTCCACTGAGCTGAGCGTTCGTTGCAAGTCAGCCTAACAAGTCCAGTCCCCAATAACTATGTGCATTTTGCCTGGGTAATATCAAAATCCCTGAAAAACAGGATTATGACAGTGCCCCCAACTGAGCCATAGACGGTAATAATATAAATATAGTACACAGGGATAGCATGGATGCCCTTTATGCATTTTTTCAGGCACTGTCCTTTTCAGATGGGCACAAAAACATAGACTGAAGATACAGACCCTGTTCTTGGCCACCCCCCAACACACAAACGGAGCCCATGTGAACTCTGCTTGTCTCCTTGCAGCCCATGGCTTGGTCGGGGTATTGTCTGAACCCATTTTTTCAGGGACTGAAGAGAATCCCACAAAAGCATTGCATAAACGCATTGTGAACAAGGCCTAAAATGCTAAATTCATCCCCTGCATGTACATGTTGGGGGGCTGCCCAGTGAGTAGATTCTCTAAAAATTAATGTGCACTTTTTTATTTAGGATGTGTTCCCAAACGGCATATCCGCAGATTCAGGTGTAAAATCCGCTGTAAATTACAGTAAGTGCCTTGTGAATCTCACGGAGAGAAAGCTAGAGGAACAGAAAAGCGCACTAGGGCCCCTATCCAGACAACAGCGTTATATGGTGATATGGCACTGTGAGAAAGCACAACACTTTATAGGCACAAGATATAAATCCAGATGCTGCTCCGCAGGTTGGGGGGTCCAGCATCAGTAGCAGGAGATGGGGGTGCGCTGCGCTGCTGGTCAGTACGGAATAAGATATCCAGACAATCCAGGGTATACTGAAGTGATAGGGGGTCTTATTCTCAGCACGATTCAAAGTGTCTATTACTTATCAGGAGCATCCACACTTTTCTGTGGTTTCTCCTGATGAAGTAGTAATAGAAATTTTGAAACGCGTTGACAAAAAGACCCCCTATCACTTCACTACACCCTGGATTCTCTGGATATCTCCCATTTCATACCGACCAACAGCGCAGCGCACCCGCATCTCCCACAACTGATTTCCATTGTGAATCTCAATGTCACACTAAGGCTGGTGTGACACTTGCGACTGTGATGCGAGTCTCTCGCATCAATACCCGGCGCTGCCGCCAGCACTTGGGATCGGAGTGTGCGGCTACACGTATTTCTATGTAGCCGCACACTCTGGTCTGAGTGTCGGCGGCAGTGCCGGGTATTGATGTGAGAGACTGGTGCGAGTTTCTCACATCACACTCGTAAGTGTGACCCTGGCCTAAGAAGAAAATATACAGCAAAAAAAAAAATTGAAAAACATTGCAGATTTGAAATCCACAGCATGTTAACTACAGCAGATGCTGAAAGCGCAGAGGAGCTCGCCACACCAATGACAAGAGTGAAATGTGCGGAAAATCCGTTTTTCTGCCTGTGCGGGTATGGCATGTGGTAATATACCGATTAAATTATTATGGTACTGACACAAAAGGAGGGTATTATTCTGTATACCAAGAACAATGCCAGAACGTTTTTACCCTTGACAGGAACCTGTACTTAAAGTTAATATTACTAATCACAAGTATTGCGTATTTTATTAATCAATTCTTCATACACAATCTGCTTGTGGTCGGTCCGCTGCTCCTCCACCACCTTGCGGTCCTCTCTTCGTCAATTCTATACCGTCTTCCCATTTATGAATGAATGGCTTCTACCTCCTCAAATAGCAGCCTTCTCCATTAATCCCTTTAATTGCCATCCTGGCATCTGCCTCATCTATCAGGATTGGGAGGATATACAAGACATTACGGCACGCTGCGAGCACGGACCTTGTACATGGTTAAGGACTTGAAGGCAGTTCTCATGATGCGATCTGGCGCCTCCCAAAAAAAAAAAAATTCCTGACAGTATCCAGAAAAAAAGAAAAAAATTGGGATAAAATTTATTGAGCGATTTATGTCACTTTTATGCCATAAAGAGTCGTACATTTTGGCATTACTCTTGAATACTTTTACTAACATCGTGTTCTGCATACACTTACTACACACACACACACTACGCAGAGCAGGCTGCCAATCAAAGTGATCCCTGTATAGTGGTCGGTGACTGTATCTCCACCCGGCACCGCCTCAATGCCTGAAATCGAGCAGCTACAGGGAGAAGAAAACTTAATTTCCTCCCTGTAGCCGCTGCTCCAGTAAGCTGGCTACACATTGTTTAAACACCATCTACCTGCAGAATACTCCCCAATATCCACAAGTAAATATGATTTCTTGAAGGGACAATTTCTCTTTAAGCGTTATAAACTTTTATGGCCCTGTCCGAGAAGTTCTCGCCTACACCGGGATTGCATTTCTTCTAAGTGTGCTTTGCTCCGAGATCCAGGACTGCAGTAAGAAATATACATTTGGGGCTTCGCCATTAAGTTTCACAGATGAAACGTGGTATACAGCACATTTTCCCTAAGTAGGCAACTTCATTGTATGAAAAATATGTAACAAAACAATGAGGAGGTGAGGGGAGTCTTCAAATTAAGGATTTCCTCTAGAACTTGGCCAGTACAGCTGAAGAAATGCAATATCCCTTGCGAGCTCCAGGTTCCAGCTGCAGGAAGGAGCTGTAATGAAGGCTCGCAACTCCACAAACAGCAAGTAACGTAAGTTTACAGTCACTTTATCTATCCCACGCAAAACTCTTAACTCTGAAAGGAGAGTGCATAAGGGATTAGGACAGGCTCCTGCTTAGACCCTCCCAAAGCAATTGTGATGCTCAGACACTGATATGTCCAGGCTGGAGAAATAATGCCCGAAATGTGACTCACAGGTTACATGTAGCTCAACACCCTCCGCTAGGAATACAAGCGAACAGTTTTTATTGTTTGATATGAACTATAACAGCAACATATCAAGTGAACCATTAACACAAGATCTCTACATACATTCAAGGTACAAAGTCCACCCCCTATTAATTTAAAGCGTCATAAAGACACCCCATGCCTAACTGCAAATAGGGCATAAATATACAGCACAATGGCACTAGCTCAGGCAGACCCATACAGACTGCGTTACATAGTTTTAGTTGTAAAAGGGTTTGCCTAATGGCAATCAGTTAAAGGGATACTCCAGTAGTAAGTTATCCCCCATCCACTGGAGTCCAACTGCCGAGACCCCCACCAATCATCAGAATAAGGGAGCAGAATAACACAATTACCTTTCTGTTACATGCCCCACCATTCAGTGCTCTCCAACCATCTTTACTTACATCTGACTGCTGCAGCCAATCACTGTCCAGTGTGCCAATGAAACATCAACCCCACGGCCATGAATACAAAGACCGTCAGGGTGCACCAGAGAGGCGTACAGAGCGCGTTGGGAGGATTTAACAGGTAAGCAATGCTTTGTGTATTATTTTTTGTCACATATCCACGAGAGCTCCTTTTTCCTTTACTCCAACAAACCCTTTAAAAGGAGGTGTCAAAAGTGTATGTTGTTCTGATTTAAGGACAACATAAAGTAGTGACTGGCACCCTGATTTCAGTGGTGTATAACCAACATGGAAATCTGTCAATGTGGTATAGTTTCCACAAAAACACAGGTATCAAGTGCAGCACGAGCTCAGGCAACCTCCATTACTCCAGAAGGAAGGCACATAATAAACAACTGGATCCAAAGAGTTTAATGGTGAAAGAGCCATGTCCAGTGTCTTCAATATACATTCCAAGCTGGACTATGCACCAACAGGAGTCCATCCTGTATATGAGGGACCCACAAAAGGACAAGACGAAAAGGGGATGGAGGAAAGACTAAAGGGGCGAGGAGGACGGCATGAGTGGCACAGCACAATGAGTGTAAGGTTCTATGTATATATTCCTGAAACTCAGTTTGTTCGTCAGCCATTTTACTTTCTGTCTTGCTGCAGCTATCTTGCCCTCAGTCAAAATGGAGTTTCCAGCTTGCATGTTCCCGCCCTGATTCTCTCCTTTGCTTCTTAAGCAGCCACAGCTGAGCAATCAGTGCTTCAGAATCTAGCCTGCAGTGAACCTGTGACCTGACTCCTGTAAGCCTTGGACCTTGTACTCCAGCTATTCCTACTGAGGAACTCTGAAGCACTTGTGGACTCTGAACCCTGCTCTTTGAAAGACCCACGTTTGCATGGACTTACGGTAACAGAGAAGAAGATCCTGAATCTGTATTGGAGAGTGATTGCTGAGCTTGGATTACTCTGGCCTGCTGTGTCTCCTGTTTCGTGTGTCTGCAAACTGTGTGACTATTTCTGCCAACTTGTATGAAGTAATACAGGACTTTTCTATATCAAACCTGTGACTCCTGTGTTTTCATCGCACCCAAGCACAAGACGCTATATGAACTGTACTACATACATTACAATGAGTGACCTATGGACGTAGAGAATATTGGACCCAAGGATCCCAGAGACAATCCAGGTCAAATCATCAACTAGCAGGCATGTCCCCAATCACAGTGTTTATTATCCTATGAGCATTCATATTATATGTGTGTATATATATTATTTTACACAGTGGGTGAAATAAGTACTGAACATATCACCCATTTTCTAAGTAAATATATTTCTAAAAGGTGCTATAAACATGAAATTCTCATCAGATGTCAGTAACAACTCATCCTATCCACACAAGCAGAGACAAGAAACCGTAGCTGTCCATACATTAAGTTATGTGTAATTATGGAAACACTCTTCAAATCCTGAAAGTCCGTGGGTTCCTTCTATGAACTCTGAGCTTTGGTTCCTTCCATAAACTTTCTACTGGATTCAGGTCCGGTAATTGGCTCGGCCATTGTAGCTTTATTTTCCTTATCCGAAACCAGTTTAGAGTTTTCTTGACTGTGTTTTTGGGATCAGTCTTGCTGAAATCTCTACCCTCATCTTATCTTCATCATCTTGATAGATGGCAGATTTTTTTTTTATCAAGAATGCCTTGGTGCATTTTTCCATTCATCCTTCCTTCAATTACATGAAGTTTGCCAGTGCCGTATGCTGAAAAACAGCCCCGTACCATGATGTTCACACCTCCAAACTCCACTGTTGGTATGGTGTTTTTGGGCTGATATGCAGTGACTCCAAAAATGGTGTATATTGTGGCATCCAAGGAGTTCAATTTTGATCTCATCTGACCAGACTATATTCTCCCATTATCTAATGACTCATGAGAAATTTCATTCTATACCTTTACTCAACTCTTAAATAAGCCAGTCCGATTGATTTTCAGAGTAAGTACACCAGGCTCATCAGTTCTTAGACATCTATTTAGTAATGTATACAATATGAATGGTGAAGTCTGGTATCAGATCCACCTAAAAAGGACCTGTCACCAGGTTAACAGTGTCCAGTTTTTGCTTTTATTTTATTTCTACAGCTTCCCTGATAATCCAATTTTTTTTTAAATCAGCCATACGGTTCCAGAGATATGGGCCTTTTTATTTGGTGATAGTTTTTATGTTTGTTACCAAAATGGTGTTGCTCAAGGATTTTTTAGAGGCGTGTTTTAGGCCTATGAGCAACATCCTCTCTGGAAAGACCATGAAAATTAGCACTAAATAAAAAGGCCCCACATCTCTGGAATTATAAGATGGAGTTGGGTAAAAAAAAAAACAAAAAAAAAAAACACAAGAATGGAATACCCAGAGGAGCAGCAAAAATAAAATTAGAGCAAAAAGTTGGTACTTTTCATCTGGTGACAGGTCCTCTTCAAAGGAGAGGTCTCAACAATTCTTTTTCCCCAACCCCTCCTAATTATGTTTGTAATTAAATGCAATTTTTTAACTCTTCAGCTTTGCCGGCTCACACTGTGTGGAGGGGTGTCCTTATTTCCCAATGTAAGGCTACACGACTCAAAACAAAGTCCCATAGACTTAAATTAACAGCTCGCTCTCACGACCGTACAAATCGGACAAGTGCAATCCGATATAAAAAGGTTATTGTTATTGAATGAGGCAGTGCAGATCTGCGTATTTTTCCTCAGCTGTCTTTGGCGTGAGTAAATAAATGGTAGCAGGATGCGATGGGACTCCAAAATCTGATGGGTGCTAGAGTAAAAAAAAAATAAAAAATAAAATGCCATACAGACCATCAGTATGACATCTGATTTTTTCAGATAGAGAATTGCAATGTTAGATGGGAAATTGTAAAATGTCCTGTAAACGATTAATAGCTGCTAAGCAAAAAACAGATTGCAAGTGAGAAAAAAAAATCATCCCACTCCCATGGATGAGAAAGGCATCAATTTTTTTTTTATACGCTCATGTGATGCCAGCCTGATGAAGCAACTTCCGCTCCACACAAATCCCCCCGTGAATCGGCTCGTTTTATTTTAGGTCATGGGGGACTGGAGCGGTGCTGGAAATCGGGGAAGACCGATCAGCAAGCTTATTAAAACTTACACTAAATTACATATATAATTAAGAGGGGTTAGGGAAAAAATGCTAAAATAAATAAAAAAAAGGATGCATCAATTGATTTCTTTGCAAGGTTACAGGAGCCATTTACATTACTTCATGAGGTTATCATCAATAATAATCGGTGTGGGGTTTAATATTTATATCAAAAATGCCGCGTACAATCATGCATTGGCATGACTGCCTACATGTGGCACAAAGGCAATAATTTGCTGCAGGCGGGAGGATGTTTGAGATTAAAGTGCCAATCTGAGGATAAAAGAATCAAACTCCGAAAGAAAACTCCGTCTCTGCCACCACGCAGCGAGCTTCTCCTTCGATCTGGACTGCTTGCTGACGGTACATGTGCTGTTTCGATACAACGACTTGATATAGGGCTAGGCCGGCATTCATAGAATCATAGAATGGTAGAGTTGGAAGGGACCTCCTGGGCCATCTGGTCCAACCCCTTGCTCAAAGCAGGATTCTCTAAATCATCCCAGACAGATGTCTGTCCAGCCTCTGTTTGAAGACTTCCATTGAAGGAGAACTCACCACCTCTCGTGGCAGCCTGTTCCACTCAATTGATCACCCTAACATACTGGGTGATCGTCTGTTCATCGGTGACATTCAATTGGTTTTCTTTTGGGTTGCTGCTTTTTGTGGGGAAAGAGGAAAAAGCCACTGCCAGGCATTTCTGACAGCGACTTATCTTCTCCAAAAACAAAAAAGGATGGGGCCTTGAAATTCCAACTGCTCAACGTCATCTGTCACAGGAGAGTCAGGAGGCCTCCATACACATCGGATGGCTGGTGGATTCGGAGACTTTCATCCAGTGAATGGGAGTTTTAAAAAAATAAGAAAATGGGGGAAAGGGAAAAAAAAAAACATACAACATGCACTTATCAGACCTTCACAAAATAAGGGTTTGTTTGCCTTTAAGTTCCAAGCTCTGTATTATCAATTGGAAGGTAATAATGTGCAGTAAAGCGCTAGTGTGGCTCACAGAATGAGTCTCCAGCGGGATTATCAGCCAAGTCCGTCACAGGCAAAGTATTCTCTGGAGAAAAATAAAGTTCTGTACTTTGCAAAAGAACAGACCAAGGTATCCATTCATCTAACATGCGCTGCCTAATAAAGTTACCCTGCTACGATCTGCTGTAGACCTCTTTGACAGAAACACAATTAAGTAATTCTTTCCTAATCTGCTCCACTTGCTGAAATTACTGAGGCATCTGCATAACAGAGAAAGTGAAATGACTGTGGAAAATAAAGAAAAAGAGAACAATCAAAAGAAGTAAATTCTACCTGTATCGATTATAATGTGATTTCTTCTACTTTGATGAACACCATCTGCTGCCATTAATACTGAACTGTTGCACCTGAGCTGGAAACTTTCACTAGTCACCAACGCAGCACGCAAATAAAACCACGAGTCCGCATACCCCGTACCCTAACACTACCTCCCAAAATAACGGAGGGCTTAACCTCTTCAATACCAGACAAAATTTTCTAATATTATAGTGAATTTCCACCTTCTAATGGCAAGTTATTTTTAGGCCTAGCTATGGAATTTAATAAAATCACTATATATTATTTCTAAACACTGTTTTTCGGTGATTACTTTGTATCTCCGTTCACACTGCACCCACACACACAAATTATACAACCTTTGAAAGGTAAACTTGCCCCCTTCAGCAAGAATCCAGCCAAAACAAACCACACATCCACGATTTGATCACAAAATACAGTTTAAACATTAATTTTCATAAACCTGCAGTAAGGAAAAATGACCTGCAGGTGGCACCACACTACCCCAAAGCACACTACCACAAAGCTGCTTACAGACATCACAAACAAATCCAAACATTTGCCTTGGGGGCTTCTAGCTTGCCAAACTGCTTGCCCAGCCTATTTTAGCCAAATTGGAGGATTGCACACTTCATTGCAGGTGAGGCACATATGCAAACACATTTCTAAACATGCACTACCTATTGAATTGCACACTTGCTCCGTTCATACTCCACCCATACAAACAAATGATACACCATTTGAAAGGTCAAATTACCTGCAGGTGGCAGCACACTACCCCAAAGCACACTACCACAAAGCTGCTTACAGACATCACAAACAAATCCAAACATTTGGTAAATTTGCTCCCTTCAGCAAGAAAAGAGCCAAACAAACCACACATTCACAATTTTATCACGAAAGACAGTTTAAACATTCATTTTCACAAACCTGCAGAAAGAAACAATGACCTGCAGGTGGCACCTCCACCGGAAGACATTTTTTGGCCTCTACTTATCAAACCAAATTATTGCATTACCAACTACATATATAAATAACTGTCTGTGTTCATCATCTCATGAAATACATTTACATTTGACCAGCTTGCTTTTTCTGAAATTGCCTGCACCCCCCCCCCCCCGAACATTTTGCACAGGCCAAGCTAGTCTTGTACTATAGTTTAATTATTGCTACACTTCAAAGTGGTTCCAGGGGCTAGGACGCCGCACTTCTGCATCTGCTCCACCATCTTTGTGCTGGTGACTTGTATGAAGAGGGCTGTCTGGCTCAGGTCCTGTGTGCGTTTCAGTATCAGCCATAATGGAGGAGAGACTGGCATTGCTCCCTTTGAATGGAGCATTGAGCGAAAAGTCAGGTATGAAGCGCTTTAACAGTTCAAGCAAATTCACACCCACCATCCTGTAGAACGGTACGTGTTTCTTTCCTATAGGCTTCTATGGCGAACCTGAAAGAACACATGTAAAAGAGCAGTTGCGTTTTAAAGTGCAGAATCCTGTCATTTCTGCACTGAAAAATGAAGAAAAACTGCTGTGTCAAATTTGCACCCAAAACACATAAAAAAGTGGAAAACGCATAAAAAAATGCTGCAAAAATCGCAGTAATCAGTGACAACTGTTACTGTGTATTTTGATGTGGACACTTGCAGAAAAAATAAACTGAGGAAAAACACAACATAGAAATAGTAAGTTTTATTCCACTAGGTTTGAAAACCAACAAAAATTCTTTACACCACTATGAGTTTCATTTTTGTGCTCAAATCCCCTTTATAGCTATAGAGTTAAATGGCTAAATTCTGACTGCCAGTGGCTACCACTAGTGGGCGCTGACTGTATACCATTTACTATTTTTGCCTCTGATTTCATACAGAAGTTTATCTATCAACACTCCTATGGAGAAAAAAAAAATGTTCCATCACACACAAATTCCAGTACACACTGTCAATACCGACTAATTGTTGGACAGTGAAAATTTAGACTGGATACGTCTTAAAATGCGACAGACATCAAATTTTATCATAATAGTTCATGCTGTTTGACGGACAGTGTAGCCCCTTCCCGTAAAATGATGTAACTGTACGTCCCGACTCCTGCGCTTTCCCCCAATCCAACGCACAGTTACGTCAGAGGGATGGCACAGACTCGGGATCCATCCGCAGCAGAAGCTGGCTGTTTTATATGGCCGAGCTCCTGCTGTGTGAGCTGAGACCAGACGCATCTCCAATTCTTTAAACCCCTCAGATGCCGCTGTGAGTAGTGACTGCCGCATGTGAGGGGGAGTTTGATCACTCCCTTTATCAGTCTAGCGACACTCCTGCATCACCATCAAGGACTGATGGATTGCTATGGTGACAAGTCTGCCTGACAATGGCCTCTGGTCTGACAAAGCCATACGTCTCAGACAATGACATCCCGACGGGTGGTGTGGCCTGATAGGCTAACTGTAAAGGCACTGTCACACTTAGCGATCGCACTAGCGATCACGACAACGACTTAACCTGGCGAGATCGCTGGTGCGATCGCTATGTGATCACTAGTTAGCTTCCAAACACAACTCATCAGCGATCTGTATAACGACCTTTGCGATCGTTGGGAAAACCTAGTCCCACCTGCGACACTGGTAAAGTCGTTCATAAACGGTGTCACACTCAGCGATTCAGGCTCACCAGCGGGACACCAACGACCAAAAAGTGGCTCAGAACGTTCATAAGCGATCAATGACATCTCAGCAGGGGCCACATCGTCACACACAGCTAAGTCGCTAACGAAATTGCTACTGCGTCATAAAATCGGTGACGCAGTAGCGATCTCGCTTAGTGTGACAGTACCTCTAGTCGTACACTCACAAGTTGTACAGTCTATTATCATTGCAACCAAATGATCGCACAATCAACTCCTCTCGTGGGAAAAGTAAATATTGCACACAAAAATAAAATTATATAAAAAAATTCAATTCTAATAAAAAAAGTTAATTATAAAAAAAATAAAAAATCCTTGCATAAACAACACATATTTGACATCCGCATGCGCCAGTGGCTGGGAGGCATCTTGTATAATATGCACCCTCCCCAATAGAGGAGCAACTGAGCAACCCCTATAGATTCTGTTAGGTGCTTTGGTGTGTGCAACTGTATGTTGCCAGGTCCCTCACCCCCAGTCCGTTTTTGCTATTCTTGTATATCGTGTTCCCATAGTATATTATAAAGTTATTCCGGTATCCTGTGTCCCGTTAGTCCAGAATAGTTTTTCTTTGTTCCTGTCACTACTTCAGCGGCATCGCTAAACCTGTCCCAAATGGCCATTCTCTCCTGTCTAGGAACCTGATTAACAGCCTAGACCCTTGGGGTCAGCTGCTACTGACGGATGCTTCCCTGGAGTGGTACCTGGCAGCTACCTGCCGCACAAGCCTGACCTCACCACTAGAGGCTCCAGTGAACACCAAGGTAGCGGCTTAGTCCCACCCCTCCGAGGTAAGTCCGGTCTGTGGCGCAATGGGTCCATGAACCAAAGGCACCACTTGATCCACTAAAGTATTAAAAAGGTTGCCGCCTTGTTTCATTTAGAGACCTGTTCTAGAATGTTAGAAAAGGGGCATGTGCAGTAGGAAGCTCCATATGTAGAAATATGTGCTCCACTAATACTACTGTCATGACTCTGTTGTCGGTGTCCCGGGACCGGGGGCAACATCCGTGTCCCTAAAACTAGGGGGCGCCCAAGCTCTCCCTGCTCCCCGGATTATTTGTGATGGTGAAGATGCCGAGGCCACGTATCTTGCCTTAAGGCTGAGATCACACACGCGAGAAACACGGACGAGTCTCGCATGTGAATTCCCGGCACTCGGGAGCGGAGTGTACGGCTGCATGTATTTCTATGCAGCCGCTCGCTCCGCTCCAGACTCGTCCGTGTCTCTCGCATGGGTGATCCCGGCCTAACTATGAATCCGCCCTCATTCTGTACCCTTCCCCCACCCACAGAAGAGGAGAGTAGTATTATACCGCAAAAGAAAAAGTAAGAAATAAAGGTCAGTCATAAAGCCCAATCCTGGCTGTGATGCCAAGGGGTTAGAGCTCTGGCAGATTTACGTTTATACCTCTTATTAGTTGGCTTACTTTGTATGCATCTTAGGTTGCTCCATCTTTCCCCTAAACTATGCCCTCGTCAGTGAAGCTGCACCCAATAAGTGTCTGAAACACAAATATGGTGCGAGTCATGAAAGATTTTTTTTCACGGAATTCTCCCTTATCGCTCCCAGTGTTTTTAAATTGAGTTTCAAGAGTATTTCAACGCGTTTTTTTACGTTTAAGGAAATCAATTTTTAGTTTGTAAGTTTTACAATGCATTTTTCTTGGAAGCCTACAGGCAAATGGCCAAGAAGTGTCATACCCAGAGCATGCTGCATTCAGACATAAAATGGCACAAAAATGATGTTTGTGTAGACTTTTTAATAATTTGCTACATACTTCGGTTGTCTTTTTGACAATAGCAAAAAAAAAAAAAACCCAAACCAAAAAATGAAAAATGTGTTCGAGTGCAGCCTTGTAGAAGGTAAGATTTTTTAAGAAGAATTGCAAAAGTTTTACATATACAAATTAACGAAATCAATCTGGTTTGGTGAGTCCTCAGGCTGAAGTGATTTATTCCTTTGCTAAATAATAATGCATTCTTCTATAAAAATCAATATACAACACAATAATGTTTAGATACATTTTTGAGTTAAAAATGTATCTTTTAAAACAATGTACAAAAACACTATGGAGGAATCGGTATAGGGTCTGGTGCAGACGGCTGTAGGTACTCCATTGTTTGATAGATCTATGAGGGAGAAACTCCAAAGACTCCGACAGAAGATTTATTAAGACTAGCGTTTTGCAGGTTAATCTTCATGAAGGGAATACTGAAGTAAGATGTGCCAAATTCATTAAGAGGTACGTGCCATCAGTCAGTAGGATCAACCCTCCTCAGCCATCTATATGGGAAGGTAGGTCACAGGAAGTTGAATACAATGATACCTCAATTTCTGCGATCCCAATTCCCATTTTTCCAAATATGTATATGAGCTGTTAAGATCTATGGGCCGGATATAGATCTCCCTGAGAATCCGTTTCCAGAGCTTATTTTAAGTGAAAGAGAGAGCTACCAGTGTGAGATATGTAATGACTGACAGTCTGCTCTCATGCTCTACATGACTCACACTGGCAACACCCTCTTTTAATTTACAAGAAGCTCTGGAAGCAAATTACATAAATCTTAACAGCTCCGTACCATAGATCTTAACAGCTCATTTACATATTAAGAAAACATGGGTTCCTCTAGAATAAGACATCGGATCTCAGATATCAAAGTATAATTTTATTCAGCTTCCTATGACCTACATGCCCATACAAACGGCTTAAGAGGGTTGATCCTACTGATGGATTACCTTTAATGAATTTGGAGCATTTTTTAACTGCCGTGTGCCACGACCACAGGCTGGCATACATTTCTGTCTTTACTTACAACACCTTATGGCATGAATTATCATGAATTTGTCAGGCACGCTAACCATGCCCCATCCAAGCACTACCCACTTACCAAAAGAATGGCAAAGCTGGCAGGGACTGGTTAAAAACTTCAAAAGTTCCCAAATTTGTGTGACCTCAGTCCAGAGCCTCTCACCCAGCCAAATCAGATCTCTCCTGCTTTGCACTGACGAGGACCAACAGTCCGAAACACCGTGTCTGCAAATGGAGATACTGATTTGGCTTTTATCCTAAGTCATATTACAAGACTCGTTAAAGGGTTGATTGTGACTTGTAGGATCGCTACTTCCAATAGGTGGCGCTATAGAGTACAAGTCCTTTTTTTGAAGAGGCAATTTGCATGTGCAATTTCAAGCAGTTTTACACTAGAATGGCAAAAATGCTTGATGAATTGGGCCCTATATTCGGTATGAGGTTCGGTATGAAAGATTTTCCCTTTTTTTTTTCAAATCTATAAAAAAAAAAAAAAAAACTGTGAGCAACATTGACAGGAACAATGGGCCAACACATTAACACTGGACGACATATAAAACTTCAAAAGTTTTCCGAACTCTGCAGTTTTATAACTCCTTCTATATGAGTTTTCCACACACCACACATTTCACGCTTTTAACAATGTTAAAACTTTTAGATGTTCACAATTTTTTAATTTTTCCTTTTCTTTAATCTAAAAATACAACCCATCTATGCCTTGGGATGCATCCCAGTTGTTGAAATGGTTCCCTGGCTGAGGTCACGGCTCTCGTCTGTGTAGTCTGGGAGCGGAGTCCAGGGACAGGTCGGACACACTTACTTGGAGACTCTTGATTCCCAGACATATAATTCTGCGCATATAAATCATCCCTCTTTTTGAGGAGACCGGTGAAGCAACACAATAACACTTTCCAGGTAACAATATGTTTTGTAGCCACAGCCTAGAACAGCAGTAAATGCTATGCTATACAACACGACCATCCCAACGCGTCACGTTGCATGTGAGTGTATGGAGGTTTTCTACATAGATTTACCAGAAGGTGAAAATCACTGCTTTGTATGTTATGTATGGGGTCATACAGATTAGCCTTAATGCCCTACAAGCGACACATTTTCCTGCAGTGATAATCTACTGCTGATAAAGCACTGATTGTACAGAAACTACATCAAGCTGCTGAGCAAGTGACAGATCCCTGGAATCAGGATTGTTGCCCCTACATTATGCT
This sequence comes from Oophaga sylvatica, assembly GCA_033576555.1. Taxonomy (NCBI): domain Eukaryota; kingdom Metazoa; phylum Chordata; class Amphibia; order Anura; family Dendrobatidae; genus Oophaga; species Oophaga sylvatica. The sequence continues at coordinate 558,419,404 of JARQOD010000003.1, forward strand.
CATCTCAGCTTAAATAGCAAAAATGTGCTGACAGATTCCTTTTAGGAGACTCCATATTTGATTATGTCCTTTTTACCGTAAGAAAGGATGACATATTATATAAAAATGTCTCCATCTTCTCCATTCGGACCGCACTTGGATGTCATCCCCATTAAGCAACTTATTTAGCCATTATAGGTTGTAACTTCAGTTTACTAGTTTTTACACATCTCTCAATTCCTCTATTAATATTTCATAATTTTTAAAGCAAGTCTGTCACCAGTTTTCTCAATACAAACAGCATACATTATTAAACAGAACTCTTATACCTGATGAGGCAGATATACTTACCTTGAGTATCCACATCAGAATAAGTGTATAATCCTTTTATAAAGTTCAAAGTCAAATTTTGCTTGGACAGCTATTCAGTGTGCTTCCTCCTTGCTGCTCCTCTCACACTGCTCAGTACAATATGCAAGTTATTCAGGCTGCTTGGGTAGAGACTGAATACACCTGGACCCAAGAGCTCTCTCACTCTGTAGCCGGACTTATAAAGCGCTCATTTTAATATAAGAAAACAACACAGAATTATATTGTAGGGACCTGCAAGTATAAGGACCCTTGACGTGGATTGCAAGCTTGCATATTTTTGCCAAAATATCGATCAATACTTCATGTATTTTATAAATGATTTTTCACATTTTCCTTGCACATTTTTCCATTTTTATATAGGATGCAGTTAGGCCCTTTAGTGTTGGTTGGGTAATTTGTGGTGTCTGTCAGTGTGGTGTGCACTTGTATATTGCTGGGCAATCCACCTAATCTAATAGCATAGGCGTCATCAATAGGCTGTAAGCCAGACACTGTGCATCACACGTACCTGTGTGACTGATTCTCTATGCAAGCCTCATCTGTGTGCATGTTTAATACTAGGCAGCCACCCCCATCCATGAATTGGTATTTATGAGTTGTTGCTCCATCAGTATTTTGCACCTGTGCTGCCCCGCCATTATCATGGGGAGTCTACGGCATCCTGCCAGTGCACTGATAATTACCAATGTACTAGCAGGATCCCGTAGAACCTGTAGATAAATCTGACTTCTTTTTGGTAAGGCCTTTTCTTTTTCTGTGATATTATTTTAATCTCTATGTTCTCCCCGTGTTTGCGAGGGCTTCCTATAGGTTTTCCGGTTTCCTCCCACACTCCAAACACATAGTGATAGGGAATGTAGATTGTGAGCCCCAATTTGGACAGCGATGATAATGTCTATAAAGCGGTGTGGAATTAATGGCGCTATATAAGATAAATAAATCTTTGTACTTCTGTGAGCCGTTTTTCATTTTAATAATGTACCACCATTCTGACATGGATTTTCGAAGTATTAGACCAGCCTCATTAGGTCTTGGGGCTGTATTTTTAACCTGTATACAGTTTGTATTGTGAAATCTGGTGACAGATCCACTTTGAACATATATTCTCCTCGTCATTAGTCAAGTCGTCTTGCTCTACGCATTTCTTTCTTGTAATTCCTGCGTTCGCGTACTGTTACCACGCGTGCAAAGTATGCTTTGCCCAACTATAGGCAAAGCATAAAATCAGTATTACGCATGCGCCGGCATACGCAATTGCTTTCTATGTACCGGAAGTATACTTTGTACCGGAAGTATACTTCCGGGCCATAGAAAGCAATCGCGTATGCCGGCGCATGCACATTACTGATTTTATGCTTTGCCTACAGTTGGGCAAAGCATACTGTGCACGCGTGAGAGGCCATTTGAATGCGCACGCGCAGTAACTACGCGAATGCAGGATATTCACAGAAAATAATACGCACAGCAAGCCAAGAAGAGGGGGTGGAGATGGATAATAAGCCCCGCTCATAGGCTGATGAGAGGAGTGCTTGGTTAGAGGGCATGAACTGCAAATATATATATATAAAAAAAAAAAAAACTGACCGTCACTTCTAAACAGAAACACAAATGTGAACAGGTGCAAGCTAAGAGAGCTCCTAGCTGAGCTCTGGCTGTTTGGCTTTCACATTTTCAATGCAGGGGCGGACATATCATTGGTGCAACCTGTGCGGCCGCACAGGGGCCCAAGAGGTAAAGGGGCCCATTTCCACCTCCAAAGCATTTGGAAATTGGCATTTTTAGGAGCTCTTGGGCTGCAGAGGGCACATATATTTTTCTTGCACAGGGGCCCTTTTCTGTCTGTGTCCACCAGTGATTCAATGTTTACATATTATAGCGTTACAAAGTGCAGCTTCAATTTATTATGGCCACCGGAACAGGTCTTCAAGGGGAGATATGTATCATCAAAGCTGGTAGCGTCAGAGATAAAAACCCAGAAAGGCAGGCTCCAGCATGTATAGTGCTAAGAGAGTTAGGGCGAGTTTATATGCGCTATCAAAGAGATAGGTGGACTGGCTGCTCACATATCCCCACCGGAGATGGGCAGACACCCAATACTGCTTGTCTTTGCTAAGGACTCAAGTATTGAACACTAATTTAAGAGGGCGAACCCGCAATACTGTTTGGACTATTTACTTTGTAATTTCACTTTGTGCAGGAAAAGGCTGTTTTGTTTTGTTTCCTGAGCGGTTTATGAAGTTTTAATAAACCAGCCTGGACATTTTACTGAAACCGCTTCTTGAGACTACCTTAAATGCAACAGAGTGAGTAGAAACTCTACAACTGGTACTAAAAGCAATGGCACAAATCCCCATTCACAAATGTGACTGCCGCTTGTCCTGGGTAAAAGCGACTAACAAATTCCTAGGAGGAATAATAGGCCAACAGCAGAATGCAGAGTTCTTCGAAAAGATATCCGAATACATTTTTATATTGTGAGGAACCATTTTGCTTAGTAGGCCGGCGTCAGACTCACCGTACAAAAATACGGAGCGTATTGTACGGCCGTATTACGCCAAAATGTTGCAGGCACACCAATCCGAATTTCATGCGTTTTCAGGGTGCGGCTGCGTATTTTGCGCATGTAAGCATCCGTATGCAATCCGTATGGCATCCATATAGCATTTTTTTCTCGCAGCCTTGCAAAATGGACATTTAACGGTTTTTAGACCTGAAACTCATTTAAATCATCATCAGCAAGGCTATTTATTGACTCTGCATCCTGTTGCAACCCCCAATCTTGCCATTTGGGTGGTTTGCTTGTGTTGGAGGGCTGCTGCTTGCTTGCCAACATGTCTGACACTCTTCAGTTCACCCCAACTGAGTGTGGTACAACTGGGTTTTGTCCCGCCGCTTTGGCCAGCCTTACCCAGTGATCGTTGATCCGTGCAAGAGAAGGCGAATGTGGGTGCATCCGCATTTGATGCAACGACTCAATAAAGCACATTTTCACGGCCTGTATGCATGTCTGCAGACTCTTCCATATTATTTACGTAGTTGAGTTTTGTCTCATGACCATTTCAAACTTTGAGGTTTTGTGGGCGAATGTGCGGCCAGGGATGACCTAGCAGGATGCTGAAAACAATCTCTGCACAGGATTTATGACCTACATACTGTCTATTGATGATGTGTTTTACCACTAGTTTCCATTTAGCCTTATGGCTGTTGCAGGAATATCCTCATAATCTAGGCCATATATCACCTTGACATACCTGAACAATGATGTGAATCTTAAAATTATAGAAAAATGGTACTTGGCCTACATTAAACTTATGATTGTTTGGACATTCAGTCATGTAAGGGTTATGTATAGTGTGTTTGTTAAACCTTTGTGCATGTGCATTGTTGGTTGTGTGTACATTGACTTACTTGTAAGTTATTAACTACTGGCATATCCTATTCCGCACTCCATCAGCATTTTTGGATTGTGACGTCCAACATCTCTGCCATTGTTCGTGATACCTGCTCACAACTGTGTTACAGACTTCATCAACAGGTGATGGCTGAGCCAAAGATGGAAGAGTGGAAGAGGATTGACAGGGGATTTGAGGACTAATGAAACTTGCCATATTCTCATTGTGTCTGTCTGGTGTTAATGGTCATAACACAAGTGTTGGTGGTTGAGTACAAACAACTTAGGAAAAAAGAGTCAAAACTTTGTATTAAAAAACATATTTATATGTGCTAACTGGCACTTGAGGTAGTGACAACCATAATTGCTTCATATGGTATATGTATTAACACCACATTTGTGTAAGTTTGCAATATTACAAAAGAACCAAAATAAGGCATGACAACATTCCAAATTGCTCCATACATCATTGTATATAAATGCCTAAAACTATAGTCACTATGGGTACTGGTGATCATATGTGACCCATATGTTTGTTTGACAAGATTAAACTACTTCAAATATGCAGTAGCCAACATGGAGAGAAATTTAATGTAACCAAATAACCAACTTTTACTACCACTAGTGAGCACCATATCTGCCCCATAAGGTTAGGTTCTAAGACTAGACTAATGCAATGATGCATTAGCCAACAATTTTTAACAGGGATGGGGACAAAATAACAAACATTGGTAGAAATTATAATATCTAACGAAATAATAATATTTTCCCATATCCCATATACCACCAGCTAAGTACCATATGGTATTCGTAGGCATTCAGATTAGTGCAAATATGCGTTACACATGTTGTTAAAATAAATAATCACAAAGAACTAACATTTCTTGCAATAGGAGCAAATAATTAAAATAATATAGGTTGACTATGCCTAGTGAACAGCATATTGCTAGCATATGTTGTTAACAGTCATGTATGTTACTGCTAATGTCTTAGACACAATAGGAGGATAAAGTAAATCTAAAACCATTACTAACTGGTTTCTAAATCCTAAAATATAAGTTTCATACAAAATCACAGCTGGTGGTATGTGGGTGGTGGGGTTGGCGGCTTCCCAGCATCTCTTTGTGGTTGGCTTGGATCACCACCTTGACCATCACCCAGTTGGGGTAGATTTTCAGGCCCCTGAGCTAACATCTGGCCATGGTCAGGTTGGTGTGTGGGCACATTGCCATACAGATAAGGGAGATTATATTCCTGTGTAAGATGATACCCACGAGAATCTTACCCCCCAATATGACCATGTTGAGCACATCCAGGTTGGGACCAGCCTGCAACACTGGATCTGTACAAGTGGTCATATTGTGAAGTCTGATTATAGGCAGCCATTTGACCCTGTTGCTGCCAAGGTTGTTTCGGTGGTGGAATGGGTAGAGGTGTATGCCCCCTTGCAGGAGGATCATCATATCTGTTGGGAAATGAAAGGGGATTAGAACATGTTTGAGAGGTGAGCCTAAACTGCATGTGTGGTATGTGGTGTGATGTATGTACTTACGGTTTGAGATCCAGAATAGGTTGAAGAAAACCCAGCCTGTCTAAGTAAACGTACTTTCGCTTTCTGGGTGCTGCTGACCCGCTCTTGGCCCTCTGCTGGCGTTGGCGCCTGTATTGGTCGCTGCTGCTTCTCCATCTTCTCATAACATCATCCTCTGCAATGAGACATATAATGTAATCATTTAGCTAGCTGGACAAAGCATAATTATTCTACAGACACGTTATATAGTCATGGGGGTCTAGTAGGATGCGACTATACAAAACATTTGGCGGACAAATGTAATAAAAAAAGGGGGGGCTAATTCTGTGCTAGAACTACGCTGTGAGCGTTAAGAAAATTTAATACAAATCATGTAACTTACTGATTCGCTGGTGCTTCTTGCGTGGGCTGTTGCCAAAGTGGGGAAAAATCTTCCCACAAATGCGCCTCCATTCCGCCTCTTTCCTTGCGCATTCGGCGTAATGTGCATCTCTTTTGTGGCACATTTCGGCCTCTTCTGCTGCAAGACTCTCAACATGTCCACATTGATGAGCGTAGGCATCATGGCCAACTCCGTGGAGGCGTCCTTCTGGGATGTCTGGCGCTCTTTTTGAGTTAATTTGCATGTGTCAGCTTCCTCCTGCATGTGTTGCACCATTTACTGTGAGCTGCAGAAGTCTTCCGTATTTCTCGCAAGTCACACGCCTGGTCCGTGTGTAATCCGTTGTTTTCTCGCACCCATAGACTTTCATTGGTGTACAACGGGCGTAATACGCGTACAATCGCAGCATGCTGCGGGTGTCTCGCACCGTAATATACGCCCGAGAAAAAAACGCATGATCAGAGCTGCCCCATAGAGAAATATGCGTGTAATGTGTAATGCGTGGTTTTCACGCCTCTCACTCGTCCGTATTCCTACTTAATGTGACGCCGGCCGTATGGTCTAACTACACGATGTCTTTAAAAGGTGCTTGCACCCAAACTTACTTGTTTATGCGGACAGCTTTGTAAAAGGCAAAAAAATATATATAATTTTTCTTTTTTTTTTTTCCCTTTAAAATCTGAGACATCTCAGCCCATGTGCTGACGTTCCTCTTCAATATTGCAGTACTTAGAAGGTGTATAATTGATCCATTTAAAATAGAAAAGCCCTGCGGGACTTACAAATTGTTTTAGAAGTAATCTGCTTGAGTAGTTAAGCTGTTTAAGGCAGGGGCAGCACTCATACGGCAATTTATATTCGTTTTCTGCATTTAGGCAACTCAGTGTTACTGGAAGTGTTTGGACCTTAGGGAGAAAAATCCTAATTGCCCATCAATACGCACAGTTCTTCCCTGTGCGGCATCAGAGATCATTACTCGGCACCTGCATGTTGTCTTTAATATGCAATAAAAAGCTGGCTCTGAATGGTGCATATTTGATTGCAAATGGTATAGGTAAGCAATGTGCGTAGAAGCCTGGTGCTACAGATATATTGTTCTTCTAGAAGGATTCATTTAAAAAAAAGGGATTTACCAAAAGTTACAAAAATGTACGAAAAGTTACAAAATAAAATAATCACTACTTGCCCCCTGAATCTCCCGCCGATCCTGCCCATTAGTCACCTGACTGCTGCAGCCAGTCACTGTTCTCAGCCAATAACAGCCCTCAATGACTTTTTATTCGCCCCGGGTAGTGCTGGGGCCGGTAGCTGTATTTTGATAGCCGCCGGTCCATTAATGTCTTCTTGCTCTGTAAGCACGTGCACGCAGTGTTCACTATTAGATGCTGAGGCGCGTGCAATGAAAGATTACGTCCTGACACCAGTGCCAGCGTCAGGACGTACTTTGTGGGCAGAGCTAGTGAGCAATTTGTACGGCTGCTGAAGGATGGTATAAACATCTAAATGCAAGTTTTCCCACCTACAAAGAATGGAGAGGTCTGTAATTTTTATCGTAGGTGCACTTCACCTGTCAGAGACAGAATTTAAAAATAAAAACCAGAAAATCACATTGTAAGATTTTTACATAATTAATTTGAAATTTTATTGCACAAAATAAGTATGTGATACAGTAGAGAAACAGAACTTCATATTTGGTACAGAAACCTTTGTTTGCAAATACAGAGCAGGGATTCTGCCCACTCCTCCACACAGATCTTCTCCAGATCTTTCAGGCTTCGGGGCTGTTCCTGGGAAACATTGAGTTTCAGCTCCCTCCAAAGATTTTCTGTTGGGTTAAAAACTGGAGACCGGCTAGGCCACTCCAGGACCTTGAAATACTCTTTAGTTGCCCTGGCTGTGTGTTTCGGGTCATTGTCATACTGGAAGACCCAGCCACTACCCATCTTCAATGCTTTTACTCAGGGAAGGAGGCTGTTGGCCAAAAACTCGTGATACATGACCACATCCTCTATTCAATACAGTGCAGTCGTCCTGTCCCCTTTGCAGAAAAGCACCCCCAAAGTATGATATTTCCCCCACAATGCTTCACGGTTGGGACGTCGTTCTCGGGGTTGTACTCATCCTTCTTCTTCCTCCAAACGCAGTGTCTGGAGTTGATACCAAAAGTAATATTTTGGTCTCATCTGACCACATGACCTTCTCCCATGCCTCCTTTGGATCATCCAAATGGTCATTGGCAAACTTCAAACGAGCCTGGACAAGTCTTGATGTGAACAGGGGGACCTTGCCTGCCCTGCAGGATTTTAATCCATGACGGTGTAATGTTACTAACGATAATGTTTGAGACTGTGTTCCAAGCTCTCTTAAGATCATTGACTAGATCCACCCCTGTAGTTCTGGGCCGATTCCTGACCTTTCCAGAATCATCTCCCACAGTCAAGATCTGACAGTCATCTTGTGGTTTTGTGCCAAAATTGTGCCAAAAGTTGTTGCCCTCTCACCAAGCAGCGTGCCTATTGTCCTGTAGCCCGTCCCAGCCTTGTGCAGGTCTACAATTTTGTCCCTGCTGTCCTTGGTCTTGGCCATGGTGGAGAGGTTGGAGTTTGATTGAGTGTGTGGACAGGTATCTATTATACAAGTAACAAGTTCAAACAGGTACAATAAAAATTAAATACAGGTAATGAGTGTAGAGTAGGAGGGCTTCTTAAAGAAAAACTAACAGGTCGGTGAGAGCCAGAATTCTTGCTGGTTGGTAGGTGATCAAATACTTATTTCATGCAATAAAATACAACTTAATTATTTTAAAAGTCATACAATGTGATTTTCTGGATATTTATTTTTAGATTCTGTCTCTCACAGTTGAAGTGTATCTACGATAAAAATTACAGACCTCTCCATTCTTTGTAGGTGGGAAAACCTGCAAAATCGGCAATGTATCAAATACTTATTTTCTCCACTATACCTGCCAGGACGCTTCCAGCATCAGCAGGGATTGTGCACAATGGAGGGTATGCTATGCACAATACGCTAACAGCTCCATTCACACTAGGTAGGACTGCCAGGAAATACTGAGTGCGACCACCGCTGCATTCCAATGGGGGCACTTCACAGTTCTGTTCTTGGGATCAGGGGGGCGTCAGCTGTTGGAGCCGACAAGTCTACAAGTTAGCACATGTCTTTTGGATAGTTCATAACTAGGAGAACTGAAAGTAACGGATAAAAAAAAAAAAACAACACACAAAAAAAAAAAACCATAAGCCCATAAATGATTTCTCAAAAATGTTTAGTAACAAACACTCTGCAGCGACACATGACCACCAGACTTGTCCATTCTACAAACGTTACATGAAGAACGTGAGAACGTGGACTCCTACAGCGCTTCTATTGAATTATTTGGGAAAATCATACATTTTATTGTTTTACCAATGTATAAGCCTATTAGGTGTCCTGATCACTGGCGAGATGCAGAAAACACTTTCCAGGAAGACTTGGCCTCGGTAAACAAGAGACCTCTTCATCATACATCACGTCTTCCAAGAGGAAATGTGAAGAAAAATAAAATAAAACCAGATCCCTGTGCATTATGAAGAAGATCGCATCATTAATAATGATAGTTGGCTGGTCCTATGGTTTGTCAGACGCAGCTGGGGAAGATAGTGGATAAAAATAGAGAAAGTCAGGTACATGGTAACAGGGAATAATGGATGAGGTCTGTGCAGTCTGGAAGGAAGATCTATGTATCTACTTACAAAGCTGGAAGCATCGTGTCAGCAGCTTCTATTAGTCACTGGAACAGCGGTATATCTATCTGCGGCTGTACAACTACCTCCATCATGGAAAGCCAGGCTACCCAGCTGGAAATCTAGGAATCTCTCCATCCACTGGAGATAGATGAGGGTCCCAGCAGTGGGACATCAATTAGACCTTTATGGCAAATCCTGGGCACGAGATAAATGTCCAAAATGGTGAAACACCCTTTATAAATATTAATATTTAGTTTTTATTTTGCAGTTGGGGTGATGGTGTAATTCCTTTTTAAATATTATTAATAGTTGTGACATTCATCATTCTTTTTGCCCTTTTATCAATTTTTTTTTCTAAGTTTGGATTTTAGGCATGTTCTTTTAATCCCAAATGTATTATGGGGCCGATTTATTAAGATTGGCATTGTGGAAGCACTTGGGAGTACAATGCACCAAACTCATTAAGAGGGTCACCTCAATTAATTAATTTGGCGTTTCTTCCCAGAGGCGTGCATCTTGCCAGAAATGGACTGGACTGGAGGAACCTTATTGCCACGTTATGCCACTATAGCGGCCTGACTTCTGTTGCGTTCGGCAGGAAAGCCCTGCCTTGCCCCATTCTGCCCGCTTTGGTGCAGAAAGTTGCAACTTTTTAAAGTGTTTTATTCCAGAAAACGGATTAAACAGCCCTATGTAATTCAAGACATTTTTACGCTAGCTTTTTTCAAACACATTTTTAGGTTTTCTTGATAATGTGGTAATGATTTTGATTTGTGACTTTGGGAAATGACAAAAAAAAATAAAAATCGGGGCAATGATATCCCGGCCGGTACAGTACGGTAATTTAATAAGTACAAAACTTGTCTATTTTTTTTTATCTCTAAAAAGGTACATAAAAAAGATACAAAAAAAAAAAAAAATTTGTGCCAAATGTAATCATCATTCACCATTTTAAAGAATTACCAATGAAAACAGGAGTAAGAAAAATGATTTAAAGGGAATCTTCTCTCTTATGGCCGTCTATATGGGCATGCAGGTCATAAGGAGCTGAATAAAATGATACTGTGATAGCTGCAATCTGTTGTCTTCAGGGAGATCTCTGCCCTGCCCATAGATCTTAACAGCTCAATAACGTATTAAGAAAAACATGGATTTCTCTAATGAGACATCGGATTGCAGATATCAAGGTATCATTTTATTCAACTTCCTATGATCTATACAGACGGCTTAGGAGGGCTGATACTGCTGACAAATGACCTTTAAAAAAACCTCAGAAGCACAATGGATGAGGGCCCATATCCCAGATGCAAGTCACACACTGGTTCACATATTGCAGTATAGCTACATTTCAAAACGTCTCCCATTGAGAAAATTGAGAAACAAAGCTAATACATCTTTTATACCGCTATCTTTTTTTTTTGAGAGGGGGGAAATAAGTGGTGAACTTATTATGTCAGGTTTATGATGTAAACCAGACAAAATGTAGTAAAAAAAAGACTTTTTTTTTAATCTTTGCCCTGCCCATTTCAGCGTATGCATACACTGCAATATACGTCTATATACAGGTGTCTTTTTTTTCCCCAAGTCAGGTGTATCTGTCCTGTGAAATGCAATGTATAAATGTGAACATAGCCTTAAAGGGCACCTGCCACCTGTCACTTGATTCATGCTGCCAAAAGAGCTCAGCTGCCCAATTGCAGCCAGGTATGTTTTTCTCTGAAACACCAGAGCCATACCTAGAAGGACGGGACGGTAGGGAGAGACCCAACTATGCCAATGCTGTCCCTGGCCAGCTTCTTCCTGCAATGTCCGAGCAGCTGGCAGGTCTTTCTCTATGGACACATATTTGAGAGACCTGTCAATCAACTAGAGCGGTGTGAGGAAAAGTCGGCTGGAGGCAGTGCAGACTAGTGAGGTCTCTTCCTATGGTCCTCGGCTCTTCAAACTATGGTTTTCTATGAAATGCCGCAGCATTTCAGAGAAAAACATACCTGGCGGCAATCATGCAGCAGAGCTCCAATTCATGCTGCCCCTGGTTTGGGCAGCAGCAATCGACAAACAGGTTATCTATGTATAATACATGATGATTAAAATTCAAAGATGGAAAAATGGCTTTGCTTTGTCTCAATACAACAATCGCAAAAATGATATACCCATGGTTAAAACGTACAGTGGTGGCCTAAAGTATTGGCACCCCTGCAATTCTCTCAGATAATACTCAGTTTCTTCCTGAAAATGATTGCAAACACAAATTCTTTGGTATTATTATCTTCATTTAATTTGTCTTCAATGAAAAAACACAAAAAGAATTGACCTAAAGCCAAATTGGATATAATTATACACAAAACCTAAAAAAGGGGGTGGACAAAAGTATTGGCACTGTCTGAAAAATCATGTGATGCTTCTCTAATTCGTGTAATCACCAGCACCTGTAACTTACCTGTGGCACCTAACAGGTGTTGGCAATAACTAAATGACACTTGCAGCCAGTTAACATGGATTAAAGTTGACTCAACCTCTGTCCTTGTCCTTGTGTGTACCACATTGACCATGGAGAAAAGAAAGAAGACCAAAGAACTGTCTGAGGACTTGAGAAACCAAATTGTGAGGAAGCATGAGCAATCTCAAGGCTACAAGTCCATCTCCAAAGACCTGAATGTTCCTGTGTCTTCCGTGCGCAGTGTCATCAAGAAGTTTAAAGCCCATGGCACTGTGGCTAACCTCCCTAGATGTGGAAGGAAAAGAAAAATTGACGAGAGATTTCAACGCAAGATTGTGCGGATGGTGGATAAAGAACCTCGACTAACATCCAAACAAGTTCAAGCTGCCCTGCAGTCCGAGAGTACAACAGTGTCAACCCTTACTATCCGTCTGCGTCTGAATGAAAAGGGACTGTATGGTAGGATACCAAGGAAGACCCCACTTCTTACCCCGAGACATAAAAAAGCCAGGCTGGAGTTTGCCAAAACTTACCTGAGAAAGCCTAAAACGTTTTGGAAGAATGTTCTCTGGTCAGATGAACAAAAGTCGAGCTTTTTGGGAAACCATCAACAGAGTGTACAGGAAAAAAAAGAGGCATTCAAAGAAAAGAACACGGTCCCTACAGTCAAACATGGTGGAGGTTCCCTGATGTTTTGGGGTTGCTTTGCTGCCTCTGGCACTGGACTGCTTGACCGTGTGCATGGCATTATGAAGTCTGAAGACTACCAACAAATTTTGCAGCATAATGTAGGGCCCATTGTGAGAAAGCTGGTCTCCCTCAGAAGTCATGGATCTTCCAGCAGGACAATGACCCAAAACACACTTCCAAAAGCACTATAAAATGGTTTGAGAGAAAGCACTGGAGACTTCTAAGGTGGCCAGCAATGAGTCCAGACCTGAATCCCATAGAACACCTGTGGAGAGATCTCAAAATGGCAGTTTGGAGAAGGCACCCTTCAAATATCAGGGACCTGGAGCAGTTTGCCAAAGAAGAATGGTCTACAATTCCAGCAGAGCATTGTAAGAAACTCATTGATGGTTACCGGAAGCGGTTGTTCACAGTTATTTTGGCGAAAGGTTGTGCAACCAAGTATTAGGCTGAGGGTGCCAATACTTTTGTCTGGCCCATTTTTGGAGTTTTGTGTGAAATGATCAAGGATTTGATTTTTGCTTCATTCTCTTTTGTGTTTTTTCCTTGCAAGCAAATTAAATGAAGATAAAAATAGCAAATAATTTGTGATTGCAATCATTTTCAGGAAGACACTGAGTATTATCTGACAGAATTGCAGGGGTGCCAATACTTTTGGCCACCACTGTAGATGTGTGATCATCAGCAGACATTCAGCATTCAGTCCCTGTTTTCATGCTCCACCTTCATGAAACTTTAAAAGGATATTCCAGTACCACCTTTATGCTGATGACACTCAGATCTACCTCTCTATCCCAGACGTCACCTCTCTGATGTCCAGAATCCCGGAGTGTCTATCAGCCATATCCTCTTTCTTCTCCTCCCGCTTCCTCAAACTCAATGTGGACAAATCTGAACTCATCATCTTTCCTCCATTTCACAGCTCTTCTCTACCTGATCACAATTAATGACATCATGCTTTCCCCCGTACCGGAGGTCCGCTGCCTCGGAGTAACCCTTGACTCTGCCCTGTCCTTTAAACCGCACATCCAAGCTCTTTCTACCTCCTGTCGCCTCCAACTCAAAAATATTTCCAGAATCCGTCCTTTCCTCAACCCTCACTCTACTAAAATGATTGTGCATGCCCTCTCTCCCGCCTCGACTACTGCAACATCCTTTTCTGCGGCCTCCCTGCTAACACCCTCGCACCTCTCCAGTCCATCCTTAACTCTGCTGCCCGACTAATTCATCTCTCTCCTCGCTACTCCTCTGCTTCTCCCCTCTGCAAATCTCTTCACTGGCTCCTATTCCCTCAGCGTATCCAGTTCAAATTACTAATACGGACCTACAAGGCCATCTATAACCTGTGTCCTCCATATATCTCTGAACTAATCTCCCGATATCTTCCCTCACGTAATCTCCGATCCTCCCAAGACCTCCTTCTCTCCTCCACACTTATTCGCTCCTCACCCAACCGCCTCCAAGACTTCTCCTGAATATCCCCCATCCTCTGGAATTCTTTGCCCCAACACGTCCGACTATCAACCACATTTGGATCCTTCAGACGAAACCTGAAAACCCACCTCTTCAGGAAAACTTACAGCCTGCAATGATCCCCGCTGCCTCCTCACCACTACTGGAGCTACCGCCTCACCAACACCGGAACTGCTGCAACCCCCCAACCTGCTGTCTCCTTCCCCACCATCCTGTAGAATGTAAGCCTGAAAGGGCAGGGTCCTCTCCCCTCTGTATCAGTCTGTGATTGTTAGTTTGTTTACTGTAAGTGATACCTGTAATTTGCATGTAACCCCTTATGTACAGCACCATGGAATCAATGGCGCTATATAAATAATAATAATAATAATAATATAGACACCTTTGAAGACTTGTTTTTATGTCGTTGACTTTTTCTTTTTAAATATAGATAACTTAATTTTTGTAATTGGGTTTCAGTAAAAATGTGGCATCATTTGCCTTCCATAGCCTCGGCCTAATACTAGCTGCAGAATGAGGCAACTGAACAGCCATCAGTGATTTTAATCTGTGACTTAAAGGGGTTGTCCAGGATTGGGGCTCAGGTGTGCAGTCACTGACTGTAGACTTGTAAATCCTCACCAGTGCGCACAGTCAGGAATCTCTGGTCTGCTATAAGGACCACGCAGTCATATGCCTTTCTACTTCCAGCCTCATTCCAACTAGACTGTATCCGGCCTCACTCAATTCACTTGTATTGAGTGAGACCGTGCACGTCTAGTTGGCATGCGACCGACTGTGCGCACAACACATACTTGAGGTAATGCACCCGCCAGCTCCCTGGGCCGGCACCAGAGAATCCTGACAGCACACAGAGTGACTGCAGCCTTGAACCCTAAGGGCGGACAACCCCCGTTAAATCAAAATTGAACAGTCTCCGTGATTTTTTTGAATGGACACATGCGAAAAAACACAGACATGTGAACAACACCACAGAGTTAATGGGTAAAAAAAAAAAAAATAGAACATGCATGTGAAAAAAGGATGTCTGAATGAGGCCTAATGTGTACACAGAATTTTTTCAAAGTGTTGCCCCCTTTTAGAAATCTTTCTGCGATAAGCTGCTTCAGCTATAAAAAAAAACAAACACTGAGTTTTACTCAACTTCCCTGGGTCCGGCGCTTTATTTCCAGCGCTGCACCATTCTCTATTGTTCATCTGCAGCACTGGTGTGGCGTCAACAGCGCTGCAGCCAATCACTGAGCTCAGCTGCTCTGCCCAAGTAGACAGCCCCTTTAAGATCACTCGGGGCTAGAGTACTGCATCTGATCCTTCCTCTAATGATACAATTACCTCCTTTACGTTACATCTGTTGGCGTGTGTCGTTGATCTCCATGGTGAAGGTTGCGATAAGTGCGTGCTGGCGTTATATTGGTGCACAATTTTTTTTCTAAGCCTATATAAAACACAATACCAAGTGCAGACACATTTCCTGAAACAAAGTCACACACGTTAGGAGTTATCGGCGTATCTGTTCTAAATCTACTGGAGGTAAAATTATGGAATTTAAAGAACTACTTTTGGGGTCTGGTTAATTTTTTATATAAAAACCAGGAGATTTCCTGTTTTGCAACTTGTCAAGGAGAGAAAAGGAGGATTTGCACATATATGCCGGGGAAGAGGGCGATGCAGACAGGTTTCCCCCTAATAAATTATTTAAGTGCTTGCTAAGATGGGTCATTTCCTGCCGTGCAAAACGATTTTAAATATAAAATAAACCTTTTTTTATTAAGTCATGTGGAAAGCGTTATAACAGTTATCTCAACCGCACCACAAACAATGCAAATTAATAAAACAGTTTTATTTTTTTTTTTATCCTATGTAATCATAAAATACGCAGGGCTGAAATATGACCCGAGAAACAAGTTATACCTAATGACTACATGAGCAGGAGCTGGGTGCTCTACACACGGAGGGAACTGGAAAACGTGAACTGATGGCGGTCACTGAACACAAGTGGATGGGGACGACATGAAAGCAACATATGACTGTTAGGACTAGTGTGAATTTAACCATAAAGTATCCCTGCTGAACGTAAAAGGGGTTATCCAGTGAAAACAAGTTATTTTCTATCCACAAGATAGGCGATAACTTATTGATCGGTGAGGGTCCAACCGCTGGGACCTGCACAGATTGGCAGAACAGGGTCTTTTGGAGCAGGCATGTGTATGTTCAATCATCGCTGCATTCACTCCCTACAGAGCTGCTGAGTGTTACACTTAGCTATTTTTTTCAGCAGCCCCAAAGAGAATGAATGAAGCAGCGTACAGGAGATCAATCCTCTGCACCATTTTGTAAAGAGGATAAAAGTTTCACTTTGGGGATATAAATTCCTGGATCAGCCAATCAGTGAAGCTCCCAGTGGTGGGACACCCACCGATCAGGAAATTATCGGCAGTGATCCAACCAATGACATTACCGACAATCACCCCACCAATGACATTATCGGTAATCATCCCACCAGTGACATTATCGTCAGTGATCGCATGGCACAGGAAGCAAGGGGACAAATGGTTCACACCAGTGGGACAGCCATCTTCAACCAATAGGGCACCAAACTGACAGGAGGAGGCAGCTGATATTATTATTATTTATTATCGTGCCATTTATTCCACGGCATATTACATGTGAAAAGTGGTATACATAACAAAAAACAAGTACAATAATCTTGAACAAAACGAGTCACTGACTGGTATGGTGAAGATACCTGAAAAAATGTACTGTATATTCACATTTAATTTTGGGGTCGAGAGTTGTTTACAGAAGTCTTGCAAAGTAGGCCATGGACAACAACAAAAAAAAAATCATGCCGATGGATTTGATGCCTTAGGCCTCTTTCACACATCTGTTTTTTGCCGTCAGGCACGATCCTGCGCTTTTTGAAAAAAACGAATCCTGTTTTTAAACAGACAGATGTGTTTTTTTGTCATTGACTATCATTAGTGCTGGATGTCATTGCGTTGCGTCCGTTTTTTTCCAGATCCGGCGGAAATGTACATTCCGGCAGCCGGACAAAACGGTCACTGCAACGTTTTTTTTTTTGCCACCCGCCGGATGGCGCCTGAAGCGGCGCATCCGGCGGGTGCAAACAATACAAGTCTATGGTGCCGGATCAGTCTTTTGTGCAATCCGGCAAAAGACTGATCCGGATTCTGGAAACCAAGGTCGGTCTCTCTCTCTCTCTCTCTCTCCATGCGTAACAAGCATTTCCAGGTTGAAAAGTTCAGGACGGAACCGGCAAAAAACCTGATCTGTTGCATCAGTTTTTTCAAAATCTGCGCCGGATCCGTCCTTTCCATTTTTGGACGGATTGTGCCTGACGGCACAAAACGGATGTGTGAAAGAGGCCTTAAAAGTAAAAGATTCTGGACAGATCAGCTGGCATCAGGGGTATAAGTTCAAATCTAATCATCAACCTTTGGTTACAACAACGCAGAGGATATAAACATAGACTAGAAATGATTGCTTTACATTTGGGTTTCATTAAAAATGATGAACCACTTGGCTTATTCAGCCTCTATGTATGACTGTACATATCAAACTGCAGAATTAGTTAACATTGAGTCCGTCAGTGCGTTACTTCCAAATACAGGGTTTATGACTCTTCTGTCATCTTCTGAGCTACTCTAATCTGATTTACAACTACATCAAAGTTCGGCTAACTTTACTGACCACCCTGTGCAATAATCCAATAAAAACTTTTACAACCAAGTAAGGTAAATACAAAAAAAAGGTAAAAAAAAAAACAGTGTGCTTTCTGCGAACTACAATGCGGCAAAAACAGTGCGTGTGTGAAGAAGCGATAAGGCTGTTTTCATGTAAAAATATGGGTTTCCCTAACCTCTTTGGAAACATCCTTGGGTTTTAGCTGAATTTTGGAGGCTGAGAATGAGCAGTTGTCCTTAGGGTTGTAATTGCGCTCTATAATTCATTGGTGCTGAAATAAGCAATTGGAAAAGTGCTAGTTTGTGGTCATCACAGTTTTCAAATGTGTACTTTGTAGTAATATATCTTATACTAGCAGCCTATCCGCTGGGAAGAAAATGTAGGGTCAAAGACGTAAAATCAGGCAAAGGTAAGATTCAGAAGGAGAATAGAAGTCATCAGGTGAAGAGATGTCATTACTGACCTTTAATGTGGAGAAGTCTGACCAGTATAAGATGTACTTAAGGCAATCAGAGCTTCTTATTTATCACATCTCATTATTTCCATATAGGCTGAATAGGACACAAGAGGACAGCTGCACACAGAGGCCTTCTCCAAGGACAAATGCTAGCCTTGAAGGGAATCTGTCAGAAGGATCAACCCTCCTAAGCCGTCAATAAGGGCATGCAGGTTACAAGAAGTTGAATAAAATGATAAGATATTGTATCGCAAATATAAAGTTTTTACAGAGAAATTCACCTTTTTCTTATAGATAAATAAGCTGTTAAGATCTATGAGCCAGACATAGATCTCTGAGAAAAGGGGGCGTTATCAGTGTGAGGCATATAGATCAGGAGAGAAGACTGTCAGTCATCACATGTCTCACACTGGTAAAGTCCCCTTTCATTTCAAGTAATCTCCGGAAGAAGATCCTCAAGGAGATCTATGTATGGCCCATAGATCTTAACAGCTCATTTATATATAAAGAAAAAGACTGAATGCTCTGTAAAAAGATATCAGATCATAGATATCAAGTAATCATTTTATTCATCTTCCTATAACCGGCATGTCCATATAGACGGTTTATGAAGGTTGATCCTACTGACAGATAAAAAAAAACAACACAATCAATAAACAGGTCCCCTTATTACCAGGGTTATAGAGTAGAAAACTGACTGACTCCACACCTCTAGAACTGAATTCTTGGAGCAGACCTGAGACACCGTGAGATACCCGCAGTCTTTATTACAGAGATTCTCGCCAGTGAAGGATATGAGCAAGGTCCCCTAGATGCCACCATCACTCTGCTGTACTTACAATTACCGTATGTCACTACCAAACCAGTGG
Organism: Oophaga sylvatica; assembly: GCA_033576555.1. NCBI lineage: Eukaryota > Metazoa > Chordata > Amphibia > Anura > Dendrobatidae > Oophaga > Oophaga sylvatica. The sequence goes on from JARQOD010000003.1 coordinate 558,438,436, forward strand.
AGTAATTTACTACACTGATTACATTTACTAGTTCAGTTATAGCCATTTGCTTACCCACGGCTTTGCCTTCTAAAAGGTCAGTTTCATGGATGGTGGCACCAACAAACCTTGATGACATCTAACCAGACTGTGCTTTATATTGACCGCAAGCATTAGGATATGTCACTGCTTCAAGTACTGTGGTGGTCCAACCTCTGGGACCCTCACTGACTCATCCAGACCTACCTCTTCCGACAAGCCAGCAACCTGCAGTAATCACCAAACCACTACACGACCAGCTCTCCCCTCACCCATCCCTTGTAGATTGTGAGCCCCACGGGCAGGGTCCTCTCTCCTCCTGGACCAGTCGTGACTTGTATTGTTTAAGATTACTGTACTAATTTTTTATGATGTATACCCCTCCTCACACGTAAAGCGCCATGGAAAAAATGGCGCTATAATAATAAATAATAATAATCCATGTAGTTAGTGTCACTAGCAGCTCTCCGGACCACTCTGCTGAGCAGAAAAATGCAGACGCCCCCGTTCATTATAGAGAGCTGCAGGTTTCCTGGGACAGTAATTTGCCAGCGAGATGCTGTGCAGGGAACATGGTGAAGGGGAGAGCAACACTAGATTAGTGCTTTATCCACCGCACTCCCAAAGGATAGACCCTGCCGACCATAAAGAACACCGAGTACGTTTCACCTTCTTTAGGGCTTATTCAGAAGTCAGTCTTCGCTAGGCTTTCAGAAGAGTGTATGAAAAATCATGTGAGTTTCATCCAAAAAATTTGTACGATCCATTTTCATACATATACATTTACAAATGTACATGAACAAATACAGTTTCCTAGGATAATAACAAATGTATCCGTAAAAATCAGATGTCGCACGGATGTTCTGCGTTCGGATCCCTTCTGTTTTTACTCTCCCATAGACTGGAATGGGTGTATCTCGGCCGATATACGAATGAAAATAGTGCATAGTGATTAGTGGTCATCTGAATAACATGGGTCAATGTGCTGTGCGATCAAATATCGGCCACCACCCGTCTGATTTATACGCTCGTCTGCTTGAGCCTTTAGTCCCCTATCTGGTTTCCCGATGGACAGCACAGGGACAGAACACGGACAAATTATACTCTGGGGTTGTTGACATTCCCAAATTCTTTTGACCAATGATCCTACTCTCTGCTCTTTCCGCTCCCCAAAAGCACTCATTCAAAGAAAGGATCAATGAAAAAGTGGCCAGCATGCATACGGTATTTGTGTGCTGTTCATTTGTTACGGATTGGTTTCTATGAGACACTTGGGAAATCTCCATACTTTTTTGTATGTAAAAACTGAATGAAAAATTGAGTGAAAAAAAAATATACAGGTAATAAAAAACGGATCAAATAGAGGAAAAAACTTAATTTTGAGAACGCAAAATGAACAAGTGTTATTAAAAATTGAGGCAGAACTAAGGTAATTCCTCTTGTTGACCCCTGTAGATCGAAATGGTCACCGAAAATATTAGCAATGCAGACTTCTTCGTGAAGTTCATGTGCCTCACAACGGCCGGGACTATTTCCAGTTCAGAATACTCTTTGTACAGTAACAATGTTATCATGGACAAGGCACAAAAAGATCGACTCGATGGTTCAGAGACTCCGCCAGCTCACACTATGATGTCTTATCACCATCTTGTGACCTGCCTTCAAACAATGAATGTACTCCCTCTCCACCCTCAAGCTTCTATAACTTGTTGAAAGAAAATTTTAGAAGCTCGGAGCAGACAATTCTGTAAGAAGTCATTAGTGACATCGGCAGAAATAGATCTCACAATGTAATAAAGCTTTATCACATTCCCTGTGTTGTGGCTTCATTTCACTTATCACTATGACATGTACTTATATACAGGATACTGCGTGGACCGAGAGCAGAGACATTTTCTGTATCGTACACCCAAGAGCCGGTGATGGGGTCTCCGATAAAAATTCTGTAAAGCTGTGTTCACACACGGCAGATGTGTGGCAGAATTTCCACCTGAAAATGAAGGTAACAAATCTGCAGTGGAAATTCACCCACAGTTCGGAATGTAAATCTGCACCATATCAAATCATGCTGCACATTTTCACAGCAAAACTATACATGTGGACAGAGCCTTAGAGGTCATCAAAAAGATGAGCACTTCCATAGCCCAGCACAGGGTGCCAACATTCAAGTGCCAGCTGAGGAAGCTCGCTCTGCCCCGATGTGGCTGTCACCGAGAACCAAAGTGGACGCTGGACTTGGGTAGTGCAAATCTTTCTGCTCATCTCTACATTGCCCTTCAGCTCCCCTGATCCATTCATTATACGGGGGTCATCTTATGTTGCAGAAGGGCTTTTGGACCAACCGGCACCAGGGCCCAGATGCCACTGCTACGGCTGCACTCCGTGTAAATGGAGCTGTTCAGTGCTACGTTTCTCCAATAACGGATGACAGTCCTGAGATGATGCACGCACCGTTTAAAAGCATCACGATTAGGTCTCCTATGATCTCCATATGGAGGAAGCCCTGAGATCAGGGACTCCTTATATTTGCCTGGTTATTTTCATGCAAAAACCTGTTTAACTGCAACCAGGACTCACATAAAAGGCCATAATCCCTGCTTCTCCCACCCACATAGAGGTATTGCAGGCTCATTGTCTATGAGCTAGTATAGAGTCACTGACTGTGCCTTCCTACTTGACAACCCCTTTAATGGGCATCAAGATTATTTTTAATTTTGCTTCACAAAAAAAAAAGCAATAGAAACCAACCTCACATCACACACAGCACAAAGTTGTCTTCTTTTTAATTCAAAGGGGTATTTTGGTAAGAAGGAGCCATCATCTTTCCACAGAACGCCGAGGACCCCCCACATTTCCAGAATGGCGAGTTAAACATCCCTCATTTAAATATAGAAGTGGTCAAGTTACCGGAAAGCCAGAGATGGCCGAGCTCAGAACTCCATCTCCGACAGTCACATAGAGAATTAAATCTGAAATGGAGGTGCAGCAAAATCTGCCCCATGCGGACCGACAGCTATGTCTGTATCAGCCACTGATGCAGACAAAAAACTATTTTCTCCTACCAATTAAAGGGCTTGTCTGGCTTTAGGGCACAAGTCTGCATTAACTCTAGTTGACTGCAGACTTGTGAATCCTCACAGCGCGCGCTCTGCACACTGTTACGGCTCGCTCACACGAACGTATACATCGGACGAGTGCTCTCCGAGGTTTTATCGGATAGCACTTGGACCAATGTTATACTATGGGGCAGTGCAGAGCTGCGGTTTTGTTCTAAAAAAAAAAAAAAACCCAGCATGCTGCGAGTTGGATCATGTGCACCCATTCGAGTCTATGGGTGCATGTAAAATATCGTACTGCACTCAGATGCAGTCATCCGAGAGCAGTCGGATTTACACAGACAATGGAGAAGATGGAGAAATTAAGTTCTCCATCTTCTCCTCACTTGTGCTACGATTTTCTCATGCGAGAGAATCGGATCACACTCAGAAGACACTCAGAACAGAGTTTGAGCCGAGTGTCATCAGCATAACAGAGCAGATTTGTTCACAGGAGAGAACATACGCTCATGTGACTATGGCCTTAGAGCTCTCTGGTGCCAGAAATGGAAACGTCGGGAGAGTGAGCACAGGTATGTGATTTGCATACATGCATTATGTGTTGACTAGACATACAATGCCTCACTCAATACAAGTGAATTGAGAAAGGCCAGACAAGTCTAGTTGGAATGTGGCCTGGAAGTATGCAAATCACATACTTGTGGTCACATGACAGCCTGTTCCTGGCGCATCCTCATGCATAGTGTACGAGGATGGAGGACAAGCACCTAAACCTATTTAGATATAGGTGCTTGTCCCCAATTTTCTAATGCTTCCACCTATATACTACTACTTCCACATGCTAAAAAAAAAAAAAAAAAGAGAGGCCAGGTTCACTCCCAAATTCATACAGGCTATTGTCAGATAGTACATGAGATACTAACAATTTTCTTTTGTGTACACCTTGTTGCCTAGGAGACCGACCACCGGGAATTATCCGATAACAGTGTGCTGCAGCAATCACCGTCAGCTTCAAAACAGCGCTTACAAGCTCAACAGATATGAGCACGGCACATTTTCTTCTGTCTAGCAGCGGTGGTTGGTTTCCAAGGCAACAAGCTGTAAACAAAAGAAAAGTTTTAATATCTCAAGAAACGGCTCCAAAATGTAATAAGCAGAAAATTGCAAAATTGCTTCTATCAACAAGTAGTTTCTGACCGTACCCAGCTACGAAGATGAGAAGAACCGTTAAATCTGTCTGTCTCAAAACTGCCTGGTGTGGGTACAAGGCTGTCGCTATAGGGGTATATCTACCACATAGATGGCCACTGCTCTGCCTGACATTACTTTGGGGTATTATTTTTTGCTTCCTACCTATATAACCTCACACTGGGAAACATACAAGGATACAGACTTTCATGTGTTCTCCAATGTACACAGGTAAAACTTACACTCCAGGGTCCATCTGATAATGTATTACAAGCTCCAGTAATCTCTGCTCTTGTCAGTCACGCATTGCTGGGACTTGTAGTTTCATAACAAGTAAAGTGAAGCGTTACGCCAGCGCCTACCGAGAATACCAGCATATACGCACATTTCTTACGTAACGCGCGGCGTCGGTACGCCCTAGCAACAACGTAGTTTACGTAAAGCTTCCCCCAGAGACTAGGCCGCAGCCTGAGAGCAGAGTAACTCACACGTCTACGCCCTGCAGCACGAAGCCGGAGTTCAGGCAGCGCCGGGCTATCCTCCTCCACACCGCGTCCCTGCCGGTGAAGTGACGGAGCTTCCTGCACACCTGCCCGAGCCGCCCCAGCGCCCTGCCGTCCAGGTAGGAGAGGACGAGCAGGAGGATCTCCTCAGGCAGCTGCAGGAAGTGGGCTCCCATGTCAGACGGGGCCTGGTGCGCAAGATCCGGAGGTGCTTCGGTCTCCGCACAGTCTTCTCTCCCATGGTTGTTGTCGGGTCACAAGTAGCTGGCACCGGTAGCCATGTCAGTGTCTGACCGCGTCACGTGACGGACAGCGGCGGTTCCTGTGCTCATACGGCGGTGAGATGCGACGGCCAATCAGCGTCCAGCTTTCATTCAGTTACTGCAGGTTGTGCGAGCAAATAAGTGATCTGATTGGTTGCTAGGGCAAATGAGATTCCCACAGAAAGGAAAAAAGTTCATAGCAACCAAACACAAAGTATAGAAGTGTCTGCTGCCTGTCCTCATTACTATTCTATTGCTAGTACCGTATAGTAATTATCTTGCGGTCCTAAGAGCTCCACGTTTGCACGGGTTTTGTGTGGGCACTTCGGTTGAAATCCCGACATGAGTGAATACTGGCGTCAGCACTTGGCGATCTATGTCTGATTGCAGCAGTTTAACCCATTAGTTGCTACTGTCAATTATGACAGCGACATTTAAGAGGTTGGAAATGGGGAAGGTGTCTGTCCCGACGTCCATTGGCCTCCCCGCAACACGACTGTGGGGAGCCGACGGCACTGTCATTGTAAAAGGTGAAGAAATTGGGGGGTGATCCAGGCGCTGCCGAGCATGGTCGGAGATCGCACATGCGTCACGATAAAACTTTTCATACATCGCGTTTCGCAGTTGGTTGAACTCTTTCCTCAGGGGAGTCGCACTAACTCTGAAGCGCGTTGTATGAATAAATCTTTTATCATGAAGCATGAACGATCTCCGACCATCCTTGGCAGCGCCCTCATCACACCGCCAATTTCTTCATCCTGTTTCCCTATCACCCCCCACCCCAATTGTGGGTTTAGGGGCTGGAGCAGCAGCCACCCATTGATCCTTCACCATGCGTATGTTCTTGTGCTGGGACACAACCCACCCGGGTGAGCGGGAATTTCCATTTGCCTTCTCACTTGTATGTGCGGTGTCACACATGGAGTGCCTCGTTCTTTTTTTCTTTGGATGGCATTGTGATGGCAGCTGGGCAGTCTACTGAAGACCCATGTGTCTGCCACATCTGCACACCTATCGCCTGCAGTTCGGCATCATAGAAGACCAGTATTTATACCAGAGACTGCAATAATACAAGATCGTAGTATATCGTGCAAGTCTCAAGTGATCCCACGGTCAAGTTCCATATTGGGACCAATAAAAAAAATTAATAAAAAATTATATATTTATATTTTAAAGACGATCTGTCACAGGTGAAGGTGGGGCAGTGTTTTTCATGTTTTATTCCTGCTGCTAACCTCAATTTTATATATTTTTTTTTTTTTTTTTTTTAAATCCACCATATGGTATAAGAGAACTGGGTCTTTTTATCTGGTATTTGATGTTCTAGTCTTTACTAAAGTAGCAAAAAATAAATGCTAAAATGACTGTTTTCCTTTTTTTTTTTTTTTAATAAAAAAAATCAATGAAAAATATCAACTCGTCCAGCGCAAAAAAAGCCCTATAAAAATTTGTAAATATATATTTAATATATAGATTATGTATTTTATTGCATACTAATAGACAATAGAAAAATACATACATAAAGCTTCATGAATTTGGCCTCCCCTTAATCGTACTGACACAAGGAATGAAGTTAACACGTCACTTTTAGTGCAAGGTATACACTGTAATAAAAAAAGGCTTTTTTTTTAACACATCCTGTTGCTTAGGCTGGAGTCACACACAACCACAAAAAATCGGTCCGTTTTAGACGGTCGATTGTCGGATCAAAATGCAAACATAACACATCCTTCTGGCATCCGATTTTCCTTCAAAGATGCGATTTAATCGCATGTGTGTGTACCTTGTAACATCCGATTTTCATCCGACTTGCGAGATTTTCTCGCAGGCTTGCAAAACTGACATATAATGGATCTAAAAGAATAGTATTTCAATCACAAAAAAAAGAATAGATATATACACATAGAACACATATATATATATTATACATGTCATTGTGACATGTATATATACATATATTTATAGTTCCTAGACTTCTACATACTGTTATAGCCGCTAATTCAATTGCCGGGTTTTGTGAAATCCCAGAAGCCGACATGAAATGATACATTGTTTCCACACAGTTAACCATGTCATTTCCTGTATTTTGATATTTGTTTAGAACTTACAATTACATGAGTGTATTTGTGCAAAATTTCAGACATGTAGGGGTTAATTAAAGGTGTAATTTCGTTGAAAAAAAATGTGTGGGCTCCCGCTGTATTTTCTCCACCAGACAGACAAAGCAAAGCGAGTGGGGCAGATAATAATAGCCTAGGGAGGGTACATTTTTTTTGTGCCCCCCCTGGCTACTAACATCTGCCCCCAGACACCCCAGAAAGGGCAAATCTATAATTAGATTCGCCCTTTCTGGCACTTTGCCCGTCTATTCCCATTGCCCTGTAGCGGTGGCGAATGGGTTAATAATCTCACCTTACTGTCACCTTAAGGGTATGCCACACTAAACAATATCGCTAACGGGATCGCTAAAAAACGTCACTATTTAGCGATCCCTGTTAGCGATGTTGTTGTGTGCGGCAGCTTCCAGCGACGAGCTTCCTGCTGTGATCTCGCTCGTCGCTGGAATCGTTCCGGACCCTATTTTATCGTCGGCGCTCCCGCTGGGTAAGTATATATCGCTAGTGTGGCACCTTTTCTTAGCGATTTAGCGGTACTTTTGTACCGCTAAAGTCGTTAAGAAGATCGCTAACGGCGATAGCGTCGTTAACTATATCGCTAAATGTGGCCGCACTTAGCGATATAGAAACAATCCCGCTAGCGATCGCATTAGTATGCGTTGTTATCGTGATCGCTAGCGGGATTGTTTAGTGTGGCAGTACCTTTAGTATTGAAAGGTGACCTTAAGGCAGGTTAATAATTGAGAGCTGTCAATTAGACAATTATCAATTATTAATCCTATTGTATGAAAGAAAAATCAAACACACACAGTTTAATAAAAAATAAGTTTAATTAAATAATCACACAGTTTTTGACCATATTTTATTTTCCTGCTAAAACCATTTCCTGTAATAAAAATAAATAAAAAAGCAAAATTATACTTACCAATCCGATTAGTCAGGTCCCACGTGTAATCCATAAAAAGGGTTAACAGGTTACAGGTCGCAGAGAGCTAATAATGCTGTCTCAGACCTGTATTCCCCTGAATGAATAAGTTCCTCTCCCAGCGAAAGTAGAGGAATAGATTCATGAATGGAGCTTAATTGATTTATTGCCAATTTAACTGTAGTGACCTGACCTAAAGGGAAAGTGGATACAATCAATTAAGCTTCATTCATGAAACACATCCTCTCCTGTCGCCAGGAGAGGAACTTATTCATTCAGGAGCTTTGAGCTGAGCATGCAGGATTACTTGCACTGCTTGGCTCAAAGCTAGTTAACCCTTTGTGAAGGATTACAGCGTGGGACGTGACAGATCGGCGGAATAGGTAAGAATAATGTTGTTTTATTTTTTTTTCTTTATTTTAGGAGATCAATGGCTTCGCACGGATTAAGTGTAAAATAAAATATGGTCAAAAAAATGTGTTTTTATTTCATTAAAATTATTTATTCTTAAAGTGTGTGTGTGTGTTTTTTTTATTTACTTCAATAGGATTAATAATTGATAGTTGTCTAATTGACAGCTATCAATTATTAACCTGCCTTAAGGTCACCTTTCAATACTAAGGTGACAGTAAGGTGAGATTATTAACCCATTCGCCACCGCTACAGGGCAATGGGAATAGACGGGCAAAGTGCCAGAAAGGGCTAATCTAATTATAGATTTGCCCTTTCTGGGGTGTCTGGGGGCAGATGTTAGTAGCCAGGGGGGGCACAAAAAAAATGTACCCTCCCCAGGCTATTATTATCTGCCCCCACTCGCTTTGCTTTGTCTGTCTGGTGGAGAAAATACAGCGGGAGCCCACGCATTTTTTTTCAACGAAATTACACCTTTAATTAACCCCTACATGTCTGAAATTTTGCACAAATACACTCATGTAATTGTAAGTTCTAAACAAATATCAAAATACAGGAAATGACATGGTTAACTGTGTGGAAACAATGTATCATTTCATGTCGGTTCTGTGATTTCACAGAAGCCGGCAATTGAATTAGCGGCTATAATTAACCCAAAACTACATTGTACTTTTTAAAGGTTTTGGAAAGCATTCAAAATAAACATGTTCATATGGATAATGTCAGCTAAGACTTCTATATATCTAAATATAAAATAAAATAATGATATTATGACTGTTCGACTGTGTAAGTTGAAATCAATGATCGTCATATTTCACTGTTCCGAGCTCTTGGGCATTCAGTCAGGGGAAGCCAGTGTCAATTGATTTTTACATAAAAGGCGGCTCAATAAATTGGCACACTTGTCAATATGTTTGACTCGTGTGAAACTGTATCATTTCCAAGCGATGTCACAATGCGCTAAACCTTTCTAATCCAAGGTATTTCATCAAATCTCCAATTATATATCCTAAAGTATGTAGAGTCTAGTATAATATATATTCATGTCATGCATTATATATATATATATGTGTTCTTGTGTATATATCATTCTCAGTCTTTATTAAAGCTGTCAGTGGATTTACGTATAGCGGATGAATGCCGGCTTTCTAAAGGACGATCTTTCATCGCAGTCCACATGTCGTATCATTTTCATCGTCCATAGTTGCATTGCGATTGTCGACCGACAATCGGTGACAATCGCAGCATGCTGCGATTGCACACGGACGTTTAAAACGGACCACAAAAATCTGATACTGGGAGCTGCTCCATAGATTAACATAGGTCCGACTGCAATCGATATTTCATCGCATTGCAGTCGTCCGATTTTGTCGCCAGTGTGACTTCAGCCTTACCAAAATAATCACCTTAGTGACCGGGCCACATTTTTAAAATTTATGTAGTAATAACCCAGGAATGCTTTAACATATCCCATTGATTTTGACATTGTTTTTTCGTGACATATTATACTTAATGACAATGGTAAATTCACATCTAAGTGTTTTGCATTTATTTATAAAAATATCAGAAATTTAACAAAAAAAGTTAAGAAATTAGCAATTTTCAGACTTTGATTATTTGTTTAATCTAGTCATATCACACAAAAACATTAATAAATAACATTTCCCTCATGTCTACTTTACATCAGCATCATTTATAAAGTGTTGTTCTCTTTTGTTAGCATTTTAGAAGGTTTAAAAATGTAGCAAAATATTTAGAGTTGAGAGTCTCAGTGGTTGATACCTTTTAATGGCTAACTGAAAAGATGGTAACAAATTGCAAGCTTTCGAGGTATCAACCACTGAGGACTCTCAACTCTAAATATTTTTCTATCTACTGGCTAACACGGTACAAAGATATACATCTTTAGGCCGGCGTCACACTGGCGACAGAATCGGACGACTGCAATACGATGAAATATCGTATTGCAGTCTGCCCTATGTTAATCTATGGAGCAGCTCCTAGTATCAGATTTTTTGTGGTCCGTTTTAAACGTCCGTGTGCAATCGCAGCATGCTTCGATTGTCACCGATTGTGGGTCCACTATCGCCAATGCAAGTCTATGGGAGCGATGAAAAATCGGATTACAAACGGACCGCATGTGTGACTTGCGATTAAATCGCACCGGTGTCCTTTAGAAAAGCCGGCAATTCATCCCCGGCTATACTGTAAAATCACACTGACAGCTTTAATAAAGAATAGAAAGAATAGATATACACACATAGAATACATATATATATATATATATATATATATATGTCATTGTGACACATACGGTACATATATTTATAGTTCTTACACTTCTACATACTGTAATAGCCGCTAATTCAATTGCCGGCTTTTGTGAAATCACAGAAGCCGACATGAAATTATACATTGTTTAGACACAGTTAACCATGTCATTTCCTGTATTTTGATATATGGTTTGAACTTACAATTACATATGTGTATTTGTGCAAAATTTCAGACATGTAGGGGTTAATTAAAGGTGTAAATTCGTTGAGAAAAAATGCGTGGGCTCCCGCTGTATTTTCTCCACCAGACAGACAAAGCAAGCGAGTGGGGGCAGATAATAATAGCCTAGGTAGGGTACATTTTTTTTGTGCCCCCCCTGGCTACTAACATCTGCCCCCAGACACCCCAGAAAGGGCGAATCTATAATTAGATTCGCCCTTTCTGGCACTTTGCCTGTCTATTCCCATTGCCCTGTAGCGGTGGCGAATGGGTTAATAAGGGGTTAAACCCACCTTGCTATTGAAAGGTGAGTTTAAGCCAGGTTAATAATTGAGAGCTGTCAATTAGACAACTATCAATTATTAATCCTACTGTATGAAAGAAAAATCAAACACACACAGTTTAATAAAAAAGAAGTTTAATGAAATAATCACACATTTTTGGACCATATTTTATTTTCCTGCTAAAACCATTTCCTGTAATAAAAATAAAATAAAAAAGCAAAATTATTCTTACCAATCCGATGTACAGTCAGGTCCCACGGTGTAATCCATCAGAAAGGGTTAACAGGTTACAGCTGCAGAAAGCTAATGCTCTCTCCGAGTTGTAACCCCATGAATGAATCAGTTACTCTCCCAGCGAAAGGAGAGGAAGAGATTCATGAATGGAGCTTAATTGATTTATTGCCACTTTCACTTCAGTGACCTGATCTAACGTGAAAGTGGGATACAATCAATTAAGCTTCATTCATTAATCACATCCTCTCCTGTCGGCAGGAGATAAGCTCATTCATTCAGGAGCTATCAGATGAGCACGCAGGATTACTTGCGCTGCTTATCTGATTGCTAGTTAACCCTTTGTGAAGGATTACATCGTGGGACGTGACAGATCGCCAGATAGGTAAGAATAATGTTGTTTTATTATTTTATATTTATTTTAGAAGAACAAGGGCTTCGAACGGATTAAGAGTGAAATATAAGATGGTCAAAAAAATGTGTTTTGATTTCATTAAAATTATTTATTCTTAAAGTGTGTTTGTGTTTTTTTTATTTACTTCAATAGGATTAATAATTGATAGTTGTCTAATTGACAGCTCTCAATTATTAACCTGCCTTAAGGTCACCTTTCAATACTAAGGTGACATTAACGCCTTATTAACCCATTCGCCACCGCTACAGGGCAATGGGAATAGACGGCAAAGTGCCAGAAAGGGCGAATCTAATTATAGATTTGCCCATTTCTGGGGTGTCTGGGGGCAGATGTTAGTAGCCAGGGGGGGCACAAAAAAAATGTACCCTCCCTAGGCTATTATTATCTGCCCCCACTCGCTTGCTTTGTCTGTCTGGTGGAGAAAATACAGCGGGAGCCCACGCATTTTTTTTCAACGAATTTACACCTTTAATTAACCCCTACATGTCTGAAATTTTGCACAAATACACTCATGTAATTGTAAGTTCAAACCATATATCAAAATACAGGAAATGACATGGTTAACTGTGTGGAAACAATGTATCATTTCATGTCGGCTTCTGTGATTTCACAAAAGCCGGCAATTGAATTAGCGGCTATTACAGTATGTAGAAGTCTAGGAACTATAAATATGTATATATAATGTCACAATGACATGTAATATATATATATATATATTATGTGTTCTATGTTATATATCTATTCTTTCTTTTGTGATTGAAATACTATTCTTTGGATCCATTATATGTCAGTTTTGCAAGCCTAGCGAGAAATTCTCGCAAGTCGGTTTGAAAATCGGATGTTACAAGGTACACACACATGCGATTAAATCGCATCTTTGAAGGAAAATCGGATGCCAGAAGGATGTGTGATGTTTGCATTTTGATCCGACAATCGACCGACTAAAACGGACCGATTTTTTTGTAGTTGTGTCTGACGCCGGCCTTACTGTATAAAAATGTAGCAGTCATTTTTCGTTATTTCAAGGAAATTTAGAAAACTTATTTTTTAGGGACCTATTACGGTAAGTTTTGAATTGACTTTGGTGGTTCTATGTATTGGAAACCCCAAAAGTGATACCATTTTGAAAACAGCGCCCCTCAATATATTCAAGACTTCTGTCAGATAATTTATTAACCCTTCAGGTGCTCTTCAGGAAATATGCAAAGTGGCATAATAGGAATAAAGAAATGTATTTTTACCATCTAAATGTTAATGGCATCTGAACCATTGTATCCGTCAGACGTTAAGGCCATTATTTGGCTGTGAATTGCCGTGGCAAACATCAGGACCAGAGGATCAAGAGCTCAGGGTACTGATAGGCTTAAAAAGGGAGACCCTACACTCTGTTAACCAGCTAGATGCTGTAGTCATTATTGACAGCAGAATTTAAGCGGCCATAGTCGTTATCTATACTGATCGTGGCTGATGCAGCAAATTGTCAGCCTAAAGGTACTGCCACACTACACAATCCCGCTAGCGATCTCGTTAGCGTCGCATACTAATGAGATCGCTAGCGGATTGTTTCTATATCGCTAGTAGCTACCTAACTTAGCGATGTCGTTAAGGACGCTATCGCGGTTAGCGATCTTCTTAACGACTTTAGCGGTACAAAAGTACCGCTAAATCGCTAAGAAAAGGTGCTACACTTAGCGATTATACTTACCCAGCGGGAGCGCCAGCGCTAAAATAGGGTCCGGAACGATTCCAGCGACGAGCGAGATCACAGCAGGAAGCTCGTCGCTGGCAGCTGCCGCACACAACAACATCGCTAACGGGATCGCTAAATAGTGACGTTTTTTAGCGATCCCGTTAGCGATGTTGTTTAGTGTGGCATAAACAGCCGACAGCTGCTGGATTATCTCCCGTAGGGGGACGCTAGTCTCATATCTCAGGTCAGTAAAAAGATGTACAGGTGGTCACTAAGGGGTTAAAAAGTACAATCCACTATGCAGGGAGTAATCCCTTATGTGGCCACATAAAATGAAAAAGCTTTAGCTCTTGGAAAGCAGTGAGAGAAGTAGGTGTGTCTTTTTGTGGGACCCCCACAGATGTGAGGTTGATAACGTATCCTTATATATAAGACTTGGATAACCCCTTTAGGAGATAATCCAGTAAACATCACAGATACACGTGAGGAGCCTACTTTGACCCTTCTTGCAGATTTCTGGTGATTGGACGCAATCCTCAGAATGCCGCCATTGATTACAATGACCCTTTTGCTTTGGACGGTCAGTTTTCAGTATCAGAAATCTATGAGCAGAAGCCAGAAGGGTTAAATATCCTATAATCCTTTTCATTTTGGAACTCAATCATGGTGTGAGATCGCCAATCTGATGTGTCGTAGATACATGAGTGATGAATTATGAATGGATTTCCCATGTCAAACCTGGCATGCCAAGGTGAGGAGTCTTTTAAGCCTTGCAAAGCTCCTCTGGGTACAAAGTTTGTGTGTGGTGGGGGAGTATACTATCGCTTGTATAATTGTGATGTGCAATCATTTTACATGAAATTAAAAAAACTTGAATCTCGTCATAGTCTGTTTCTGTTTAATCATTAATATACTCCTCTCCATTGCTCCCCTGTACCTCGTAGACCGCACCCTAACAACCTGAACCATACAGAGGGGACGTCAGTCTCTATGAATTCCTATGTGACTCACATGGAGGATCTCGTAGGATTGCACTGCTAAGGCTCATACTCACATGCGAGAAACTCGGACGAGTCTCGGACGTCAATACCCGGCACTGCCGTCGGCACTCGGATCGGAGCGTTGAGCTGCATAGAAATACATGGAGCTGAACGCTCTGATCCGAGTGCCGGCGGCAGTGCCGGGTATTGACGTCCGAGACTCGTCCGAGTTTCTCGCATGTGAGTATGAGCCCCTAGGCTGACTTCTGGATCTCGCAGAAGATGCTGTAGATTTGGGTAGTCATAGTGGGGTCACATAGAACAGTTGAGCCACAATATGAGACAATCGGTAAGAAAATTAACAGCACTGCAATTTACACAATGTATGTTCCAATCAGTCCAACCGTTGCCGGTGTCATCAGTGTTTTGGATCGGTGTGCCAACTGTTTTTTTCTGATGTGGGTTAAAAAAAAAAATCAATTCCAAAGCTTCTCCCATACTTCGCAATGTTAAACATTTATATCATACAGATGACACATTGATGCCATCCGTGTACTGTACGTGTTTTACACGGACCCATAGACTTGTATTGGCCCGCCATCCGTGCTGCTGGTAAAAACACGGACATGTGAGCAGCACCATAGATTATAATGGACACGTGCCATCCGTGAAAAAAAGTGGATATCATACATACTGCAAATGTGAAGAGGACCTAATTTGTATGGGGGGTCTCCCAACAAATGGTGTTGGGGGATATAAGGTTTGCACAGTTTTAATTTCAACACCTCACCTGTTGGTTATGTAGGATATAAGTCAGAGCCATTTGGGAGCCATTTCGCCACTATCCTCTTTGGAAACATGAGAGTTTGGTAGCCAGGCACTCGTGTGTAGGGGGGAGATGGAAGAGATAGCGATTCGCCAAGTGAGCCGTCCGCTATCTTATGTGTATAGCCAGTTTAGGAATCTTTTCTATATTGCTATAATCCCCTTGGTCTAAATAGATTTAGCGAGAATTGGGTGTCACGCTGTCTAATGATATGACTACAATGTCAGTAAACTATTTATACAGGAACCACACTCTATACAACATATAGTTTAGCAACATCAGAATGTAAGTATAAAATAGATTTACCTGACACAATATCAGCAGAACTTAGGGTTAATCTTGAGGACTAGATGTGCAGAAACGATATCAGTTGAACTCAGGGTTAATCTTGAGGACTTGATGAGCTGTAACAGGAAAGAGGAGGACCGGGGTCTAACCTGACCCTACACTGGGGTCCTAACTAATCCCTTACCTTGGAGGTACTGATAATGGTTCAGAGGTCCAAGTCTCCAGCCTAACCCTGTCTCCTATCAGACCCTGAACCCTGTAATCAGTCCTAAGAAGGATCCTGATTACCACCAAAGGGATAGGGGCTGATCTCAGCTAAATACACAGATTAGACATATAAGACAGACAGGATAGCACTCTCTTGCATACACACTCAAACACCGAAGGAACATAAATGGTCTGGGAAATAAACTCTAAGCAAGTTAAGCTTAAAACAACTAAGTAGCTCTCAACTAGAGTCTATACAGATTCATTCCTATCTGTGGTCTGCATGAAGGGTTTCACTGGCAACTCCCAAAGCAGACAACCAGAAACTTAAAGGAAACCAATCAATAAATAATCAATTGCAGCCGGGAGAAACTGCACCCAGTCCCAGCACCGAGCACAGACAGAATTAACTCCCTAGCTGCCAAACACAAAGAAGCAGCAGCTCAGCTGTGAGAAGTCAAAATGTGCAACCGCGACGATCTTTGTGGCAATGCACACATGACAGTACCCCCCCTTCTTCGAGGGGCCTCCGGACCCTCAGGGCCAGGCCTGCCCGGGTGAGTTCTGTGGAAGGTCCGAACCAAACGATCTGCGTTAACATCAGACGCAGGGACCCACGTCCTCTCCTCCGGACCATACCCCTTCCAATGCACCAAGTACTGAAGGGACCGGCGATTCAGGCGAGAGTCAATGATTTTTGATACTTGAAATTCCAAGTTACCATTGACCAACACTGGAGGAGGAGGTAGAGGTGACGGTATGACTGGTGCCACATACCTTTTAAGTAATGACTTGTGGAACACATTATGAATTTTAAAAGTAGAAGGGAGTTCCAGACGAAATGCCACAGGATTAATTATGGAACTGATCCTGTACGGCCCGATGAATCTGGGACCCAGTTTCCAGGAGGGCACTTTAAGTTTTATATTCCTGGTAGACAACCATACCAGATCGTTCACATTCAGATCTGGACCAGAAACTCTCCTCCTATCAGCCATACGTTTGTAACGGTTCCCCATCGTACTCAAATTATTCAATACACCTCGCCACACAGAAGCAAGTGACGACGAGAAACGCTCCTCCTCAGGAACCCCAGAAGGACCCCCCCATTGAAAGTACAAAACTGGGGGTGAAAACCATATGCCCCAAAAAATGGGGACTTACCAGTGGACTCGCTCCGCCTGTTGTTAAGAGCGAACTCTGCCAGAGGCAAGAAAGATGACCAGTCCTCCTGGTTCTCCGAGACAAAACACCGGAGATATGTCTCTAAACTCTGATTCAGACGCTCAGTCTGACCATTGGTCTGTGGATGAAAAGCCGAGGAAAACGACAATTGCATCCCCCGACGTAAACAAAATGCCCTCCAAAATTTGGACACAAACTGAGACCCCCTATCTGACACCACATCAGAAGGCAACCCATGAAGTCTCACGATCTCCCTAATGAACACCTGCGCCAGAGTTTTAGCATTAGGGAGTGCAGGAAGAGCAACGAAATGTGCCATCTTACTGAACCTGTCAACAACCACCAGTATGACAGTATTCCCTGACGACGGAGGAAGATCCGTAATGAAGTCCATAGATAAATGAGTCCATGGACGCTCCGGAAGTTTCAAGGGTAAAAGGGTCCCAGATGGACGGGTATGAGGAGTTTTAGAGCGAGCACAAACCCCACAGGACGCGACAAAAGTTATAACATCTTTATTAGCGTTAGGCCACCAAAATCGGCGAGAAAGGAGATCTAAAGTAGCCTTACTCCCTGGATGTCCTGCTAAAGCAGAATTATGATGTGCCTCAATAACCTTTTGTCTCAACTGATTCGGGACAAACAGTCTCCCTGGAGGTCCTGCAGGGGCGTCCCCCTGAGCCTCTAACACCTCCTCCTCAAGCTCAGAACATACAGCCGACACTACCACCCCCTCCTGAAGGATAGGAATCGGGTCATCCGTTTTCCCGGCCCCTGGGAAACTGCGAGACAAAGCATCAGCCTTTACATTCTTAGACCCCGGACGATAAGTGACGACAAAATTAAACCTGGTAAAAAACAACGACCATCGAGCTTGTCTGGAATTCAGACGCTTAGCGGATTCTAAATACAGAAGGTTCTTGTGATCAGTAATAACGGTGACCGGGTGGACTGCCCCCTCCAAAAAGTGACGCCATTCTTCAAAAGCCAATTTAATGGCCAAAAGTTCCCTATTGCCGATATCATAATTCCTTTCGGCGGACGACAATTTCTTAGAAAAGAAAGCGCACGGATGCCATTTACCAGGGGACGGACCCTGGGACAATATAGCACCCACCCCTACGTCAGACGCGTCCACCTCCACAATGAACGGCTGAGATACATCTGGTTGGATGAGAACGGGTGCCGAAGCAAAACATCTCTTTAAAGAGGAAAAGGCTTGGCAAGCTTTGTCCGACCACCTAGAAAAATCCGTCCCTTTTCTCGTCATGTCAGTGAGAGGTTTGACGACAGACGAGAAATTACAAATAAATTTCCGGTAGTAATTAGCAAACCCCAAAAAACGCTGCAGAGCCTTAAGATCCCCTGGCTGATCCCATTCAAGCACTGCTCTCACCTTTTCAGGGTCCATACGGAAACCGGAGGCTGACACCAAAAAACCCAAAAACTGAAGTTCCTGTACGGCAAAAACACACTTCTCCAGTTTGGCGTATAGTTTATTGTCTCGCA
>JARQOD010000003.1:558457124-558514831 GCA_033576555.1 Oophaga sylvatica
CAGACCTTGGAAGGGAAGGAGCGCAGTTTGACTTTTTCAATGCAGAATTGGCTGTATGCCATGTCGCGTTTGGAGAGCACCAGATGTGCCTAAACAGTGGAAACAAGGGACACTCTATACAAGTCACTGGTGCGACCACACTTAGAATACTGTGTGCAGTTCTGGTCTCCGGTGTATAAGAAAGACATAGCTGAACTGGAGCGGGTGCAGAGAAGAGCGACCAAGGTTATTAGAGAACTGGGGGGTCTGCAATACCAAGACAGGTTATTACACTTGGGGTTATTTAGTTTGGAAAAACGAAGGCTTAGGGGTGATCTTATTACAATGTACAAATATATGAGGGGACAGTACAAAGACCTTTCTAATGATCTTTTTACTCTTAGACCTGTGACGGGGACGAGGGGGCATCCTCTACGTCTGGAGGAAAGAAGGTTTAGCCATAATCACAGATGCAGATTCTTTACTGTAAGAGCAGTGAGACTATGGAACTCTCTGCCGTCTAATGTTGTAATGAGTGATTCCTTACTAAAATTTAAGAGGGGACTGGATGCCTTTCTTGAAAAGTATAATATTACAGGCTATATTCACTAGTTTCCTAGATACAGCGTTGATCCAGGGAGCTAGTCTGATTGCCGTATGTGGAGTCGGGAAGGAATTTTTTTCCCCAATGTGAAGCTTACTGTTTGCCACTTGGGGTTTTTTTGCCTTCCTCTGGATCAACATGTTAGGGCAGGTTAGGATAGGATATGGGTTGAACTAGATGGACTTAAAGTCTTCCTTCAACCTTAATAACTATGTTACTATGTTACCATTTTGGAGACTAGAACCCTCAGGGAACTTATTTACATATGTGGTGAGTACCTTGAACCCCAGGTGCTTCATAGAAGTTTATAATATTGAGCTGTGAAAATAAAAAAAATCACATTTTCCCCACAAAAATGATTTTTAGCCCCAAATTTTGCTTTTTCACAAGGATAACAGGAGAAATTGCACCATACAATTTGTTGTGCAATTTCTCCTGAGTACGCTGATGCCCAGTATGTGGGAGAAAACTACTGTTTGGGCGCAGAATAGGGCTTGGAAGGAAAGAAGCGCAATTTGACTTTTTGAATGCAAAATTCCTGGAATAATTAGTGGAATCCATATCACTTTTGGAGAACCTCTGATGTGCCTAAACAGTGTAACCCCCCCATAATTGACAACATTTTGGAAACTAGACCACTCAGGGAACTTATTTCGATGTGTGGTGAGCACCTTGAACCCTAGATGCTTCACAGAAGTTTATAACATTGAACCGTGAAAATAAAAAAATCACATTTTCCCCACAAAAATCTTTTTTTAGTCCCAAATTTTGCATTTTCACAAGGGTAACACGAGAAATTGCACCATAAACTTTGTTTTGCAATTCCTCCTCAGTACGCAGATACCCCATATGTTGCGGTAAAATACTGTTTAGGCTCTCAGCAGGGCTCAAAAAAGGAGTGACGTTTTGTAATGCATACTTTGATAGAATGGTCTGCCAATGTCATGTCTCACTTCGAGAGCCCCTAATGTGCCTAAACAGTGGAAAACCCCCACAAGTGACACCATTTTGGAAGCTAGACCCCTCAAGTTATGTATTGATGTGTGGTGAACACCTTGTCACCCAGCTGCTTCACAGAAGTTAATAATGTAGAGCAGTAAAAATAAAAAAAAATCACATTTTTCCCACAAAAATGTTATTTTAGACCTATTTTTTTACTTTCACAAGGATAGCAGGAGTAAATGCACCCCAAAATTTGTTGTCCAATCTCTCCTGAATACCCCGATACTCTGTATGTGGTCGACAACTACTTTTGAGGCACAGTGCAAAGCTCAGAAGGGAAGAAGCGCCATATTGGAGTTCATATTTTGCTGGACTGGTTTGAGAGTGCCAAGTCACATTGGCAGGGTCCCTGAGGTGCCAGAACAGCAGAACCCCATTAGAGACCCTGTTTTACAAACTAGAACTATCAATTAATTTTTCTTGGGGTACAGTGGTCATAGTGACACCACAGGTCGGTCACAGAATTTTTGTACCATTGGGCAATGAAGAAAAAAATTCTTTTTTACCACCAAAACTTTGTTTTAGCCCCAGATTTTACAGTTTACAAATCGCACCAAAATTTGTCCCACAATTTCTGCTGAATATAGAAATACCCCAAATGTGACTGCTCAGTACTGCTTAGCCATGCGCTATTAGCAAATTGTGCTCCATCTCTCTCAAGTCTGGCCGTATGGCTAAGTAGTACTGTTATACAGGAGACTTCCTGGAGTGCAGAATTTCCTAGTATAGTTTTTGGACACCATATACAGAGCCCCTAAGTGCTAAGAAGAGCAGAATCCCCCTCAAGTGACCCTATTTCGAAAATTATACCCCTTTTGCAATTTACATACAGGTGTGATGATTTTGACTCAATGGGTGTTTTCCAGAAAAGCAGCAGTGGATGTTGCTGAATGAAAATTGTAAATTGTAAACTGCAGTTGTAGTGACAATTATGTTGTAGTGCCCGTACATTGTGCCCAGCTCATGCACCTGTAAATTCGGCGGGCACTCATCGCTACAGAAATGCCAAATATGTGGACTCTAAATGTGGATTAGGCAGACTGGGGCTCAGAAGGGAGGGGCATTTGGATTTGGGAGCACAGAATTTGCTGTGGAGGCCGAGGGCCATTTAGCTTTTCCAGAGTATTTGTGCTACCAGTAACGTGGAAACTGCCTATATTTCCATTAACAAATGACAGACGTGAATGATTTGGGACTTGCTTTTTCATGGATTTAGTTGAAGATTTTATTGGGAAAATTTTACATAACAATTTGGATCACATTTATCCTGCACTCTACGTTGAGCCCTTTAAATCTTGAAGTGACATAATTCAGATGAAACCCCCCGAGGGAGACACTTACTATAATGAGGCAGCAGAGTTAGGCCAAATGCCCACGATCCGGAACTAGGAGCACTTTGGATGCAGCGTATGTTCTCTGCGTCCAAAGTGCTGCCTTCTGTTGAAAGCAGGTGTAAATCCGCATGTGTTCACTGAACCATGCAGATTTACCGCATTCAATAAATTTATATTGATGTAATTTCTGTTGAGGAGACTAGCGTATCCGCAAGGGAAATTGACATACTGCAGTCTGGAAAGATGCGCCGCATGTCAGTCTCCGAGGGTGATCTGTAGTCGTGTGTGTGGCTGACTGTACTTTTATGTACGCCTAATAAAAAGACAGACACCACTGGATCACAGGTCAGACGGCATCCGCGGTGTCTCTATGTGCCTCTATAGGGAATCTTCCACCGGGGGTGCCATCTGAATCACGTATTTCAGAGATTTACGCGGAAACCCCAGTGTAAGCGCTCAACGTAGAGCGCAGGATAGATGTGGGCCAAACCTTACTGCGATCTTTGGGAGGCACAATGAAAGAGATCAACAGCAGGTGAAGAATTGGTTTTATTTTATTTTTTTTACGCCGTTCCTCGTGCGGTATAAGTGATTAGACGACTTTATTCTTCAGGTCAGCGATACCAGATTTATTTATTGGGTTTTTGCATCACCATATTTTGAGAGCTATCATTTTAACATATTTTGTCTGACAGTTATGTGATAGCTTGTTTTTTGCGGGATGATGTGGTGTTTTTATTGGTACCATTTTCGGTATCATTTGGTACCATTTTCGGTAGCATTTAGGTGGTTAAAGTACGGGAGCGGTGCAGGATCTCTCCTGGCACTGAGAGAGACTGGTGTCAGCTGGCAGTATCAGCTGACACCCGGCGGTGATTGCCGGCGCACAGCACCCTGTGGTGGGCGATCGCCATGACGTAGATGTACTGCATCTGTGAGGAAGTCCTTCCCGATCATGACTTACATGTACTAAAAATGTCGGGAAAAGGTTAAAGGGGTTGTTCCACGAACAAAAGTTCATTTTAATCAATAGATCTTGGAATAATAATAACTTCCACAATTAGATGTGTTTAAATTAAATGTTCCTGTGCTGAGATAATCTTAGGGTGTGTTTCCACGGTCAGTAATTGCTGTGTGTTTAACGCTGTGCGTTGGCGCAGCGTCAAACACGCAGCGTTCAGATGTTACAGCATAGTGGAGGGGATTTCAAGAAATCCCGTCTCCACTATGCGTAAAAACACGCAGGCGGAAGACCTGCGTTAACGGACATGCGGCGCGTCTTTTTAGATTGCAGCATGTCCTTTTCCCTTGTGGCGACGTGGGGCTTTGGGCAGAGAGGACTTTCTGCTCCGTCCAAAGCGCTGTGGTTCCTGAACGTGGAACCACAGCCTTATGAATGTTCCCCTGCTTTGTTCTGTATAATGGTTGTATCTGACCGTACACGAACATGGCCTGATCATAACATATCTCATGGGCAGTGGGGGAAGCAAAAGAGTGTACAGACATTACAGCACGGGGTCGCAAATGATTCTTTCAGCCATTACACAGTACACAGCAGGGGCACATTTAGAAGATTATCTCAGCACAGGAACATTTTATTTAGACACATCCAATTGTGGAAGTTATTATTCCTAGATCTGTTAATTAAAATGAACTTTTGTTTGTGGGAAAACCCCTTTAACTCTATAGTTTACTGCTCATTGCCTAGATTACTAGACACCTTTGCAGACTATCATAGTTGGCCAGGAGCCCATCACTTACAAGCACTTTTCTATAGAGCTTGTAAGCGCTACTTTGAATCTGGCTGGATTGTGGAATCTGGCCAACTTCAGTGCCCCTACGCTACTCTGATGATGCAGAGGCAAAGCTGCCTCTGCTTGCAGCATGGGAAAGCACTCAATTTTGGGTCAGTTGGTCTAAACTGTAAAACATCAGGAGCGCACCGCCCCCTGCAATCAAGAAGCTGGGAGGCCGAGGAGTTCTGCACTCCTGATGACCTATTATGAGAATAACTATTCCAGGGTTTGTCCACTACTCTGTCAACACATTCTAAATTGCTATTTCCCACTTGTAAATAAAAACACCTATACTCACCTCCAGTGCCAGCACCGTTGCAGTGACCTTGGCATAACAATGTCACTCAATCCCCAGGAGATCCAGTGCCGACAATGCTGCAATGGCGCTGGCATCGGAGGTGAGTATATGTGTTATTACTGTATTTTACAAGGGGGAAATATAGCAAAGGGATTGTCTGAATATTTGAAAACCACTTTATTATTGCATCTAATATAATGAGTAGTGCAGATAAGAGCCATTAAAGTAATGATGGCCAATAAGTTAACCCATTCCTACATTAGGATGTCTATTATCACCTTGGGAAGAAGGCCGCTGGTGTGGAGTGGCTTCAGGAGCTGTACTCCCACCACACCTGGGTGATACCAGCAATTTTGCATTGCCGGCATCTGTCTCTAACAGCCTGGTCGCAGCATTTAACTATTTAACTGCCGCTGTCAATGTCTGACAACAGCGTTTAAATGGAACGCTAGCCAATACTTGCGTGCACCTGCTGCCATCAGCCTCCCGTGACTTGATTGTGGAGAACCAGTAGATTACTATGACAGCCAGAAGCCCCTGTCATCTTGGTACTCCTATGAATCTCAGGCACAGGATGAGATTTTCACTACGTACTGAATTACTGTGGTGATGTATAATACAGTATGAGCAATCAAATAATCACAGGTTCAGGTCCACTAAGAATAGTAAAAAAAATATGTAAAAAAAAGAAGTTTTGCAATTTTAAGTTTCTGAAAATGTAATATCACTTTCCTCTTGCCCCATTAAATATAAAGAAAGGTAAAAAATAAAATTGTAAACATTTGGTATTACCGTGTTGATAAAAATCTAATAAATCAAAATATGGGATTAACTTCTAAGTTAAAAAAAAATCAAAACACCAGAATTGTGGGTTTTTTTGGTCATCTCACCTCCCTAAAAAATGTAACAATAAGCAGTCAACACATCGTATATACAGTATATGAAATTGGTATCAATGAAAACGTCAACTCACTGCCAAAAAAACAAGTCCTCATTCAGCCCCATTAGTGGAAAACTATAAATGTTACAGGTCTCGGAAAATGGTGACATAAAGCAAAATATTTTATTACAATGCTTTGAAGTTTTTTTTCATCACTTGAGAACCTGTCATCAGGATTTTATACTGCACAATAAGGACGTATATATAAAGGTGCTTTAATGCTGATTAAGGCCTTACTTTTTTTTCGTACAAATACGTTTTGCTGCTTTAGAGACATCCATAGTTGTATGTGGAGCTGTCCCTGCACTTCTGCTCTCCTGCCTCTTTCACCGCCCGCTGCCTGCCGCCTGTTTGTGACTGACCGATCACTGAAACATGAGATTCTTGTAAAGTAAGAATTTAATCAGCATTAAAGCTTTGACATACGTGCAATTAGTTTGGGGTATAAAATCTTGATGACCGGTTTTCTTTAAATAGAAAAAATGAAATACCGTACATTTTTGGTATCGCGGTAATCAGACTTACCTCTGCAATAATTTCCAGATCGTTTTTATCGCACAGCGAATTTTGTAAAAAAAAAAGCAAAAGCTCGTTGGTGAAATTGCATTTTTTTATCATTTTATCCCAATTTTTTTTCCGTTTTTTCAATACATTTCATGGCAAAATGAATGGCGTCATTCCAAACTAGATCTCGTCCTGCAAAAAAATAATCACTCATCCATCTATGTTGAAGAAAAAATAAAAAAGTTATTGCTTTGTAGAAGAAGGTGAGGAAAAAAATTAAAGGGAACCTGTCAGCAGTTTTGGCCGATATAAGTTGTGGCCACCACCTTTCAAGGCTGATATACAGCATTCTATAATGCTGTATATCTGCCCCCATCCCAACCTGTAAGATTAGAAAAATAACCTTTATTATACTCACCTGCAGGGCGGTCCGGTTCAATGGGTGTCACTGGTCTTGGTCTGGTGCCTCCCATCTTCATGCGACGCCGTCCTCCTTCTTGCTTTGTGTGGATTACGCGTCCCTGCGTCATATACACAGATTCTTTGGCATAGCGCTCCTGTGCAGGCGCTGGGCCTCTCTGACCTTTCCTGGCACCTGCGCACTGCAGTACTTTGCTCTGCCCTCAACAGGGCAGATAAGTAAGCCTGCACAGGAGCGTGACACAAAGCAAGCAGGGGGACGGCATTGCATGAAGATGGGAGGTGCCAAGAAGAGCGACACCCATCAGACCGGACCGCCCCGAAGATGATAGAAGTTATTTTTCTTTTACAGGTCAGGTTGGGGGCAGATATACAACATTATAGAATGCTGTAGGTAAGCCCTGAAAGGTGATGGCCGTAACGTATATTGGCCAAAACTGGTGACAGGTTACCTTTAAAATTGAAAAATGCAGCAGAAAAAGGGGCAGCACCACTTACCTGCCCAGGTCTTTGAACAAATGCACTACAGGGTGCAGCCAGCCCATATAGCAAAGATGTTGCAAAGCACAGGTGCAAAATCTATATAGACAGCCACTCACCACCTACCCATTCATGGAGAGGGTGACTGCTTAGCATACATTTGCACAATAAAGGCCTGTATAGGGCGCTGTTCACATGTAGGTAATGCATAGTGTCTGGTTCTCAGCCTATTAGTCACGCCCCTACTATACGATTAGGTGGGCTGGCCAGCACTCTAAATCTCTAAATCAGTAGCGTAGCTACTGGGGGGCAGAGGGGCCGGTGGCCCGGGCCCCGCGCTCTGAGGGGGCCCACCCTGAGCTACGCTACTGTAACTATCGGCGTGCACAGCGCGCCGACACAGTTACATTCTGCAGCAGAGCAGGGAGAATCGCTCTCCCTGCTCTGCCGCCGGCCGCTATAGGGCCCCTGAGAAGGCGGTGGGGCACCCTGTGCCAGCAGTGGGCCCCCCGCCCGTCTTCGGAGGGTCAGCTGATTCGGCATGTAGCCGATACAGCTGACCGTATTGAGAGAGAAGGAGCGAGCGCTCCTTCTCTCCCATAATCCCCCTCTCAGCGTCTGACAGTGGGCGCGATGACGTTACTGCCCGGCGCCCGCTGTCAGGAGACGAGAGGGAGAGCAGTGAGCAGCGCAGGAGCCGAGAGGAAGAGAGGTGAGTACAGGATTTATTATTTTTGTAAAGGGGGTACATTATAATAAGGCTGCATATGGGGTACATTATAAGTAAGGCTGCATATGGGGTACATTATATATGACTGTCTATGGGGTGCATTATATATAAGGCTGCATATGGGGTACATTATATATAAGACTGCCTATGGGGTGCATTATATATAAGGCTGCATATGGGGTACATTATAAGTAAGGCTGCATATGGGGTGCATTATAAGTAAGGTTGCATATGGGGTACATTATAAGTAAGGCTGCATATGGGGGTGCATTATAAATAAGACTGCATATGGGGTACATTATAAGTAAGGCTGCATATGGGGTGCATTATAAATAAGGCTGCATATGGGGTGCATTATAAGTAAGGCTGCCTATGGGGTGCATTATAAATAAGACTGCCTATGGGGTGCATTATAAATAAGACTGCCTATGGGGTGCATTATAAATAAGGCTGCCTATGGGGTGCATTATAAATAAGGCTGCATATGGGGTGCATTATAAATAAGACTGCCTATGGGGTGCATTATAAATAAGGCTGCCTATGGGGTGCATTATAAATAAGGCTGCCTATGGGTGCATTATAAATAAGGCTGCCTATGGGGTGCATTATAAATAAGGCTGCCTATGGGGTGCATTATAAATAAGACTGCCTATGGGGTGCATTATAAATAAGACTGCTTATGGGGAGTGCATTACAATATAGAGGCTGCCTATGGGGGTGCATTACAATACAGAGGCTGTCTATGGGGGTGCATTATACTATATTGAGGACTATCTGGTGTATTATGCTATATGGAGGCTATCTAGGGGCCATCATACAGTGTGGGGATTATAGTGGCGGGGCCATCATACAGTGTTGGAGCCATTAAATAGTTTGGGGATATTAAGGGGCCAGTATATATCCAGTGAGGGGGCATCATACTGTGTATAGGGAAGCTGTACAGGGGGGAGACTCGGGACATTATTAAGTGTAAAGTGGGTACTTATTGTTATAGGGGAACTCTGGTTACTGTGACTGTCAAAGGGCACACAGGGCATTATTACATTCTAGGGGACAACATGTGGGCACTGTTTTCTAGGGCCCATGCACCTGGCATTACTATATTATAGAGGGTTGCTTTAGAATTTATAGGTCACACAGAACCACACACTAGGTGCAGTAATAGGGACACATAGGGCAGCAGCGGCTCAGTATTGGGGTATCAGGTGTAGTAATAGGGGCACATACGGCAGCAGCGGCTCAGTATTGGGGCATCAGGTGCAGTAATAGGGACACATACGGCAGCAGCGGCTCAGTATTGGGATATCGGGTGTAGTAATAGGGACACATACGGCAGCAGTGGCTCAGTATTGGGGTATCGGGTGTAGTAATAAGGACACAAACAGCAGCAGTGGCTCAGTATTGGGGTATCGGGCAGTAATAGGGACACATATGGCAGCAGTGGCTCAGTATTTAGGTATCGGGCAGTAATAGGGACACATATGGCAGCAGCGGCTCAGTATTGGAGTATCAGATGCAGTAATAGGGACACATACGGCAGCAGAGGCTCAATATTGGGGTATCAGGAGCAGTAGTAGGGACACATACGGCAGCAGTGGCTCAGTATTGGGGTATCAGGTGCAGTAATAGGGACACATATGGCAGCAGCCACTCAGTATTGGGTATGAGGTACAGTAATAGGGACACATACGACAGCAGCGGCTCAGTATTGGGGTATCAGGTGCAGTAATAGGGACACATACGGCAGCAGCAGCTCAGTATTGGGGTATCAGGTGTAGTAATAGGGACACATACGGCACCAGCGGCTCAGTATTGGGGTATGAGGTACAGTAATAGGGACACATACGACAGCAGCGGCTCAGTATTGGGGTATCAGCAGGATGAGGAGTTTGTGCAGGTTGAGAATAGTCTAATTGGTGACCGTGACGGTGCTGACAATATGAGAAGTGAAATGTGTCTTTGTTGTATTCTCTGTAGTCGAGTCCTGGCTGGAGGAGTCGTCATGTCGTTCTGGGCCAGATGGAAAAGACACGAAAAGTGAACGATTCCATCAGAAAGAACATCAGCGGTAAGTCATTATCTGTAACTCTGCTATGATCTCTTATATGTTCTGTAGGACTGGTATTATTTACCACTGACCATATGGCAGTGATATCAATATTGGTCTTTTTATACAGTACAGACCAAAAGTTTGGACACACCTTCTCATTCAAAGATTTTTCTGTATTTTCATGGCTATGAAAATTGTAGAATCACACTGAAGGCATCAAAACTATGAATTAACACATGTGGAATTATACATTACACTTTACAAAAAGTGTGAAACAACTGAAAATATGTCTTATATTCTAGGTTCTTCAAAGTAGCCACCCTTTGCTTTGATTACTGCTTTGCACGCAGAAAAGGTGAACGGATGTCCTCTGCATGCCTGGTTCCCACCGTGAAGCATGGAGGAGGTGGTGTGATGATGTGGGGATGCTTTGCTGGTGACACTGTTGGGGATTTATTCAAAATTGAAGGCATATTGAACCAGCATGGCTACCACAGCATCTTGCAGCAGCATGCTATTACATCTGGTTTGTGTTTAGTTGGACCATAATTTATTTTTCAACGGGACAATGACCCCAAACACACCTCCAGACTGTGTAAGGGCTATTTGACCAAGAAGGAGAGTGTTGGGGTGCTACGCCAGATGACCTGGCCTCCACAGTCACCAGACCTGAACCCAATCGAGATGGTTTGGGGTGAGCTGGACCGCTCACCGCTTCAATTTTGAATAAATCCCCAACAGTGTCACCAGCAAAGCACCCCCACATCATCACACCACCTCCTCCATGCTTCACGGTGGGAACTAGGCATGTAGAGTCCAGCCGTTCACCTTTTCTGCGTGCAAAGCAGTAATCAAAGCAAAAGGTGGCTACTTTGAAGAACCTAGAATATAAGACATATTTTCAGTTGTTTCACACTTTTTTGTCAAGTGTAATGTATAATTCCACATGCGTTAATTCATAGTTTTGATGCCTTCAGTGTGATTCTACAATTTTCATAGTCATGAAAATACAGAAAAATCTTTGAGAAGGTGTGTCCAAACTTTTGGTCTGTACTGTATATAGATTAATTTTGGCAACAGCGCGGTCATTTGCTGAGGTTCTCTGGTTAGGGGCCCACTCAGATGTTTCGCCCCCCCTAAACCGAAACCCTAGCTACGCCTCTGCTCTAAATGCATCCCATGTGAACACCCCTGTATACACGACCGAAAGTGCTGGGCTTGGCTGTACCCTGAAAAATAAAGTGCACAAAATACATATAAAATATGTGAGGTATTGGTCGATATTTTGGCCAAGATATGCAAGCTTGCAACCCAACATCAAGGGTCCTCACGCTTCACTAAACTAGTAGCAAAGCCACACAAGAGGACTAAAATCCTCCAAAAATTCAAAAATACAGCAGAAAAAAGGGCAGCACCACTTACCTGCCCAGGTCTTTAAAATTGCATAGTCTTTTAATAGTTAAACTTAAAGGGGTTGCCCAAACTCAAACATTTATAGAATAGCTCCAGTATATGAAATAAATGCCTGTCACCAACAAAACCACTTCTTACCTGCCTCTATAGTGGTAATCTCAGGTAAATAACATTTTAATTGTTACGGCTGCGGTCGCGCCTCCTTATACTCACCTCTCTGCTCCAGCGCTGCTGCCTCTTTCCGGCCAACAGCTGCGCCGTCCTGCTCTTGCTCTATCTGGTCCGCGTCCGACGGCGTCACTGCACGCTATGCGCATGCGTCATAGGCCGCTTCTCCCTCCTCCTCCTTGAGCTCCGGCGGTGCCCTGACCCGGAAGCACCGCTGGACCAATGGGAGGCGATAGCTGAGTATATCAGGCCACCCTCCTGTAATGGAGATGCCTGATCTTTATGTTCATAGCACGATAGGCCCGCTACTTGTTGTCTCTGGTGTTCACACACTCTTCCCTGCTTGTGTCCCTGCAGTCCCTGCTCCAGTCCTGCCTCATATGCCCCTGCTCCATCCTGCTGCCCGGCTCTCCTCCTGCAGTTCTACTCCGGTCCTGTCTCTTGTTGTTCTGTGCTCCTCTCCTGCAGCCCTGCTCCAGTCCTGTCTCCCATGTCCTGCTCCGTCCTGATGTTCCGTGGTCCTCACCTGCAGTCCTACTCGGGTCCTGTCTCTTGTTGTTCCATGGTCCTCTCCTGCAGTCCTACTCCGGTCCTGTCTCCTGTTGTTCCATTGTCCTCTCCTGCAGCCCTGCTCCAGTCCTGTCTCCCATGTTCTGCTCCATCCTGTTGTCTCGTGGTCCTCGCCCACAGTCCTACTCCAGTCCTTCCCTTTCCCACTCCGCCCTGGTGCTCAGTGCTCTGTCGGTCCCGAGGAGGGGCTTTCCTGCTTCCCAAAAGAGCCGCCCCTCTTGGTAGAAAAAGCCATACACCTGACAAATGCTATTGAGAACTCGGCTATTAGAAGTGGAAAGGAAGAACGAAGACAAAACAATCTAAATAATAAAAATATTGGAGGAAAGAAAACCAATCACAAACTAAAATGTTTTTATACAAATGCAAAAAGCATGGGCAACAAACAAGGAGAATTGGAACTACTAACGCTGGAGAAGAAGTATGATGTCATTGGAATCACTGAAACTTGGTGGAATGATACACATGATTGGAATACAAGGCTAGAAGGATACAACTTATTTGCAAGAAACAGACTTGATAAACGAGGAGGAGTGTCGCATTGTATGTTAGAAAAGCGTATATCTGCACAGAGATTGACGCTTCGGAGACTGGGAGTTCTGTGGAAACTGTTTGGGTAAGAATACAAGGACAGAACAATGGAAAGGACACCATTGTAGGCATTTACTACAGGCCGCCTATGCAAGCTGAAGATATGGATGAACTCTTTATGCATCAAATGGCCAGGTTCTCCAAAAAATATGACATAGTGGTCATGGGAGATTTCAACTATCCAGACATTTGTTGGGAATCTCTCTCAGGCAAAACTAACAGGTCAAGGAAATTCTTATCCTCTCTTGCTGACAACTTTATCTTTCAAAAGGTAGAGGAGAAAACAAGGGGATCTGCTACCTTGGATCTAATCCTTATAAACAGGGAGGAAATGGTTGAGGAGGTAAGAGTGGCTGGGACCCTAGGAGGTAGTGACCATGCTATTTTAGAATTTTGGATAACAGGAGGAGGAAGACCTGTGAAGACTCAGACATCAAGGTTAGATTTCAGAAAGGCAGATTTTAAGGGACTCAGAAAGAGAATTGGAGGGATCCAATGGCAGGATATCCTTAAGGACAAAAATGTCCAGGAAGAATGGGACATCTTGAAAAATGAGATTCTCAAAGCACAATCGTTAACATTTCCAAAAAGAGGGAAGAATGGGAAGCATTTAAGGAAACCAGGATGGATGAACACAGAACTTAAACACATGCTAAAAAGGAAGAAAGAAATGTTTATCACATGGAAAGAGGGAGGCATATCTAAAGAAGAATATAATGCCATCTGCAGAACCTGCAGGGCACAAATCAGATTATCTAAAGCTGACAATGAATTAAGGCTTGCAAGAGATGTCAAAAGCAACAAAAAAGGATTTTGGGGATACGGCAAAAGTAAAAAAAAAAGTCAAAGATGCTATAGGATTTTTACAGGATGAAAATGATGAAATGGTAAGAAAGGATGTTGAGAAGGTTGAACTTTTAAATTCCTATTTTGCATCTGTTTTCTCTCAGAAAGGAAATGTAACATCAACTGATCTTCACTGTCCTATTAAAGGAATAGAAGAATCCAGGATATCTATAAACAGAAAGACAGTGAGGAAACACTTAGCTAACCTAAATGAATTCAAGTCTCCAGGTCCAGATGAATTACACCCCAGAATACTGAAGGAGATAGCAGAAGAAATTCTTGAACCACTGTCCATAATCTTTGAAAATTCTTGGAGAACAGGAGAAGTCCCAGAAGACTGGAGAAGAGAAAATGTTGTTGCTATCTTCAAAAAGGGGAAGAAGGTGGACCCAGGGAACTACAGGCCGGTGAGTCTGACTTCTATACCAGGAAAAATCTTTGAACAAATTGTTAAAGAACATGTATGTAAGTACCTGCATAAGAATGAAGTGATTAAACAGAGTCAGCATGGGTTTGTAACTAATAAGTCATGTCAGACTAACTTAATTTCCTTCTATGACAGAATCACTGACTGGGTGGATCAGGGAAATGCTGTAGATATAGTATATCTTGACTTCAGCAAAGCATTTGACAAAGTATCTCACACAATCCTTATTGAAAAAATGACTAAGTATGGAATGGACAAGGCAACTGTTAGGTGGATTCATAACTGGCTTAGTGATCGGACTCAAAGAGTGGTCGTAAATGGCTGCACATCCAGTTGGAAGAATGTCTCAAATGGGGTACCACAAGGCTCTGTTTTGGGCCCTGTATTGTTCAACATCTTTATCAATGATTTAGATGAAGGAATTGAGGGTAAACTGATCAAATTTGCTGATGACACAAAGCTAGGAGGGGTAGCTAATACTAGAGAAGAGACAGAGAGGATTCAAAAAGATATAAATAAACTGGAGCAGTGGGCAGCAACTAACAGAATGGTTTTTAACAGGGAAAAATGCAAAGTACTACATCTGGGCAATAAAAATGAAAAAAGCATATACAAAATGGGAGGAATAGGGCTAAGTAACAGCACATGTGAAAAAGACTTGGGTATACTAATTGATCACAGACTGAACATGAGTCAACAGTGTGATGCAGCAGCAAAAAAGGCAAATACAATTCTAGGATGTATCAACAGAAGCATACAGTCTAGATCACGTGAGGTCATTATTGCCCTCTACTCCTCTTTGGTCAGACCTCATCTGGAATACTGTGTCCAGTTTTGGGCACCACATTTTAAAAAAGACATCAACAAACTGGAGCAAGTTCAAAGGAGAGCCACCAGAATGGTGACCGGTCTGCAAACCATGTCCTATGAGGAACGGTTGCAGGATTTGGGAATGTTTAGCTTGCAAAAAAGAAGACTGAGAGGAGACTTAATAGCTGTCTACAAATATCTCAAGGGCTGTCACATTGTAGAAGGATCATCTTTATTCTCATTTGCACAAGGAAAGACTAGAAGCAATGGGATGAAACTGAATGGGAAGAGACACAGATTAGATATTAGAAAAAACTTTTTGACAGTTAGGGTGATCAAGGAGTGGAACAGGCTGCCACGAGAGGTGGTAAGTTCTCCTTCAATGGAAGTCTTCAAACAGAGGCTGGACATACATCTGTCTGGGATGATTTAGAGAATCCTGCTTTGAGCAGGGGGTTGGACCAGATGGCCCAGGAGGTCCCTTCCAACTCTACCATTCTATGATTCTACCGGCTATCGTGGTACTCGAACCTCTGGGCCTGCTCCTAACGATCCCTGTATAGGGGTCGGCTCCACCTGGTTGCTCGTCCAGGGGCATCTCGGTGCCACGATCCACAGGGTCCACTCCTGGAGGCTTGCCTCGCCAAGTCGGGATGCTAACTTTAATGATGTTTGGCAATGTATCTGGACAGCTGGGACAGTCACTGCTCTCTACACAGTGAGCGCGCAGTAATCACCCCCACTGCTCCTTGACTGTAAGGCATTTTGCTGTAACATTGCTGACCGGCACCGTCTTCTGTCATTGCTATTTAACCATGTAAAGGGTTTATCCAAGATATATATATATTTTTTTTACTATGGGCCCTTGCTAAAATATAACTTTTAATAAGTTTTAGAATAAAAGACACAGTCTAAATGCCCACTCAATGAAGGTGCAAAAAGTGCATTAAAAATAAAAAAGAGAAAAATATGCAGAGAAATATATAAATATGTATCTCTAGGGGCTAAGGAAAGCCTAAAAGTAATATATGATAATTTCTAATGATCTACTTTATTAGTCTATCACTATTACCAGTACATGGTTAGTCTGGCTAATACATTTCTCGGCTATAAAGAACCGAGAAAGGCCCACATTGCACTAAGCCTCAAAAAAAAATTTTTTTTGCCCTCAAAAACACAGCGTGACTAGAAAAAAGATAATGCTTTAACAGGGTCCGTAATTGATATTATAGCAGCGATTAAATAGATATGTGATAAAAATCACCAATCATCAACCAGTGGATTCAGGCCATCTGGCCCTTCCTTTCTGACTATAAGTCTTGTTAGGCCGGCGTCACACTGGCAACAGAATCGGACGACTGCAATACGATGAAATATCGCATTGCAGTCTGCCCTATGTTAATCTATGGAGCAGCTCCCAGTATCCGATTTTTTGTGGTCCGTTTTAAACGTCCGTGTGCAATCGCAGCATGCTGCGATTGTCACCGATTGTGGGTCGACTATCGCCAATGCAAGTCTATGGGAGCGATGAAAAATCAGATTACAAACGGACCCCACGTGTGACTTGCGATTAAATCGCATCGGTGTCCTTTAGAAAAGCCGGCAATTCATCCCCGGCTATACTGTAAAATCACACTGACAGCTTTAATAAAGAATAGAAAGAATAGATATACACACATAGAATACATATATATATATATATTTATATATATATATATATATATGTCATTGTGACATATATATATATATATACATATATTTATAGTTCTTACACTTCTACATACTGTAATAGCCGCTAATTCAATTGCCGGCTTTTGTGAAATCACAGAAGCCGACATGAAATGATACATTGTTTAGACACAGTTATCCATGTCATTTCCTGTATTTTGATATATGGTTTGAACTTACAATTACATAAGTGTATGTGTGCCAAATTTCAGACATGTAGGGGTTAATTAAAGGTGTAAATTCGTTGAAAAAAAATGCGTGGGCTCCCGCTGTATTTTCTCCACCAGACAGACAAAGCAAGCGAGTGGGGGCAGATAATAATAGCCTAGGGAGGGTACATTTTTTTTGTGCCCCCCTGGCTACTAACATCTGCCCCCAGACACCCCAGAAAGGGCAAATCTATAATTAGATTTGCCCTTTCTGGCACTTTGCCCGTCTATTCCCATTGCCCTGTAGCGGTGGCGAATGGGTTAATAAGGGGTTACAGCCACCTTGCAATTGAAAGGTGACTGTAAGCCAGGTTAATAATTGAGAGCTGTCAATTAGACAGCCTGATGTTTCTCTGCCATTTCAGGTGGAGGTTGATGCCTCTGAAATTGGGGCAGGTGCCGTTTTGTCCCAAAAAGATCCAGAGACCTCTAAAAGTAACCCTTGTGCCTTTTTCTCTCGAAAATTTTCTCCTACTGAACGTAATTATGACGTAGGTAATCGGGAGTTATTGGCCATGAAGTGGGCTTTTGAAGAGTGGAGACATTGGCTGGAGGGAGCCAAACATCAGGTGGTGGTCCTTACGGACCATAAGAATCTGGTCTATCTGGAATCTGCCAAGCGACTCAATCCTAGACAGGCCAGGTGGGCCTTGTTTTTCACACGTTTTAATTTTGTGGTTTCCTTTCTTCCTGGCACTAAGAATGTTAAGGCGGATGCCCTCTCGAGGAGTTTCCTTGCGGACTCTCCTGAGTTATCTGATCCTTCTGTTATTTTGAAAGAGGGTGTAGTTCTTTCCGCCATCTCGCCCAATTTGAGACTTGCTCTGGAGGGGTGTCAGGAGGATAGGCCCGAGCGCTGCCCTGTTGGAAAATTGTTTGTCCCGGACCAATGGAAAAAGAGTGTGATGTCTGAGATTCATTGTTCCGCATTGGCTGGGCATCCCGGAATTTTTGGTACCAGAGACTTGGTTAGTCGGTCCTTTTGGTGGCCTACCTTGTCTCGTGATGTCAGGGAATTTGTGCAGTCCTGCGGGACTTGCTCTCGCTCCAAGCCTTGCTCTCGCTCTAGTGGTTTGTTGATGCCATTGCCTGTGCCCAAGAGACCATGGACCCATATCTCTATGGATTTCATTTCCGATCTTCCTGTTTCTCAGAGAATGACCACCATCTGGGTGATTTGTGATAGGTTTTCCAAAATGATACATCTTGTGCCATTACCTAAGTTGCCTTCCTCCTCTGAATTGGTGCCGTTGTTCCTTCAGCACGTGGTTCGTTTACACGGCATTCCTGAGAACATTGTGTCTGACAGAGGAGTCCAGTTTGTTTCCAGATTTTGGAGGACTTTTTGTTCTAAACTGGGTGTTCAATTGTCTTTCTCCTCGGCATTTCATCCTCAGACCAATGGTCAAACTGAGAGAACAAACCAGACATTGGAGACTTATCTAAGATGCTTTGTGTCTGCTGATCAGGATGACTGGGTCTCTTTTTTGCCTTTGGCTGAGTTTGCTCTTAATAATAGGGCTAGCTCTGCCACTTTGATGTCTCCGTTTTTCTGTAATTCTGGGTTTCACCCTCGATTTTCTTCAGGACAGACGGAGGCTTCTGTCTGTCCAGGTGTTGACTCTGTTGTGGAGCGTATGCAACAGATTTGGGACCAGGTAGTGGAGAGGTTGTCTCTCTCTCAGGAGAAGGCCCAGCGGTTTGCTAACCGGCATAGGACTGATGGTCCTCGGTTTAAAGTGGGGGACTTGGTCTGGTTGTCCTCAAAGAATATTCCTATGAGAGTAGCATCTCCTAAATTTAAGCCTAGGTTCATTGGACCTTATAAGATCATGGAGATTATTAATCCTGTTTCTTTTCGTTTGCTTCTTCCAGGGACATTTAAGATCCATAACGTGTTCCACAAGTCCTTATTGAAGAGGTTTGTTGAGCCAGTGGTTCCTGCTGCTGTGCCTCCTGACCCTGTTTTGGTTGAGGGCAATCTGGAGTATGTGGTTGAGAAAATATTAGATTCTCGTTTTTCTAGACGGAAACTCCAGTATTTGGTTAAATGGAGAGGTTATGGTCAGGAAGACAATTCTTGGGTGTTTGCTTCGGACATCCATGCTAGGAGACTTATCCGTGCGTATCATAGAACTCATCCTGACCGACCTGGTTGCTCAAATGAGGGTTCGGTGACCCCTCCTCAAGGGGGGGGTACTGTTGTGAATGGGTTTGAGATGAGTTCTGAGCAGAGGCTCCCTCTGGTGGTTACAAGCGGTGCTAGTCTGTCCAGTGAAGATTGTGAGGACTGGGAATCAGGTGTTACTGATTGGTCTTATATAAGGGAGTCACCTTCCAATCAGGGTTGCCGGTGATCAATTGTTCTGGTCTGGATCCTTTATTCCTGTTTCCCTTGTAGCCTGCTGTGTCGTGTCTGCATCTCCTGCTAACAGATAAGACATTTTCTTCTTTTGTGTTTGTGCTATATTTTTGCATTTTGTCCTGCACTTCTGTGGGGGCCTTCAGGGTCCCCTCCGGGGGCTTCTGCCCTCTCAGTTTTGTTCAGCCACTGATGTTTGTACTTTTGCTTTTTCCAGTTTTTTCAGTGGCTGCTGTTTTGATTTTGTTACACCAGAGAACTAATTTAGGTGGAAAAGGTCGTGTGATCTCAGGTGTTTTTGAAATTAGTAGAGTTGGTGCCTTTCAGGGTTTTCTGGGATTGCAGTAAGTACCCTTCCTATCCTTTTCTATTTAGTTAGTTTGGGCCCCAGCGTTTGCTCATACTATTTTCTTTCTGTGTCAGTATTTCATCTTGTCTAACCGCCATTACATGTTTGGGGGCTTTCTATTATCTTTGGGGTTCTGCTCCGGGGCAGATAGCTTTCCTATTTCTATCTTTAGGTGTAGTTAGTTTCTCAGGCTGTGACGAGGCGTCTAGGACCAACGTAGGAGCGCTCCACGGCTGCCTCTAGTTGTGGTGGTTAGTCAGGGTACTGCAATCTCATAGATTCCAACTGCTCTGGTGTATTGCCTTTTTTACCTGCACTCCTCAGCTACCGAAACATAACACCTACTTCTGGTCTCCTAATTAACAGCTGAGTGGTTTCAGGCCTGAGCTGCAAGTGTGTACTGAATGTAAGGTGTAGTGACCTTTCTCTACCACTAGGTTTACAAAGCCATACATTTCCCTTATACCAGTCAGCAAAGTATCTAGGTGAAATGTACACCCCATTCAACACACATACTCTCACTGTCTCACATATCCCCCCCCTTCTCCAGACCGGAGGGCTGGTCATCAATCCAAAAGAGACAGTGAACTCTGGACCAGTCATGGCCCTCATCAGCTTCATCTTCACTACTGTCATCTGTATCTTCACCTGAGCCATAGCCAACATCAGCTTTCTCTTCATCTGAAGCATCCGCACTACCCTGTACCCTCCCAGGCCTATGCTCTCTGCGGGCCTCGGGTATCCTGCACGGTTTCATCTTGACCTTAGGGCCGGGCTCAGTTTCGATATAGTGCCTGGCCAGAGAAGTACGACCCGGCACATCAGAACACTTCTGCTGACTCTTCCTCAGAAACTCACGTACCTCCTGTCCCTGGTGCACTGACCATGTGTCACCAACTATCACAGAAGGTATAGGGGGTTTTTCACTTTTCTCTAGTTCCCCTTGAACCCTCTTTAGCACATCTATTTTCTTGAATATCGGTTGACTCATAAAGTCTATTTCACAGACCTTAAGCTCCTCTACCATGGTCTCTGACCATTTTAAGCTACACTGTTCAAATGATTGGGACTGTAGAAGGAGCTGATCGTTTTTCTTTTGCAGTACACATAATTCATCCGCTAAGTCTCCAGCTGAATTGTAATGTTCTACCGTAACAACAGCATTCTTATATAGAGCCTTAGACTTATTGAGCAGCATTTGCTCTTGCAACAAAGAGATTCCCTGTATCCTTCCTTTTACTTCATTGACCTTCTCACGAAGATGCTCATGGCTTTCATCACACTCCTTCATCACAGTTTGGAGTTTTTTCTGAGAAGTCATCAATTCATCTGGTACCTGTTGGACGTCTTTTATGTCTTCGGCCCCTTCTTCAGGCTCTTCTGGTAGAACATGCTCAGAAGCCCTACCGTCAGTCTTACATTCTACCTCTTCAGTCACATCATTATGGTCTCCAATATTTCCATTTATTCCGGCTTTCAAGTTCTCCTTGATAGCTGCATCTGTATACTCAGAACCCGCCGGATTCTTCTCTTCCACCACGTTCTGCATCCCATCTGAGCTCCCGTGTGTCTGCAGCGGCAACGGAGTGACACATCGCTTTTCCCATTTGTTGGGACGTGGCTCCGATGTAGACTCCATGAAAGTGCGCTTGAGCTCACCAACGCCAGCCTGATGTCTCAAAATCTCATCTTGTGACTTATCCAGATCCTTGGTGTCACTCGGGAACACCGCTGGGGCTCCGGGCGCCGAACTTCCAGCCTGAGCTTCACGAGTTGCAGCTACTGATCCGAACCGCAACCCGTCCACGCCGCTGTCTTCGCAGAAACAGATTCCTGGACAGAGTCAGTCCCATATCTTCAGTCTTGTTCCTCACAGCTTCACTTGAGACCTCAGCTTCTGATGAGGCATCTGGCTTGGTGACTACCACTTCTATGGCTTTTTCCACCTCTGCAGCATCTCCCTCAGAGTCCTTGGCACGATACAGATCCACACCATACCTTGGTAACTTCACATTTCCAACAGCATCTACTTGGGCTGTGTTCAGTTTCAGAGTCCTGCCTTTAAAGCTCAGCTCTCCTCCTTTCACCTTAGTCTTCGCCAGGGAACCGGCCAACTGTAAAACATCTTCAGATGCCATCTTCTGTCCGACTGCAAGGTCAGCATCAGCCTTCCTCTCAGGACTCTCAACCTCCTCTGCTACCATGCCTTCCTCATTTGCACTGGTTGCTTGATTGTCATCAGATGATTCACTATCACTACCACTATCCCTGTCTGACCCCTTTTTCTCAGCCACATCTGGCTCACTTTCAGGGTTATACACTTCATTTTCATTCACATCCTGCTCACTGTCAGGGTTATACAATTCATTCTCATTCACATCCTGCTCACTTTCAGGGTTATACACTTCATTTTCATTCACATCCTGCTCACTGTCAGGGTTATACAATTCATTCTCATTCACATCTTGATCTGGAACCTTAGTTAACATGTCATCCACAACATTAACTTCACCATCTGGTCCCTGGTTTCCCTCAGGTGGTCCCTCAAGTATGTGACTATGTGACAACCCCAGCACTATACTTCCATATAGCTCAGGTACTAGGAGCTGGCTCACGACCTCTCCCTGGACTTCAGTGTCCCTATACAACAGGTGAGTGTTTATGGCAACATGAGGAAACCTCTCCTCAGAGCCAGGCTCTTGGGAAACCTCATTTAGAACATTTATATTTTCCTGGGCCGTTTTAAGAGAGGGGTCTCGCCACTGCTCACTCTCAAAATTGTCACAGGACACAGGTAAGTCAGGGACACTCGGTTCCCGAGAACCACCATCCTCGTCTCCCAACACCACCTGCAAAGGAATTTCATCACTATCACAGTCATCATTATTATCAATATCATTATCATGATTATGATCAGTATCATCATCACTATCATGATCATCATCATTATCATTATCAGCATCATTATCATGGTCATCATCATTATCATGATCATCATCATCATTATCATTATCATCATCATCATCATCATTATCACATAAGTTTAACGGCCCACTAGCATTGTGTTCCGCCCCTCGGGACTGCGCACCCTCAATAGGAGCTTCATCACACTGTCCATCAGAAACATTTTTCCCCCAGAGATCCTTAGACCGGGGAAAGTCATTACCCAATATGATGGGGGGCACCAGGTTCTTCACTACCCCCACTTCACATGAAACCTCCCCGCGTTTGGGGATCAAGTCCACGGCAGTCTCTGGGTAGACTTTGGTGTCTCCATGGACGCACACCACACTCAGGTGTTTATCAGGGATAAAGTCCCTATCAATCAGGCTGTCCCATACGGAAGTCACTGGACTCTCTGAGTCCAAGAGGGCCTGTGCTGGGCAGTCATTTACAACCACCGGGGACCCCTGTGGTCCAGTCTCTTCGGCTGAGGTGGACACACACACAGGTTCTGCGCAGAGAGAGAGGGATCTGCCATCATCACAACACATAGGCTTCCCCTCTATTGGACAGTTGGCTGCAATTTCACGACATCTCCAACACTGTCCATCACACTCTCCCACCCACATGACCCCAACAGCTGGAACGCTCTTACCGGGAGAGTTTGGCGTCCAGGAACTCTGAAGTGACGACCTCTCAGACGGCTGGTCACGGAGGCAGTCTTTGGTGGCGAAGGCCCTCTCCATCAGGCTGACCAGACGATTGGCGTCCTGGTGGTCTCCTTGTCCGACCTCTGGCTGTACCTCAGGAGGACATGCTTGGGTGTAGCGATCCACTATCACCTTTTCAACTCCATAATCAGGTTTGCTGACTGCAGACTCCCAACTGCATCTCCAGTCATGAACTCCCCTGGCACGGGCTGTCACCGTAACACCCAGCCGGGTAAGAATCTCCGCTTTCAGCTTGGCATAGTCTTGGCTGTCCTGCTCGCTCAGGTCAGCATAGGCCCTTTGGGGTTCTCCAATCAGATAGGGTGCGACCATCATGGCCCATTCAGATAGGGGCAGATTCTCCTTCTCTGCCAGTCCCTCAAACCTAGTGAGATATACCTCCACATCGTCACGAGGTGTCATCTTTTTCAGGGACCGTCTTACCGCCTTCTTTACAGCGGACAATGCAGGTGACTTTGCAACATTACTTTGGGACGATGCGCTGCAAGTCTTTTGTAGTGCTGCAACCTGCTCAAAAAACAACCGGTTATTCTCCTGCTGCTGCTGCAGGAATTGCTGCTGGGCCTGCTGCATGCGCTGCTGGTGCTGCAGGCGCTGCCGCTCCATGCTCTGCTGCATGCTCCGCTGGGCCTGGACCAGGTACTCAACGAGCTCCTCCATACTGCCGGACTTATCTGTCTCAACCACGGCAGTCTTATGTTGCACATTAACTTGCGCCATTTGTTCAAACAGCGTGTCACGCTGTCTAATGATATGTATACAATGTCAGTAAACTATTAATACAGGAACAACACTCTATACAACAACTAGTATAGCAACATCAGCATGTAAGTATAGAATAGATTTACCTGACACGATATCTGCTGAACTCAGGGTTAATCTTGAGGACTTGATGAGCTGAAATAGGAAAGAGGTGGACCGGGATCTAACCTGACCCTAAACTGGGGTCCTAACTAATCCCTCACCTTGGAGGTACTGATAATGGTTCAGAGGTCCAAGTCTCCAACCTAACCCTGTCTCCTATCAGACCCTGAACCCTGTAATCAGTCCTAAGAAGGATCCTGACTACCACCAAAGGGATATGGGCTGATCTTAGCTAAATACACAGATTAGACATATAAGACAGACAGGATAACACTCGCTTGCATACACACTCAAACACCAAAGGAAAATAAATGGTCTGGGAAATAAACTCTAACCAAGTTGAGCTTAGAACAACTAAGGAGCTCACAACTAAAGTCTATACAGATTCATTCCTATCTGTGGTCTGCATGAAGGTTTCACTGGCAACTCCCCAAGCAGACAACCAGGAATTTAAAGGAAACCAATCAACAAATAATCAATTGCAGCCGGGAGAAACTGCACCCAGTCCCAGAACCGAGCACAGACAGAATTAACTCCCTAGCTGCCAAACACAAAGAAACAGCAGCTCAGCTGTGAGAAGTCAAAATGTGCAACCGCTACGATCTTCGTGGCAATGCACACATGACAGTACCCCCCCTTCTACGAGGGCCTCCGGACCCTCAGGGCCAGGCCTGCCCGGGTGAGTTCTGTGGAAGGTCCGAACCAAACGATCTGCGTTAACATCAGACGCAGGGACCCACGTCCTCTCCTCTGGACCATACCCCTTCCAATGCACCAAGTACTGAAGGGACCGGCGATTCAGACGTGAGTCAATGATCTTTGATACTTGAAATTCCAAGTTACCATTGACCAACACAGGAGGAGGAGGTAGAGGTGACGGTATGACTGGTGCCACATACCTTTTAAGTAATGACTTGTGGAACACATTATGAATTTTAAACGTAGGAGGGAGGTCCAGACGAAATGCCACAGGATTAATTATGGAACTGATCCTGTACGGCCCGATGAATCTGGGACCCAGTTTCCAGGAGGGCACTTTAAGTTTTATATTCCTGATAGACAACCCTACCAGATCGTTCACATTCAGATCTGGACCAGAAACTCTCCTCCTATCAGCCATACGTTTGTAACGGTTCCCCATCGC
This sequence comes from Oophaga sylvatica, assembly GCA_033576555.1. Taxonomy (NCBI): domain Eukaryota; kingdom Metazoa; phylum Chordata; class Amphibia; order Anura; family Dendrobatidae; genus Oophaga; species Oophaga sylvatica. The sequence continues at coordinate 558,482,417 of JARQOD010000003.1, forward strand.
ACTCACATTATTCAATACACCTCTCCACACAGAAGCAAGTGACGACGAGAAACGCTCCTCCTCAGGAACCCCAGAAGGGCCCCCCCCATTGAAAGTACAAAACTGGGGATGAAAACCATATGCCCCAAAAAACGGGGACTTACCAGTGGACTCGCTCCACCTGTTGTTAAGAGCGAACTCTGCCAGAGGTAAGAAAGAAGACCAGTCCTCTTGGTTCTCTGAGACAAAACACCGGAGATATGTCTCTAAGCTCTGATTCAGACGCTCTGTCTGACCATTGGTCTGCGGATGAAAAGCCGAGAAAATGACAATTGCATCCCCCGACGTAAACAAAATGCCCTCCAAAATTTGGACACAAACTGAGACCCCCTATCTGACACCACATCAGAAGGCAACCCATGAAGTCTAACGATCTCCCTAATGAACACCTGCGCCAGAGTTTTAGCATTAGGGAGTGCAGGAAGAGCAACGAAATGTGCCATCTTACTGAACCTGTCAACAACCACCAGTATGACAGTATTCCCTGACGACGGAGGAAGGTCCGTAATGAAGTCCATAGATAAATGAGTCCATGGACGCTCCGGAAGTTTCAAGGGTAAAAGGGTCCCAGACGGACGGGTATGAGGGGTTTTAGAGCGAGCACACACCCCACATGACGCGACAAAAGTTATAACATCTTTATTAGCATTAGGCCACCAAAACCGGCGAGAAAGGAGATCTAAAGTAGCCTTACTCCCTGGATGTCCTGCTAGAGCAGAATTATGATGTGCCTCAATAACCTTTTGTCTCAACAGATTTGGGACAAACAGTCTCCCTGGAGGTCCTGCAGGGGCGTCCCCCTGAGCCTCTAACACCTCCTCCTCAAGCTCAGAAAATACAGCCGACACTACCACCCCCTCCTGAAGGATAGGAATCGGGTCATCCGTTTTCCCGGCCCCTGGGAAACTGCGAGACAAGGCATCAGCCTTTACATTCTTAGACCCCGGGCGATAAGTGACGACAAAATTAAACCTGGTAAAAAACAACGACCATCGAGCTTGTCTGGAATTCAGACGCTTAGCGGATTCCAAATACAACAGGTTCTTGTGATCAGTAATAACGGTAACCGGGTGGACTGCCCCCTCCAAAAAGTGACGCCATTCTTCAAAAGCTAACTTAATGGCCAAAAGTTCCCTATTGCCGATATAATAATTCCTTTCGGCGGACGACAATTTCTTAGAAAAGAAAGCGCACGGATGCCATTTACCAGGGGACGGACCCTGGGACAATATAGCACCCACCCCTACGTCAGACGCATCCACCTCCACAATGAACGGCTGAGATGCATCTGGTTGGATGAGAACGGGTGCCGAAGCAAAACATTTCTTCAAAGAGGAAAAGGCTTGGCAAGCTTTGTCCGACCATTTAGAAAAATCCGTCCCTTTTCTTGTCATGTCAGTGAGAGGTTTGACGACAGATGAGAAATTACAAATAAATTTCCGGTAGTAGTTAGCAAACCCCAAAAAACGCTGCAGAGCCTTAAGATCCCCTGGCTGATCCCATTCAAGCACTGCTCTCACCTTTTCAGGGTCCATACGGAAACCGGAGGCTGACACCAAAAAACCCAAAAACTGAAGTTCCTGTACGGCAAATACACACTTCTCCAGTTTGGCGTATAATTTATTGTCTCGCAAGATCTGCAACACCTGTCTCACATGCTCCTGATGAGACACAAGATCTGGCGAGTAAATTAAAATGTCGTCCAAATATACAACCACAAACAGCCCCACAATGCACACATGACACAGCGCCTCCATGCTGTCATCCATGCTGTCAGACTTCTCTGTCTCAATGACGGCAGTCTTCACTCAAGACATACACACCTCCACAGTCTTTTCCACAGAAAATTCAGCCTTGCTGTGCAGACACTTTTTTTTTTTTTTTCTTTGCAAAGTCTATTAGGGCCACTGTCTCTTTAAGACTGCTCCAACAGACGTTTCTCCTTTATTGACACACTTTTTTTTTTTTCTTTCTCTGCTGCTGCTTCAACAGACTTCACCTTTTATTGCTGTCTCTCGCCACTGTGCTGCCCGCATTCTCCACCAATTGTAAGCTTTTCAGGGGATATAGCTCTGGGATCGCCGTCCGGGTAGACGGAGTGGCACGGAAACAGTTCATTCACAGACAGCAGTTCTGGTAAAAAGTCTACAGCAAACAGAACATAATCAAAACCAAATCATAAACATAAGACCTGGGCTTGTCCAGCCACTTACTACACTTAGATTTCCCTATCTACCTGGGACCAGACTCTAACAGCCTGGGCCAAAACAACACATATGTTCAGCATTTACCAGCATGGAGTTTCACAGAGTCTCCTCCTTGTGTCTGAAGGCACCTTCAAAGTCCAGACTTGAGAGAGCTCCCCTCCTATTCAGCAGCTATCCGCATGGATTCTCACAGAGACTACTCCTGTGTCCGGGGTACATCGAGCACCCAGACTGAGACAGCTCATACTCCTGGAGACTCCTTCTTGTGCCTGGACTCCTTGTCCAGACAAAGCGAGCTCTCTGTCTGTGTTCGCAGACACCTACTTCTGGTCTCCTAATTAACAGCTGAGTGGTTTCAGGCCTGAGCTGCAAGTGTGTACTGAATGTAAGGTGTAGTGACCTTTCTCTACCACTAGGTTTACAAAGCCATACATTTCCCTTATACCAGTCAGCAAAGTATCTAGGTGAAATGTACACCACATTCAACACACATACTCTCACTGTCTCACAATATATATATGTGTTCTATGTGTATATATCTATTCTTTCTTTTGTGATTTAAATACTATTCTTTTGGATCCATTATATGTCAGTTTTGCAAGCCTGCGAGAAATTCTCGCAAGTCGGATGAAAATCGGATGTTACAAGGTACACACACATGCGACTAAATCGCATCTTTGAAGGAAAATCGGATGCCAGGCGGATGTGTGATGTTTTCATTTTGTTCCGATAATCGACCGACTAAAACGGTCCGATTTTTTGTAGTTGTGTCTGACGCCGGCCTTAAGGAAATAATAGGAGTGGAGGGATAGTCGACGCACGAGCGGGGGTGCCAACTCTCGTATTCTTAGGGTGCCAACCTCCGCATCTAGCTAGTGGTTCAGATAGTGTTTCACATAGGGTCAGAACACTCATTTCTGCACATCGGCTGAGTGAGATTGGTGATTTTTATCACATAACTATTTAATCACTGCTATGATAATATCAGTTGTGGACGCTGTTAGAGCATTATCTTTTTTTCTAGTCACGCTGGTTTTTTGAGGGAAAAAAAAAATTTTTTTGGAGGCCTTTCTCACTTCTTTATAGCCGAGATATGTATTAGCCAGACTAACCATGTACTGGTAATAGTGATAGCCTATTTAAGTAGATCATTAGAAATTATCATCTGTTACTTTTAGGCTTTCCTTAGCCCCTAGAGAGATATATTTATATTTTTCTCTGCATATTTTTCTCTTTTTTATTTTTAATGCACCTTCATTGAGTGGGCATTTAGACTGTGTCTTTTATTCTAAAACTTATTAAAAGTTATATTTTAGCAAGGGCCCATAGTAAAAAAAAAAATATCTTGGATAAACCCTTCACATGGTTAAATAGCAATGACAGAAGCCTGTGCCGGTCAGCAATGTTACAGTAAAATGCCTTATAGCAAGGGTTTTTTTCAGTTAGCTGTTGTTCTCACCCTTTAATATACTGAATCCTGTAAGAGAATTTTTACTATGGGCCTAAAAAGTAACAGGCAGGTAGGTCCTACTTACCTGCCTGTTGTGCCTAGCACCGATGTCTGACAGCATGGAGTGGCCACAGACCGTTCCTGCTGGCAAAACAGCAGCTTCCGCTGAAGTCACATCGATAGAGGAGCGGCTTCTCTTTCTCTCTGCTCTGTTGACAGTGCGTGAGTGCCGCTATCACGCTGATTAACAGTGGGGGAAGCCAGCTGTCAATCAGCATGATGTCGGCAGTCACGCACCGTCGACAGAGGAGCCCAGAAGAAGAGCTGCTCTGTTGATGTTGAGCAGCTGAACCGTTGGCAGGAGCAGTCAATGACTGCTCTGAGCTAGCGCTATGTACAGCAAGTGCATAATTAGCAACTGCCTGACTGTTAGGCCCTGTGCACACGTTGCGTTTTTAGATGTGTTTCCGCTGCGTTTTTCAACGTGCGGAAACGCATCCAACCCGCAGCACAGTGCACATGCTATGTAATCCAATGGGAACCGCAGGTCTGCTGTGCACATGTTGCGGAAAAAAACGCGCGGTTTCGTCTCGCTTTATGTTCCGCAGCATGTCAATTCTTTGTGCGGAACTGCAGCGTTTCTGCGCCCATTGACTTGCATTGAGTCGGGCACTTCCGCAGCAAAACCGCAGGTCTAAAAAAGATCTGCGGTTTTGCTGCGGGTGAAACTGCTGCAGTTCGGGAGGAGGGAAGTGTGTGGGTGGTGCGTGGGCGTGTATAGTGTGCGGCGCTATGTGGGCGGAGTGTGGGCATGTATAGTGTGCGGCGCTATGTGTGTGGGCAGTGCGTGGGCGTGTATAGTGTGTGGCGCTATATGTGTGGGCGGTGCGTGGACGTGTATAGTGTGCGGCGCTATGTGTGTGGGTGGTGATTGTGTGCCGGTGTCTGCGCGGAGGTGTGCGGGCCTGTGTGCATGATCGGTGTATGTGCGGCGGTGTGCGGGCCTGTGTGCATGATCGGTGTATGTGCAGGGCTGTGTGCGTGATCTGTGTATGTGCGGCGGTGTGTGGGGCTGTGTGCGTGATCTGTGTATGCAGGCATCGTCGGATGGGACTACAAGTCCCATCTGGCTATGCCTGCTACAGTGACAGTGACTGACACATTAGTCAATGATGGGACAGTAGTAGTCCCATCATCCGGCTAATGTGCTGAATGTAAAAAAAAACCCCACATACATTACATACAACATATAACATACACATGACATACAGAACATAGAGTATTTACTCACCTATTCCCCGACACCATACATCTGTGTATCGCTCTGCCGCCGGGAGAGAATGACGTCACTACAGTTCATTCTCTTACGGCAATGCTGGGTGAGAAAATTCCCACGCAGCATTGCCATAAAGTGAGAGAATGAACTCAGGTAACCTCAGTGATGCACTGCAGGAGCCATTGTCTCCTGTCAGTGCATCACTGGGAGGCCCTACAGAGCAGTGGCATCACCTGATGTCACTGTTCTATAGGGGAGACCGTCGTGGGACATTCGTTATTAATTGGACTGTGTCGGACAGGGAGTTGTTTTATTTTTTTATATTTTATTACAGGAGATCGAGGGCGTCACTTGGATCTGAGCATATAATAAAAATATGAAACCGTGTTGTGTTTTATTTCATTAAAATAATTTATTCTTATGCGTGTGTTGTTTTTTTAACCCTTTATTAATATAAGATTAATAATGGATAGGCGTCTTATTGACGCCTCTCTATTATTAACCGGGCTTAATATCACCTTAGAATAGCAAGGTGATATTAATCCCTTATTACCCCATATCCCACCGCTACAGGGGAGTGGGAAGAGAGGGGCTAAGTGCCGGAATTGGCGCATCGTATAGATGCGCCAATTCTGGGGCGGCTGGGTGCTGGTATTTTTAGCCAGGGGGGCACCAATATCCATGGCCCCTTCCTAGGCTATGAATATCAGCCCGCAGCGGTCTGCCTATCCTTTCTGGCTATAAATTATAGGGGGACCCCACGTCATTATTTTGAGGGGGTCCCCCTATTTTAATAGCCAGTGAAGGCTAGCTGCGGGCTGATATTCATAGCCTGGGAAGATCCATGGGTATTAACCCCTTCCCAGGCTAGAAATATTGGCCCCGGCTGTCGGCTTTCCCCCTCTGGCGCAGAAAATTGCGCGGGAGCCCACGCCATTTTTTTTCCTATATTTTTTTTATATTTACTATATTGCGTTAAGATTTTGTGTGTGTGTGCGCGTGTGTCTTTAACTATTTATGTACCATTTTATCTATCATCTATCTACCTATATATCTTTCTCACAGTAAATTTATTGCCTAGATCCAAAATAGTGCTTCCAAATATCAACAAATTCCAAAAAATCATAGGAAGCTTTTTCCACTATAAAAATACAAATTTTATTTAGAACATTTTTAAAATACATATACGGATAAAAATATCCAAATGGGGGACAACATTATGCAAAAAGAGCCTACAGAAAACAGGTACAGGCACAATTGGTAGTGTTCAATAGTGATCACGATGCACAAAAAAGTTTTTAAAGTGTTAAAACTAGTAAGCTGCTGGTAGGAGACCGTACCTGATTGCGGCTGCAGCACCCATGACGCGCGTTTCGCGTTTAGCTTGTTCACGCTCCCTTGTCAACAAGCTAAACGCAAAACGCACATATCATAGCACTTGCTGCATGCTCTGCACTTGCATAGCAAACATTGAAATGCTAGTTTTATTGGTAGGAGGGCAATCTCTCTGTCCGTTTTAACCCTATGCTAACAGATATGTTTTGGGGATACTTTTCTTAAGAATCTATGCACTGTAGTATATGTGATAGACATTAAATATACATAACCCCTTGTTTGTCAATGTGGCTTTAAGCATGATATACGGATATATTCACTATTGAACACTACCAATTGTGCCTGTACCTGTTTTCTGTAGGCTCTTTTTGCATAATGTTGTCCCCCATTTGGATATTTTTATCCGTATATGTATTTTAAAAATGTTCTAAATAAAATTTGTATTTTTATAGTGGAAAAAGCTTCCTATGATTTTTTGGAATTTTTTTTTTTCATATATCTTTCTGTCTATATATCTATCTTTCTACATATATTTCTAACTATTATCCATCTATCTATGTATTTTCTATCTATCTATCTATCTAACTACTGGTATCTATTATCTATCTATCTATCTATCTATCTATCTATCTATCTATCTATCTATCTATCTATCTATCTCTATCTGTGTGTGTGTAATGGAGTGTGGGTTGGACAAATGTAAAAGAGGAGGTTGGACAAGAAATGACATCACAAATCTTTTTTTTTGTTAAATAACATATCTTTATTTAGCTGTCAAAAACGCATAAAAAATGCATGAGAAAAAAGCATGAAAAACCGTGTCAAAAAAGGACATGCGTTTTCTGCCAAGAGGTGCGGATTTGGCGCGGAAAAATCCGCAGGCAAATCCGCAACGTGTGCACAGGCTCTTACGGTAGCTTTTATGTCCTTAGTAAAAAAAAGGAAGAAAAGTCCCTGATAAACCCTTTAAATACCGCTATCGATCATTGACAGCAGAATTTGAATGAAACAATTGCCAAGGTGCATGTCACTGGCTCCTATCTGCCCCTGTCAATGCGATCACGGGGTTGTCGATGGCTGCAATCTTAGTCCCATTTTTGTTCTTTTTTTAAATTTCATTTATTTTCTATTACCACTTACATTTAAAAATAAACCTTTGTTATACTGATCTGGGGAATCATGTTGCAAATCCATTTTTACCATATAATGAACACTTTAAAACCAAAACTCAAAAACAATGGCAGACTTGCTGGACTTTTTTTGACTATTTCTTCACCTTTCTATTTTTTTTCTTCCCATGTTTCAGTATAGTGTATGGTTAAAGAAAAGGTGTCATTCAAAACTACATCATGCCATCAAAAAATATAAAAGTTATTACTTTTGGGGAAAAAAAGGGGAAGCCCAAAAAGGAGAAATTGCCTAGTCGTGTATAGGTTGATATAACCACATCGGAATTAGATATAGGAAATGAAACTTAAAAAGACAAACATTCAGTATACATAAGGGATGTTGTAGGATCAGTGGGGCTAAACATTTACATCAGGCCCCGAGGCCTCTAGTTACACTGAGTAAATTCATACAGACATCTGTACATTGATGGCTCATTGCTGGATAAACAGATCAATAATTGAAGTGACACATGATGTAATGGAGCGGGTTTGCATCTATAATCCTGTTCAATTCCTAATACATTGCGAATGAAAACATCACTAACCTCTCAGTCATGATTGCTCTGGGTGGCTTCATATTTATCTGTGTACACACTGAAATTTTACATAGTTGTATGAGTTTATATATGTAATCGGTCATGTGTTACATTTTTTATCCATCAGAATACACTGTAACTTTGCCTTCTTAACCCTCATGAGAATACAATAAGTGTCAGGCTATGTGCACACGTTGCGGTTTTTTAGCGGTTTTGCCGCGGTTTTTCGCAAAACCGCTTACACAATACAACTCATTATGGCCTATGAGATTCCGCAATGCTGTGCACATGCTGCGGGTTTTTTCCGCGGCGGAATTGCATCGCGGGAGAATCCACAGCATGCCCATTCTTTTTTGCGGAACCGCGGCGATTCCGCCGCCATAGGAATGCATTGAACCGCTTACTTTCTGCATGTGGCTGTGCCCACCATGCGGAAAGTAAGCGGTTCATGTGCGGATGGTAACCAGGGTCTGGAGGAGAGGAGACTCTCCTCCAAGCCCTGGGTACCATATCCATGTAAAAACAATAATTAAAATAAAAAATAATGCTATTCTCACCTTCCGGTGGCCCCGCAGCCTTCCCGCCTCTCAGCGACGCTCCCGGCCAATCGCGTTCCCAGTAATGCATTGCGAGATCACCCAGATGACGTAGCGGTCTCGCGTGATGCTACGTCATCGGGATGATTGCCGCAAAGCACTCCTGGGAACGGAACTTGCCGGGAGCGTCGCTGAGAGGCGGGAAGGCTGCGGGGACGCCGGAAGGTGAGAATATCATTATTTATTATTTTTTTTATTATTTTAACATTAGATCTTTTTACTATTGATGCGACATAGGCGGCATCAATAGTAAAAAGTTGGTCACACGAGTCAAACACTTGTTTGACTCGTGTGACCACCCTGTCAGATAGCTTGTAAAACGCTAGCATTCTGCAAGCTAATTCCGCTTGCAAAACGCTAGTGTTTAGCGGGAATACGCATACCTATAATATGCGGATTTCCCGCGGCAGGGAGGTGCGGAATTGCCGCGGAAATTTCCATGGCAATTCCGCAACGTGTGCACTTAGCCTCAAGTGTAAAAAGAAAGGTTTCAGGACCACGGCCAGCTTTGTTGTGTGTTGGTAAAGCGATTAGTCTCGTTTCATTATCGTGAACTGTTCAGGTAATTTTCTCCGCTGTTAGCGTTGTACAAACTTGTTGGGTAATTGAAGATGGTCACCAGTTTATACATGCAGTGAAAAAAAATCTACAGTTAAAAATGTTTCCTAAAAGTGAACCTTTCACACACAAACCTGTAGAAAAGCATGGTCTTGATGCCTTCAAACAAGTTAAAACTACAACCCAAATTCCAAAAAAATTGGGACTCTGAGTAAAATATAAAGAAAACAAGAATCCACGATTTGGAAATCTCTTATAACCATGTACTAGTCAGAGCACATATTAGAAGGTGACAGATCAGAACATTAGACATTTTTCAATTTAATGAAAAAAATTAACTCATTTAGAAACTGATGGCAGTAACACAACTCAAAAAACGTTGTGCCAGCACCATGTGTCTATCATTGTCTATTATCCCCTCTACTTTTATAACCGTCTGCAAACATCTAGTAAATGAAGAAACCAATTGCTGAAGGTTTTGGAGAGAAACTTTCACCCATTCTTGTCTGGAGTAGGATTATAGCTGATTGTTAGACGCACCTGTTGAGATGCATTCTCTAAACCTCTGGTCCAGGTGGGCACATGGATCCCAGGCGTTGATGCCGCAGAACAGTACTTGAGCAGTGAGGACTTGGTACACACAGCAGTTTCTGGATCTGCAGGATGGATAAAGTGGAAGCCAGCAGGAATGAAAGCAAACACAAAAGCAGGGATGGTGGAGCACACCAAACATAGGACTAGAGTCTCATTCCCAAGATACAGGTGTGCATCACTTAGCAGGCCTCAGATGAGCCTCGGGAAATGATGATTCACACCGAGCAACTGGCAAAACCCAACATGGAGCACAAAAGTGGGCAGCGGATCCAGTGGAAGGAAGCAGACACCGGGATACCTGGGACCGGCATGGTTGCTAAACCTCCATAAATTTACGGTCCGTAAAAAACAGGTGCTTTTCTCTGCAGTCCATAGTGTCCGGCATAAAAAAGCACCATCTTTGATTTTTTTTCCAGCGAAGTTTACTTCTGCCAGAGCGTACATTCCTGGCTGTTTCCTGGTCTGGCAGTAGGAGGCAGGACAGGAGGCGTCAGCCTTGCCCTGGCCCATTCCCCACATAGCCCACAGGTTTCTCAGACTGTGTTGTGATCAAAGTTAGATAAGGGGCTGAAGCCAGGTAAACGTAACCCTGGCATCATCTCTCTCATCACTACTCCTCCGCTTCTCCCCTCTGCAAATCTCTTCACTGGCTCCCATTCCCTCAGCGTATACATTTCAAATTACTAATACTGACCTACAAGGCCATCTATGACCTGTCTCCCCCATATGTCTCTGAACTAATCTCCCGCTACCTTCCCTCACGTTATCTCCGATCCTCCCAAGACCTCCTTCTCTCCTCCACACTTATTCGCTCCTCACCCAACCGCCTCCAAGACTTCTCCCGAATATCCCCCATCCTCTGGAATTCTTTGCCCCAACACGTCCGACTATCAACCACATTCAGATCCTTCAGACGGAACCTGAAAACCCACCTCTTCAGGAAAGCTTACAGCCTGCAATGACCCTGCTACCTCCTCACCACTACCGGAAATATCGCCTCAACCAACACCAGAACTGCTGCAACCCACCAACCTGCTGTCTCCTTCCCCACCATCCTGCAGAATGTAAGCCAGAAAGGGCAGGGTCCTCTCCCCTCTGTATCAGTATGTCATTGTTAGTTTGTTTACTGTAAGTGATATCTGTAATTTGTATGTAACCCCTTCTCTTGTACAGCACCATGGAATCAATGGTGCTATATAAATAAATAATAATAACGGACCACTGCAGTATCTGCGCAGTGCGTACTTGCTGTGGAGTGGTTCCCAGATCCGTCCCAGCCTTCCAGTCCCAGGTCCATGGAAAGAACTGTGTACAGGTGCTTACTACAGGAGGTAGGGCAATATATGGCCTATACTGCAAGCTGTAGAAATATTGGTCTCCATTATAAATGGTACAGTTAAATGTGCTTTATCATCACAGACAACCTATGTATTATAAGAACTGCGATAAACTGATTTGACTAGAGAAAGATCTGGCTAGTTATACTTTTTGGCCACTTCAAGGAAAATGAAATATTATACGCTGTCATTCAGATGAATATATGGACTAACCAGGCCTACCCGAGCTAGTGCTGTAAGCATCCCTCTGCTCTTGCTCTTTCTTTGTCTATTCACTTTGTTATATGCATAGACCTTATTAAGGCATATAGAAAGGGGTCTTCAAGGTTAAAAGAGCCCTGAGGGGCACAAAGAAAGCAACTCAAATTCTGGTCTTCAGGGAGTGTCGCCATTAGGGGTAGGGGTCTTTTGGGGCATTTTTAATGTCTGTAAAAATTGGCCATCCGTGAATTTGAGTCCAGTTGTCCAGAATTTTTTTTAGGAGGTTGGCAACCCTGGGGACTGATGTGCAACAATGCTCAGCAGTCCTTCTTTTCCTTTCATAATGCACAAAACATTTTCTGTTGGTGAAAGGTCTGGACTGCAGGCAGTCGATTCATCAGCCGATTCAAAGCCATGCTGTTGGCATGGATGCAGTATGTGGTTTAGCATTGTCTTGCTGAACTGTACAAGACCTTCCCTGAAATAGGTGTTGTCTCGATGGAACATATGTTGTTCTAAAACCTCTATATAATTAAAGATGAGTGAACATTTTAAGGTTTCAGTTCGGTGAACGTCCTGATGTTCGCCGAACAGTTCATCAAGCATACCTGAACTCCATTGAATTCAATTGGAGGCAAAACCAAAAGTGGCATTAAATGAACCAGAGTACAAATAGTATAATTGCGCAGCATTGATGCATGAGACTGGGCTTGGACCAGTATTTCTAGCTTAAACATTGATCAGTAACAGGTGGATGAGTGACAAGTGTAGGCCTGGTGTTCTGAGAGCCCTGTCAAATTTACAAAAATTAGGGGCAGAAACCACGAAAAGAGGCATCAGTTGACCCACAGTAGAAATTAGATAATGGCGCAGCAGTCACACTCAGATGGCACAAATATCAGCTTCATCGACTAATATTCTTTAAAGGGAATCTGTCACCCTAAATTGACGGGATATTTAAATGATGGCAGTCAGGTCAGATGGGCAGTGTTTTGGTTACTTGCCTTAACATGTTGTTCGCCGCTGTCTACATTATTTCTGGGAATTGTAGTCGTTGCCCTCCATATAATGCAAATACCCAAAAAAATATGGAAAACAGAGCCAATATAGAAAAATACAAATAGAATTTTTCATTGATGAATTACACAAGAAAATTTAAAAGGATATATAACAATTATAATACAATACATAATTGACAAGGGGAAAGGCAAAAAACCTAGATACCGCCATTGAAGGAATTGGACTAAATAGGATACATATATCATGAAATGCTAAACATTAGCGTATAAATGCAAGAGACAAAATTGATAGTATAATACATAGATGCTGTAGTCTGGCTAAAAAAAGCTGTCAACGAATAAATAAAGTGCACAGTGCACATAGAGAAAGGAAATTTCAAAAAATAATGCTGAATCATGCCCTATGTATATAGAAAAAAATAGTGTAACTTTAATATATAAAGTGCGTAGTGCACATTTAACAAAAATAATAATCTACAAATCCAAATGGGCAGATCATAATTCAAACAGCAGAATTATAATAAAAAAACGATAACAAAAAATAGTATAGATGGACAGCTGCAAGTATCAGCTTATAAAGCCAAGTGACATATATGCAAGCCAGTATATATGAAATACAAACATCAGTCAGTATACCCAGAGTGGATAGATGTCAGTCTCACACAATACAAGCATGCAGGTATTGCATCGTTACAAGCTATAGAGCCATGTGGCAGAAAAATTCATCCCATGCAGTTAAATGGGTTAGGCCGGAGTCACACTGGCGACAAAATCGGACGACTGCAATGCGATGAAATATCGCATTGCAGTCTGCCCTATGTTAATCTATGGAGCAGCTCCCAGTATCGATTTTTTGTGGTCCGTTTTAAACGTCCGTGGACAATCGCAGCATGCTGCGATTGTCACCGATTGTCGGTCGACAATCGCCAATGCAAGTCTATGGGAGTGATGAAAAATCGGATTACAAACGGACCACACTGTGTGACTTGCGATGAAATCGCATCGGTGTCCTTTAGAAAAGCCGGCAATTCATCCCGGCTATACTGTAAAATCACACTGACAGCTTTAATAAAGACTAGAAAGAATAGATATATACACATAGAACACATATATATATATATACATGTCATTGTGACATGTACATATACATATATTTATAGTTCCTAGACTTCTACATACTGTAATAGCCGCTAATTCAATTGCCGGGTTTTGTGAAATCACAGAAGCCGACATGAAATGATACATTGTTTCCACACATTTAACCATGTAATTTCATGTATTTTTATATATGTTTGAAACATACAATTACATGAGTGTATTTGTGCAAAATTTCAGACATGTAGGGGTTAATTAAAGGTGTAATTTCGTTGAAAAAAAATGCGTGGGCTATCGCTGTATTTTCTCCACCAGACAGACAAAGCAAAGCGAGTGGGGGCAGATAATAATAGCCTAGGGAGGGTACATTTTTTTTGTGCCCCCCCTGGCTACTAACATCTGCCCCCAGACACCCCAGAAAGGGCAAATCTATAATTAGATTCGCCCTTTCTGGCACTTTGCCCGTCTATTCCCATTGCCCTGTAGCGGTGGCGAATGGGTTAATCTCACCTTACTGTCACCTTAGTATTGAAAGGTGACCTTAAGGCAGGTTAATAATTGATAGCTGTCAATTAGACAACTATCAATTATTAATCCTATTGAAGTAAATAAAAAAACACACACACTTTAAGAATAAATAATTTTAATGAAATAAAAACACATTTTTTTGACCATATTTTATTTTACACTTAATCCGTGCGAAGCCATTGATCTCCTAAAATAAAGAAAAAAAAATAAAACAACATTATTCTTACCTATTCCGCCGATCTGTCACGTCCCACGCTGTAATCCTTCACAAAGGGTTAACTAGCTTTGAGCCAAGCAGTGCAAGCAATCCTGCATGCTCAGCTCAAAGCTCCTGAATGAATAAGTTCCTCTCCTGGCGACAGGAGAGGATGTGTTTCATGAATGAAGCTTAATTGATTGTGTCCACTTTCCCTTTAGGTCAGGTCACTACAGTTAAATTGGCAATAAATCAATTAAGCTCCATTCATGAATCTATTCCTCTACTTTCGCTGGGAGAGGAACTTATTCATTCAGGGGAATACAGGTCTGAGACAGCATTATTAGCTCTCTGCGACCTGTAACCTGTTAACCCTTTCTGATGGATTACACCGTGGGACCTGACTGTACATCGGATTGGTAAGTATAATTTTGCTTTTTTATTTTATTTTTATTACAGGAAATGGTTTTAGCAGGAAAATAAAATATGGTCAAAAACTGTGTGATTATTTAATTAAACTTATTTTTTATTAAACTGTGTGTGTTTGATTTTTCTTTCATACAATAGGATTAATAATTGATAGTTGTCTAATTGACAGCTATCAATTATTAACCTGCCTTAAGGTCACCTTTCAATTGCAAGGTGACATTAAGGTGAGATTAACCCATTCGCCACCGCTACAGGGCAATGGGAATAGACGGGCAAAGTGCCAGAAAGGGCGAATCTAATTATAGATTTGCCCTTTCTGGGGTGTCTGGGGGCAGATGTTAGTAGCCAGGGGGGGCACAAAAAAAATGTACCCTCCCTAGGCTATTATTATCTGCCCCCACTCGCTTTGCTTTGTCTGTCTGGTGGAGAAAATACAGCGGGAGCCCACGCATTTTTTTTCAACGAATTTACACCTTTAATTAACCCCTACATGTCTGAAATTTAGCACACATAAACTCATGTAATTGTATGTTTCAAACATATATAAAAATACATGAAATTACATGGTTAAATGTGTGGAAACAATGTATCATTTCATGTCGGCTTCTGTGATTTCACTGAAGCCGGCAATTGAATTAGCGGCTATAACAGTATGTAGAAGTGTAAGAATTATAAATATATGTATATATATATGTCACAATGACATATATATATATATATATATATGTGCTCTATGTGTATATATCTATTCTTTCTTTTGGCATTTAAATACTATTCTTTTGGATCCATTATATGTCAGTTTTGCAAGCCTGCGAGAAAATCTCGCAAGTCGGATGAAAATCGGATGTTACAAGGTACACACACATGCGATTAAATCGCATCTTTGAAGGAAAATCGGATGCCAGAAGGATGTGTGATGTTTGCATTTTGATCCGACAATCGACCGTCTAAAACGGACCAATTTTTTGTGGTTGTGTGTGACTCCAGCCTTATAGTAACAATACACACAGCGCCAGCATAACAAATGGGTGAAAAGATATCAATCTGACATAATAGAAGCATGCAGATTTTGCATCATTACAAGCTATAGGGCCATGTGGCAAGAAAGTTCACCACATGCAGTCATGAAGATTATAATAGCAGCATACAGCGCCAGCATAACAGATGATTGGAAATGTGTAAAATGCAGCATCCAAACTTACTTAATGGCGGACAGGAAAGCCCCTAAATTATGACGAGGTGGGTGAGTGACCGGCGTAAGCCTGCTGTGCTGGGAGCCCTGATACCTCATGCAACAGCTCAAATTTCTTTGCTGCTCAGTCACACTCAGATGGCACAAATATCAGCTTCATCGACTAATATTCTTTAAAGGGAATCTGTCACCCTAAATTGGCGGGATATTTAAATGATGGCAGTCAGGTCAGATGGGCGGTGTTTTGGGTACTTGCCTTAACATGTTGTTCGCCACTGTCTCCATTATTTCTGGGAATTGTAGTCGTTGCCCTCCATATAATGCGCCTGCGAATTGCAATCTGCGGGCAAAGCATACTGCGCGTGCGCAATTCAAGATTGCTATGCGCAGGCGCGTTATATGGAGGGCAACGACTACAATTCCCAGAAATAATGGAGACAGCGGTGAACAACATGTTAAGGCAAGTACCCAAAACACCGCCCGTCTGACCTGACTGCCATCATTTAAATATCCCGCCAATTTAGGGTGACAGATTCCCTTTAAAAGATGTAATTATAATAACACAGGTAGTTGACTAAAAGTACATGGAGGCCTGCCGGTCTGGGAGCACTACTGCTACAGGCAACGCACATGAAGGAGACTCAGCTTGGAGTCCAAACATTTCAAAAATTAGGGGCAGACACCACTGAAGAGGCATAAATTTCTCCAGAGTAGAAATAGTATAATTGCGCAGCATTTTGACAACTGGACGGGCTACTTGACTCCCTTTCTTTGGCAGCTGCACAGCAGTATTATTGTTTATTGTTATAGCACCACTTATTTCAAGGTGCTTTACATGTGAAAAGGGGTATCCATAATAAAAATAAGTACAATAATCTTACAAAATACAAGTCGCCGACTAGTACAGGAAGAGAGAGGATGCTGCCCGTGAGGGCTCATCATCTGCAAGGAATGGGTGAGGATACAATAGGTGAGGGTAGAGCTGGTTGTGCAGTGGTAAGGTGGAACGATGGCTACTGTAGATTGTAGGCTTGTCAGAAGAAGTGGTTCTTCAGGTTCCTTTTGAAGGTTTCCATGGTAGGTGAGAGTATGATATGATGGAGTAGAGCATTCCAGAGTAGAGGGGATGCACAGAAGAAATCTTGTATGTGATTGTGGGAAGAGGAGATTTGAGAAGGAGATCTTGTGAGGATCGGAGGTTGCGTGCAGGTAAGTACCAGGAGACTAGGTCACAGATGTATGAAGGAGACAGATTGTGGATGACTTTGTATGCCATGGTTAGGGTTTTAAACTGGAGTCTCTGGGTAATGGGGAGCCAGTGAATGGATTGACAGAGCGGAGAGGCCAGGGAATAGCAGGGGGATAGACAGATTAGTCGGACAGCAGAGTTTAGGATAGATTGGAGGATTGCGAGACTGTTAGAAGGGTGGCCATACAGCAGGAGGTTGCAGTAGTCGAGGCGGGAGATGAGTGCATGGACTAGGGTTTTTGCATATTTTTGTACGAATCCGGGAAATATTTTTGAGTTGTAGTCAGCAGGAAGTTACCCTGAGGCAGCGAGCTTGCAGGACACCCTTATCTATGTCTTGTAGATGAGGGCCATAAAGATCATGTGCTCGAGTGGATTTCAAGCGCTGAATCAAGTGGCCTCTCCTCCTTTTCCTCCACCTTTAGATCACGCACAGTACAGTCCTCAGAGGTGGCAAACCAATTACCCTTGTTTCCCCCCCACGTCACAACTCTCCAACCGCTCAACTGACTGTGGGGAACTACAGATGGACAAGTCTGCAGAGCTGTTCACACATTCTATTCCATGGGCATCAGAGGTCTGCTCCAAAGATTCACAAACTCAAGAGGAGGAAAGCATCTGCACCAATGCCCAATTTTTTTTCAGTTTGATCCGGGGCTAGAAGAAGTAGAGTCCGAGCAGAATCCAGACCCTCATCGCCAGATGTTATCCTCTGGTAGTGGAGGTAATCCTGCTGAGAGTCAGATGCCTGAGGCGCACGTCGACTGTACTGTGGTGTCGGCAGGAAGAGGAGGAGGGTGACTCTCGGAGCGAGGAGTGAGAGAACAGAGGATGACGAAGAGGTTGTAGATCCCACTTGGCGTGAACCCAGATACACACAGGTGAGTAGCTCAGCAGAGGAGGTGGAGGAGGAAGAAGACAAGGAGGTTACTTTGCGGCTTGCCGCACAGACACAGAGGGATGAAACGATTACAAGCACTGCATCCTCAGCCACAACTCTGGCTGTGGCCAGCAGCGGTCGTGTGTCTGCAGTTCACATGGGCGGCAAGGGTTGCCTAACCTACAGCCATGGACAAAAGTTTTGAGAATGACACAAATATTAATTTTTACAAAGTCTACTGCTTCACTTTTTCTAATGGCAATTTGCATATACTCCAGAATGTTATAAAGAGTGATCAAGCTTAACAGCAATTACTTGCAATGTCAATATTTGGCTAGAAAATGAACTTTATCCCCCAAAACACATTTCAACATCATTGCAGCCCTGCCTTAAAAGGACCAGCTAACCTCTTTTCAGTGATTGCTCCATTAACACAGGTGTGGGTGTTGATGAGGACATGGCTGGAGATCAATCTGTCATGATTAAGTAAGAATGACACCACTGGACACTTTAAAAGGAGGCTGGTGCTTGGCATCATTGTTTCTCTTCTGTTAACCATGGTTATCTCTAAAGAAACACGTGCAGTCATCATTGCAATGCACAAAAATGGCCTAACAGGGAAGAGTATTGCAGCTAGAAAGATTGCACCTCAGTCAACAATCTATCGCATCATCAAGAACTTCAAGGAGAGAGGTTCCATTGTTGCCAAAAAGGCTCCAGGGCGCCCAAGAAAGACCAGCAAGCGCCAGGACCGTCTCTTAAAAGTGTTTCAGCTGCGGGATCGGGCTGCCAGCAGTGCAGAGCTTGCTCAGGAATGGCAGCAGGCAGGTGTGAGTGCATCTGCACGCACTGTGAGGCGGAGACTCTTGGGGCAAGGCCTGGTCTCAAGGAGGGCAGCAAAGAAGCCACTTCTCTCCAGAAAAAACATCATGGACAGACTGATATTCTGCAAAAGGTACAGGCAGTGGACTGCTGAGGACTGGGGTAAAGTTATTTTCTCTGATGAATCCCCTTTTCGATTGTTTGAGAGATCAGGAAAACGCCTCATTCGGAGAAGACAAGGTGAGCGCTACCACCAGTCTTGTCTCATGCCAACTGTTTAGCATCCTGAAACCATTCATGTGTGGGGTTGCTTCTCAGCCAAGGGAATTGGCTCTCTCACAGTCTTGCCTAAAAACACAGCCATGAATAAAGAATGGTACCAGAATGTCCTCCAAGAGCAACTTCTCCCAACCCTCCAAGAGCAGTTTGGCGATCAACAATGCCTTTTCCAGCATGATGGAGCACCTTGCCATAAAGCAAAGGTGATAACTAAATGGCTCAGGGAACAAAACATAGAGATTTTGGGTCCATGGCCTGGAAACTCCCCAGATCCTAATCCCATTGAGAACTTGTGGTCAATCATCAAGAGACGGGTGGACAAACAAAAACCTAAAAATTCTGACAAAATGAAAGCATTGATTGTGCAAGAATGGACTGCTATCAGTCAGGATTTGGTCCAGAAGTTGATTGAGATCATGCCAGGGAGAATTGCAGAGGTCCTGAAGAAGAAGGGTCAACACTGCAAATATTGACTTGCTGCATTAACTCATTCTAACTGTCAATATAAGCTTTTGTTACTCATAAGTTTGCAATTATATTTCTGTCTGTGATAAAAACATCTGTCAAACACACATAAAAACCAGAGGGCAGCAGATCATGTGAAAATATAATATTTGTGTCATTCTCAAAACTTTTGGCCATGACTGTAGGCCTTTTTTGAGACCAAAAAGGATGACCCAACTTACGTTATCTGCCAATTTTGTAAAAAAAGACAGTAGAGGCAAAAATTCCAATACTTTGACTACTGCATGAATAAACCGACACATGCGCAATCAATATGCATTAGTCTGGGAATCTCACTGTGCTAAAATGCGGCCTAGCGGGCCTCTCCAACCACCAGCTGCCAAATCAAATGCATCTGCTGCTTCTTCCTTCTCCATCACTGTGGCAAGTGTCACACTCAGGTCTCCGTCCTCAGAATCTCCACTTGTTTACCCACTACAGTCGCGGTGAGTGAGAGCCTGTCAGCTAGTACGGAAATGGACATGCCTGCTGTTTTTGACTGGTCTCAGACACTGAGCACATCACATCTTTCTCAATCCACCATAACATCACCATCTGCACCTCACTCACAGTCCAGCAGTTTGTCGTGTTCACCCTACTCCACCCTCAGCACAGCAGTTAGCCATAGGTCACACAGTCATGGTCACATAAAAGATTGTTTCCTTCTACACATGCCAAATCTAAGATAGCTTGAACTTCACCATCTTCAATCTGTTGACCATGGAAATGCTGTCTTTTCGCCTGGTGTATACAGACACTTTCCGAAAGCTGATGACTGTTGCAGTCCCCCAGTACCAGTTGCCCAGTCACCATTACTTCTCTAAGGCCAGGGTCACACTTGCAAGAAACTCGCAATGCCCAACACTGCCGCCGGTACTCGGGACCAGAGTGTGCGGCTGCATGTATTTCTATGCAGCTGAAAGCTTATTTTTTTTATTATTTTTAACATTAGATCTTTTTACTATTGATGCGGCATAGGCGGCATCAATAGTAAAAAGTTGCTCACACTTGTCAAACACTTGTTTGACTCGTGTGACCAACCTGTCAATCAGTTTTCCAAGCGATGCTACAGATCGCTTGGAAAACGCTAGCCTTCTGCAAGCTAATTACGCTTGCAAAACGCTAGTTTTTAGCGGGAATACGCATACCTATAAAATGCGTATTTCCCGCGGCAGGGATGTGCACATAGCCGTACACTTCCTCCACTTCTGCCTCCTCCTTCACCTGTTCCAATAGTGCAAAGACAATCACCCCCACCTCCGTACTGCGCTGCCAGGGCTCACCCCAATCAGGCAGTGTTTAAATTATTATGTCTTATAGCTCGCAGTCAAATAGCTCAAGAGTTGTGGACAACTATCCAGGCCGAGTTTGAGCAATGGCTGTCTCCACTGAACCTGGAGGCAGGGAAGGGCATGTGCTATAATGGTGCGAACCTGGTGGCCGCCCTACATCAGGACAACCACACATACGTGCCTTGCATGGCTCACGTCCTCAACTTAACCCAGTGCGGATGATGAACCTCTGCACTGTTGTGAATAGGCTGGAAGTGAGTTCTGAGCAGAAGCTCCCTCTGGTGGTTACAAACGGCACTGGACTGCCCAGTGAAGATTGTGAGGATTGGGAATCAGGTGTTACTGACTGGTCTTATATAAGGGAGTCGCCTTCCCATCAGGGTTGACGGTGATCAATTGTTCTGGTCTCAATCCTTGATTCCTGTTTCCTTGGTAGCCTGCTGTGTCGTGTCTGAATCTCCTGCTAACAGATAAGACATTTTCTTCTTTTTGTTTTTGTGCTTGATTTTTGCATTTTGTCCTGCACTTCTGTGGAGGCCTTCAGGGTCCCCTCTGGGGGCTTTTGCCCTCTCAGTTCAGTTCAGCCACTGATGTTTGTACATTTGCTTTTTCCAGTTTTTTCAGTGGCTGCTGTTTTGTTTTTGGTTACACCAGAGAACTAATTTAGGTGGTAGAGGTCGTGTGATCTCAGGTGTTTTTGAAATTAGTAGAGTTGGTGCTTTTCAGGGTTTTTTGGGATTGCAGTAAGTGCCCTTCCTATCCTTTTCTATTTAGTAAGTTTGGGCCCCAACGTTTGCTCATACTATTTTCTGTCTGTGTCAGTATTTCTTCTTGTCTAACCGCCATTACATGTTTGGGGGCTTTCTATGTTCTTTGGGGATCTGCTCCGGGGCAGATAGCTTTCCTCTTTCTATCTTTAGGTGTAGTTAGTTTCTCAGGCTGTGACGAGGCGTCTAGGACCAACGTAGGAACGCTCCACGGCTGCCTCTAGTTGTGGTGGTTAGTCAGGGTACTGCAATCTCATAGTTTCCAACTGCTCTGGTGTATTTCCTTTTTTGCCTGCTCTCCTCAGCTACCTAATCATAACAGTATCACCGGCCAAAACTAAAAATTATATGGTACTCACAGAAGGGAAAAATATTGTGGAAAGAAAAAAGTTGTCAGAGTTGTCAGAGATTTTTTTTTTTTCTGTTTGTTGCATTTTTTTTTTCCCTCTGTATCTCTGGGTGCTGAGGAGGATTTTTTTTCTCTCTCAATGGAGTTTGCACAGTTGTCTGGCCGTGTGGATCAGCTTGCCACTGAGGTTCGGAGTATTGCTACCTATCTTGCTAGGTTGCCTGTTGTGGAACCTAGGATTCCCATGCCAGATTTGTTTTTAGGGGATCGAGCTAAGTTTCTGAATTTCAAAAATAACTGTAAATTGTTTTTTGCCTTAAAATCTAAGTCCTCAGGGAACGCAGCGCAGCAGGTTCAAATTGTCATCTCTCTCCTGCGCGGCGACCCTCAGGATTGGGCTTTTTCCCTGACACCTGGGGATCCTGTTTTGAGTGATGTTGATGCGTTTTTTCAGGCTTTGGGGTTATTGTACGATGAGCCTAATGTCACTGATCAAGCTGAAAAAACTTTGTTGGCATTAAGTCAGGGGCTTGAGGACGCTGAGTTATACTGTCAGAGATTCCGTAGGTGGGCAGTCCTGACCAAATGGAATGACGACGCTTTGGCAGCTCTTTTTCGGAAGGGACTGTCAGATAATGTAAAGGATGTTATGGTGGGATTCCCTGTTCCCTCTGGTCTCAATGATTCTATGTCATTAGCGATTCAAATTGACAGACATTTGCGTGAGCGGAAAGGTATGCGTGGAATAATGTTGCCTTGTGAACCTGCTTCTGAATCCATGCAGTGTGATAGAGTGGTTTCTGGGGCACAGCGTCATGAATTTCGAAAGCGCAATGGGTTATGTTTCTACTGTGGTGATGCCTCTCATGCTATTTCGGTCTGCCCTAAGCGGGGAAGACGTTTTGCACGCTCAGTTGTCTTGGGTAGTGTTCAGACTAAGTTTTTATTAACTGTTACCCTGATATGCTCTCTGTCCTCATTTTCTGCTCAGGCTTTTGTTGATTCTGGAGCAGCTATTAACCTGATGGATTTTGATTTTGCTAAACGTTGTGGGTTTCCCTTGATACCCTACGGAAGTCTATTCCCCTACTGGGGATCGATTCTACCCCTTTGGCTGAGAATAAACCTCAGTTCTCTACTCAGGTGATAATGAGGGTAGAACCTGATCATCAGGAGAGTTGCAAATTTTTGGTTCTGTATAATCTGCATGACATTATCGTACTGGGTTTCCCTTGGTTACAGTCTCATAATCCTGTTTTGGATTGGAAATCTGTGTCTGTTACCAGTTGGGGCTGCCAATGTGTTAATACCAACACTCCTGTTTTTTCTGCCTCCCCCCAGGCTCAGAATGTTCCTGACTTTTTGATTGATTTTTCTGATGTGTTTAGCGAAAGTAAATCTGCATCCTTACCTCCCCATAGGAGCTATGACTGCGCTATTGAATTAGTGCCTGGTAGTAAATTCCCTAAAGGTCGCCTTTTTAACTTGTCTGTACCTGAACATGACGCTATGCGGTCTTATATCAAGGAGTCATTGGAGAAGGGTCATATCAGGCCATCCTCTTCACCCTTAGGTGCCGGTTTTTTCTTTGTGGCCAAAAAGGATGGTTCATTAAGGCCGTGTATTGATTATCGTCTCTTGAACAATATTACTGTGAAATATCAATATCCTTTACCCTTGATCTCTGATCTGTTTTCCAGGGTGAAAAACGCTACTTGGTTTACCAAGCTTGACCTCAGGGGGGCATATAACCTTATTCGCATTAAGCACGGGGATGAATGGAAGACGGCATTTAATACCCCTCAAGGGCATTTTGAGTACCTTGTGATGCCCTTTGGGCTCACTAATGCTCCTTCTGTCTTCCAGTCCTTCATGAATGACATTTTCAGGGATTTTGTGGATAAATTTCTGATTGTTTATTTGGATGATATCTTGATTTTTTCCAATTACTGGGACTCTCATGTAAAACATGTTCGTACTGTGTTCCAGATTTTGAGAGAGAATGCTCTGTATGTGAAGGGATCAAAGTGTCTTTTTGGCGTTCAGAGGATCTCATTTCTGGGATTCATTTTGTCCCCATCTGTTATTGAAATGGACTCGGTCAAAGTTCAGGCCATCTGTGATTGGGTCCAACCTACTTCATTAAAAGCTCTTCAAAGATTCTTGGGTTTTGCCAATTTTTATCGTAAATTTATTGGTAATTTCTCTGTTATTGTTAAACCATTAACTGATTTGACCAAGAAGGGTTCTGATGTGGTGAATTGGCCTCCTGAGGCAGTCTCTGCATTTCAGGAACTTAAGCAGAGATTCACTTCTGCTCCTGTTCTACGGCAGCCTGATGTTTCTCTACCATTTCAGGTGGAGGTTGATGCCTCTGAAATTGGGGCAGGTGCCGTTTTGTCCCAAAGAGATCCAGAGACCTCTAAAAGTAACCCTTGTGCCTTTTTCTCTCGAAAATTTTCTCCCACTGAACGTAATTATGACGTGGGTAATCGGGAGTTATTAGCCATGAAGTGGGCTTTTGAAGAGTGGAGACATTGGCTGGAGGGAGCCAAACATCAGGTGGTGGTCCTTACGGACCATAAGAATTTAGTTTATCTGGAATCTGCCAAGCGACTTAATCCTAGACAGGCCAGGTGGGCCTTGTTTTTCACACGTTTTAATTTTGTGGTTTCATTTCTTCCTGGCACTGAAAATGTTAAGGCGGATGCCCTCTCGAGGAGTTTCCTGGCGGACTCTCTTGAGTTATCTGATCCTTCTGTTATTTTGAAAGAGGGTGTAGTTCTTTCCGCCATCTCGCCCAATTTGAGACTGGCTCTGGAGGGGTGTCAGGAGGATAAGCCCGAGCGCTGCCCTGTTGGGAAATTGTTTGTCCCGGACCAGTGGAAAAAGAGTGTAATGTCTGAGATTCATTGTTCCGCGTTGGCCGGTCATCCCGGAATTTTTGGTACCAGAGACTTGGTTAGTCGGTCCTTTTGGTGGTCTACCTTGTCTCGTGATGTCAGGGAGTTTGTGCAGTCCTGCGGGACTTGCTCTCGCTCCAAACCTTGCTCTCGTTCTAGTGGTTTGTTGATGCCATTACCTGTGCCCAAGAGACCATGGACCCATATCTCTATGGATTTCATTTCCGACCTCCCTGTTTCTCAGAGAATGACCGTCATCTGGGTGATTTGCGATAGGTTTTCCAAGATGATACATCTTGTGCCATTACCTAAGTTGCCTTCCTCCTCTGAATTGGTGCCTTTGTTCCTTCAGCACGTGGTTCGTTTACACGGCATTCCTGAGAACATTGTGTCTGACAGAGGAGTCCAGTTTGTTTCCAGATTTTGGAGGACCTTTTGTTCTAAAATTGGTGTTCAATTGTCTTTCTCCTCGGCGTTTCATCCTCAGACCAATGGTCAAACTGAGAGAACAAACCAGACATTGGAGACTTATCTAAGATGCTTTGTGTCTGCTGATCAGGATGACTGGGTCTCTTTTTTGCCTTTGGCTGAGTTTGCTCTTAATAATAGGGCTAGCTCTGCCACTTTGATGTCTCCATTTTTCTGTAATTCTGGGTTTCACCCTCGATTTTCTTCAGGACAGACGGAGGCTTCTTGTAAGGTTCTTTGTCTCTGTTGACATGTTCCTTGAAACTCAGTTTTCCGTTGGCCATTTTGCTTTCTGTCTTTCTGCAGCTCTTGCCCTCAGTTAATATGGAGTTTCCAGTTTTCATGTTCCCGCCCTGATTCTTCCCTCTTGCTTCTTAAGCAGCCTCAGCTGAACAATCAGTGCTCCTGAATCAAGCCTCAGTCAGTCTGTGACCTGACTCCTGGAAGCCTTGGACTTGTACTCCAGCTATTCCCTACTGAGGAACCTTGGAACACTTTTGAACTCTGGAAACCTGCTGTTTGGTGAATCCATGTTTGCAGAGGAATTACGGTACAGAGAAGAGATCCTGAACCTGCTTTGGAGAGTTATTGTAGAGCTTGAAGTTACTCTGGCCTGCTGTGTCTCCTGTCGCTGTTCCTGCAAACTGTGTGAACTTTTCAGCATACTTGTATGAAGTAATACAAGTCATTTCATTTCAACCTATGTCTCCTGTGTTTTCCTCGCACCCAAGCACAAGACGCTATAGGAACTGTACACTATACATGACAAGATTCAGGAGCCAATGTTTAGTGTCTGCTGGGTCTGGGAAAGCCGTGTCTGCTGTGATTGTGGATATCAGATGTCCGTTTAATACCTTATGTGATGACAGTGGTTGTGACTTCTCACAACCATTCCAGGTGAGCGCATTCCCTTAAAATTTTACTCTGGAGTGTTACCCCCGGTTAAATACTATTGTTTTTTTTTTTTCCTTTCCTCTTCTCCTTCCAGCACCTCTGCCTTAAAAGATCTGGAAGATGGAGGCCCACATAAAGGAACTTTGCGGAGTGACTGATACAATCCTTTCAGATGTACAGACTTTAAAAACCCGTTTTGCAAGCCTACAGGACCTCACTAATCATAATTTGCAAGTGTTTGGACAGACTACCCAGGAATTGCGAGCCAGGATTGAGGCTCTAGAGGAACGAGCCCAGGCTCCTGCCATAACCCCAAGTTCTGGGATCCCCAAATTACCTCCTTTTCGTTTTGGTGGTGAACGTGAGAAATTCAGGGGATTTATTAATCAATGCAATTTATTTTTGTCTGCACATGCTTCACAATTTCCCACTGAACGATCCAAAGTGCTTACTATAATCATGTTGCTTACCAATAAGGCTTTGATGTGGGCAAATCCTCTGATTGAGACTGAGGATGATTGTTTGAATCACCTTGATGCTTTTATTTCAGCCATGGGGCAGGTGTTTGATGACCCCAATCGAGGTGCAACAGCTGAAGCAGCCATGTTAACTTTGCGCCAAGGTAAGCGTTCAGTAGCCGAATATGCCCTGGATTTCAGGAGATGGGCTCTTGATACCACTTGGGACACTTCCGCTAAAAAATCTATTTTTCGGAAAGGGTTGTCTCCACTGATTAAGGATGAACTTGCTCGTGCCGACCCTCCCACTGCGTTAGGTGACTTTATTAACTATTGTATCCGTATTGATGCTCGTCTGACTGAACGCAGACAAGAGAGATGGTTTGAAAATAATCGCACTAACCTTTTACTACCTCCCTCCTCAGCTAAGGAACCTTTGAGTAGGATCACAAGGGAACCAGAACCTGAACCCATGCAGGTGGACTCTTTACAAAGACGGGTTAGTGATGCACGCAAAGAACATCGTATAAAGGAAAATCTATGTTTCTACAGTGGTAAGTCAGGGCACTTCATTATAAACTGCCCCAGCCGTTCTCGTAAGACTACTGCAGCAGTCATTCACTGTGAGTGTTGCGAGAGGAGCTCTGTCATGTCCGAGCCTCAGGCTCCAGAGAGATCTGCTGCAAGAGATCTTGATTTCTCGGACT
This sequence comes from Oophaga sylvatica, assembly GCA_033576555.1. Classification (NCBI taxonomy): domain Eukaryota; kingdom Metazoa; phylum Chordata; class Amphibia; order Anura; family Dendrobatidae; genus Oophaga; species Oophaga sylvatica. The sequence continues at coordinate 558,509,746 of JARQOD010000003.1, forward strand.
TAAACTCTGTTAGTTCTGGGGACGATGACGGTATAAACGCTGCAATTTTTCAAGTTTCCTCAGCGGTGTCCCAGCTGAGTTGTAAAAGAAACAATTCTCATTGCTTCCTTTCCATCAAACTCTGGGTTGACTCAGTCTGGGTGTCTAGCTCTGCTATGATCGACTCAGGAGCAAGTGGAAATTTTATGGATATCTCCTTTGCTCTGAAACAGGGGATACGTTCAGTGAAGAAGGCTACTCCAGTACAGATGGAGACTGTGGATGGCTCTCTACTGACTTCTGGACCAGTGGATCAAGAAACAGAGCCTTTGAGGGTCCTTATGGGTAAAGATCATCAGGAGAAAATGTCTTTTTTGCTTATCTCTTCTCCCCACTTTCCCATCATTCTAGGGCTACCATGGCTGCAGGCGCAGAATCCTACGATTAACTGGGAGACCAAGGAATTGCACTTTCCGGAGAAACAGATGAGTCAAGGAGTTTCAGCTTGCTCTGTTCCTAAAGGAACCATGTCAGTCCCTGAACTACCAGCTGTATACCAGGACTATGTGGATTTATGTGACAAGAAGAACGCTGATCAGCTTCCTCCTCACCGTCCATATGATTGTCCAATTGAATTATTGCCCGGAGCCGAGATACCTTTTGGTAAGATCTACCCCCTAGCGGGCCTGAGCTAAAAGCTTTGAAGGATTATATTGACGAAAATTTAGCCAAGGGCTTCATACGCCCCTCTTCATCTCCCGCAGGTGCACCCATCTTCTTTGTGAAGAAGAAAGATGGATCTCTGAGACCCTGCATAGACTATAGGGAACTCAATAAGGTTACTATTAGAAACCGTTATCCATTGCCTTTAATCCTGAGTTGTTGGAGAGAGTGCGGCATGCCAAAATTTTCTCTAAACTGGATCTCCGTGGGGCCTATAACTTGGTCCGTATTAGACCTGGGGATGAATGGAAGACTGCTTTCAGGTCACGCTATGGACACTTTGAATATCTAGTTATGCCTTTTGGTCTGAGTACCGCCCCAGCCACTTTCCAACACTTCATGAATGATATCTTCAGGGATCTCCTAGATACATTTGTGGTGATTTATCTGGATGATATTCTAATTTTTTCTAACTCCACAGAGGAACATCATGGACATGTGAGAATGGTCTTAGAACGCCTAAGACAAAACCATCTCTACATCAAGCTTGAAAAATGTGAATTCCATAGGACCGAAATTCAATTTCTGGGGTATGTACTATCTACGCAGGGGATTAGTATGGATGGAAGCAAGACCCAAGCCATCAAGGATTGGCCAATTCCTAGAAATGTGAAGGAGGTGCAGCGTTTCATCGGGTTTGCCAACTTCTATAGACGTTTCATTAAGAATTTTTCTGAGGTAGTGTCACCTATCACCCAACTTACCCGGAAAGAGTCTAGGTTCTCCTGGACCCCGCAAGCTCAGTAAGCATTTTCCTGTTTAAAGGATAAATTTACCACCGCACCTATCTTAGTACATCCCAACCCCGAGCTTGCCTTCATAATAGAGGTGGATGCTTCAGACTGTGCCGTTGGAGCTATACTCTCTCAGAGAACAGGTGAGAAGAATGTCTTGCATCCCTGTGCCTTCTTTTCCCAGCAGTTGTCTTCGGCTGAGAGGAACTACGATGTGGGCAATAGAGAATTGTTGGCCATTATTGCCGCCTTCAAGGAATGGAGACACCTTCTTCAGGGAGCTGCACAGGAAATAGTCGTCCTGACAGACCATCGTAACCTTGAATTTATCAGGTCGGCTAAGTGCCTGACTCCTCGCCAGGCTCGCTGGAATCTTTTCCTAAACCAATTTAATTTTGTCATTTCTTATAGACCAGGATCGCGCAATGGAAAGGCTGATGCACTCTCTAGGATTCATTCAGCAGAGACACGTCCACTTACTCCTCCTAAAGGTACTGCCACACTAAACAATCCCGCTAGCGATCACGATAACGACGCATACTAATGCGATCGCTAGCGGGATTGTTTCTATATCGCTAAATGCGGCCACATTTAGCGATATAGTTAACGACGCTATCGCCGTTAGCGATCTTCTTAACGACTTTAGCGGTACAAAAGTACCGCTAAATCGCTAAGAAAAGGTGCCACACAGCGATTAGATACTCACCCAGCGGGAGCGCCAGCGATGAAATAGGGTCCGGAGCGATTCCAGCGACGAGCGAGATCACAGCAGGAAGCTCGTCGCTGGAAGCTGCCGCACTGAACAATATCGCTAACGGGATCGCTAAATAGTGACGTTTTTTAGCGATCTCGTTAGCGATATTGTTTAGTGTGGCATACCTTTTAGACTATTCTTCCTGACTCTAGATTCCTGGGAGTGATTCATAATCAAGACCTACTTAAGGACATCAAGGAAGCATACCATGCGGATTCTTTGTTGGCTCAACCCCCAAGGGACGTAAGTCTTGTCTTTAAGAATGGTGTGTGGATTCAGGGACAATGTCTGTATATACCTGAAACAGTCAGATTGAGAGTATTGCAACTCATCCACGATTCCAAGATAGCCGGGCATAGGGGAATTCTAAAGACACAAGAATTTCTTTCTCGTTTCTTTTGGTGGCCCACTTACAGGAAAGATGTCTTAAACTATGTCACTTCATGTGAAGTCTGTGCAAGATGCAAAACACCTCGCTCCTCACCAACTGGTCTGTTGCAACCTCTTCCCACCCCGTCCCGCCCGTGGGGATCCATTTCTATGGACTTCATTGTGGAGTTACCAACCTCTCAAGGGAAGAACACCATTCTAGTGGTGATTGACCGTCTAACAAAGGCAGCTCATTTTATCCCTTGTGTCGGCTTACCCACTGCAAAACAGACATCAGACTTGATGATTAAGAATGTGTTTCGCTTACATGGAGTACCGGATGAGGTCATTTCGGATCGAGGGGTGCAATTCACTTCAAGGTTTTGGCAAAATTTCTGTGCAGCATTGGACATTAAAGTAAACCTTTCTTCTGCTTTTCATCCCCAGACTAATGGACAGACAGAACGAACCAATCAGACCCTGGAGCAGTATCTCCGCTGTTTTATCTGCCACCTACAGGATGATTGGGTGGATCTACTTCCACTGGCTGAGTTCTCTTATAACAACTCTCAGAGCGCCTCCACTAAGCAGTCTCCTTTTTACTCCAATCTAGGTTATCATCCTAACATTCTTCCTCGATTTCCCTTAGATACGCCCTTGCCGGCAGTTGCTGAAAGAATCACTTCTTTACAAAAGAATATGGATCTTCTAAAGGAAAATCTAGAATTGGCTCAGGAAAGGTACAAGAAAGCAGCAGATAAATTTCGTAAACCTGCACCAGCTTTCAAGGTAGGAGATTTGGTCTGGCTGTCAACCAGAAATCTTAAATTAAAGATTCCATCGTCTAAATTGGGATATAAGTACATTGGACCTTATAAGATCAATAAGATTATAAGTGCTGTTGCTTGTCGTCTTCAACTGCCCAGAACTATGAGAATCCACCCTGTCTTTCATGTATCCCTACTAAAGGCTGCAACACCCAATACGTTTCCTGGACGTTCTTCTCCTTGCCCTGACCCAGTGCTGGTCGATGGTCAGGAAGAATTTATGGTGGAAAGGATTCTAGATTCCAGGTTGTACAGAAATCAGTTGCAATATTTGATTAAATGGCAGGGCTACCAAGTGGAGGACAACTCATGGGAACCAGTCAATAATGTAAATGCTCCTCGCCTGCTCCGCCAGTTTCATCAGAGGTACCCTGACAGCCTGGTCTGAGGTCATCCGGAGGTTGTCCCTAAGGGGGGAGTAATGAAAAGGTTCTTTGTCTCTGTTGACTGTTCCTTGAAACTCCAGTTTTCCGTGCCATTTGCTTTCTGTCTTTCTGCAGCTCTTGCCTTCAGTTAATATGGAGTTTCCAGTTTTCATGTTCCCGCCCTGATTCTTCCCTCTTGCTTCTTAAGCGCCTCAGCTGAACAATCATTTGCTTCCTGAATCAAGCCTCAGTCAGTCTGTGACCTGACTCCTGGAAGCCTTGGACTTGTACTCCAGCTATTCCCTACTGAGGAACCTTGAAAACTTTTGACTCTGGAAACCTGCTGTTTGTGAATCCATGTTTGCAGAGGAATTAAGGTACAGAGAAGAGATCCTGAACCTGCTTTGGAGAGTTATTGTGTTGAGCTTGAAGTTACTCTGGCTGCTGTGTCTCCTGTCGCTGTTCCTGCAACTGTGTGAATTTTCGCATGCTTGTATGAAGTAATACAAGTCATTTCATTTCAACCTATGTCTCCGGTGTTCTCGCACCCAAGCACAAGACGCTATAGGAAACTGTACACTATAATGACACTTCTGTCTGTCCAGGTGTTGACTCTGTTTGTGGACCAGGTAGTGGAGAGGTTGTCCCTCTTAGGAGAGGGCCCAGCGGTTTACTAACCGGCATTAGGACTGATGGTCCCGGTTTAAAGTGGGGGACTTGGTCTGGTTGTCCTCAAGAAATATTCCTATGGAGAGTGGCATCTCCTAATTTAGCCTAGGTTCATTGGACGTTATAAGATCATGGAGATTCTTTAATCCTGTTTCTTTTCGTTTGCTTCTTCCGGGCATTTAAGATCCATACGTGTTCCAAAGTCCTTGTTGAAGAGGTTTGTTGATCCAGTGGTTCCTACTACTGTGCCTCCTGACCCTGTTTTGGTTGAGGGCAATCTGGAGTATGTGGTTGAGAAAATATTGAATTCTCGTTTTTCTAGACGGAAACTCCAGTATTTGGTTAAATGGAGAGGTTATGGTCAGGAAGACAATTCTTGGGGTTTGCTTCGGACATCCATGCTTGGAGATCATCCGTGCGTATCATAGAAACTCATCCTGACCGACCTGGTTGCTCAAATGAGGGTTCGGTGACCCCTCCTCAAGGGGGGGGGGTACTGTTGTGAATAGGCTGGAAAGAGTTCTGAGCAGAAGCTCCCTCTGGTGGTTACAAACGGTACTGTACTGCCCAGTGAAGATTGTGAGGATTGGGAATCAGGTGTTACTGACTGGTCTTATATAAGGGAGTCGCCTTCCCACCAGGGTTGCGGTGATTAAAATTTTTGGT